>CM038673.1:364662556-365291588 GCA_021605145.1 Aegilops bicornis | reverse complement strand
TTCAGGTATCTAGTGACTTTCCTTCAGAAGTGATCGTCCGTAAAGGGTGTATCTTTCTTTCATCCGGGTTGGGCGCGTGAACTTGTTCCTTGCATCCGCCCATCCTAAAAGAGTAGAAAAGATGAGTAGTCAGAAATGAGAAGAGAGAGTAGTGATCTAGGGCTTTTAGCTTAGTGGTCGTGGTCCTCGGTCAACAAATAAGGTGCTCGATACTCATCTTAGTATGGCGTACTCGCACTCTAAAATAATCCGGGATTCTCTCAGCATCAAAGTGTCATCCTCGGATCAAGAATGGGTCGACACGCATTGGGTCAATACTTGAAGGATTTATAACAGAGTAGCAATCACAATAACACTTATTACATCGAATGTATCAAAGAGAACTCATTACAATAAATATGGCTTAAGGCACATCTAATAACGATGACAATGAAGGATTGGAAGATGAAAGTGAGTCCAGTATCAACTCCAACGGCATCACTAAGGTATAGAACCACGACCTAAAAGGCACCTTACTGTCGTCAAATTCAAAAAGTTCTGCGAACATGAACGCTTGCAGCCCGAAATGGGTTAAATACACATGGAATATGCCGGCAAATGTAACACATAGAGAGTAATGAAAGAATAAAGCTATACTACAATCATATATGGCTGGTGGAAAGCTCTATGGTTGCACAGTTTTACGCATAAAGCCAATTTTTCCCTCATCTGCAAAGGAATAATTCTTATTTAACTATCCTCGTGGTTGTTAAAACATTGAGAGTGTAGACACTCCCTCTCAATCCCAATTAAACATCATCATTAAAACCCCAACAATATTAATTAAGAGTAACATGATGAAGATTCACATGATAAATCCAAGTACTAGATACTCAAGATGTCCATAACTAGGACCACAGCTAACCATGATTACGTTTTATACACTCTCGCAGAGGTTTATAACGCGACTTTTTCCCCACAAGACTTCGGGATCTCCTCCGTTGGGATTCTCGCACTACATGGCATGTTTGAAAAACGGATTTAATCCAAAGAGACATAAAGTCGCTTTCAAGCGCTTAGCACCTTACGATCAGGTAGACCGTTATACACCTACTTTCCCCTACATGCCTGCTAGTCTACCCACTATAAGAGTTCTAAGATTTACTTTCAATCAACTATGCTAGAGCCCACTAGTAGCCTTGTGGCTGCACACGGAAGTTTCTAGCATGAATAATCTCATGATCCCTTTCGAACCTCGGGTGGCGGTCCCAGTTGAAAGAAAAATAGGCCATAACGCTGGAATACCAGGTGCCTCAATCCACCCAGATGTGTGCTAAAGTTAAGCCACCTTAAATAACCATTAATTAAACAAAACTCACATCCTGGTCATGGATACACTCACCCAATCCCACGCCTACTATCATAGCATGGCATAATAAGAAAATGTAGATTAACTCCCAAGGGTTTGATAATAAAAGCAGTAATAGGCACTACCTCATCTACTTCCCAAAATCCCACATATTAACAGATCCTAATCATGCAAATTGTTTGAGGATTGGTCTAATGCAATAAAAGCCGGGTAGTAAAGAGGTATGATCAAAAGTGTTACTTGCGCTTGGTTGATGATCCATGAAACCTAGAGATTCAAGTAGCGAAGCGGCGAGCTCCGAATTACTCTATACGCAAACAAAAACAAGCATACAATAAGCACTTCATCTAATGCACAGGTAAAAACTCAAATAAGAGATCTAACCGTAGAAAGTTCAACTTAAGAACTACGTTCGCAAAAAGAAACAAATCAAACAAAGCAACGGTAAAGTCAAACGTACATGGAAGAAACAAGCTTCATTTACTAATCTGGACCCTAAGTCAAATTTTACAACAGCAAAAAACTTATTGAGTTGGTTACTTAAGCGAAAAGAGGGTTTCGATGAAACTCTAGGCGCTTGAATCGCCTGGATTAGATAAACGAGCCAAAAGTTATACTAAAAGCGTAAAATAGGATTACACAAATCGCGATCGTAAATAATCGCGAAAACCCGAGAAAATATCAGGGCATTTAACAAAGGCCTTAACGAACGAACGCTTCGCTGTTCGCATGCTAAACAACAAAAACCGCTTGTTGTAACGTAAGCTGTATTTTGCAGACGGAACGTCCCGCTAAATAAACTGGAACCGAAAAAACATGGCTCTGAAGTTTTTTTTAAAACCGAATGAAAAACTGGCGCGGAAAACCATTGCCACAGGCTAAGCAATGGCTTACTCCTCAAGTAGCTGGGGCGGGTGCAGGGTCGGCATGCGGTCACGGCGGGTCTGGCAGGGTAATCGGGTCAGATTATGGTACGGCATCTTGTGGCAAGGCAAGAAGCGGCGATTTACGAATCGAACGGGTATGTGCGTAACGCGATACAAGGCGCAAGAATTCGCCCGGTAATGGCGGACGTAAGTGGCGACGACAGGTTAGGGTTTTAGAAGTACGGGGCGGTTTACAAGGCCTGGTGGCTCGTGGGGCTCAGGCGTATCGTGCATTGAGGTAGAAGGCCTCCGCCAAAGTGGAATCATGGCCGAACCACGGCCTCCAAAATCGGTTCTCGGTTTTTTTAACATTACGCCAAGAGAAAACAAATAAAATAAATACTAAACGGACTCCAAAAATCCCGAATAAAATTTCCCGACTTATAAAATCAAGCCGGTCAAGGTGAACATTTATTTGGGGCCTAAATGAAACTTTTGAAAACGCGATTTTTCCTAAATTCAAATAAAATAGTTAATAAACTCCAAAATAAAATCTTATTTGATTTTATTTTCAAATCCTCAACATTTCTTTTATTTTGGGAAAGTCATTTTATTCCTCTCTCTTATTTTTATAGTAGAAATAATTGAAGATAAAATAAATAAAATCAAATGATCATATTTTCAAAAATTTGAGAAAACTCAAAATGAAAATAACGAAATTCCCAACTCTCTCCGTGGGTCCTTCAGTTGCGTGTAATTTCTAGGATCAAGGCAAAAATGCAATAAAATATGATATGCAATGATGATCTATGTATAACATTCCATATTGGAAATTTGGGATGTTACATGATCCTATCTATATGCATATGCAGATGCTCATGAAAATGCTTATGCAGTGATCTCGAATGCTCATGCATGCATGCGATCTAGGTTGGGCCCCCTACAGCTTCTTTATTTTCTCTTGCACGATCATCGCCTGCTTTGTACAAGGGGTTACATGCACCGAGGCAAGGCCTGCTCAAATGGGTGGCTGGCAGGCCCGTAGCCTCGCGCCACGGGTTGAACTTGTGGAGATGCTCAATATTCCATGAGTTTTGCAACCGGCTAAAGTGCGCGATCTCCGGTTCCAAATGACCGCGCCAAAGTCTAGTGACACGACTACCCG
Source organism: Aegilops bicornis (assembly GCA_021605145.1). Taxonomy (NCBI): domain Eukaryota; kingdom Viridiplantae; phylum Streptophyta; class Magnoliopsida; order Poales; family Poaceae; genus Aegilops; species Aegilops bicornis. The sequence goes on along the minus strand of CM038673.1, from coordinate 365,288,209 downwards.
CTAAGGGCCTTCCCACTTTGGTGACAACTTGTGTGTACCCTTGGTGGATCGAACGCGCCTAAGGACAAGGTCACCTTCCCAAAACATCGGGCATGAACCTGCGGCTATTATAGCGACGCATGGCTTGTTGATAGCATGCAGCATGTGTAGCATCCCGGAGACGGTTCTCCTCGAGAAGTATAGCGTCAAGACGCTCGTGATGATCTTGCACGATTTCATCGTAAGCAAGTACTCAAGGCTGACCTAAATGAGTTCTTCGGGGATAACCGCTCACCCATAGACCGCTGAGAAGGGAGTCTACCCGTAGCTCGGTTTGGTGTCGCTTTTGAGGGACCAGAGAACCACCGCAGCCCTCGATCCACCGCTGTCGCTCTTCTACAAAGGTATCAAAGGTTCTTGTATTGATTCCACGTAGCACTTCAGCTCGCCTCTCTCGGCTTGTCCATTGCTCCGGGTGTGCCACAGAGGTGAATGAGATCTTGCATCCGAGGGCATGAACATATTGCATGAAGGTGCGACTCGTGAACTGGGTGTCGTTGTTGGTGATGATCCCTGCCGGAACTCCAAAACAACACACCAGATCTTTCAAGAACTTGATAGCTGACTGGGCAGTCACTTCCAGCCACTTTGTAAACTTTTCGATGGCAACGAACAAGAATTCAAAGCCTCGGATTGCTCGGGGGAAGGGGCCAAGGATGTCGAGCCCCCAGACTGAAAATGGCCATGAAAGAGGGATTGTCTGAAGTGCTTGGGCAGGCAGGTGAGTTTTCTTGGAATGGAACTGGCAGGCTTCACACTTAGTGACTAGCTCGACCACATCTTGGAGGGCCGTGGGCTAATAGAATCCTTGCTCGGATGCTTTCCCAACTAACGCCCTTGATCCAATGTGGGAGCCGCACATTCCTTTGTGTATCTCAGCTAGCAGTTCCTTTCCTTCTTCCCGATGCATACACTTCAATTTCACACCGTTGGGCCTCCTTCTGTATAGAGTGTCACCGACAAACTGATACATACTAGCCCTCCAGGCTATTTTTCAGCTTCTTCTTGGTCGCCGGGAAGCTCTCCGGTTTGGAGGAAGCGGACAATGTGCCTTTGCTCAACTTTGAGCCTGGCTGCAACGCAGGAGTAGTGGCACCTCCTTCATCAGTGGGAGCACCAGCCTCGTATGCGGGGTCCATGGGCCCGCTGGAGGGGGTGGTACGGCAGGTTGCGAGGAGTTGTTTCCCAAGAGGGTCTCTCGCCGAGCGGACGGCTCTACCGATAGCCACCGGTGTCCAACTTTCTCCTCTTCCGGCCATTGTTGTCGGGGATACGGAGGGCTGAGTAAGACGGAGAACAAAAGTTCCCCGGTTCCACAGAAGCTTCTCGACACAACACACTTTGACAGTATGATCAGTTATGTTGTTTTCCTCGCACAAGGTAATGCGGTTTTGTTTGCAATCCATCAAAGTGCTCCTCCAATCATCTCACTTCCTCGACGATGCCTCCATCAATGGACTTTGATAATCCTTCTTAACTTGTCTCACCACCAATGTGAATCTCCTCGAATGATCGCTTTTAATTCCCAATTTGCTAGCAATTCTCAACCCAAAGAAGGAGCCCTTCATACTGTTGTATTGTTGGTTGCTTCTTCCCGGCAAATGCATCGACAATGTACTTCAAGTGTTCCTGAGGGGGCGCATAAGAAGCATGCCAGCCCTGCACCTTTGTAGGAAAAGCACCATCAAAAATACATAATCCATTCTTAGGGTGATTCCTTGCTCGGGATAATTGTCTCACACTTCCTCATCGTGGGGTTAGTGTCCATTCTGCAATAAACTCGACAATGCCCTCGCCTCGGATGTGATGATGTGCTCTCAAACTTCAAACCAAAGCTAGATAGCTCCAAAGCCCACTCCACTATTCTCGCCGGTAGCCTCAGGTTTCGACTATCCGTTGGAACAGGAAATGAGTAACAACCGTGATCTCATGGGTTGGAAGTAGTGGTGCAGTTTCCTTGAGGCCATGATAAGACCAAAATCAACTTTGCATGCCGTAGTACCTCGATCTAGCCCTCTGTAATAAGGCTACCGATTTAAGTACACCGGGCGATGCACCACTTTCTTCCTTGTCGCGTCCTTGGGGTTGTCCTCGTTGTCGTGCTTGTCGCTGTTCTCGATCCTTATCCGCTCACGCCTCTACCACTTCCTCTTCCTCATTCACTTCTGCTTTAGCTACCAAGGCTGCAAAGTGACCATTTGGTTGGTTGCTACTAAGTATAGTAACAACGGCTCATGGGGTTTATGCGGCAACCAAGGTAGGCATAGAGGATGTAGGCCTTCAGCTCTTGCAAAGTTGTGTCTACTTCAGGGGTCCACTTCATAGGACCCGCCTTCTTCAAAATCTTGAAGAACGATAGGGCATGCTCGGCAGACTTGGAATGAATCTGCTTAGCGCGACAACACATCCCATCAGGCACCTCACATCTTTAATCGCCTTGGCGCTTGGATCTCGCTCAATGGCCTTGATCTTGTCGGATTAGCTTCGATTCCCCTGTGGGTCACGAAGCATCCAAGCAGCTTGTCGGAGGGGATGCCAAACACACACTTCTTGGGGTTTAGTTTCAAGTTGATCTTGTGCAGATTTGCAAACGCCTCCTCCAAATCCTGGATAAGAGTTGCTCTGTCCTTGGATTTTACCATAATGTCATCCATATAAGCCTCAATGTTTTTGTGCAGTTGAGGTTCAAAACCAACTGGACTGCCCTTGCAAAATTGGACCCGACACTCTTTAATCTGAATGGCATGCAGACAAAGCAATACGTACCACATGGAGTGATGAATGATGTCTTCTCCTCATCTCGCTTTGGACATGAAGATCTGGTGGTATCCGTAATAGGCATCCAAAATGAGAGCAAATCACAACCTCGGCGTGGCATCCACAATCTGATCAATACGCTGCAAGGGAAACAGGTCCTTCGGCAAGCCTTGTTTAGATCTGTGGAAATCAATGCACAACCTCCACTTTCGGTTTGCTCTTCCCGGGATCACACCACTGGTTTACTAGCCAAGTGGGATGTAGCACTCTCCCACCAAACCAGCTGCTTCAAGCTTCTTGATCTCTTCGCATTAAACTGTTGCCTCTCCAAGGCTTGCTTCGGACTTTCTCTCGCTTAATGTGTCCGGGCGTAGTGGGCAGACAACAAGGTGGTGCTCAATTACCACTCTGGAACACCGGGGATATCGATGGTTGCCATGCAAACACATCGATATTCGCCTCGTAAGAAGGAAACGGTCGCGCTTTCCTATTTGTCATCGAGGGTGGCGCCCGATAGTGAAAGTACCATCAACGCCAGCCTAATTCTGCCGCTGGACCTTTTTACTTAAGGAGCGGCAACCTTGGATCTCTTGCTGTTGGAACACTCGACATCGCCGTCAACGGGTGCCGCAGCACCTCGGTGGGGGCACGCCTCGACTCATTGTCAGTCCTACAATCCTTCTTATTTCCTTTGCTTTCCTTGGCGGAACCGCTTGCCTTGCTGCTCTTCCGCCACGACCGTGTCCCAAGACATCTTATCCACACAAATGATGGCATCTTTCGTGATCTCGATGGGACGGTGAGGACTCCCATCGTCCAGGCATCTTCAAGGTGTTGTAGTTATAGTGGGATGCCGCCATGAATTTAGCCAAGGCCGGGTGTCCATGATCCCATTGTACGGGCAAAGGGGAGATCAACTACGCCAAACACAATCTTCTCATCCGTAGTTTAGTTCTCCCCAAATGTTACCGCAACATGATATTTCCCTTTAGGGTGACTCCCTGCTGGGATTGACTCCTTGAAACGTGGCTGTAACCTCTAGTTCTTCCTTCCGCTATCTCAAGCTTGTCAAGTATGGCCCATCGCCCTTCCGCCTTCTCGACAGTCAAGAACTTCCCAAAGCAATCAGCGCACGGAGACCTCCTTGCTTCGGGGGCCTCAAATTTCTTTGGCGATCTTGCCGGCATTTTCGGTGCTCCGATCCTTCAACACCAATAATACCGCCTTATCCCTCCGCTTCTTACTTCACTTCTTGTCCCTCTTCCGACCGGGTGGACTCATCATCATCATCTCAATCAACATTGATGCAATCTTCCTCTCCTGCAACTTCCTTCCTTCCTCCATCCGACCACACTTATCCACTAGGGTGTACAGCTCCTTCACAGCCTTTGGGCAACCGCACATTCATCATAGAATGGATCCGGCGGTTGTGCACATTGGACCGAAGGCAGCATCATGGCCGCCGGATGGATATTTGGAATATTTCTATGAACTTTGCTGAATCTCTCAGAATACTAACGGAGGATTTCTCCTTCCTTCTATTGGAGAAGTTGTAGATCGCTGGGGACGACCCGGCTCTTGGTGGCCACCGGTGAAAGCACCGATGAACTCGCGGCATGTGTCTGCCCATGACAAAATAGAGTTCTCCTAGGTGCATCACCAGACCTCACATTGGACTTGAGGGCCAAAGGGATGTAGTTGGCAAACACCTTCTCATCTCTTCCCCGATAGCCCTAACAGATGGTGTAGATGTCAGAACTCGCCGGGTTCAACCTCCCGTCAGATTTCTCGTGTCTCTTCCGGCTTGAACGCGGCGAACGGATGGCCAACGGATCTCGCCACAGATCATGGATGAAGGCAGGGCTGCAAACCTGAATGGCAGGGGCCCGCTTAACACCTGCTGGGGCTCGCACGACGCTGGGCTGTCGCGCTCGGCTCAAAGGAGGTCGTCATGGCGATGCTCGATGACGCACACGCCTCCCCTCCGCCTATCTTCCGGGGTTCATCATTGGCCCGACGTGCTCGTGGATCATCATAGGAGGCCATCGAGACGCCATCCGGTCTTGATTTGGTCGCGCTTATGCCGGCTGCCATGGCGGAATCGCACCTCGGGTCGGCTCCTTCCATACGGGAAGCGGCATGGGCCATCGCCGATCCTTGGGGAGGTCGTGGCGGGCCAGCTTCGTTATGAGCCTTCAAGCTTCGCAAACCGAGCAGACTTTGGATGGTGGCACACCATTCGCCCATCTCGCCGGGCCGCCGTGGAAACTCTCAGCAGGAGCTAAGCTCGCACCATGGCCTCCGGGCTATGCTTGGCATAGATGATGATGAAGTCGATCGCTGTCAGCCGCTCCTCGACGGAGCTAGTGGCGGCAGCATCAAGGCCCTCGCTATTGTGGTGCAACCACCTGGCGACAGTGGTGGTGAGGCGGAGGCACTCGAGGGTCATCAGCCTATTAGGCGCATCACCGGCCGACCCGCCCGGGAAAAGCGCACGCGCAAAGGGTCACGCCTGTGGCAGGTGGCTAAAGGGTGGCGCTTCCCTAGACCGAAGTGCTATCACCGTGGTGTGCCCACAACGAGCCGGAGTGTGGCCGAGGTGTTGTTGATGTTGCTCTCTCCGGTGTCTCCCGCCCCGCCGTCTGCTGGGGAAGGTGGCGGTGTCCTCGCCGACCACATCCCCAAAGAAGGTTCACATCCTCATGCGCCTCCATGCCCCCGCAGGTTGAGGCCGCTGCGGGGCCTTCGAGGTGGACGGATGAGCTGAAGAAGGTGACGACCGCCACGCCTTCGTGTTCGCACAAGCCAGCCCCTGCACCGGGCGCTACCAAGATGTCGCTGGAAACCACGACCACCTATGGGGGCCATGGCGGCCTTGCTAGTTCGGCAGGGATTCGCATTGCACAAAGAGCAGACCAACGTGGGGGCAGCATGGCAGTAGATCACACGGGCAGTTTTACCTGTGTTCAAGCCACCGTGAGGCGAAACCCTACTCCTGCTTTGGTAGATTGATGATCGAAAAGTGGTGGTGGTGTGAAGTACACTTGCCCGACAAGGGTTGCCTCAGTATGCCACAAAGCTACACGCATACATTGGTGCGACTGGTCTAACTTTCCAACCTCGAACTCATTGCCATGGGCCTCCTTTATATGCTAAGGAGTCACCATAGTGGCAAATTAGTCATTAGACACCGATAAGATAGCAAATAGTGCCATCATACCTAACTCGCAGACTCACAAAGGCGCATTTAATGCGCCGCTTAACGCCATGTCGTTGGTTGCCCAACAAGGCTTGCCAAGCTATCTTGCCAAGTTCACGCCTGCTCATCTGGCACGTCATAGGACAGGTGTCATCTTTGGGTTCTCTTGGTGGAGATTGGCTTCCATGTGGCGAATGGTTGCCACTTAATCACTCTGCGGCTTGACACCGCACTGATCAACAACGTGGGTCATGGTGGAGCGGTCGGTGTGGTGATCTCGCCTTCCACAGGTCCCGCAGACCCCGCCGATGCCTTGGTCATCTTCTTCTCGGGTAGGCCTCGCCCTTGTCGCTCGGCCCCGCCTCAAGAAGGGAGGCTTCTTTCCGATGATATCTTGCTTCTCCGACTTGGCTCTTGGCCCCTCACGATCAGCCTTTGTTGATGCTCCAATCTCATGGTCTTTTGTTCAATCTTGGTCTCGATGCTCTAATCTTGATCTTGTGCTCGGGCACAATCGTATGACAGTGCCTGTGGTCTGTTGCACCGGTAGATTGACAACCCCTCTTACGCGTTGGGTCACAAGTTTTTATTATTTGTGTGAAGGTACTGCTTACATAGTTTGGTGGATCCTCCTACTGGATTGATACCTTGGTTTCATAACTGAGGTAAATACTTACCGTTGTTGTGCTGCATCATACTCTCCTCTTTGAGGAAAATACCAACACAGATACAAGCAATTACCGACGAGGCCAAGATGTTCTCGCCTCCATGGCTGGTTCTGCCTCCGTGCACACACATCACCGCCCATGGACCTTAAACCATTAACAACGATGTCATCCCCATCCCGCACTGTAATCCAGTTAATCCTCGTGATTCCTCCGCTCACGCAACTACACTACTACATCTTTCCTGGCTCCCCGCCGTTGCCCGAGGCCCTCGGCTGTCATCCTTCCGCTTTGGTCTTCTCAAGGCCGCCATCTAGCGTCCAACATGGTAAACAAACGAGAGGAATCGAGAGAGGACTATATGTGGACAGGATGATAGTAGGAACCCACCATGTGACCATACGTAAGCAAGTGCCTCCTTGTTACAAGCAAAAAATGCTTCCTCCTAATGATTTGCTGATAGCTGGGACCCACGGTATTGTTAACATATAGTCAATAAACGAAAGAATTGCATAAGGAGCGGCTGACACCTAGGACCTAGTAGTCGAGTACGTCCATTTTGCATCATGCTTTTATATCAATATTTATTGCATTATGGGTTGTTATTTCACGTTATGTCACAATACTTATGGCTATTCTCTCTTATTTTACAAGGTTTTACATGAAGAGGGAGAATGCCGCAAATGGAATTCTAGGTCGAAAAGGAGCAAATATTGAAGGCCTATTCTCACAAGAACTCAAAAGTCCTCAAACTCCACGGAATACCTTAAAATAAATAAAGAAAATCGTCGCTAAAGATGAAGGCCAGGGGCCCATTGACCTCGCCACGAGGGTGGGGGCGCCTCGGGCGCGCCTCTACCTCGTGGGCCCCGGTGGCTCTCCGACGCCCATCTTCTCCTATATGAAGTCTTTCAATGAGAAAAACTAGAAGGCAATCTTTCGACGAGACTCACGCCACGAGGCGAACTCATGGAACTAATCTAGGGCTCCGCAGAGCTGTTCTACTGGGACACTTCCCACCGGGAGGGGGAAATCATCACCATCGCCATCACCACCGCTCTTCTCATCGGGAGAGGGCAATCTGCATGAATATCTTCACCAAAGACCATCTCCTCTCCAAACCCTAGTTCATCTCTTTGTATCCAATTCTTGTCTCCAAGTCCGGATTGGTGCTAGTAGGTTTCTAGTAGTGTTGATGAATCCTTGTAGTTGATGCTAGTTGGTTTTTTGGGTGGAAGATCATATGTTCAGATCCTTTATGCATATTATTACCCCTCTGATTATGAACATGAATATGCTTTGTGAGTAGTTACGTTTGTTCCTGAGGACAAGGGAGAAGTCTTTCTATTAGTAGTCATGTGAATTTGGTATTCGCTCGATATTTTGATAAGATGTATGTTGTCTAACCTCTAGTGGTGTTATGTGAACGCCGACTACATAACACTTCACCATTATTTGGGCCTAGAGGAAGGCATTGGGAAGTAATAAGTAGATGATGGGTTGCTACAAAGATGTAAGCTTAAACCCTAGTTTATGCGTTGCTTCAGTAGGGGCTAATTTGGATCCATATGTTTCATGCTATGGTTAGGTTTACCTTAATACTTTTGTTGTAGTTGTGGATGCTTGCAATAGAGGTTAGTCACAAGTGGGATGCTTGTTCAAGTAAGAACAACACCCAAGCACCGGTCCACCCACATATCAAATTATCAAAGTACCGAACGCGAATCATATGAGCGTGATGAAAACTAGCTTGACGATATTCCCATGTGTCCTCGGAGCGCTTTTCCTATTATAAGAGTTTGTCCAGGCTTGTCCTTTGCAACAAAAAGGATTGGGCCACCTTGCTGCACTCTTTTATTTACTTTTGTTACTTGTTGCTCGTTACAATTTATCTTATCACAAAACTATGTGTTACGACTTATTTCAGTACTTGAAGAGAATACCTTGCTGAAAACCGCTTATCATTTCCTTCTGCTCCTCGTTGGGTTCGACACTCTTACTTATCGAAAGGACTACGATAGATCCCCTATACTTGTGGGTCATCAAGACTCTTTTTCCGTGCCGCTGTCGGGAGTGAAGCGCCTTCAGAGGTGGAATTTGGTAAGGAAAAATTTATATAGTTTGCTGAAATTTTCCATCACTTGTTACTATGGAAAGTAATTGTCCGAGGGGCTTGTTCAGTATCTTCACCTCATTCAAAGAGAGCGAAGTGTCGCTTCCTCAACCCTACTTGAACATATTGAAAATGAAACTCCTTTTGAAATTCCTTCTGTATGATGGAAGAACTGATAGCTAACACTTTTAGAGGAGATGGAACAAAGCATCCTGATGAACATCTACGCTATGTGGATGATGTTTGTGGACTATTTAAGCTTGCTGGTATACCCGATGATGTTGTTAAGAAGAAGTTCTTCCCTTTATCTTTGAAGGGAGACGCATTGACATGGTACAGGCTATGTGATGATATGAGATCATGGAACTATAAAAGATTGAAATTGGAATTTCATCAAAAGTATTACCCTATGCATTTTGTTCATCGTGATCGCAATTATATATATAATTTTTGGCCTCGCAGAAGGAGAAAGCGCCGCTCAAGCTTGGGGGAGGCCTAAATCAATGTTATATTCATGCCCCAATTATGAGCTCCCAAGAGAAATAATTATGCAAAGCTTTTATGCCCGGCTTTCTGATAACAATCGCACCATGCTCGATACTTCTTGTGCTGGCTCTTTTATGATGAAGACTATTGAATTTAGATGGAATTTATTGGATAGAATTGAATGCAACTCTGAAGATTGGGACCTCGACAAAGGTAAGGAGTCAGGTATGACACCTAAGTTTGATTGTGTTAAATATTTTATGGATACCGATATTTTCCGTAAGTTTAGCACTAAATATGGACTTGACTATGAGATAGTAGCTTCTTTCTGTGAATCTTTTGCTACTTATGTTGATCTCCCCGAGGAGAAATGGTTTAAATATCATCCTCCCATAGAAGTAAAAGTAGCTGCACCTATTAAAGTTGAAGAAAAGACTGTCACTTACAATGATCCTATTATTCCCACTTCTTATGTTGAGAAACCACCTTTCCCCGTTAGAATGAAGGATCATGCTAAAGCTTCAACTGTTGTCCGTAAAAGCAATATTAGAACTTATACACCTCCCGAAAGCAAGTCAAAGTAGAACCCAATATTGCTATTGTTAAAGATCTCTTGTCCGATAATATTGATGGGCATGTTATTCAATTCTCTCGTGAAACTGCTAGAATTGCTAAACCTTGTGCTAGAGATAAACATAGACCTGTTGTAGGCGTGTTCGTTATTTCGCTAAAATAGGAGATCATTGTTATCATGGCTTATGTGATATGGGTGCTAGTGCTAGTGTTATACCCATTGACTTATACAAAGAAATTATGCATGATATTGCACCCATCGAGTTAGAAGATATTGATGTTACAATTAAACTTGCCAATAGAGATACTATATCTCCTGTGGGAATTGTTAGAGATGTTGAATTCTTGTGTGGAAAAACTAAATATCCGCTGATTTTCTTGTTCTTGGTTCTCCACAAGATAGCTTTTGTCCCATTATATTTGGTAGACCCTTCTTGAATACCGTTAACGCTAAGATAGACTCATAAAAGAATGTTGTTACTATTGGCTTGGATGATATGGTTCATGAGTTTAATTTCTCTAAATTTAGTAAACAACATCGTGAGGAACAATTTCCTAGTAAGGATGAAATTATTGTTCTTGCTTCTATTGCCGCATTCCTAGTGACACTTTAGAACACTATTTGCTAGACCATGAAAATGATATGTTCATGAATGAAAGAAGGGAAATAGATGAAGTATTCTTTAAACAGAACCTATTCTCGCAACAAACTTGCCTCGTTGAAATCTTAGGGATCCTCCTCCACCCAAGGGTGATCCTGTTTGAGCTTAAACCGCTGCTTCGATAATCTTAAATATGCTTATCTTGATGAAAAGAAAATATATCCTGTCATTATTAGTGCTAACCTTTCAGAGCATGAAGAAGAAAGATTACTGAAAACTCAAGAAGCACCGTGCCGCTATTGGATACACTGGATGATCTTAAGGGCATCATCCCACTCTATGTCAACATAAAATAAATTTGAAGCGGATGCCAAACCAGTTTGTGATCCTCAACGACGCTTGAATCCTAAAATCAAAGAAGTGGTAAGAAAGGAAATACTCAAGCTTCGGAGGCAGGTATAATTTATCCTGCTACATAGTCGCGGGTAAGTCATGTCCATTGTGTCCCTAAGAAGGGAGGTATTATCATTGTCCCTAATTATAGAGATGAATTGATTCCGCAAAGAATTATCACAGGTTATAGGATGGTAATTGATTTCCGCAAATTAAATAAGGCTACTAAGAAAGATCATTACCCCTTACCTTTTATTGATCAAATGCTAGAAAGATTATGAAAACATACACATTATTGCTTTCTAGATGGTTATTCCGGTTTCTCTCAAATACCTGTCGGCTAAAGATCAATCAAAGACTACTTTTACATGCCCTTTTGGTACTTTTGCTTATAGACGTATGCCTTTTGGTTTATGTAATGCACCCGCTACCTTTCAAAGATGCATGATGGCTATATTCTCCCACTTTTGCTTAAAAGATTTGTGAGGTTTTCATGGACGACTTTTTCCGTCTATGGTTCCTCTTTGATGATTGCTTGAGCAATCTTGCTCGAAGTTTTGCAGAGATGTGAAGAAACTAATCTTGTATTGAATTGGGAAAAGTGTCACTTTATGGTTAATGAAGGTATTATCTTGGGGCACAAAGTTTCGAAAGAGGTACCAAGTTGATAAAGCCAAGGTTGATGCTATTGAAAAGATGCCATGTCCCAAGGACATCAAAGGTATAAGAAGTTTCCTTGGTCACGCGGATTTTATAGGAGGTTCATTAAGGACTTCTCAAAAATCATTTCGGCCTCTGACTAATTTATTACAAAAAGATGTACCATTTGTCTTTGATGATGATTGTGTAGAAGCATTTGAAATACTTAAGAAAGCATTAGTCTCTACATCTGTTGTTCATCCACCTGATTGGAATTTACCCTTTGAAATTATGTGTGATGCTAGTGATTATGCTGTAGGTGCTGTTCTAGGGAAAAGAGTTGATAAGAAATTAATTGTTATCCATTATGCTAGTAAGACTCTAGACAATGCTCAAAGAAATTATGCTACTACCGAAAAGGAACTTTTAGCAGTTGTATTTGCTTGTGATAAATTCAGACCCTATATTGTTGATTCTAAAGTAACTATTCACACTAATCATGCTGCTATTAAATATCTTATGGAAAAGAAAGATGCAAAACCTACACTCATTAGATGGGTTCTCTTGCTGCAAGAATTTGATTTGCATATTGTTGATAGAAAAGGAGCTGAGAACCCCGTTGCAGACAACTTATCTAGGTTAGAGAATGTTCTTGATGACCCACTACCTATTGATGATAGCTTTCCTGATGAGCAATTGAATGTCATAAGTACTTCTCGTAGCACTCCATGGTATGTTGATTATGCTAATTATATTGTTGCTAAATTTATACCACCTAGCTTCACATACCAAAGAAAAGAAAAAGTTTTTCTATGATTTTCTATATTACTTTTGGGATGACCCACATCTTTATAAAGAAGGAGTAGATGGTGTTATTAGACGCTGTGTACCGAAAGCATGAACAGAATGTATCCTACGCAAGTGTCACTCCGAGGCTTATGGAGGACACCACCTGAGATAGAACTGCATATAAGGTATTGCAATCCTGTTTTTATTGTCCTACTCTCTTCAAGGATGCTCGTAAGTTTGTTTTGTCTTGGATGAATGTCAAAGAATTGGTAATATTAGTAGACGTCAAGAAATGCCTATGAATTATTCACTTGTTATTGAACCATTTGATGTTTGGGGCTTTGATTATATGGGACTTTTTCCTGCCTCTAATGGATATACACATATTTTAGTTGATGTTGATTATCTTACTAAGTGGGTAAAAGCTATTCCAACTAGTAGTGCTGATCATAACACTTCTATTAAAATGCTTAAAGAAGTAATTTTTCCGAGGTTTGGAGTCCCTAGATATTTAATGACTGATGGTGGTTCACACTTTATTCATGGTGCTTTCCGTAAAATCCTTGCTAAATATGACGTTAATCATAGAATTGCATCTCCATATCACCCGCAGTCTAGTGGTCAAGTAGAATTGACCAACAGAGAGCTCAAATTAATTTTGCAAAAGACTGTCAATAGGTCTAGGAAGAATTGGTCCAAGAAACTGAATGACGCATTATGGGCCTACAGAACTGCATATAAGAATCCTATGGGTATGTCTCCGTATAAAATGGTTTACTAAAAGCTTGTCACTTACCTCTCTAACTAGAACATAAGGCATATTGGGCTATTAAAGAGCTCAACTATGATTTCAAACTTGCCGGTGAGAAGAGGTTATTTGATATTATCTCACCCGATGAATGGAGAACCCAAGCTTATGAAAATGCCAAGTTGTTTAAAGAAAAGTTAAAAGATGGCATGACAAAAGGATACAAAAACGCGCTTAATGTAGGTGATTATGTATTGCTATACAACTCTCGTTTAAGATTTTTTGCAGGGAAACTTCTCTCTAAATGGGAAGGTCCCTACGTTATGGAGGAGGTCTATCGGTCCGGTGCCATAAAAATCAACAACTTCGCAGGCACAAACCCGAAGGTGGTAAACGGTCAAAGGATCAAACACTATATCTCAGGTAATCCTATAAATGTTGAAACTAATATTATTGAAACCGTAACCCCGGAGGAATACATAAAGGACACTTTCCAGAACGTTCCAGACTCCGAAAAGGAATAGGTATGTGGTACGGTAAGTAAACCGACTCCAAAACAATTTTTAAGGCAATATTTCTCCGTTTTGGAATATTTAGAAAATAGAAAATAAGTAGCAGTCCAGGAGGACACGAGGCCTCCACGAGGTCGAGGGCGCGCCTCATCCCCTTGGGCGCACCCCCTACCTCGTGAGCACCTCGTGTGCCCTCCGACTCCGCTTCTTGCACGATACATATTTTGGTCGGTAAAAATTCGTTATATATACTCCCGAAGGTTTTGAATCTCGTATCACGCAAATCTCCCCTGTTCTTGTTTCGAGCTGTTTTTCTGATAGGTCTAGATCATCATGACGATCCCAAGTGCTTCCAAGGACAAGTTCTTCGAGAAGGTGATCAACCCTTACCTCACGGAGGTGCTGCGACACCATCAAACCGTCGAGATGCGTGATGGGTTGCTGCACATCCGCGATGTTGAGGGGCCCAAGGGAACCGGAAGCATGGAGTCGAGGCTCAAGCAATGGAGCAACAAGTTTTCAAGTGCCGTGATGGTGGAGCGTGGAATCAATGCTACCCACAAGATGCTTAAGGAGTTCACCAACAACTACGGCAGGATGCCAAGAAGACCGAGGAGGCCATCTTCAAGCTACATGAGAAGATCGAGCACCTCCAAGCCCAAATCTATGATCTCGCAAAACCAAAACTGTGAGTATGAATATAGATTCAAAAGGATGAGTTTATTGCAGATTTGAGGATTCCTGAGACTCGATCATCCTTCTATGGTGGTTAGCCTATGCCATGGAAGGTGGACGACAAGCTTGCATCATCAACAACACCTCCACCGCCAAAGAACAAAGAAGGAGACATAATCACATGGGTATGGGCACTCCCTTGGCAACCGCCAAGCTTGGGGAGGTGCCGTGGTATCGTGATCACCATCACAACTCCTATCTTTACCGCTTTTCTTAGTTCGATCCTTTTAGTAGTATCTTGATTTAGTAGAATAAAGTCATGGGATGATCTAGTTTTGAGTTTTGCTTTTATGATCCTTCTTGTAATCGAGTCCGTGAGCTATATAATAAAGATTAGTGTTGAGTCAAGGGCTTGATTATTTTGCCATGATCTTGAGTGATTAGAAGAAAAAGAATAAAAAGAATCAAAGAGTTCATATTGATCTTATTGAAAGTAATGACTTCACATAGAAAGAGTATGATGATTAAAAGTTGTTGGGAGTTGGCAAATATAGCTTTGGTCATCGCTGCAATTAATAGGAAGTAATAAGGAAAGAGAGGTTTCACATATAGATATATTATCATCGGCATCTTTTATGATTGGGAGCACTCATTAAAATATGACATGCTAAAGAGTTGAGGTTGGACAAGGAAGACAACATAATGAGTTATGTTTTCACATCCGAGATAAAAGTATGTTGTCATGGATCCTCTACCGTGTTGAGCTTGCCTTTCCCCTCATGTTAGCTAAATTCTCAAAGCACCAAGTAGAAATACTACTTGTGCTTCCAAATATCCTTAAACCAGTTTTGCCATGAGAGTCCACCATATCTACCTAAGGATTGAGTAAGATCCTTCAAGTAATTTTTCATCGTGCAAGCAATAAAAACTGCTCTCTAAATATGCATGACTTATTAGTGCATAGAAATAAGCTTTGTAACGAACTTTTTGTGGACACAATAAAAGCGATTTAACCGCATAATAAAGGTTCACATACAAGGCAATATAAAGTGATGTTCTTTTGCATTAAGATTTTGTGCATCAACCCCTAAACGCGCATGACAACCTCTCGCCTCCGTCACAAGGGCCTATCTTTTATTATTATCCTCTACCTTATGCAAGAGTCACGGTGATCTTCACCTTTCCTTTTCATTTTATCCTTTGGCAAGCTCAAAGATGTTGGAAAGAACATGATATATATATATATATATCTAATTGAATGTAGGGAGCATGAATTATTATTGTTGACATTACCCTTGAGGTAAAAGGTTGTGGGGCAAAACTATAAGCCCCTATCTTTCTCTCGTGTCCCATTAAAACTCCGTGAACCATAAGTATTGCGTTAGTGTTAGCAATTATTATGTACTATGTTATAGTTGAGTATGTGGACTTGCTTTTAAGCTCTTACATAGACTCTTTCCGATGTTATGATAAATTACAATTGCTTCAATGACTAAGGTTACAATTTGTTGGCGCTCAATAAGGTTTCAGATTCATACTTTGGCTGTGTGAAAAGAGCATCACCTGAACATGAGCCATCATATGACAAAATCTATTTATGTTGTTGTTATGGGAATAATCATCATGCCTTCATGTCCGTATTTTATTTTTATCGACGCTTCTACCTCTAAACATGAGGACATATTTATTGTTATCGGCTTTTCGCTTGAGGACAAGCGAGGTCTAAGCTTGGGGGAGTTGATACCTCCATTTTGCATCATGCTTCTATATCAATATTTATTGCATTATGGGATGTTATTTCACGTTATGTCACAATACTTATGGCTATTCTCTCTTATTTTACAAGGTTTACATGAAGAGGGAGAATACCGGCACCTGGAATTCTGGGCTGGAAAAGGAGAAAATATTGAAGGCCTATTCTGTGCAACTCCAAAAGTCCCGAGACTCCACGGAATACCTTAAAATAAATTAAAAAATCGTCATTAAAGATGAAGGCCAGGGGCCCACACTGCTCACGAGGGTGGGGGCGTGCCCCCACCTCGTGGGTCCCCCGGTGGCTCTCTCGACTCCCATCTTCTCCTATATGAAGTCTTTCGATGAGAAAAAACTAGAAGGCAACCTTTCGACGAGACTCACGCCACGAGGCGGAACCTTGGCGGAACCAATCTAGGGCTCCGGAAAGCTGCTCACGGGGACACTTCCTCCGTGAGGGGGAAATCATCACCATCGCTATCACCACCGCCTCCTCTCATCGGGAGAGGGCAATCTCCATCAACATCTTCACCAGCACCATCTCCTCTCGAAAACCTAGTTCATCTCTTGTATCCAATTCTTATCCCCAACTCCGGGATTGGTCCTAGTAGGTTGCTAGTAGTGTTGATTACTCCTTGTAGTTGATGCTAGTTGGTTTATTTGGTGGAAGATCATATGTTCAGATCCTTTATGCATATTATTACCCCTCCGATTATGAACATGAATATGCTTTGTGAGTAGTTATGTCTGTTCCTCGAGGACAAGGGAGAAGTCTTGCTATTAGTAGTCATGTGAATTTGGTATTCGCTTGATATTTTGATAAGATGTATGTTGTCTAACCTCTAGTGGTGTTATGTGAACATCGACTACATAACACTTCACCATTATTTGGGCCTAGAGGAATGCATTGGGAAGTAATAAGTAGATGATGGGTTGCTTGAGTGACAGAAGCTTAAACCATGGTTTATGCCTTGCTTCGTATAGGGGCTGATTTGGATCCATATGTTTCATGCTATGGTTAGGTTTACCTTAATACTTTTGTTGTAGTTATGGATGCTTGCAATAGAGGTTAATCATAAGTGGGATGCTTGTTCAAGTAAGAACAAAGCACCCAAGCACAGGTCCACCCACATATCAAATTATCAAAGTACCGAACGCGAATCATATGAGCGTGATGAAAACTAGCTTGACGATATTCCCATGTGTCCCTGGAGCGCTTTTCCTATTATAAGAGTTTGTTCAGGCTTGTCCTTTGCTACAAAAAGGATTGGGCCACCTTGTTGCACTTTATTTACTTTTGTTACTTGTTGCTCGTTACAATTTATCTTATCACAAAACTATCTGCTACCACTTATTTCAAAGATTTGCAGAGAATACCTTGCTGAAAACCGCTTATCATTTCCTTCTGCTCCTTGTTGGTTCGACACTCTTACTTATAGAAAGGACTACGATAGATCCCCTATACTTGTGGGTCATCAGTAGCTGAAGCGTTTTTTTATTGTTGACACTGAGCAGGGTATCTACTAGGCTATGTGTGGGTTGTGGCCCGTCTAGCCTAGGCTTTTCTTGTATGTTTACAACATAACTAGCCCAACTATTGTTATTCTAACCCCTTAAGAAAGTAGTTTTCTTTCTTTGTGAAAATGGCTAGCCTAGTTTTTTTTTTAAGAATACCCAACCCAAAGCCACCTTGTTTTCTCCGCCTGCTAATGGAAATCTTTCAAGAGGGATGTAAATCTTGAAAGTAATACTGAAATGGGTTGTAAATATTTAAAATACAGGAAATTGGCAATTACTTTCAAATTTATGATTTTTCAGATTTTCAGATTTCAAATTTCTTTGGATTTTAACCTAATTTAAATTTATTTTAAAATTAGTTTGAATCTAGCTCGACATTTCAGGATTAAAAATAGTTGACGCCACTGAAATATGCAAAATTTCATTGAAAAATTTAACCATGTCCATGCCAACAAAAGAAAATGGGCTACAATAAATTGCATAAGAATTGCAAATGGGCTGTAAATTATTTTAAAAAGTAGCAAATGGGTTGTATGCTATTCACCATGGATTTGGAGGCTGACTTGTGGGCCTATTAAGTTGATACAGATGCACGACCTTTTGCAACTTGGTCAACAAAATATTCTAGCAACAGTAACCATTGGATGTTAATCCAACGACCGTCGTGCTTCTTCATTCTTCGATCTTCTTGCTCCAAATTACCAAACCAGAGGCGGGACCGTCTGCCCCCGGCTCCCATGGCTAATTGTGTTGTCGCACAGGCCTCGTCGCCCCACCCTACTCCCACCGCTGGTCATGCCACCCTCTACTCACTCACACCTTTTGTTATTCTCCGGCAATGGCAGCCTCACCCCGCTGCCAAACCGCTCAATGCTCAGACTCCCCTTTGTGTCATCCACTACCACGCCTTCCCTACCTGAGTCATTCCCTTCTGGGCCTCACCGTCGTCCATCGTTTTTGTCCACTTGGTGTGGCATGGTTTCTACTTCTTGAGCTTGTGTTGATTTTTCCCTTGAAGAGGAAAGGGTGATGCAATAAAGTACAGATAAGTATTTCCCTCAGTTAAGAACCAAGGTATCAATCCAGTAATAGATACAAGCAAGTCCCCAATAGATGCACCTGCACAAACTAACAAACACTTGTACTCAACACGAAAAAGGATTTGTCAATCCCTTCACGGTCATTGATGCCGCTTGAAGCTACGTCAGTATTTCCCCAAAGAGGAAGGGATGATGCAGAACAACGGTGATAGGTATTTCCCGCAAATATGAAACCAAGGTTATTGAACCAGTAGGAGAACCAAGCAACACAACGTAAATAGCCCCTGCACACAAAGAACAACACCTCGCAACCCGACGTGTTAAAGGAATTGTCAATCCTTTCGAGGTACGGCGCCTCAAGATAGGCAAAGGACGTGAGGTAAATTTGTAGATAGGATAAATAGATCGCGGAACAAATAAATTGCAGAAAAGTATTTTTGTATTTTTGGTTTAATAGATCTGAAAATAAACGCAAGGAAAAAGTAGATCGCAAGGCAAATATATGAGAAAGAAGACCCGGGGGCCGTAGGTTTCACTAGTGCTTCTCTCGAGAAAGATACCAAATAGTAGCTGAACAAATTACTATTGGGCAATTGATAGAACTTCAAATAATTATGATGATATCCAGGCAATGATCATTACATAGGCATCACGTCCTAGATTAGTAGACCAACTCCTGCCTGCATCTACTACTATTACTCCCTACATCGACCTCTATCCAGCATGCATCTAGTGTATTAAGTTCATGGCAAACGGAGTAATGCAATAAGAACGATGACATGATGTAGACAAGATCCGCTTATATATTATGGAAGATATGGATCCCATCTTTTATCCTTAGTAGCAACGATACATACATGTCGGGTTCCTTTCACACTCGATCAAGCACCGTAAGATCGAACCCACTACCGTGCACCTCTTCCCATTGCAAGATAAATAGATCAAGTTGGCCAAACAAAACCCAAATATCGTAGAAGAAATACAAGGCTATAAAAGATCACACATATAAGAGATCAAAGAAACTCAAATAACTTTCATGGATATAAAACATTTGATTAATAATAAACTCAAGTTCATCGATCCCAACAAACACACCGCCAAAAGATTTACATCATATGGATCTCCAAGAGACCATTGTATTGATAATCAAAAAGAGAGAGGAAGCCATCTAGCTATTAACTACGAACCCAGAGGTCTACAAAGAATTACTCACGCATCATCGGAGAGGCACAAATGGAAGTGGTGAACCCCACCGTGATGGTTTCTAGATTGGATCCGTGGTTCTGGACTCTGCAGCGGCTGAATGAATATTTCATCGATTCCCCTAGGGTTTCTGGAATATTGGGGTATTTATAGAGCAAAGAGGTGGTCCGGGGGGCACCCGAGGTGGGCACAACCCACCAGGGGGCGCCTGGGCCTCCTAGCGTGCCCTGGTAGGTTGTCCCCTCCCCGGGACTCCCCCCAGGTGCAACCAAGGCCCATATTCTTCCTTTTGGTCCATAAAAATCATCGTAAATTGGCGTGGCATTTGGTCCGTCTGATATTGATTTCCTGCGATAAAAAACATGCAGAAAACAGCAACTGGCAGTTGGCACTATGTCGATAGGTTAGTACCAAAAAATGATATAAAATGATTATAAAACATCCAAGATTGATAATAAAACAACATGCAATAATAAAAATTATAGATACGTTGGAGACGTATCAGCATCCCCAAGCTTAACTCCCGCTCGTCCTCGAGTAGGTAAGTGATAAAACATAAATTTTGAGGTGGAGTGTTGTTTATCATTTCATATCATATTCTTTTCTTTATAGCATGGACATTTGGAATTTTATGTGATTCAAAGCAATAGTCTAGTTTTGACATGATAATTTAGATACTCAAGCATATCAAGAAGCAACCATATCTTTCAAAATATCAATGCTAAAACAAGTTATCCCTAGCCCATCATGCTCAAACATTTTCCTCCTAGTTGGTGATTTTACATGAGAGGATGGAGACTCAATTTCAAAAATAAAAATTGCATAAAGTAAAAGAAAGGCCCTTCGCAGAGGGAAGTAGGGATTGGTAGAGGTGCCAGAGCTAGAAGCAAAAAAATAGAGATAAAAAATTTTTGGGAGGTGTATCCATCCCACCAACGAAAACAACTTGGAGCATCCCAACACTTTCCATGCTAGATATATCATAGGCGGTTCCCAAACAGAAAATAAAGTTTATTGCTTTTTCCACCATACTTTCACTTTACATGGCTAGCCGTATCCACGGGTGCCCTCCATACCAACACTTTCCAAGGAATTTATTATTTGACAACATAAAGTAAATTCATTTTTGCATTTCGGACTGGGCATCCCTAAAACCTTTGCCTTACTCTCGTTGCGGCAACGACAAGTGAATAAACACTGGCCGTGAGAATAACACATCTAGCATGGAAAATATTAGCTACTCATATCGCTCATGAGCGAAACAAACAAACAAAAGAGAAGATTATTTTGAAAATTAGAGATGGCACATGCAAATTTGCTTAGAACGGAAAAAAGAATGTTGCATATAGGTAGATATAGTGGACTAATGTGGCAAAACTGGTTTAAAGGATTTTGGATGCACAAGTAGAGGTCATACTTGGTGCAAAATGAAGGCTAGCAAAAAGATTGAGAAGCGACCAACCAAGAAACGAATAATCTCATAAGCAAGCATTAAGCATAATTAACACTGAATAATACACCACAAGTAGGATATAATTTTCATTGCATGATTATTGACTTTTGTGCATGCATAGGGAATTACAAACCTTAACAACAATATTCTTACTAGAGCACAATTACTCATCAACATAACTCACATATCAATCACCATATCTCAAAACTATTACTAAGAATCAAGTTTATTTTGTCCAATGATCTTCATGACATTTTTTATTTCTTTCTTTATCCTTCTTGGATATGTATCACTTTGGGACTAATTTTCATGTGTTGCTTTTCATAAGCTCAAACAAATATAAGTGAAGATCATGAGCATAACATATTTTATTTCTCTCAAAATAATTTAAGTGAAGCAAGAGAGAATTTCTTCAAAATTTTACTAAATCTCAAATAAATCTAAGGGAATAAAGAGAGAATTTCTTCAAAAATACTAAGCACACCGTGCTCAAAAGGATATAAGTGAGGCACTAGAGCAAGTCCATTGCTCATCAAAATTTAAGTGAAGCATAGAGAGCAATTCTAACAAGTCATGACATAATTTTGGTTCTCTCAAATAGGTGCGTCCAGCAAGGATTGATGACTTAAAACACAAAAGAAAACAAGCAAAGACACATATCATACAAGACGCTCCAAGCAAAACACATATCATGTGACGAATAAAAATATAGCCTCGAATAAAATACCGATGGTCGTTAGAAGAAAGAGGGGATGCCACTCGGGGGCATCCCCAACCTTAGTTGGTTGCCCATTCTTGGATAATATCTTGGGATGCTGGGGCATCCCCAATCTTAGGCTCTTATATCCTTCTTTCATCCATCGTAACATAACCTAAAACTTGAAAACTTCAATCACACAAAACTCAACAAAACCGTTGTGAGATCTGTTAGTAAAAGAATGCAAACCACTACTATAAGTGTTGTGTAAAACCAATTATTATTTTGTTTTTGTATTATATCTACTGTATTCCAACATTTCTATGGCAAAAACTCATCAAAGAAAACCATAGAGCCATCAAAATAAGCACAAAACACAAGAAAACAGAATCTGTCAAAACAGATTAGTCTGTAGTAATCTAGAACTTTCAATGATTATGTAACTCAAAAAATTCTACCAAATTAGGACAGCCAGCATAATTTGTATATTAATCTTCTTAAAAAAGAATTAGAGCAAAATATGTTTTATATGATTTATGAGAATTATTTTCGTGAGCGCAAAGTTTCTGTCTTTTTCAAAGAAGATCAAACAACTATCATCCCGTAAGATCCTAAAGGCTTTACTTGGCACAAACACTAATTAAAAAAACCAGAATCACACCAAGTACCATAATTGTGCCGACACACAAGAACAAAAAGCAAAAATCAAAATAAATTTTATTCATTGGGTTGCCTCCCAACAAGCGCCATAGTTTTACGCCTTAGCTAGGCATAAAGCAAGGATCTAAGTTTTGTCATCCTTTTTCTTCTTAATTTTCTTAGAGGTATTTTCATCATGGGGTTTTCTAAACACAACGTAAAACATATTATCCATTTAAACTTTAGCATTCCTTAGTTGATTTTCATCATAACCCCTTTGATTACCCGCAACAATCCAATAGTAGTGTTGATTAACATTATTAATAACTTGTTGGATTATATCTAGAACGGGGACTTCCTTTTTAAGATTCTCATCAAAGATCTTATTATCCCCAAGCAAATTCCTTAGTGCATAATCACTATTGTAATAAATTTCGAGTCTTTCACGATTCATACCATAAAAATCAAAGATTTCCCTAGCTTCCCATATTATGTAGTAAAATTCATTTATAAGAACGAGAGTGGCCAAATTTTTGGCCCTGGGATTCTTTATGTCGGGGAGCTCAAAAAACAATATTTGCAAAGTAGGATGGGTACGAATAAATTTACTTTCAAGTTTCAGAACTAGTGCTGAAATAGCATCCGCATAAGATCTAGTAGTTTTAATTATAGGAGCATCATCAAGACTTAGATTCCCAACACAATTGAAAAGTTCTTGAATACGTTCTTTTCCCATAACATTCCCTTGCCCCGAGATAGAAGTTTTAGCATCCAGGTTGCCCATACATCCAAATTTAGGAGTTAGGCCGTCATCTGTTGGTGCCATACTGAAACCACTCATGATTGCAAGCAAAGGATAGATCTGACAAGAAAATGGCGAACGGAAAAAGAGAGACGAATAAAATGGCAAATTTTTGTGAAGTGGGGGAGAGGAAAACGAGAGTCAAATGGTGCGCAATGTAAATTGCAAGGAGATGAGATTGTGATTAGGAACCTGTTTATGTTGAAGATTCTCCCCGGCAACGGCGCCAGAAGGCACGTTCCCGGGAGACTCTCCTGAGGTGATCCTCCCCGGCAACGACGCCAGAAATTCCTTTTGATGTCGCTTGAAGCTACGCCAGTATTTCCCCAAAAGGAAGGGATGATGCAGCATAGCGGCGGTAGGTATTTCCCTCAGATATGAAACCAAGGTTATCGAACCAGTAGGAGAACCAAGCAACACAACGTAAACAGCCCCTGCACACAAAGAACAACACCTCGCAACCCGACGTGTTAAAGGGATTGTCAATCCCTTTCGGGGTACGACGCCTCAAGATAGGCAAAGGACATGAGGTAAATTTGTAGATAGGATAAATATATCATGGAACAAATAAATTGCAGCAAAGTATTTTTGTATTTTTGGTTTAATAGATCTGAAAATAAATGCAAGGAAAAAGTAGATCGCAAGGCAAATATATGAGAAAGAAGACCCGGGGGGCGTAGGTTTCACTAGTAGCTTCTCTCGAGAAAGATAGCAAATGGTGGGTGAACAAATTACTGTTGGGAAATTGATAGAACTTCAAATAATTATGATGATATCCAGGCAATGATCACTACATAGGCATCACGTCCAAGATTAGTAGACCGACTCCTGCCTGCATCTATTACTATTACTCCACACATCGACCGCTATCCAACATGCATCTAGTGTATTAAGTTCATGGAAAAACTGAGTAATGCAATAAGAACTATGACATGATGTAGACAAGATCCGTTTATCTATTGATCCCATCTTTTTATCCTTAGTAGCAATGATACATGCGTGTCGTCTCCCTTTCTGTCACTAGGATCAAGCACCGTAAGATCGAACCCGCTACTGGGTACCTCTTCCCATTTCAAGATAAATTCATCAAGTTGGCCAAACAAAACCCAAATATCGGAGAAGAAATACGAGGCTATAAGAGATCACGCATATAAGAGATCAAAGAAACTCAAATAACTTTCATGGATATAAAATGATATAACCGATCATAAACTCAAAGTTCATCAGATCCCAACAAACACACCGCCAAAATTCTTACATCATATGGATCTCCAAGAGACCATGTATTGATCATCAAAAGAGAGAGAGGAAGCCATCTAGCTACTAACTACGGACCCGAAGGTCTACAAATAACTACTCACGCATCATCGGAGAGGCACCAATGGAAGTGGTGAACCCCTCCATGATGGTGTCTAGATTGGATCTGGTGGTTCTGGACTCTGCGGCGGCTGGATGAATATTTCGTCGACTCCCCTAGTGTTTCTGGAATATTGGGGTATTTATAGAGCAAAGAGACGGTCCGGGGGCACCCGAGGTGGGCACAACCCACCAGGGTGCGCCTGGTTCTCCTGGCGTGCCCTGGTGGGTTGTCCCCTCCTCGGGACTCCCCCAGGTAGAACCAGGGCCCATCTTCTTCCTTTTGGTCCATAAAAAATCATCATAAATTTGCGTGGCATCTGGACTCCGTTTTATATTGATTTACTGCGATGTAAAAAACATGCAGAAAACATCAACTGGCACTTGGCACTATGTCAATAGGATAGTACCAAAAAATGATATAAAATGATTAAACATCCAAGATTGATAATAAAACAACATGGAATAATCAAAAATTATAGATACGTTCGAGACGTATCAGTCACTTGCAAGAGTGCTATCTGATAGAGATCGATATAGAAGATAAGTAAAACGCAAAATAAAGTAAATATAAATAAATTTCCGCAAGGTATTTTTTGGTTTTTTTGGTTTTATAAATCTGAAAATATATGGAAAATAGACCCGGGGGCCATAGGTTTCACTAGATGCTTCTCTCTTGAAGAAAACATATGGTGGGTAAACAAATTTCTATTGAGCAATTGATAGAAAAGCACATAGTTATGACGATATCTAAGGCAATGATCGTGAATACATGCATCACGTCCGTGACAAGTAGACCGACTCCTGCCTGAATCTACTACTATTACTCCACACATCGACCGCTATCCAGCATGCATCTAGTGTATTAAGTTAACAAGAACGGACTAAGGCCTTAAGCAAGGTGACATGATGTAGAGGGATAGATCCAGTCAATATGGTAAAACCCCATCTTTTTATCCTTAATGGCAACAGTACGAATACGTGCCTTGCTACCTATACTGTCACTGAGTGAGGACAGCGCAAGATTGTCGGTGGGAAAAGACACCTATGGGATCACAAGAATCCCTACTGCGGTTGCGGGGCGCGGGGTTGTGAGAAGAGCAGGGCTAGTAATTGGCACAAGGGTCATTTACCCAGGTTCAGCCTGCGAGGATGCGTAAAACCCTAGTCCTGCTTGGTGGATATATTCAGTGTTCCTGAGCTCTCGATCTAGCTATGGGTGTTGTGTGGTTCGAAAGAGCCGAATTCTTTTCCTGTATGCCATGGTCCTCCATTTATAGGCGAAAGGGGCTGCCACTGTGGCACACAGGAGGTGGAAAGGCCTACAGTGCCGCGAGCTTATCACTCGTATTACAGGACAAGACACATTTAATGCGTGGCTTAGGTGTCCATTCACTTTATCGGGGACGGGGGCGAGGCCTGTCCCGTCCGTCGCCGCTCCTCCTTGCTTTGACGTGCGTCCTGGCCAGCGATGCATGCGGTGCCATGTAGGAAGGCAAGCAGCTGAGGTGGCGCGATGGTGGAGCCTCCACGAAGATCTGCATGCCGACACGCAGGTGTGTGCTGAGTTGGCCTGGAAGCTGCATGTTGCCACGCAGGTGCCTGCCCAGCTGGTTGGGCTGGCAGCTGCATGCGAACGGCGGCGGGAAGTTGGTTGGTGCGGGCCTGGCAGTGGCCCTGCTGTCACCTCTGGCAAGGGTCTTGTCGGGTGGCGCAGGAAGGGTCTTGCCGGGTGGCCCGGCAAGGGTCTTGCTGTGGCGCGCTGGCGTCCCCGGCAAGGATCTTGCCGGGGGTCTTGTGGGTCTCTTCGGTAAGGATCTTGATGGGGAGTGTTGCCTGCTACGTCTTGAGCTTGCGATCCTTGCTGGGGGTCTTGTGGGTCTCTTCGGTAAGGATCTTGACGGGGAGTGTTGCCTGCTACGTCTTGAGCTTGCGTTGGTTTTCCTCGAAGAGGAGAGGGTGATGCAAAGAAAGTGTAGCGTAAGTATTTCCCTCAGTTTTGAGAACCAAGGTATCAATCTAGTAGGAGGCTCCTCAAAAGTCCCACGCACCTACACAAACAACCGAGAACTCGCAACCAACGCAATAAAGGGGTTGTCAATCCCTTCACGGCCACTTGCGAAAGTGAGATCTAATAAAGATAGTATGATAAGATAAATATATTTTTGGTATTTTATAAGATAGATGCAAAAAGTAAAGATGCAAATAAAGTAGATGGAAAGCAAATATGATAAGAGATTGACCCGGGGGCCATAGGTTTCACTAGAGGCTTCTCTCGGAATAGCATAAGTTTTACAAAGGTGAACAAATTACTGTCGAGCAATTGATAGAAAAGGGCATAGTTATGAGATTATCTAGGCATGATCATGTATATAGGCATCACGTCCATAACAAGTAGGCCGACTCTGCCGCATCTACTACTATTACTCCACACATCGACCGCTATCCAAAGATGCATCTAGTGTATTAAGTTCATAAGAACAGAGCAACGCATTAAGCAAGATGGCATGACGTAGAGGGATAAACACATGCAATATGATATAAACCCCATCTTGTTATCCTCGATGGCAACAATAAAATACGTGTCTTGCAACCCTTTCTGTCACTGGGTAAGAACACCGTAAGATTGAACCCAGAGCTAAGCACTTCTCCCATGGCAAGAAAGATCAATCTAGTAGGCCAAACCAAACTGATAATTCGAAGAGACTTGCAAAGATAACTCGATCATACATAAAAGAATTCAGAGAAGATTAAAATATTATTCATAGATAAACTTGATCATAAACCCACAATTCATGGGATCTCGACAAACACACCGCAAAAATATATTGCATCGAATAGATCTCCACAAGGGAGGGGGAGAACATTGTATTGAGATCCAAAAAGAGAGAAGAAGCCATCTAGCTAATAACTATGGACCCGTAGGTCTGTGGTAAACTACTCACAACTCATCGGAGGGGCAAGGATGTTGATGTAGAGGCCCTCCGTGGTTGCTTCCCCCTCCGGCAGAGTGCCGGCAAGGGCTCCAAGATGGGAACTCGCGGATACAGAAGGTTACGGCGGTGGAAATTGTGTTTCGTGGTGCTCTTAGATGTTTTCGGGGTACATAGACATATATAGGAGGAAGAAGTACGTCGGTGGATGCCCGAGGGGCCCACAAGACAGGGGGGCGCGCCCTACAAGGGGGCGCCCTCCTATCTCGTGGGGCCCTCGGAGCTTTCTTGACTTGCACTCCAGACTCTCCGGATCAGATTTGTTCCAAAAATAACGCTCCCGAAGGTTTCATTCCGTTTGGACTCCGTTTGATATTCCTTTTCTTTGAAATACTGAAATAGCCAAAAAAACAGCAATATGGGTTGGGCCTCCGGTTAGTAGGTTAGTCCCCAAAATGATATAAATGTGTAAAATAAAGCCCATAAACATCCAAAAGGGTGGAACAATCAAAAATTATAGATACGTTGGAGACGTATCATTGCCCTCCAATACTCATATGATCTTGAGTATTATTTGTCTTCACAAAGATCTGCATGCCATCATGGAGGTGCCTCCCGAGCCTTGGCCCAACGTGGGTGTTGGTGTTGGATACCGTGGGCTCGAGGGTGGCTCGCTCCACTGGTGTGGGCGAGCTGCCCCGGCAAGGGCCTTGCAGGGGCCGCTGAGGTTGCCCCCAGCAAGGGTCTTGCCGGGGAAACCTGCTCCGTCCATCCGAACTTTGTGGCCTTGGTCCTTGACGTTGCTTTGTTCGTCTCGTGCCTTCGGCTTCTCTCCGGCTTCCCTCCTTTGCCCTGCTATGCGTGGCCGTGGCATGTGGCTCTGACTCCCCGTGCACGAGTAAAGGGGTCAAAAGGAGAGCCCCTACTTTTGTACACTGACCGGAGCCTCCGGGCCTGGGCCACACATAAGCGCGACACGTTGTTGGGCCAGGCCCAGAACGGTACGCGGGCAGGCGGGGCAGATTTTACTGCGGTAACTGTTCCATCCGCTGCGCTTCCCCATGACCTGCAATGAACGTGCGTCATGGGGGTCGCGCGTGCGCGCGTGATCGAAGCACGCTGGCGTCATCTTCTGGTGGACAGTAAAGAGGCGGCTCGCGTGTCTCTTCGAGACCACAGGGCCGCTGCTCATTTACTGCCCTTACTCGGGCACCGCCGCTCCACGCGTCCCACTGCGCCCATCTCTCGCGCCACGTTCGCTTCATGTGTGATGCAGAGCGAATGACAGGCGCACGGGATACGGGAAGTCGCGCGCGCATGAGTCGATTCCCATGCGCTTTCAATTGAGCGGGAAGGACGGTCGACGGCCCCGCCCGTGGTCACTTCAACGGGCCGGATTGGCCGAGAGGGACGGCCGAGCCTTGCCCCCGCCCCTTTATAAAGAGGGGAGCGGGAGGAATGACGCCCCTCAATCCTTCACCATCTGCCTCTCCCCATTCTTGCTTCCTCCTTCCTTCTATCATGGTGAGGGGGCGTGGCGATGCTTCATCGGTGGCGGTGAGGGTCTCGGCTAGGCAACGCATCGCCCCTCCCCAAGAGCTCGTAGCGGCGGAGCCGGCCATTAGAGGAAGGGGGAGGGGCGAGGCCGAGGCCGCCGCGGCGGCCGAGGGAGAGGAGGACGGGGCGGTAGGTCAGCTTCGCCTCCTCCAGCGGCCCCTCCCCCGGTGGAGGGCCACGTCGGGGACAACCCTTACGAGTTCTTCGTCCGGCTGCACCAGCCGCCGCGCCGTCGTCTTCGCCTTCCGACTCCATTTGCGCGGGAGATGGAGCTGGACCCGCCACAGACGTTGCGGCTGCATATGAGGGGTTATGGGAACAGTGGCACATGGGCCGATGTCGAGTTCCCCGCCCCTCACGTTATGTATCTTCGCCGAGGGTGGAAGACCTTCGCCCGCGTCCACAACTTGACGGTGGGGCTCATTCTCTTCTTCAAATTGATGGAGAACGGCCTGCTCTCCGTCAAGGTCTTTGGAGATCTTGGAACACACTTGAAGTGCTGCGTGGAGAGCTCCTCCGACGATGGAAGCACTTCCTCAGGCGAGAGTGACGAGGAGGACAGCGGAGAAGATGACGGGGACGAGTCCGACTAGGCGTCGGACGACCCGTGCCTGGGCGGGCGCGGCGGCGGCAGTATCTGCACCTGGCCGCTCCTCCGGCGGGATCTGCCGGGGGAGGGGCCAGCTCCTTGAACTTCTCGGGGCCATCTCCTTGGGCGGCTGGCGTAGGGAGGCCGGAGAAGGCGAAGAAGGTGGGTGGCGGGCCGTCAAGTCGGAGTACGCAGACACCAACGCCTTCATTGACGGACCGCTGCCTCATCTTCCAGCTCTTTCCCTGGTGCCACTACCACCGACCCTCTCCTAGGCGGCCGCCGGCATGTTCTCTTGGTGTCTTCTACTGCTCGTAGCTCGCCTAGGCGTTTCTTTTGCCGTTTTTCGCTTCTTTGACCTGCCTCCTGGGGAGAGGGACAAGAAAGGGATTACGGGCATCTTATCTCATTTGAGTCTTGTAAGCCCTCGGGTCTTCGTTAAATTTAGAACTTGTAATCCCCTTGCTCATGTTTTTCATTCTGTATGAGTTGTACCTGTACGGGATGTTTTTTAATGAAAAAGGAATGTTTGCCGGGTTTTTCTTTCGTGGGTGAACCCCGCGACAAGGAGCGAATCCTCATTATCCTTTAAGAGTAAACGTTTTTCGCCCAGCAACAGGCCTTGCCGTCCCCCCACCTTGCTCGACCTTTCTCACGCTCTTGGCGGAGGCAGGGATTAGGTGGGCTTAGGCTCCTCGTCCCATTTCCTTACTGCCATGACAACGGCCAAATTCGGACCCAGGAGATAATCCTTGGGTTCAGAGAAAGGGGAGCACGGTAGCCTAGGAATAAAATGAGGTTTCACATATCCCAGTCCATAATGAAATGCATGATAGAGGATAAAAGGATTATTTGGATCTGCAGCCCCCGGCAACCCTGGCTTGTCGTGGATGGACCCTTGCACTTGCAGCCCCCGGCAACTTTGCTTGCCGGGTCGGGACGCCGGTCCGTTCCTTTCTTCTGAATAGCTCAGTAGAAATGCTTATGTGTCATGCGAACCAAAAGGGGATAGAGAAGAATAGAGAGACGCGCACTCGACCTCTAAGCTAGGGGTTACCGCTGCTAAGCACTATCAACTCTAACCGAGGAAGAGAATCGACCTAGCATGCATGCTATAACTTAGGGTGCCAGCGCTTTGTTTATTTTATGCTCAGGGTCTGCGCCTGGCTTTGTACAAAGGGTTACATGCCTTGCCGGCAAGGCTTGTACAAAAGGTGGCTTGCCGAGGCTCAAGCAGCCGCATATATGGGTAAAACTTGCATGGTTGCTCGATGTTCCGTGAGTTGCTCATCGAATGGCATCTTCGGTCTCCAGCGGTCTGCGCCGGCCCGGTGACTCGTGTTACCCGATAAGGGCCTTCCCACTTCAAGGCGTCAACTTGTTAGAATTCTTGGCCGATCGAACGCGTCAAGAACAAGGTCGCCTTCCTCAAAGCTTCGGGCATGAACCTTGCGGCTATGGTAGCGACGCAAGGCTTGCTGGTAGCGTGCTGCTCTCGCAGCCGCCCGAAGACGACCTTCCTCAAGGAGCGTTGCATCTTGACGCAATTGCTCTTGCTCAAGCTCGTCATAAGCAAGCACTCGAGGTGACCCGTATATGAGTTCCATGGGGAGAACTGCTTCTGCCCCATAGACCGGGGCAAAGGGTGTCTGGCCGGTGGCTCGATTTGGCATCGTTCTGATCGACCAAAGAACCGCCGGCAACTCGTCAATCCAGCGCCTTCGTTCTCAAGCCTCGCAGAACTTCAGCATTTGCGTTCTCCGCTTGGCCGTTGCTCTGTGAAAGTGCAACTATCCCTAGGTGGTTTTGGTAATTCCTAACAACATATAGCTCATTGAGCATACATTATTCCAAGATAAATATTTCAGGAAAAGCTCAATGAATGGCATGGCATGGATGAGAAAAGTGGACCCCTCAAAATACTAAGGATAAAAGGATTGGCTCAAGCTCAAAGCTCAAGACTCTACATTTTATATTTTAGTGATCCAAGATCACATTGAGTCTATAGGAAAAGCCAATACTATCAAGGAGGGATGAGGTGTTGCTTAATGAGGTTCTTGCTTCATAGTACTTAGTGATATGCTCCAAAACCCTCAACTACTTTCCCACATCCACATATGACCTAAGCAAAAAGTAAAACTCGGCCCCACTGATTCTTTCTATCCGGTGCCACCGAGTTCAGATGTCATAGCCACTTCCACAAACCCTAGGCAAATCGGTCTCACCGATAGGGATCTCGGTCTCATCGAGATGGGATTGTAATCTCCCTGTTTCCCTTCATAACGTTTTGGTACCACCGAGATGAGCGATCGGTCCCATCAAGATTTCAATGTAAACTCCCTGTTTCCTTTTCGTAACATTTCGGTCCCACCGAAATGAGCGAATCGGTCCCACCGAGTTTACCTGACCAACTCTCTGGTTAGCTTATTACCAAAATCGGTCCCATCGAGTTTGTGTAATCGGTCTAACCGAGATTACGTTATGCCCTAACCCTAATCATATCGGTCCTACCGAGTTGCATGTCGGTCCCACCGAAAATCCTAACGGTCACTAGATTTGTTGAATCGGTCCGACTGAGTTTATCAATTCAGTCCCACCGAGATTGGCAAGTTGTGTGTACCGGTTAGATTTTATGTGGAGGCTATATATACCCCTCCACCCACTCTTCATTCATGGAGAGAGCCATCAGAACGAACCTACACTTCCAACTTGCATTTTCTGAAAGAGAACCACCTACACTTGTGTTGAGGCCAAGATATTCCATTCCTACCATATGAATCTTGATCTCTAGCCTTCCCCAAGTTGATTTCCACTCAAATCTTCTTTCCACCAAATCCAAATCCTGTGAGAGAGAGTTGAGTGTTGGGGAGACTATCATTTGAAGCAAAAGAGCAAGGACTTCATCATCAACACACCATTCGTTACTTCTTGGAGAGTGGTGTCTCCTAGATTGGCTAGGTGTCACTTGGGAGCCTCCGACAAGATTGTGGAGTTGAACCAAGGAGTTTGTAAGGGCATGGAGATCGCCTACTTCGTGAAGATCTACCGCTAGTGAGGCAAGTCCTTCGTGGGCGACGGCCATGGTGGGATAGACAAGGTTGCTTCTTCGTGGACCCTTCGTGGGTGGAGCCCTCCGTGGACTCACAAGAACTGCTAGCCTTCGTGGGTTGAAGTCTCCATCAGCGTGGATGTACGATAGCACCACCTATCGAAACCACGACAAAAACATCCGTGTCTCCAATTGCGTTTGAATTCTCCAAACCCTTCCCTTTACATTCTTGCAAGTTGCATGCTTTAATTTCCGCTGCTCATATACTCTTTGCATGCTTGCTTGAATTGTGTTGAGATTGCTTGACTTGTGCAAGATAGCTAAAATCTGCCAAAGACTAAAATTGGGAAAAGGATAAGTTTTTATTTGGTCAAGTAGTCTAATCACCCCCCCCTCTAGACATACTTTCGATCCTACAAGTGGTATCAGAGCTTTGGTCTCCATTTGCTTTGATTTCCATAACTTTTGGTGGTCATAGCCTTGGTTTCACAACCTAGGAGAGTATGGCGTCTAGCGAGGGAAATTATCACCGTAGAGGTCCTTACTTTGATGGTACTAATTTTGCTAGTTGGAAGCATAAGATGAAAATGCATATTCTTGGACATAACCCCGCCGTTTGGGCTATTGTATGTATTGGCTTGCAAGGTAAATTCTTTGATGGGAGATAATCGAACCATGAAGCTAGCGCGGAAGAGTTGAAGATGCTGCAATACAACGCTCAAGCTTGTGATATCCTCTTCAACGGATTGTGCCCCGAAGAATTCAACAAAATCAGCCGTCTTGAGAATGCAAAGGAAATTTGGGATACTTTGGTTGATATTCATGAAGGTACCGACTCCATGAAGGAATCCAAGTTGGATGGGCTTCAAAGTCAACTTGACAAGTTCAAAATGAAGGATGGTGAAGGTGTTGCTGAAATGTACTCTAGGCTTGCTCTTATCACAAATGAGATTGCCGGCTTAGGAAGTGAAGAAATGACCGACAAATTCATCATCAAGAAGATCCTAAGAGCTTTGGACGGAAAATATGATACGTGTGCACATTGATCGAAATGATGCCAAATTACAAAGATCTCAAGCCAACGGAAGTCACTGGAAGAATTGTTGCTCATGAGATGTCACTCAAGGATAAGGAGGAACTTTACAACAAGTCAAGTTGTGCTTACAAAGCCTCATGTGAAGCCCCCACATCATCAAGTGAGAAACAAACCTTCAATGAAGAATTGAGCTTAATGGTGAAGAACTTCAACAAGTTCTACAAGAGTAGAAGCAAAGAGAGAAGCTGCAAGTCAAGATCCTACAATGACAAAAGATCTTCTAGTCGAGAGCGTAATTGCTACAATTGTGGAAGACCCGGACACTATTCCAATGAGTGTACAACACCCTACAAAAGAAGAGAAGAATCACCTAAGAGAAGAAGTAGAAGAGAAGAATCACCACCAAGAGAGAGGAGGTGTAGAGATGATCGTTATGAACGAAGAACATCCTGGAGAAGCAAGGATTCGGAAAGGAAGGACAAGTCATCAAGGAGCTACACAAAACAAAGACATCAAGCTCATGTTAGTGAATGGGTATCCGGCTCCGACTCTGACAATCACTCCGAGAGAAGCTATCACTCCGACTCCGATTATAATCAAGATGAAGGTGTTGCCGGTCTAGCACTTGTGTCAACCAACTCCTACGACATATTTGATTCACCAAATGAAGGACTTGGAAGATGCTTCATGGCTAAAGGCCCGAAGGTAACACACCCCGAGTATGTTGATTTCATTAGTGATGAAGATGACTTGTTAGGTGATGATGATTTACTTGTTGACAACTCTAGTGATGAATACTATGATGAAACGTCAATTAATCATGCTAATCAAGATAAAACGAATGACAATGATAAGGAGAATATTGAGCTCCTAACTAAAGAATTAAACACTCTTAAGTTAGCTCATGAAACTATCTTAGAAGATCATCGAGAACTTTTAAGGACTCATGAGAAGTTACGCTTTGAAAAGCTCAACCTTGAGCAAGAGCATGAGTTCTTAAAAGCAATCAATGATGATATTCGTAAGAAAAGTTCTTCTTACATTGCCAAGCGTTTACTCTTATCTACTTACATGCCTCAAGTCAAGTCTAGTAACAAGAACAAGAAGGATTCTTCCTTTAGTAGTAACAATAATCATGCTAAATCCAATGTTGTTGCTTCTAGTAGTTCTCTTGATTCCACTAATGATTCTCTTAGCCAAGTTACACTTGAGCAAGAAAATAGCTTATTGAAGGGAATTATAGAGAAAGATGTTTACAAGAGCCTTGCCAGGAGTAAGAAATTTGAGGAAATTGTACGCAAGCAAGGAAGGCACTGGAAGAACCAAGGTGTTGGTTTTGAATGAAAGTTCAATGCCAATGGAATTGAGTGGGAAGAAGATCAATACCCCAAGACGAAGTTTGTTCCTCAACAAGAGAAGTATGATCCTACATCCTTTAAAGGGACACAAGCCCAAGATGATCTTCCACCACAAGACCACAAGCAAAAAGGCAAGGACAAGCTTCAAGAGGATTTTGATGCATTTGAAGAAGCTCCTAATGCCTTGGTCAAGTGGGTTCCCGAGACTACGTCAAGCTCTACTTCATCAAGTACAACTACAACTCCAAGGATTCCCATCAAGATGATGTGGGTCCTGAAGAAGAAGAACTAGAGAGTTCTTGAGGGTGACTCCACCAACATATTTCACTCATATCATTTTGGCAATAACAAGTGCAATCAACTTCCACATCTTGCACTAGTTCAAGGAGCCACAAACCCTCTTGTTGGTAAGACAAGGCACAAGGTAACCTAATGCTCTCATAGACATCATCTTGTGTGTGCATCACTCTATGTCTATGGATATCCTTGTTTGTTCCTTGTGGGACTAACCCGTGTAGGTATTGAAAGTGCAACTCACTCCAATGGATTGCTCCAAATGATCTACATCAACATTGAGCATCCACATCTTCAACACCTACATGAAGTCATCATCGACAAAACCGAAGGTTAGTTCATCCCTCTAAGGGGGGATCTCACATCTAGGGGGAGATTTACTCTGAGAATTGAGTCAAAGCAACTCTAATGGTGTGAACACATCAATGCATTATGTAAAAGTGGTAACCCCACTTGAGCTTAAACGATGAGTATGACCTATGATCAAATGTTCTCATTTGACTCCTGAGTCAATATACTCATATATAGATGACCTAGTCATCGCCAATTGCTTGATAGATGCTAGAATTGGTTGTGCATGCTTTGCCACATATTTCATTTGCCATTTTATTGTGTGAGCATGTTGGTTGCATATTTTACTCATTCGAGGACATCCACTTGTTGTTTTGATTGATTGGTTTCTTTTTCTTTTGCCAAGTGGATGGACAAGAATTCCTAAGAACCTTCTCTAGCTATCTATGCTTTTCTTGTCTCAAACTCTATTCATGTTGCATCACAAAATTTGATCAAGTTAGATTCGAACCACTCTGTGTGAGGAGCACTCGGAGTCCCCGATTCGTCATAGACTTAAACTTCCAAAACTTCTTTGTGCGTTTCGGTCTGACCGATTCCCATTTCGGTCATACGGAGACCACTAAGTCGATCTAGTTTTTCAATCTCGGTGCAACCGATTTGAACTTTTTGGTCACACCGAGTTGTTGTAACTGCTAGCAGTTATGCATCTCGGTGCCACCGAGTTGTTCCACTCAGTCACACCAACAGGGTCGGGCAATATATACCCACGGGAAAAACTTTGGAAATTTTCTCCGAAGTCTTTCGCCTGCGCTTAGCCTGCTCTACCTCCAGGGTCTCCGGATCATCCTCCTCGTCGCCAGCTGCCTCCTGCCGCTGGTCTCCGCCGCCGTAAACGGGAATCATCCCCGCCGTTGCCGCCATAGCGAGTTCATCGCCGAACTAGGGTATGGACTTGATCATTGTGCTATCCCTATATGATTCCTAGCACATTGTGTTCGCCATGAATCTTGCCACGATTGAAACTATCTTATCTAGTCAAAACACTCCGTAGATTAGAGATGAATTGAAAATTTAGGGTTAGGTTTCCACCGAAACCATCTCGGACCAACCGAGTTGTAGAACTCGGTACCACTGATTCGGCTAAGGCCATTGCACATGTAATTCTCGGTCTGACCGAGAATTGCAAATCTGTGTGACCGGGTTCAGGACTTTGTGAAACCCTAGCAGTCTCGTGTTGGAAATATGCCCTAGAGGCAATAATAAATTAGCTATTATTATTATATTTCCTTGTTCATGATAATCGTTTATTATCCATGCTATAATTGTATTGATAGGAAACTCAAATACATGTGTGTGGATACATAGACAACACCATGTCCCTAGCAAGCCTCTATTGGCTAGCTCGTTGATCAATAGATGGTTACGGTTTCCTAACCATGGACATTGGATGTCATTGATAACGGGATCACATCATTAGTGGAATGATGTGATGGACAAGACCCAATCCTAAGCCTAGCACAAAGATCGTAGTTCGTATGCTAAAGCTTTTATAATGTCAAGTATCATTTCCTTAGACCATGAGATTGTGCAACTCCGGATACCGTAGGAATGCTTTGGGTGTACCAAACGTCACAACGTAATCGGGTGGCTATAAAGGTGCATTACAGGTATCTCCGAAAAGTGTCTGTTGGGTTGGCACGAATCGAGACTGGATTTGTCACTCCGCTTGACGGAGAGGTATCACCGGCCCTCTCGGTAATGCATCATCACAATGAGCTCAAAGTGATCGAAGTGTTTGATCACGGGATCATGCATTGCGGTAACGAGAAAAGTGACTTGCCGGTAACGAGATTGAACGAGGTATTGGTATACCGACGATCGAATCTCGGGCAAGTAAAATGCCGATTGACAAAGGGAATCGATACGGGATTAATTGAATCCTTGACATCGTGGTTCATCCGATGAGATCATCGTGGAACATGTGGGAGCCAACATGGGTATCCAGATCCCGCTGTTGGTTATTGCCCGAGAGCCGCCTCGGTCATGTCTGCTTGTCTCCGAACCCGTAGGGTCTACACACTTAAGGTTCGATGGCGACGCTAGGGTTATAAAGGAAGCTTGTATGTGGTTACCGAATGTTGTTGAGTCCGGATGAGCTCCAGGACATCACGAGGAGTTCCGGAATGGTCCGGAGGTAAAGATTTATATATGGGAAGTGCTGTTTCGGCCATCGGGACAAGTTTCGGGGTTATCGGTATTGTACCAGGACCACCGGAGGGGTCCCGGGGGCCCACCGGGTGGGGCCACCTGCCCCGGGGGGCCACATGGGCCCTAGGTGGTGCGCCTAGGCCTGCATGGGCCAAGGGGAACCAGCCCCAAGAGGCCCATGCGCATGAAACACTTGGAGAGGAAGAGTCCATAGAAGGGAAGGCACCTCCGAGGTGCCTTGGGGAGGATGGACTCCTCCCCCCCCTCTTGGCCGCACCCCTCCCTTGGAGGAGGGGGCAAGGCTGCGCCCTCCCCCCCTCCTTGGCACCTATATAAAGGGGGGAGGGGAAGGGGGCAGCAGCACCTTTGCCCTGGCGCCTCCCTCTCCCTCTCCAACACCTCCTTCTCCTCCGTAGGTGCTTGGCGAAGCCCTGCAGAATTACCACGCTCCTCCATCACCACCATGCCGTTGTGCTGCTGCTGGATGGAGTCTTCCTCAACCTCTCCCTCTCTCCTTGCTGGATCAAGGCACGGGAGACGTCACCGGGCTGTACGTGTGTTGAACGCGGAGGTGCCGTCCGTTCGGCACTAGGATCTCCGGTGATTTGAATCACGACGAGTACGACTCCTTCAACCCCGTTCACTTGAACGCTTCCGCTTAGCCATCTACAAGGGTATGTAGATGCACTCTCCTTTCCTCTTGTTGCTAGAATCTCCATAGATTGATCTTGGTGATGCGTAGAAAATTTTGAATTTCGCCACGTTCCCCAACAAAGTGGTATCGAGCTAGGTCTATTGCGTAGATTCTTTGCACGAGTAGAACACAAAGTAGTTGTGGGCGTTGATTTTGTTCAATATGCTTACCGTTACTAGTCCAATCTTGTTTCGACGGTATTGTGGGATGAAGCGGCCGGACCGACCTTACACGCATTTCCACGTGAGATGTGTTCCACCGGTGATATGCACTTGGTGCATAAGGTGGCTAGCGGGTGCCGCCTCCCACTTTAGTCGGAACGGATTCGATGAAAAGGGTCCTTATGAAGGGTAAATAGCAATTGGCATATCACGTTGTGGTTTTATGAGGTAAGAAACGTTCTTGCTAGAAACCCAAAGCAGCCACGTAAAACATGCAAACAACAATTAGAGGACGTCTAACTTGTTTTTGCAGGGTATGCTATGTGATGTGATATGGCCAAGAAGAATGTGATGAATGATATGTGATGTATGAGATTGATCATGTTCTTGTAATAGGATTCACGACTTGCATGTCGATGAATATGACAACCGGCAGGAGCCATAGGAGTTGTCTTTATTTATTGTATGACCTGCGTGTCATTAAACAACGCCATGTAATTACTTTACTTTATTGCTAACGGTAGCCATAGTAGTAGAAGTAATAAGTTGGCGAGACAACTTCATGGAGACACGATGATGGAGATCATGATGATGGAGATCATGGTGTCATGCGGTGACAATGATGATCATGGAGCCCGAAGATGGAGATCAAAGGAGCAATATGATATTGGCCATATCATGTCACTACTATATAATTGCATGTGATGTTTATCATATTTATGCATCTTGTTTACTTAGAACGACGGTAGTAAATAAGATGATCCCTTACAACAATTTCAAGAAGTGTTCTCCCCTAACTGTGCACTGTTGCTAAAGTTAAATGCTTCAAGCACCACGTGATGATCGGGTGTGATAGATTCTTACGTTCGAATACAACGGGTGTTGACGAGCCTAGCATGTACAAACATGGCCTCGGAACACATGCGTAACACTTAGGGTTAACTTGACGAGCCTAGCATGTACGCATACGGCCTCGGAACACGTAAGACCGAAGGTCGAGCATGAATCGTATAGAAGATACGATCAACATGAAGATGTTCACCGACGTTGACTAGTCCGTCTCACGTGATGATCGGACACGGCCTAGTTGACTCGGATCATGTAATCACTTAGATGACTAGAGGGATGTCTATCTAAGTGGGAGTTCATAAGATGAACTTAATTATCCTGAACATAGTCAAAAAGATTTTGCAAATTATGTCGTAGCTCACGCTATAGTTCTACTGTTTAGATATGTTCCTAGAGAAAAATTAGTTGAAAGTTGATAGTAGCAATTATGCGCATAAAGAAAAGGCTTATGTCCTTAATGCACCGCTCGATTGTCTTTGAACCTCGAACGTAGTCTGTGGATGTTGCGAACATCTGACATACACGTTTTGATAACTACGTGATAGTTCAGTTAAACGGTTTTAGAATTGAGGCACCGAAGATGGTTTTTGAAACGTCGCGAAACATATGAGATGTTTTGAGGGCTGAAATTGGGATTTCAGGCTCGTGCCCACGTCAAGAGGTATAAGACCTCCGACGATTTTCTTAGCCTGCAAACTAAGGGAGAAAAGCTCAATCGTTGAGCTTGTGCTCGATCGTCTGAAAGCACAAATATCACTAGAATCTAGTGGGAGGTGCTCTTCCAGATGAGATAGTGATGTTTCTCCAAAGTCATTGCCACCAAGCTGCTAGAGCTTCGTGATGAACTATAACATGTCAAGGATAGATATGATGATCCTTGAAGTATTCGCGATGTTTGACACCGCGAAAGTAGAAGTCAAGTAGGAGCATCAATTGTTGATGGTTGGTAAAACCACTAGTTTCAAGAAGGGCAAGGGCAACAAGGGATACTTCATGAAACAGCAAAACAGTTGCTGCTCTAGTGAAGAAGCCCAAGGTTGAACCCAAACCCGAGACTAAGTGCTTCTGTAATAAGGGGAACAGACACCGGAGCAGAACCACCCTAGATACTTGGTAGATGAGAAGGTCGGCAAAGGTCGATAGAAGTATATTTGATATACATTATGTTAATGTGTACTTTACTAGTACTCCTAGTAGCACCAGGGTATTAGATACCGGTTCGGTTGCTAAGTGTTAGTAACTCGAAATAAAAGGCTACGGAATAAACGGAGACTAGCTAAAGGTGAGCTGACGATATGTGTTGGAAGTGTTTCCAAAGTTGATGTGATCAAGCATCGCCCGCTCCCTCTACCATCGAGATTGGTGTTAAACCTAAATAATTGTTATTTGGTGTTTGCGTTGAGCATAGACATGATTGGATTATGTCTATCGCAATACGGTTATTCATTTAAGGAGAATAATGGTTACTCAATTTATTTGAATAATACCTTCGATGGTCTTGCACCTAAATAAATGGTTTATTGAATCTCGATCATAGTGATACACATTTTCATGCCAAAAGATATAAGATAGTAATGATAGTACCACTTACTTGTGGCACTGCCATGTAAGTCATATTGGTGTAAAACGCATGAAGAAGCTCCATGTTGATGGATCTTTGGACTCACTCGTTTTTGAAAGGTTTGAGACATGCGAACCATGTCTATTGGTGTATATGCATGAAGAAACTCCATGCAAATGGATCGTTTGGACTCACTTGATTTTTGAATCACCTGAGACATGCAAATCATACCACATGGGCAAGATGACTGAAAAGCCTCGGTTTCAAAGAAGATGGAACTAGATAGCAACTTGTTAGAAGTAACACATTTTGATGTGTGCAGTCCAATGAGTCTTTGAGGCATGCAAAGTGAATATCATTATGTTCTGACTTCACAGATGATTCGAGTAGATGTTGAGTATACTTACTTGATGAAACACAAATCTGAATTATTGAATGGTTCAAGTAATTTCAGAGTGAAGTTTAAGATCTTCGTGACAAGAGGATAGAATGTCTATGATATGATCATAGAGATGAATATCTGAGTTACGAAGTTTTGGCACACAATTGAGACATTGTGCAAATTGTTTCACAATTAATACCGCTGGAACACCATAGTGTGATGGTGTGTCCGAACATCATAGTTGCACTCTATTGGATATGGTGCGTACCATGATATCTCTTATCGAATTACCACTATCGTTCATGGGTTAGGCATTAGAGA
Organism: Aegilops bicornis; assembly: GCA_021605145.1. NCBI lineage: Eukaryota > Viridiplantae > Streptophyta > Magnoliopsida > Poales > Poaceae > Aegilops > Aegilops bicornis. The sequence continues at coordinate 365,246,273 of CM038673.1, read as the reverse complement.
CAACCGCACTCACTATAATAGGGCACCACGTAATTCCGTTGAGATGACACCGTATGAACTATGGTTTAGAGAAACCTAAGCTGTCATTTCTTAAAGGTTTGGGGCAATGACGCTTATGTGAAAAAGTTTCAGGTTGATAAGCTCGAACCCAAAGCGGATAAAATGCATCTTCATAGGACACCCAAAACAGTTGGGTATACCTCCTAATTCAGATCCGAAAGCAATAGGGATTGTTTCTTGAATCGGATCCTTTCTCGAGGAAAAGTTTGTCTCGAAAAGTTGAGTGGGAGAATGGTGAGACTTGATGAGGTTATTGAACCGTCACTTCAACTAGTGTGTAGCAGGGCACAGGAAGTTGTTCCCGTGGCACCTACACCAATTGAAGTAGAAGCTTATGATATTGATCATGAAGCTTGGATCAAGTCACTACCGAACCTCGTGGGACGACAAGGACGCCAGCATCGCTTGAGTGGTACGGTGATCCTGTCTTGAAGGTCATGTTGCTAGACAACAATGAACCTACGAGCTATGGAGAAGCGATGGTGGGCCCAAATTCCGACAAATGGTTAGAGGCCATGAAATCCGAGATAGTATCCATATATCGTAACAAAGCATGGACTTTGGTGGACTTGCCCGATGATCGGCAAGCCATTGAGATAAATGGATCTTTAAGAAGAAGACGGACGTGGACGGTAATGTCACCGTCTATGAAGCTCGACTTGTGGCGAAGAGTTTTTCACAAGTTCAAGGAGTTGACTACGATGAGATTTTCTCATCCGTAGCGATGCTTAAGTCCGTCGGAATCATGTCAGCATGAGCTACATTTATGAAATCTGGCAGATGGATGTCAAAATGAGTTTCCTTACCAGTTTTCGTAAGGAAAGGTTGTATGTGATACAATCGAAAGTTTTGTCGATCCTTAGGATGCTAAAAGGTATCTTTGGCTCCAGCGATCCTTTCTAAGGACCGGAGTAAGCATCTCGGAGTTGGAATGTGCGCTTTGATGAGATGATCAAAGATTTTGGGTTTATACAAAGTTTATGAGAAACTTGTATTTCCAAAGAAGTAAGTGGGAGCACTATAGAATTTTCGATGAATATATGTTGTTGACATATTGATGATCGAAATGATGTAGAATTTCGAAAGCATATAGGGTTATTTGAAAGATGATTTTCAATAGAAAACCTGGATTAGGCTACTTGAACAATAAGCATCAAGATCTATAAGATAGATCAAAATGTTTAATAATACTTTCAAATGAGCATGTACCTTGACATGATCTTGAAGGTGTTCAAGATGGATCGATCAAAGAAGGAGTTCTTAGCTGAATTGTAAGGTATGAAGTTAAGACTTAAAGCTCGACCACGGCAGTAACGTAGAGAAAGGACGAAGATCGTCCCCTATGCCTTAGACATAGGCTCTACGGTATGCTATCTTTGTGTACCGCACCTAAGTGTGCCTTGCTATGAGTTAGTCAAGGGTACAAGAATGATCCAGAATGGATCATTGGACAATGATCAAAATTGTCCTTGGAGTAAATAAGGACATGTTTCTCGATTATGGAGGTGATAAAGAGTTCGGCATAAAGGGTTACGTCGATGCAAGCTTTAACACCTATCCGAATGACTCTAAGTAGCAAACAGGATACGTATAGTGGAACAACCATTTGGAATAGCTCCAAGTGGGCGTGGAAGCAGCATTTACAATATGACATAGAGAATTGCGAAGTACACACGGATCTGAAAGGTTCAGACCCATTGACTAAAACCCGTTGACTAAAACCTCTCTCACAAGCAAAACATGATCAAACCTCAGAACTCGTTGAGTCTAAATCACATGATGATGTGAACTAGTTTACGTACACTAGTAAACTCTTTGGGTGTTGGTCACATGGCGATGTGACCTATCGATGTTAATCACATGACGATGTGAACTAGATTATTGACTCTAGTGCAAGTGGGAAACTGTTGGAAATATGCCCTAGAGGCAATAATAAATTAGCTATTATTATTATATTTCCTTGTTCATGATAATCGTTTATTATCCATGCTATAATTGTATTGATAGGAAACTCAAATACATGTGTGTGGATACATAGACAACACCATGTCCCTAGCAAGCCTCTATTGGCTAGCTCGTTGATCAATAGATGGTTACGGTTTCCTAACCATGGACATTGGATGTCATTGATAACGGGATCACATCATTAGTGGAATGATGTGATGGACAAGACCCAATCCTAAGCCTAGCACAAAGATCGTAGTTCAGTATGCTAAAGCTTTTATAATGTCAAGTATCATTTCCTTAGACCATGAGATTGTGCAACTCCGGATACCGTAGGGAATGCTTTGGGTGTACCAAACGTCACAACGAATCGGGTGGCTATAAAGGTGCATTACGGTATCTCCGAAAGTGTCATTGGGTTGGCACGAATCGAGATCGGGATTTGTCACTCCGCTTGACGGAGAGGTATCACCGGGCCCTCTCGGTAATGCATCATCACAATGAGCTCAAAGTGATCGAAGTGTTTGATCACGGGATCATGCATTGCGGTAACGAGAAAAGTGACTTGCCGGTAACGAGATTGAACGAGGTATTGGTATACCGACGATCGAATCTCGGGCAAGTAAAATGCCGATTGACAAAGGGAATCGTATACGGGATTAATTGAATCCTTGACATCGTGGTTCATCCGATGAGATCATCGTGGAACATGTGGGAGCCAACATGGGTATCCAGATCCCGCTGTTGGTTATTGCCCGAGAGCCGTCTCGGTCATGTCTGCTTGTCTCCCGAACCCGTAGGGTCTACACACTTAAGGTTCGATGACGCTAGGGTTATAAAGGAAGCTTGTATGTGGTTACCGAATGTTGTTCGGAGTCCCGGATGAGATCCCGGACGTCACGAGGAGTTCCGGAATGGTCCGGAGGTAAAGATTTATATATGGGAAGTGCTGTTTCGGCCATCGGGACAAGTTTCGGGGTTATCGGTATTGTACAGGACCACCGGAGGGGTCCCGGGGGCCCACCGGGTGGGGCCACCTGCCCGGGGGGCCACATGGGCCCTAGGTGGTGCGCTTAGGCCTGCATGGGCCAAGGGAACCAGCCCCAAGAGGCCCATGCGCATGAAATACTTGGAGAGGAAGAGTCCATAGAGGGAAGGCACCTCCGAGGTGCCTTGGGGAGGATGGACTCCTCCCCCTCTTGGCCGCACCCTCCTCCCTTGGAGGAGGGGCAAGGCTGCGCCCTCCCCTCCTTGGCACCTATATAAAGGGGAGGGAAGGGGCAGCAGCACCTTTGCCCCGGGCGCCTCCCTCTCCTCTCCAACACCTCCTTCTCCTCCGTGAGGTGCTTGGCGGCCTGCAGATTACCACGCTCCTCCATCACCACCATGCCGTTGTGCTGCTGCTGGATGGAGTCTTCCTCAACCTCTCCCTCTCTCCTTGCTGGATCAAGGCATGGGAGACGCCACCGGGCTGTACGTGTGTTGAACGCGGAGGTGCCGTCTGCTCGGCACTAGGATCTCCGGTGATTTGAATCACGACGGCACGACTCCTTCAACCCTGCTCACTTGAACGCTTCCGCTTAGCCATCTACAAGGGTATGTAGATGCACTCTCCTTTCCTCTTGTTGCTAGAATCTCCATAGATTGATCTTGGTGATGCGTAGAAAATTTTGAATTTCTGCTACGTTCCCCAACATCTCGGTGCCACCGAACTGTGACTCGGTCTGACCGAGTTCACTACTTTAGGTCCCAAAAGCTGCTTCGGTATCACCGAGTTTACAAATTGGTAGATTCGAAATGCTTTCTGTGGAAAACTAAAACTAAGTTTTTGACTCATTCGTTTGCAAAAACCTCTGTATTTTGTGATGCTCATCCACTCTATCTCATCTATATCTATTCACAGGGTCTGCTGTCAGTGTTTGCAATATGTCTGATCAAAGTGGCAGCCGTAACAAATGAAGAGGAGCAGGTTCAAGTGAGTGAGGGCACTAGCCCCTCTAGCAGCTATGATGATGGCAGCAGGAGCACCCCAAGCAACTTACCCAAAGCTGCCACTGTACGTAAAGAAGAGAACCTTAGAATCTGAGGATGAAGACTATGTGTCTATTGAGGATGAGGCCACTTTCAAGAAGAAGGTGCTCAAGAAAGAATATGGCTCAGCTGCAGCCACTAAGCCAGGAATGCAAAAGAAAGCACCTGCAAGAAGGATTCCCACTTCCAAACTTAGGAAGGTTGCCACTGGAGAAACTATGAAATTCACCCTTGAGTCAGAAGATGAAGTTGTTGGCCAAGACAAGAAGAAAAAGAGAGTCAGAACCACTACTGCCAAGGTTCTTGGCAAGCCCTCTATGTGGAGAGACTCTAAAGAGGAGGAAGAAGAAGAGGATGTTGCACCAGCACCCAAAGCTCAGAAGCTTATGGGTGATGCCATCAGGTCAGGGGCTACTTCATCAAAGCCCAAAGAAGCACCTCAGGCTGCTTCCAAGCCCAAGACTGCACCTAAGAGGAATACCAGAACATATCACCGCCGAGAAGAACAAGGCCCCAAAGGCGTGAAGTCATGTTGTCAAGAGGAAGATGATGAAGAGCATGTCTTGAGAAAATTGAAGCCTAAAATCCCAGATCATAATGATGCCCATCCTGTAGCTGAGAACATGAAGCTGAGAAAGGATGCAGGACTCAGACAGTGGAGGTTGACTGATCCTTATGCATTCAGGAGGAGAACTGCTGTAGACTACAGGTTCCACACAAAGGAACATCAGGATTTCTATGAGACAGTGCTGCTGGACAAGAAGCCAATAGTGTGTGACATGAGATGGGTGGACTGGAAGTACATCAAGGAGAATGAAGAACACTATCCTGGTGTGTATGACAGCTTCAGTGCTTGTGGAGTGGCAGACTTTGTTGGGAAGAAGCTCACAAAGTGGAATGATGAGCTAATAATGCAATTCTACTCCATAGCACACTTCTATCCATATGGCAAGATAGTATGGATGTCTGAAGGTACTAGGTATCAATCATCAATTGAAGAATGGGCTAATCTGATCAATGCACCTAAGGATAAAGAGGATGACTTGGATGTCTATGCCAAGAAGAAGATGGATCACAACTCTATGGCACATATGTACAAGGAGATCCCAGATGTTGCTGTTCAAACACACAAGTTTGGATCAGTACATTACCTACTGTCAGGACTGCCAACCATCGACTGGATCCTCAGGCACACTCTCTTGCCCAAGTCAGGTGATCACAACATGATCAGAGGCCATGCAATAAATCTGCTACACTTACTTGATGTGCCACAAAAGTTCAAGGTCATGAGTCTTATAGTTGAAACTATCAAGAGGATAGTTGCTGACCAAAAGAGAAGTTGTGGGTATGCCCCACAGATCCGTGGAGCTGATTAACTCCAAGATGGGCACTGCACATACTTGTTGGACAAGGATCACATGCCTATCTGTCCAGATTTTGAGGACAACCAAGTGGTTATGGATGAAGATGAACCATCTTCTCGTGCAAGCACAAGCAAAGAAGGAGAAGGCAAGGATCGAGAAGGCTGCCAAGATGCCAACAATGGAAGAGGCATCTCAGTACTTCTTGAAGAGCAAACAGGATCAGCTTGGCTACTTGATTGCATCCACTCTGAGGATGGAGAAGGGGCTGGCCACCCTGACTCAAAACAAGGAGAGCCTGGAGAGGATCATGGAGCAGAAGTTCTATGACTTGGATGTGAAGGTTACTGAGATCCAGTCTGTTGTTGAGCAACTCCAGGATGATATGCAGGAGAGGAAGGGCAAGACAACCACTGAGGCATTTGCCAAAGTGCCTACAATTTCAGAGGTCGATTGCAAGCAGTGGCGATGCACACGAGCCACTTGATCTGCCCCAGCTACAGCCCCGGTGCAACCAGCTCCAGCACCTACTCCACCAGCTCCATCCACATCTACTGAAGTCTTCGCCCAAGGAGCCATCTCTACACCACCACCTGAAGATCAAGCCTAAGAGACGATTTAGTGCTATGCATTTTCTATGAACTTTTTGGTAACTTGTTGCCAAAGGGGGAGAAAAATGTATAGATCATAGGCTTCGAGAGAGAGAGTTGCTTTTTATTCTCTCTTGCTTTGGTGGTTGAACTTTATTTGCTTGGTTGAGATACCTTCTGTCAGTGTGATACTTGGATGATCATGTGTTTGACCATATGCTACATTAATGCTTGTTGGATGACATTATCCTTTTATCTTTATATGATCATTCACTTTGCTTGGTGATGAGTGCATGTATTCTATTATTATCATTTTGAGCGCACCACCAAGATGTATGTGACATGGAAGAGTAACCCATGAGCCTAACTCTTTGTGCATTTGCAGTCCAAAAGCAAATCTTAAACTATGCACAAATTTAGGGGGGGGGGGGCTCTTGCTTATCACATACTTCTCAAAGCGACAATGTTTTCACTCTTATTATCATTTGTCGAAGCTTTGGTCAATATGTTGTCATCAATTACCAAAAAGGGGGAGATTGAAAGTGCAACTATCCCTAGGTGGTTTTGGTAATTCCTAACAACATATAGCTCATTGAGCATACATTATTCCAAGATAAATATTTCAAGAAAAGCTCAATGAATGACATGGCATGGATGAGAAAAGTGGACCCCTCAAAATACTAAGGATAAAAGGATTGGCTCAAGCTCAAAGCTCAAGACTCTACATTTTATATTTTAGTGATCCAAGATCACATTGAGTCTATAGGAAAAGCCAATACTATCAAGGAGGGATGAGGTGTTTCTTAATGAGGTTCTTGCTTCATAGTGCTTAGTGATATGCTCCAAAACCCTCAACTACTTTCCCACATCCACATATGACCTAAGCCAAAAGTCAAACTCAGCCCCACCGATTATTTCTATCCGGCGCCACCGAGTTCAGATGTCATAGCCACTGCCACAAACCCTAGGCAAATCGGTCTCACCGATAGGGATCTCGTTCTCACCGAGATGGGATTGTAATCTCTCGGTTTCCCTTCGTAACGTTTCGGTACCACCGAGTTGAGCGATCGGTCCCACCGAGATTGCAATGTAAACTCCCTGTTTCCTTTTCATAACATTTCGGTCCCACCGAAATGAGCGAATCGGTCCCACCGAGTTTACCTGACCAACTCTCTGGTTATCTTATTACAAAAATCGGTCCCACCGAGTTTGTGTAATCGGTCTCACCGAGATTACGTTATGCCCTAACCCTAATCGTATCGGTCCTACCGAGTTGCATGTCGGTCCCACCGAAAATCCTAACGGTCACTAGATTTGCTGAATCGGTCCAACCGAGTTTATCAATTCGGTCCCACCGAGATTGGAAAGTTGTGTGTAACGGTTAGATTTTGTGCGGAGGCTATATATACCCCTCCACCCACTCTTCATTCATGGAGAGAGCCATCAGAACGAACCTACACTTCCAACTTGCATTTTTTGAAAGAGAACCACCTACACTTGTGTTGAGGCCAAGATATTCCATTCCTACCATATGAATCTTGATCTCTACCTTTCCCCAAGTTGCTTTCCACTCAAATCTTCTTTCCACCAAATCCAAATCCTGTGAGAGAGAGTTGAGTGTTGGGGAGACTATCATTTGAAGCACAAGAGCAAGGAGTTCATCATCAACACACCATTTGTTACTTCTTGGAGAGTGGTGTCTCCTAGATTGGCTAGGTGTCACTTGGGAGCCCCTGACAAGATTGTGGAGTTAAACCAAGGAGTTTGTAAGGGCAAGGAGATCGCTTACTGTGAAGATCTACCGCTAGTGAGGCAAGTCCTTCATGGGCGGCAGCAATGGTGGGATAGACAAGGTTGCTTCTTCGTGGACCCTTCGTGGGTGGAGCCCTCCATGGACTCAGCAACTGCTACCCTTCGTGGGTTGAAGTCTCCATCAACGTGGATGTATGATAGCACCACCTATCGGAACCACGACAAAAACATCCGTGTCTCCAATTGCGCTTTGAATTCTCAAAACCCTTCCCTTTACATTCTTGCAAGTTGCATGCTTTACTTTCCGCTGCTCATATACTCTTTGCATGCTTGCTTGAATTGTGTTGAGATTGCTTGACTTGTGCTAAGATAGCTAAAATCTACCAAAGACTAAAATTGGGAAAAGGATAAGTTTTTATTTGGTCAAGTAGTCTAATCACCCCCCCTCTAGACATACATTCGATCCTACACTCCGTGGATGTGCCACGGAAGCAAAACAGACCTTGCTGTCGAGGTCCTCGATATATTGCATGAAGGCATGGCTTGTGAACTGTGTGCCGTTGTCGGTGATGATCCTGTTGGGTACCCCAAAATGGCAAACTAGTCCCTTGAAGAACTTGATGGCTGACTGCGTTGTCACCTTCCTCACTGCTTCCACTTCTGGGCACTTTGTGAACTTGTCGATTGCGATGTACAAGTACTCAAAGCCCCCGATAGCGCGAGGGAAAGGGCACAGTATGTCGAGCCCCCACACCGAGAAGGGCCCGGAGAGAGGGATGGTTTGAAGGGCTTGAGCTGGTTGATGAAGCTTCTTTGAATGGAACTGGCACGCTTCGCACTTGGTTACTAGTGCCGTCGCATCCTGGAGGGATGCGGGCCAGAAGAAGCATTGCCGGAAAGGCTTGCCGGCAAGGGCCCTCGACCCTATGTGGGAGCAACATATGCCTCCATGTATCTCTACCAACAGCTTTAGTCCTTCCTCCTGGAAAATGCACTTCAATTTCACCCCATTCGGTCTTTTTCTATACAATACATTGTCAATGAATTGGTACAGGGCAGACCGGCGGGCTACTCTTTCTGCCTCTTCAGGAGGCTCTCCTTTTTGGAGGAATCGGAGAGTGTGTTGTGCCCATGCCGGAGCCTGTGGCTCGACGACAAGGACCAAAGGCATCTCTTCTTCCACGGGGGCGGCCGTCTCCACGGCCATGGCCTGAGGCCCTGCCGGAGTCGGCTGCCTCACAAGGTCGGGCATCCACGGCAAAGATCTTCGCCAAATACCCGAGGGGGCTCGGCGGGGAAGTACTTGCCGGGGCCTAGCTTCCTATGCTTGTTCTGCACGGCTGACGGTTCGACGGATGGTTGAGTTAACTGAAGCACAAAAGTACCTGGTTCCACATGTAGCTTGAGGGCAGCATGCTTTGACAGGTAGTCGGCGATGTCGTTTTCCATCTGAGGAACATGCTCTGCTTGTATACCATCAAAGCACTCCTCCAGTTTCCTCACCTCATCCACGTAAGCTTCCATCAACGGGCTCTGATAATCTTTGTTGATCTGCTGGACGACGAGCTCTGAGTCTCCCTTGACGATGAGCTTTTTGACTCCGAGGTCCGCCGCGATCCTGAGACCGGCAAGCAGACCCTCGTACTCGGCGGTGTTGTTGGTCGACATCTCCCGGGGAAAGTGCATTTGGATGACATGCTTGAGGTGCTCTCCGGTGGGTGCGACAGGCAGCACACCAGCACCGGCGCCTTGCAGCGAAAAAGCCCCATCAAAGTACATGATCCAGTTGCGGCTCGTTTCCTTGCCGGGGAGAGTAGTCTCTTGTACCTCTTCATCGGGCGTCGAGGTCCATTCTGCAATAAACTCCGCTAAGACTCTTCTCTGAATCGTCGAGGTACTTTCAAATTTTAAACCAAAACTTGACAGCTCCAGGGCCCATTCCACGATCCTCCGCGTCGCATCTGGGTTATGCAGTATTAGCTGCAACGGGAGGCAGGTGACCACAGTGATTGCGTGCGCTTGGAAGTAATGATGCAGCTTCCTCGAGGCCATAAGGAGGCCGAAGAGCAGCTTTGGCACACCCTAGTACCTCGAACTAGCCCCCTGCAGGAGGGAGCTGACGAAGTAAACGGGGTGCTGCACCATTTTCTTCTTCTGCGCTATTTCACCCAGTCGCATGGGCCCTGTCGCACTTGCGTCAGCCCTCGCCGGGGACTCAGCCTTGCCGGGACCGAGCCCTGCCAGGGAGGGTTCCGGCTCGCCATCCATCGACTCTGCCGCTGCCGCTTTGTCGACCTCTCTTTGCGCCACTAGTGCGGCACTAACCACTTGATTTGTTGCCGCTAGATACAGCAGCAACGGTTCTTGTGGTTTGGGCGCAACCAGCACCAGGGTGGAGGGGAGGTATTTCTTTAAGTCTCGTTGCGCTGCCTTGGCCTCTGGGGTCCATTCTACTGGGCCCATCTTCTTCAAGATCTTGAAAAAGGGAAGGGCACGCTCATGACTTGGAGATGAATCGGCTCATGGCGGCAATGCAGCCAAAGGAGCCGACGCACGTCCTTGATCCGTTTGGGTGCCTCAATCTGCTCGATGGCCTTGATCTTATCTGGGTTTGCTTCAATCCCACGCTGAGACACAAAGAACCCGAGAAGCTTGCCGGACGTGACATCGAAGACACACTTCTTAGGGTTCAATTTGAGGTTGATCTTGCGCAGGTTTAAATGTTTCCTCCAGATCTTGCACAAGTGTTGCTCTGTCCTTGGTTTTGACTACTATGTCATCCATATAAGCTTCCATATTTCTATGTATAGCTGGGGCTCAAAACCAATTTGGACCGCTCTTAGAAAGGTTGAGCCAGCACTCTTCATCCCGAAAGGCATCCGTAAAAAGCAATACGTACCACATGGGGTGATGAATGATGTCTTCTCCTCATCCTCTTTCGTCATGAAGATCTGGTGGTATCCCGAGTAGGCGTCGAGGAAAGATAATAGGTCACACCCAGCCGTGGAGTCAACAATCTGGTCAATGTGCGGTAACGGGAAGGGATCCTTTGGACAAGCCTTATTGATGTCTGTGTAATCAATACATAGTCTCCACTTCCCGTTTGCCTTGCACACCACTACCGGATTGGCCAACCACGTCGGATGGAGCACTCCCCTTACCAAACCTGCCGCCTCTAGTTTTCTGATCTCCTTCGTGATGAACTCCTGCCTCTCCAGAGCTTGCTTCCTGACCTTCTGCTTGACGGGCCGCGCATGAGGACAGACAGCAAGATGGTGCTCAATCACTTCCCTAGGAATACCGGGGATGTCGGAGGCTTGCCATGCAAACACATCGACATTTGCCCACAGGAAAGTGACGAGCTCGCTTTCCTATTTGCTGTCGAGGGTGGAGCTTATGGTAAAAGCTCCCCACGTGCCGTCCTCCTTGATGGGCACCTTCTTGGTCTCTGGTGGTGCAGCTCTGGACTTCTTGCTCTTGCCAACGGAGCACTCTGGCACATCCTCAACGGGAGCGCAACACCCTGAAGAGGTGCACTTGCCGGAGTGGGTGCGATGGGTCTCGCTGGTCTTCTTCCCTCCCGGGGCTCTGTCGGCAGGAGCAGGTGCCTTGGAGGCAGCTGCTGCAACTGCTTCCCGGTAGAGTTGGTCGGCGCAAATCAACGCGTCTTTCTTGTCGGAGGGGACGGTGATGATGTTCATCGGCCCGGGTATCTTCAGCATGTTGTAGGCGTAATGTGAAGCCGCCATGACCTTGGCTAGTGCCGGGCGGCCGAGGATCCTGTTTAAGGCAAGGGGATCTCGGCTACATCAAAGACAATCCTCTCTGTCATATGGTTCAACTCGCTTCTGAGCGGTACGGGTAGCGTAACCTTTCCTTTCGGCTGGCTCCTCCCCGGGTTGACCCCTTGGAACGTGCACGTCTCCTCGAGGTCTCCATTAGGGATCTGCAGCCTCTTGATCACAATGGGCAAGATCAAAGTTCAGACCGGCCCCGCCGTCAACCAGCATCTTTGTCACCTTGAGGTTGCGGATTGTTGGTGAGACCAACAACGGCAGGCACGTGACCGCAGTAGTGCGGTCAGGGTGGTCCTCGGTGTCGAAGATGATAGGCGTGCTGGACCACCTCAGCGGCTTCCGTGCATCGACCGACGCACACGACTTCTGTGGCTTTTTGAAACTCGTGGTCGCCGGACTCATCGTCCTCGTCATGAGCATCGTCTTCCTGCTTCTTGTCGCGGCCCCGGGCGGGCCTCTCTTGCTGATTGTCCTTGCCGCGGCGGCCCCCTTGGCCGCCACGTTTCGTGCCGGATCCTTCGGCACCCTCTTGGCCTTTCTCCTTGTCCCGCCGTTCGTACTCGGCTTTCTGCTTCTCAGAGAGCAAATCTACTTGCCTCAGAGAGCGGAGTCGGTTTCCTCGCCGGCGTCTTCGCCGGGGTACTTCCTTCCTTCTTCAGCACGGGCGCATCGACTGGGCAGAACATAAAGTTCAGCCACATCCCTGACCTTGTTCATCGCCAGCTCTTCACGCATCTTACGATTGCGCACATTCTGATGGAATGCACTGATCACGGCGGCAGGATGAACGTCGGGGATGTTGTACTGCACTCAGCTGAACCTTTGGATGTACTTGCGCAAGTTTTCTCCTTCCTTCTGGGGGATGATATGCAAATCACTCGCCTGGCCATGAGCTTGGTGGCCTCCCGTAAAGGCGCCAACAAGCTCATGACATAGATCCGCCAAAGAGGAAATGGAGTCCACTGGCAAGTGCATCAACCATGACATAACATTGGGCTTGAGTGCCAACGGTAAGTAAATTGGCAAGCACCTTATCGTCGCGGGCCCCGGCAGCTTGCATCGCGATGGTGTAGATGCTGAAGAACTCCGATGGGTGAGTCTTGACATTGTACTTCTCACCGATGTCGGGCTTGAACGTGCGGTGGGAGGGCCACTGGAACTGCCGCAGCTTACGGGTGAAGGACGGACAACCCACCTCATAAGGTAGGCCACCGTAGCCTCCCGGTGTCGGGTGGTCCGTAGTGGCCCCTGCCCGCCTGTCCGACTGGTGGCACACGTCACGCCGGCGCTCGATGGTTGTTCGAGCGTCTTCATGAACTCGCTCCCGAAGAACTTGGCATTGGTTGCGGTGGGTTCGCGGGTCGGACGATGCTATGGAGATATCATCATGAGCGTCGTCGCGACGGACCGACACCTGCAGTGGCCGGGATGGAGGAGGGGAGTGGACCATGGCCGCATCGCCTCCGGCCCGGCCTCCGCTGGCATGCGGTGGCTCGACGGAGCGACAGCCTACGGGTGCCACCGGCCGCAACTCCTCGTTGTTGGCTATGCCGACGAGGCTCCGGACGGTGGCCCTCCATTCGTCGAGCTTCTCCACCGCAGGAGGAAAATCGAGGAGCAGCTGCCCGCGTGCTAGGGCTTCTGCTGGCATGGGCGGCGGCAAAAGCTGTGTGGACCGCGATACGCCTCGACTTCTAACCGCGTTAGAAGGAGCCCCGTCACGGCCTCTTAGCCGTTCGCCACCTCCGTCAGCACCTCGGCGCGCATGCTGGCCCTCCTCATCGTGTGACGGGCGCATGTGGCTCTTCCCAGGGAGGCGCCCAGGGTCACCAGCAGGGCGGCGCTGTTCATCGCGCACGACCTGAGAAGAGCATGCTGTGGGCGCTGGTGTTGGCGTCTTTGGAGGCCGCCAGCCGTGCGTCTGGCGGCATGACGACGCTTCGGAGGGCCCCGCCGCCGCCGGGGCCCAACTCCGCCTCTGGAAACGTGACGCTGCGGGTTTCATCGCTGGCGTCTGACGACGCTGCTCACCAGGCCAGGACTGCCAGGGTGATGTGGATGTTCACGGGCCGCGCCACGGGTTCTCTCGGCGACTGGTCCGCTACTGGTCTGCACCGGTATTGGCAATCCGGTCCCGGACAAATCGATCGCCATGGTCGTCTTCTTCTTAGGAGCCATGTCGATGAAGAACAGCTAGGTCGACTACTAGACCAGATTCTCACAATCGCGACCCCCTACCTGGCGCGCCAAAGATGTCGGTGGGAAACGACACCTATGGGACCACAAGAATCCCTACTGCGGTTGCCGGGTGCGGGGTTGTGTGAAGAGCAGGGCTAGTAATTGGCACAAGGGTCGTTTACCCAGGTTCGGGCTGCGAGGATGCGTAAAACCCTAGTACTGCTTGGTGGATATATTCAGTGTTCTTGAGCTCTCGAACTAGCTATGGGTGTTGTGTGGTTCGAAAGAGCCGAATCCTTTTCCTGTATGCCATGGGCCTCCTTTTATAGGCGAAAGGGGATGCCACAGTGGCACACAGGAGGTGGAAAGGCCTACAAAGCGTCATGAGCTTATCACTCGTACACAGGACACACTACAAAAAAATACACTTCCGTGATGATACGTGTTTGTCACAAGAGGTCGCGTTTTTGTCATGCATGTACATCCATGACAAATTTATGACAGAATCAAGATAGTCATACCTGTCTTTGTCGTAGAAGTGTTCCATGACATTACCAAAATTATCATCACGGAAGTGTCCACTTCCATGACGATAAATCGCGCGTCACATAACCTGCTTTCGTCAAGGGTGACCGACACGTGGCATCCACCGTAACGGAACGCCCGTTAAGCTATCGGGTCGGGTTTTGGATCCGATAACCCATTAACAGCCCCGACCAATGGGGATTTTCCACGTGTAAAATCATCATTGGCTGTAGGAAACACGTGTCGGCTCACCGCTGGGACAGATGTCATCCACTCATTGGATGTATACGCCTATGATACGTCGACACGTGGCACGGCCCAAGAGAGGCCCATTCCTGTGAAAAGGCCGGCCCGTTTGACTTGGTCAAAAGGTGGCGGGCCGGCCCATGGAAAGCCTGTTAACGGCCTGTTCGCATATAGCCCATTTACAGCCCGCTAACCCAAGGCCCGTTACGCCCTATCCGAATTAGGCCCATTAGCGTCATCGGCCATCCAATATGATTCCAACCGTTTTCACTTCGCCCATGTATGGCCCATGACGCCTTTCGCCCATATGAGGCCCTATGTAACTCTTGGCCTATTAACGGCCCGTGGTGAAACCGGCCCGCAATGAACAAAGGTATCACTTTACACCCACTAACGGCCCGTGGTGAAACCGCCCGTAATGAACAAGATATCACTTTATACCCATTAAGGGCCCGTTATTCGGTTGGGCCGTTTCAAAGAAATGTTATCTTTCGGCCTTCTCGAGCCCATTTATTCTTGGGCTCATTTCAAAGATTCGCTTACTTACGGCCCGTTCATCGTCATTTTCGCTTAGGGCTAAATTCATCCCGTGGTTACATCGGTCTGTTTGTGGTCCGTTAATACGTTGGGCCGTTTTCATAGCGTCATCAAATACGGCCTATTAACAATGGCCCGTTATGGTCATACGGCCCGTATAAGGCCCATTGATGATACGTCCCGTAGAAGGCCCATTGTTCCTACGGCCCGTAGAAGGCCCATTGTTTCTACGGCCCGTAGAAGGCCCATTGTTTCTACGGCCCATAGAAGGCCTACTATTTCTACGGCCCGTAGAAGGCCCACTGTTTCTGTTGGGGAACGTTGCAGAAAATAAAAAAAATTCTACGGTTTCACCAATATCCATCTATGAGTTCATCTAGCAACGAGTGATAGGAGTGCATCTACATACCTTTGTAGATCGCGTGCGGAAGCATTCAAGAGAACGGGGTTGAGGGAGTCGTTCTCGTCGTGATCCAAATCACCGGAGATCCTAGCGCCGAACGGACGGCACCTCCGCGTTCAACACACGTACGGTCAGCGTGACGTCTCCTCCTTCTTGATCCATCAAGGGGGAAGGAGAGGTTGATGAAGATCCAGCAGCACGACGACGTGGTGGTGGATGCAGCAGGGCTCCGACAGGGCTTCGCCAAGCAACTACGGTAGGGAGAGGTGTAGCAGGGAGGGGAGGGAGGCGCCAGGTGTTGGGTGCGGCTGCCCTCCCACCCCCCTCTTTATATAGGGACCCTGGGGCGCCGGCCCTAGGAGATGGGATCTCCTAGGGGGGCGGCGGCCAAGGGGGTGGAGTGCCCCCCCAAGGCAAGTGGAGGCGCCCCCTCCCCTAGGGTTCCCAACCCTAGGTGCAGAGGGGGGCCCAGGGGGGGCGCACCAGCCCACCAGGGGTTGGTTCCCCTCCCACTTCAGCCCATGGGGCCCTCCGGGATAGGTGGCCCCACCCGGTGGACCCCCGGGACCCTTCCGGTGGTCCCGGTACAATACCGGTGGACCCCGAAACTTTCCCGATGACCGAAACTCAACTTCCCATATATAATTCTTTACCTCCGGACCATTCTGGAACTCCTCGTGACGTCCGGGATCTCATCCGGGACTCCGAACAACTTTCGGTTTGCTGCATACTCATATTCATACAACTCTAGCGTCACCGAACCTTAAGTGTGTAGACCCTACGGGTTCGGGAGACATGTAGACATGACCGAGACGGCTCTCTGGTCAATAAGCAACAGCGGGATCTGGATACCCATATTGGCTCCCACATGCTCCTCGATGATCTCATCAGATGAACCACCATGTCGAGGATTCAAGCAACCCCATATACAATTCCCTTTGTCAATCGGTATTTTACTTGCCCGAGATTCGGTCGTCGGTATCCCAATACCTCGTTCAATCTCGTTACCAGCAAGTCACTTTACTTGTATCGTAATGCATGATCCCGTGACCAGACACTTGGTCACTTTGAGCTCATTATGATGATGCATTACCGAGTGGGCCCAGAGATACCTCTCCGTCATATGGAGTGACAAATCCTAGTCTCGATCCGTGTCAACCCAACAGACACTTTCGGAGATACCTGTAGTGCACCTTTATAGTTACCCAGTTATGTTGTGACGTTTGGTAGACCCAAAGCACTCCTACGGTATCCGGGATTTAGACAATCTCATGGTCTAAGGAAAAGATACTTGACATTGGAAAAGCTCTAGCAAAACGAACTACATGATGTTGTGCTATGCTTAGGATTGGGTTTTGTCCATCACATCATTCTCCTAATGATGTGATCCCGTTATCAATGACATCCAATGTCCATAGTCAGGAAACCATGACTATCTATTGATCAACGAGCTAGTCAACTAGAGGCTCACTAGGGACATGTTGTGGTCTATGTATTCACACGTGTATTACGATTTACGGATAATACAATTATAGCATGAATAAAAGACAATTATCATGAACAAGGAAATATAATAATAATCCTTTTATTATTGCCTCTAGGGCATATTTCCAACAGTCTCCCACTTGCACTAGAGTCAATAATCTAGTTACATTGTGATGAATCGAACACCCATAGAGTTCTGGTGTTGATCATGTTTTGCTCGCGGAAAAGGTTTAGTCCATGGATCTGCGACATTCAGATCCGTATGCACTTTGCAAATTTCTATGTCTCCATCTTGAACATTTTCACGAATGGAGTTGAAGTGACGCTTGATGTGCTTGGTCTTCTTGTGAAACACAGGCTCCTTGGCAAGTGCAATAGCTCCAGTGTTGTCACGGAAGAGTTTGATCGGCCCCACCCATTGGGTATGACTCCTAGGTCGGTGATGAACTCCTTCACCCAAATTGCTTCATGCGCTGCCTCCGAGGCTGCCATGTACTCCGCTTCACATGTAGATCCTGCCACGACGCTTCGCTTGCAAATGCACTCTTACTGCTCCACCATTCAACATATACACGTATCCGGTTTGTGACTTAGAGTCATCCAGATCTGTGTCGAAGCTAAGCGTCGACGTAACCCTTCTGACGAGCTCTTCATCACCTCCATAAACGAGAAACATGTCCTTAGTCCTTTTCGTGTACTTCAGATATTCTTGATCTGTTGTCAAGTGTTCCTTGCCGGGATTACTTTGGTACCTTCCTACCAAACTTACGGCAAGGTTTACATCAGTGTCAGTACACAACATGGCATACATAATAGACCCTATGGCTGAGGCATAGGGATGACACTCATCTCTTCTATATCTTCTGTCGTGGTCGGACATTGAGCCGAGCTCAATTTCACACCTTGTAATACAGGCAAGAACCCTTTCTTGGACTGATCCATTTTGAACTTCTTCAATATCTTACCAAGGTATGTGCTTTGTGAAAGACCTATAAGGTGTCTCGATCTATCTCTATAGATCTTGATGCCTAATATATAAGCAGGTTCTCCAAGGTCCTTCATTGAAAAACTCTTATTCAAGTAGGCCTTAATGCTGTCCAAAAGTTTTATATCATTTCCCATCAAAAGTATGTCATCTACATATAATATGAGAAATGCTACAGAGCTCCCACTCACTTTCTTGTAAACGCAGGCTTCTCCATAAGTCTGCATAAACCCAAACGCTTTGATCATCTCATCAAAGCGAATGTTACAACTCCGAGATGCTTGCACCAGCCCATAAATGGATCGCTGGAGCTTGCATACCTTGTTAGCATTCTTAGGGTCGACAAAACCTTCCTTGCATCATATATAGTTCTTCCTTAAGATAGCCGTTAAGGAATGCTGTTTTGGCGTCCATTTGCCATATCTCATAATCATAGTATGCGGCAATTGCTAACATGATTCGGACGGACTTCAGCTTCGCTACGGGAGAGAAAGTCTCATCGTAGTCAACCCCTTGAACTTGCCGATAGCCCTTAGCGACAAGTCGAGCTTTATAGATGGTAACATCACCATCCGCGTCCGTCTTCTTCTTAAAGATCCATTTGTTTTCTATCGCTCGCCGATCATCGAGCAAGTCTGTCAAAGTCCATACTTTGTTTTCATACATGGATCCTATCTCGGATTGCATGGCTTCAACCATTTGTTGGAATCTAGGCCCGCCATCGCTTCTTCATAGTTCGAAGGTTCACCGTTGTCCAACAACATGATTTCTAGGACAGGGTTGCCATACCACTCTGGTGTGGAACGTGTCCTTGTGGACCCAATGGGTTCAAGAGCAACTTGATCCGAAGTACCTTGATCATCATCATTAATTTCCTCACCGATTCGGTGTAGGCACCAGAGGAACATTTTCCGAGCTGCACTACTTTCCTGTTCAAGAGGTAGTACTTCATCGAAGTTCTACTTTCCTCCCACTTACTCCTTTCGAGAGAAACTCTTTTTCGTAAAGGATCCGTTCTTGGCAACAAAGATCTTGCCTTCGGATCTAAGGTAGAAGGTATACCCAATGGTTTCCTTTGGGGTATCCTATGAAGACGCATTTTTCCGACTTGGGTTCGAGCTTTTCGAGGTTGAAGTTTCTTGACATAAGCATCGCATCCGCAAACTTTTAGAAATGACAGCTTAGGTTTCTTTCCAAACCATAATTCATACGGTGTCGTCTCAACGGATTTAGACGGTGCCCTATTTAAAGTGAATGTAGCTGTCTCTAGAGCGTATCCCCAAAATGATAGCGGTAAATCTGTAAGAGACGTCATAGATCGCACCATATCCAATAGAGTGCGATTACGACGTTCAGACACACCGTTACACTGAGGTGTTCCAGGCGGCGTGAGTTGTGAAATGATTCCACATTTCCTTAAGTGTGTACCAAATTCGTGACTTAAATATTCTCCTCCACGATCTGATCGTAAGAACTTTATTTTTCCGGTCACGTTGATTCTCTACCTCATTCTGAAATCCCTTGAACTTTTCAAAGGTCTCGGGCTTGTGTTTCATCAAGTAGACATACCCATATCTACTTAAGTCAGTTCATGCGAGTGAGAACATAATGATATCCTCCATGAGCCTCAACACTCATTGGACCGCACACATCAGTATGTATGATTTCCAATAAGTTGGTTGCTCGCTCCATTGTTCCGGAGAATGGAGTCTTGGTCATTTTGCCCATGAGGCATGGTTCGCATGTGTCAAATGATTCATAATTGAGAGACTCTAAAAGTCCATCAGCATGGAGCTTCTTTATGCGCTTGACACCAATGTGACCAAGGCGGCAGTGCCACAAGTATGTGGGACTATCGTTATCAACTTTACATCTTTTGGTATTCACACTATGAATGTGTGTAACATCACGTTCGAGATTCATTAAGAGTAAACCATTGACCATCGGAGCATGACCATAAAACATATCTCTCATATAAATAGAACAACCATTACTCTCGGATTTAAATGAGTAGCCATCTCGTATTAAACGAGATCCTTATACAATGTTCATGCTCAAACTTGGCACTAAATAACAATTATTGAGGTTTAAAACTAATCCCATAGGTAAATGTAGAGGTAGCATGCCGACGGCGATCACATCAACCTTGGAACCATTCCCGACGTGCATCGTCACCTCGTCCTTCGCCAGTCTCCGCTTATTCCGCAGCTCCTGTTGTGAGTTACATATATGAGTAACGACACCGGTATCAAATACCCAGGAGTTACTACGAGTACTGGTAAGGTACACATCAATCACATGTATATCAAATATACCTTTAGTGTTGCCGGCCTTCTTGTCTGCTAAGTTTTTGGTGCGATTCGCTTCGGTGACCCTTCCCTTTGCAATAAAATCACTCGGTCTCGTGCTTGGGTCCATTCTTTGACTTCTTCCCAAAGAATCGGCTTCTTGGTCGCGGCAACATCCTTGCCGTCCTTCTTGAAGTTCTTCTTACCCTTGCCCTTCTTCAACTTAGTGGTTTTATTGACCATCAACACTTGATGTTCCTTCTTGATTTCCACCTCTGTGACTTCAGATTGAAAATACTTCAGGAATAGTTTTCACCATCCCCCTGCATATTGTAGTTCATCACAAAGCTCTTGTAGCTCGGTGGGAGCGATCAAGGATTCTGTCGATGACCGCCTCGTCCGGAGGTTAATGTCCAATTTGGGACAAAGTGGTTGTGCAACCTGCACATTTTGAGTATGTGCTCACCGATGTAACTATTTTCCTCCATCTTACAACTATAGGACTTGTCAGAGACTTCATATCTCTCGACCCGGGCATGAGCTTGGAAAACCATTTTCAGCTCTTCGAACATCTCATATGCTCCGTGTTGCTCAAAATGCTTTTGGAGCCCCGGTTCTAAGCTGTAAAGCATGCCGCACTGAACAAGGGAGTAATCATCAACACGTGACTGCCAAGCGTTCATAACGTCTTGGTTCTCTGGGATGGGTGCTTCACCTAGCAGTGCTTCTAGGAAATATTGTTTCTTGGCAGCTATTAGGATGATCCTCAGGTTCCGGACCCAGTCCGAATAGTTGCTGCCATCATCTTTCAGCTTGGTTTTCAGCTTGGTTTTCTCTAGGAACGCGTTGAAGTTCATGTTGACATGAGCGTTGGCCATTTGATCTACAAGACATTTTTTGCAAAGATTTTAGACTAATTTTCATGATAAATAAGTTCATCTAATCAAATTATTTAATGAACTCCCACTCAGATTTGACATCCCTCTAGTCATCTAAGTGTTACATGATCCGAGTCGACTAGGTCGTGTCCGATCATCACGTGGGACGGACTAGTCATCGTCTGTGAACATCTCCATGTTGATCGTATCTTCCATACGACTCATGTTCGAGCTTTCGGTCTCTTGTGTTCCGAGGCCATGTCTGTACATGCTAGGCTCGTCAAGTTAACCTAAGTGTTTTGCATGTGTAAAACTGTCTTACACCCGTTGTATGTGAACGTAGGAATCTATCACACCCGATCATCACGTGGTGCTTGAAGCAAACGAACTTTAACTTTAGCAACGTACGCTTAGGGAGAACACTTTCTTGAAATTATTATAAGGGATCATCTTATTTACTACCGTCGTTCTAAATAAACAAGATGCAAAAACATAATAAACATCACATGCAATTATATAGTAGTGACATGATATGGCCAATATCATATAGCTCCTTTGATTTCCATCTTCGGGGCTCCATGATCATCTTGTCACCGGTATGACACCATGATCTCCATCATCATGATCTCCATCATCGTGTCTCCGCATGAAGTTGCTCGCCATCTATTACTTCTACTACTATAGCTAACGGTTTAGCAATAAAGCAAAGTAATTACATGGCGTTGAATCAATGACACACAGGTCATACAATAATTAAGACAACTCCTATGGCTCCTACAGGTTGTCATACTCATCGACATGAAAGTCATGATTCCTATTACAAGAACATGATCTCATACATCACAATATATCATTCATCATACATCACAACTTTTGGCCATATCACATCACAAGGCAATTGCTGCAAAAACAAGTTAGACGTCCTCTAATTGTTGTTGCATCTTTTACGTGGCTGCAATAGGGTTCTAGCAAGAACGCGTTTTCTTACCTACGAAAAAAGCCACAACGTGATTTGTCAACTTCTATTTACCCTTCATAAGGACCCTTTTCGTCAATCCTCTCCAACTAAACCGGGAGAGACAGACACCCGCTAGCCACCTTATGCAACTAGTGCATGTCGATCGGTGGAACCTGTCTCACATAAGCGTGCACGTAAGGTCGGTCCGGGCCGCTTCATCCCACAATACCGCTGAAGAAAAATAAGACTAGTAGCGGCAAGAAAGTTGACAGCATCTACGCCCACAACAAATTGTGTTCTACTCGTGCAATAGAGAACTACGCATAGAACTAGCTCATGATGCCACTGTTGGGGAACGTTGCAGAAAATAAAAAAATTTCTACGGTTTCACCAAGATCCATCTATGAGTTCATCTAGCAACGAGTGATAGGAGTGCATCTACATACCTTTGTAGATCGTGTGCGGAAGCGTTCAAGAGAACGGGGTTGAGGGAGTCGTTCTCGTCGTGATCCAAATCACCGGAGATACTAGCGCCGAACAGACGGCACCTCCACGTTCAACACACGTACGGTCAGCGTGACGTCTCCTCCTTCTTGATCCAGCAAGGGGGAAGGAGAGGTTGATGAAGATCCAGCAGCACGACGGCGTGGTGGTGGATGCAGCAGGGCTCCGGCAGGGCTTCGCCAAGCAACTACGGGAGGGAGAGGTGTAGCAGGGAGGGGAGGGAGGCGCCAGGTGTTGGGTGCGTATGCCCTCCCACCCCCCCTCTTTATATAGGGACCCCAGGGGGGCGCCGTCCCTAGGAGATGGGATCTCCTAGGGGGGGGGGCGGCGGCCAAGGGAGGTGGAGTGCCCCCCAAGGCAAGTGGAGGCGCCCCCTCCCCTAGGGTTCCCAACCCTGGGCGCAGAGGGGCCTGGGGCGCACCAGCCCACTAGGGGCTGGTTCCCTCCCACTTCAGCCCATGGGGCCCTCCGGGATAGGTGGCCCCACCCGGTGGACCCCCGGGACCCTTCCGGTGGTCCCGGTACAATACCGGTGGACCCCGAAACTTTCCCGATGGCCGAAACTCGACTTCCCATATATAATTATTTACCTCCGGACCATTCCGGAACTCCTCGTGACGTCCGGGATCTCATACGGGACTCTGAACAACTTTCGGTTTGCTGCATACTCATATTCATACAACCCTAGCGTCACCGAACCTTATGTGTGTAGACCCTACGGGTTCGGGAGACATGTAGACATGACCAAGACGCCTCTCTAGTAAATAACCAACAGCGGGATCTGGATACCCATGTTGGCTCCCACATGCTCCTCGATGATCTCATCGGATGAACCACGATGTCGAGGATTCAAGCAACCCCGTATACAATTCCCTTTGTCAATCGGTATTTTACTTGCCCGAGATTCGATCGTCGGTATCCCAATACCTCGTTTAATCTCGTTACCGGCAAGTCACTTTACTCGTATCGTAATGCATGATCCCGTGACCAGACACTTGGTCACTTTGAGCTCATTATGATGATGCATTACCGAGTGGGCCCAGAGATACCTCTCCGTCATATGGAGTGACAAATCCCAGTCTCGATCCGTGTCAACCCAATGTACACTTTCGGAGATACCTATAGTGCACCTTTATAGTCACCCGATTACGTTGTGATGTTTGGTACACCCAAAGCACTCCTACGGTATCCGGAGTTACACGATCTCATGGTCTAAGGAAAAGATACTTGACATTGGAAAAGCTCTAGCAAAAGCGAACTACACGATCTTGTGCTATGCTTAGGATTGGGTCTTGTCCATCACATCATTCTCCTAATGATGTGATCCCGTTATCAATGACATCCAATGTCCATAGTTAGGAAACCATGACTATCTATTGATCAACGAGCTAGTCAACTAGAGGCTCACTAGGGACATGTTGTGGTCTATCTATTCACACGTGTATTACGGTTTCCGGATAATACAATTATAGCATGAATAAAATACAATTATCATGAACAAGGAAATATAATAATAATCCTTTTATTATTGCCTCTAGGTCATATTTCCAACAGTTTCTACGGCCCGTAGGAGGCCCAGTGTCACTACAGTAAATACTAGCCCATGGTTATTGTGGCCTAGTTTTAAAAGGAACTGCACTGACTACAAGCAAACAAATAAACAAGACAACAAGGAAATAAATAAGCAAGCAACTTATGCTAGGCTATCACGGCTGTTACACGTATTACATCCACTGGGCATCAAAGTTCGCCACCAAAGGCAAATATAGGGAAAAAGCAAGATATCATATACACTGGTTGTCAAAGTTGGCGACCAGCGCAAATAAACGCCATGACAAAACAAATCCAGAATCAAACCACTTCAAGATCTCAAGAAAAATATCCTCGGTACCCATAATGCTAGCAAGATGCTTAGCAAGCTTATTAACTTTCTCTTGTTTGGTGCTTAAATCCTCCAGTAGCTTTGTTGCACCGTAAAATATGCATCTGAATTCTGCAGGACTTCCTCGGTCCTTGACTTCTGTCAAAGCACATCTAATCGATGTCTTTCAACTTGGAGTTGAGACTCAAGAAGACGAACTGATTCAGGCAATGAAGTTCAAGAGCTTGTGCCGGCAGATGGCTGATAATTCAACACTACATCAAGACAGGACTTTTGGGTTCCCTCACTTTCGTCAAGGTAGTTTTTATCAGCTTTTTTGGAGACCAATAGGGATGTCTCACTATTTTGAACCTTATCTGCATTACTTCCTTTACCATTGGATAACGTGGTACTGTTCTCTAATATTTTGTCTGCATTCTAAAAGAGAAACAAGCAGACACATCACATGTTTACCATGTTGTATATGAAACTCATTTTGGTAAATGAGTTCAGTAGTAAAGTGGACAGGATAACAACATGAAACAAACATATATCTATGTGCCATGGTCACTTTATGGTCTATATCATTCTAGTTTTTGTTGCCAAATCAAGATAGAGACACAGTTCAAATAATATTTGTTCAAGACAAAGCAGAATAGACAGAATATAAGTGTGGGTAACTATAGAGCAATAACAACACTTGTAATGTGCATGACATGAGAACATAACTGTTTATTCAATTTAAACTGAAATCAACATAGAGCAGGTTACAACAGCAAACCAGTTAAAGAAACAGGTTTAAAACATACCTGTTGCGCCATTGGAGTTTCAATACAATCCTTCAAATATGAAAATAGTTGGTATTAGTAAATACAAGAATGCAAGAGCAAAGGAGTATAAACCATAGCTACGTAACCTGCCCGAGAACAAATCTTCTTCTCCTTTAAGCGTTGAGTTGGGATTCGGAGTGGTGGTCCTCGTGCTTTGGGCACTGCAGTTCCCTTACTAACCGCTCGTGTTTGGGTGCTCTGTGGTGGAGACGGTGCTGTGTCAACTGGAACTGGGTTACTATCTGCCGGGGTTGGGGTTAGAAGGGGTGTAGCTGGTTCTCTGTCCAACTGGGTAGGGGTACAATCTGCGAGAGTCTGGGTTATGTGTGGTGGATCTGGTCCTTGGGCAAGTACAACCGTGGTTCTATCTGCATCAACTGGTAGCACTATCTTTTCTGAAGACCGTGTTGTTACTCCCTTAGATACTGCCATCACACTCTCCAATTCAAATGGCTGATAAACAAGAAAAGTAATTGAAAGTATAGACATTGTATGATAGACAGGTGCAATGGATAGTGGGGAATAAAAGAGGGCATGAAATAATTCATATTTATGTTGTCTAACCAAACTGGATAGCATGACACAATTTCACATATATGATGGCTAACTAAACAGGATAGCATGACACAATTTCACATTATGATGGCTAACTAAAAAGATGGAAAGACATAGTTCAAAATATGAGACTATGTAAACAGGATGACATGACATAACTATATAATGTGTTTATTAAATAGGTTGGCATGCCATAATTCACATACATTCATGGATAGAATGCCATAATTCTAAATATGATGACTGTAAACACTAAACAGGATGAGATGATATAACTATAGGATGTCTTTATTAAATGGGTTGTCATGCCATAATTCAGATAGATGATGTGTATGTACTATGTAAACATGATGGCATGGTATAATTCAAATATATGATTTATATAGTAAGCAAGTAAGCATATGGCAATCTATATATGATGTAAAAACTAATCAATGCAAGACACCATGCATGACATGGGTAATATAACTCTGCCAAGTTTCAGCATAGACCTCAAGGGGAAATAGGACTGGTCATCAGTCTCTGAATCCTCCTCTGAGGAGCTCTCAGGCCAAGAAGATGTCTGCTTCCAGTAGCATTGTCTGCTCTGAATACCTTGTTTTCACTCCAGATACTTCCATCACCGCTTCAAATGGCTGATGCACAGGAACAGTAGTTGAATATACAAACGTTGTCGACAAATGGAACACGTAATACAAAAAAATGATAGCATGATATAAGTCACATTCATGATGATTGGCTAAACAACATGGCATTGCATAATTCACATATATAATGCCTTTGCAATAAGATAGCATTGTATAATTCACATATATAATGTCTTGCAACAAGATGGCAATGCATAATTCACATATATGGTAATTAGACACCTGAGCAGGTGGCATTCACACAAAGCATGTATAAACTAATCAAATGGCATAGCAATGCGAGACACCATACGCATGCGATATGAGCAACATAACCCTACCAAGTTAGAGCATACACCTCGGGGAATAGGATCGGTCATCTATCTACGAATCCTCCTCACGAGGAGCTATCCGTAACCAGCAAGATATGCGCTTCGTCAGATAGCATAGTCTACTCAGAAGACCTTGTTTTCACTCCAAAATTTTCCATCACTGTGTCAAATGGCTGATGCACACGAAGAGCAGTTGAATGTACTAACATTGTTGATGAATGTAATATGTAACGGAAAAAAGGATGGCCTGATATAATTTACATATAAGATGACTGGCTAAGCAGGATGGCATTGCAAAATTCACATATATGATGCCTGGCTAAACAAGGTGGCGTTGCATAATTCACATAAACGATGAATAAACTAAACAGATGGCATTCGCACAAAGGATGTCTAAACTAAGCAGATGACATATTTGATGTATAAAGTAAGCAATGCAAGACAGCATATGCATGATATAACCAACATTAGCATGCCAAGTTAGTGCGAAGACCTCAGGGGGTAAATAGGAGTTATATTCTCCTTCTGAATCCCCCTCGGAACAGATATCTTCCTCTCGATTACAATCCGAAATGCGTGGAGGCGGGGCTACCTTTGCGCCTACCATGGAGCGACGTCTGCATGAAATTATATTGCCACGCAAGGCTCGTCTCTTTTGCTCTGCATGTTCAGCTCCATTGTTTACAATAACTGTCATGCATAGGAATAAAACATAGTGAGATTATGTAAGGAGTGCATGCAGAAATCCAGAGTGATGGTAGCAACCTGTGGATAGACCCAAAACCAATAATAGCAGTGGATAATGGCTTGTTAATAAATACAGATAATGGCTTCTTTACTGTTTGTTTCCCACCCAACATGAAACTCATAGTAGACACCGGAGATTAACCAGATAGTAGATAGATACTATTGATAGCGGCCCCGATATGTACCCCACAACCATTTAAAAAACTCAAGTTTGACCATTAGTTTGGAGCTGACTCAGAGTCTAATCGGTGAACAGGACGATAAAGTAGCATGTAATATTAAGCGATGCATAACGTAAGCGGACACGAAAGAGTGTGACCTCTCTTGCGGACCCGTGTAGTCCTCGAGGTCATCTGCTCGGTTGATGATGGTAATGCAGTTTTCATGGCTGCCAGTGGCGGGGAAGAAGATCTGAGGCGGCGAAAGACAGTCTGGAGGCCGGATCCCTGTTGTGCTGGACCCTTCTGTCGTTGGAGCAGCTGAGCTGGGGTGGACGACGGCGCAGCAGGATTGGGACAAACCACGCAAGGTTTTCTTTGACAACAATATGTAAGAGAAGTAATTCTGTAAGGGCTCATTTGAATTGGAGGTTTCCAACAATGCAGGGATAGGAAATAGACAGGAATAGGATAGGAATGCACGTGCAAAACAGAGAATTTAAAACACAGGATTTCTGCCATTCTGGGTGTTTGATTCACAACAATTCGAAGATCACAGGATGCAAAGAAGCATGGTGAGATTAAGTCAAACCACAAGAAAATGTACGGTTATAATGCTATTATGCTACTATCTCTTAGTCTTGTGCTTCATGAATGGGAATTTGAAAAGGAGGACAAGTGAAAATTAAAATTCCTATGTTTTTCTTTCAAGGAGACACTAAAGGAACAAATCCGTGTGCTCGATGGACAATATATATAACATGTAGAGTAAAAAGAGATGCAACAAGTGTACAACCTCTTTGGCGAAGCCATGTCGATCTCAACGTGATTGGGTTGGCGGTGAGATGCTCCGGTGACTTTTGCTGTCGTGGGAGGGAAGAAGATCTTAGGCATCCGGAGATGGAGCCCGAGGTACTGCTCCATTGTGATGGAGGGTTTCGCCGTTGGAGCAGCTCCGTGAGTTGTACGACGCCGAGGCTGAAGCAAGACAAGAGAGACAACGAACAATGTTAACCTGAGTGGAATTCTAATAGCATCTCTAGTACATGACGTAAAATACATAACCACAAAGTGCTAGATGTAAAATACATCAGCCGCTCATCTCTGAACTTAACTGTCGAAACTGAACTTAATCGTCAAATCGAACCTAACAATCGAAACTGAATTTTCTTTGTCGAAACTGAATTTTGTCAGTCGAATCGAACGCACTAGCAAGGTGAGGCTACACGTCGGTCGACTGACTTTTTCATCTCTGGTCGGGCCGATTTTGCAGCCGTTGGATACGTAAATCAAGGGCATGCGGTTCATCTTCAACCTCCACCCCACGAGCCGCCACCACCACCGGCCAAACAACATCCCCGCCGACCCCGGGCGGTAAGGCCGCCTCGCCCGAAAACACTCCCCACCGCCGGTCCGCCACTGCCCCGGCCATCCCTCTAGGCCCCCCCGTGCCGAGCTTTTTCTCCAGCGATCCCCACGCCACAGCCCCGCCCACGCCCTGCCACCGCCGGCGACCACCGCCCCCATCCTGAACCCTAAGATAGATAGTGGGGTACCTCTCCAGCGAGCCCCCCTCCCCGCTGCAGCTGGTTCTTCCTTCACCCCGGCGAGCCCACCCCTTGGAAATTGACTGACCCAAAAGTCAATTCAGTCGACTAATGTGTAGCCAAATCGGAGCAGCATCGCAAGCAAGAGCAAGAGCGAGAGCAGCAGCGCGAGCAAGAGAAATAGCAAGAGCAGACCAGGCAGGGGACCGAGAGCAAGAGCAGAGCAACAGCGCAAGCGAGAGCTAAAGCAGCAGCAGCTCCTACTGATGTGGACGTCGCCGCCGAGGGAGCGACGCCGTGGAGGAAGTGGCCGGCGACGCCGCCGTGGACGGAGCCGCGCTGTGTTGGCTCGGGACCGAGCGCCGGCAGCACCGTGAGATCGAATCAAGAAGCAAATGTTGCGATTAGTGTACAACCTCTTTGGTGGCGCCGATTAGGCTGCAGCTTCATCCGAGGAAACGGTGATGATGATGCTCTTCCGGTGGTGCAGGTGAAGAGGGCGGTGTGGGAATGGAGGTGGCGCGAAAGACGAGGGGAACATCGGGGCAGCTCCTTGGAGGTGGAGGACGGGGTGGCTGAACCGGCGGGACGATGACATCAACGACGGATCCTCATCCGATACGGTGGATAAGGGACGTCGAGGTGTTGTTGTGGACGACGTCATCGGGGAAGAAGCTCCGGCTGGGTGGCGGACGGAGCAGGGTGTGGGGTTTCGTCGCGGGTTTTTGCGGCCTCGGCGTACGAACGGGTGGGCGGATGGGATGGCAGTGGGGAACCATGGCTTAGAGACGCGCTTGTCCGAAATGTGGGGTAAGTTACTAAAGTACCCCCCACCGATTTGAGGCGGTTCTTTTGGTTCATGGGTACCACGGGCATTTCGCGTGTCGGGATTTCACAGGAGGTGGGAGTTTTCGCGTGCGTTGCAATTTCGGAATAGGAAGGCGCGGGTTGAGATGGAGGGAGTTGTCGGAGCACAACGAGACAAAGATATATCTTAAATATTTCGGGCTAACAAGGCGCTAGTTGAAATTTCCGGACTAGCCTAACGCGTACTGTACCAAATCAATGCGCACTACAAATGTCATTCAAAACTTTGAATTCATGTTATGTTCAATTAAAATATTTCACTACGTGTATAATGCATGCAAACTACTACTCAAATGAACGTTTTAGTGCATTCCAAACGTATATACTACCGCTTCAATATGAACTAAATTTGAATAAGATCTACAGAATGATTGTTGTGAAGTCAAAGCATTTGAATTTGTTTCTCTGTTTTAATAAGATCTACAATCATCATTATTGTCAAGTTAAACCATCGTTTGTGTATTATCTTGAGCACACCACATGATCGATGTCGAGTTACATATGAACTATGTGTACTATATGAACTCGAACTAGATTTTGAATCCACTTTATTTTGATTTCAAATCACATTACATTTCTAGCTCTAGCTAGATCTTCATAATCTAAACCATGTCTCATATGTATAATGTGTTTATCACATTATGTATGGTGCCCCGCCCCCTACGCCTACAAGTATCTAGATGTGAGTTGCAAACACCACACATTACCACAAATTCAAATAAAATGTGAGAATGTTCAATATATAGTATTGTTTAGATTGCTCGATATTTAGTTGTAAGCTGCAAATGCCGCACATTATCACAAATTCAAATAAAATGTGAGATTGTTTGATGTATAGTATGGTTTAGATTGTTCGGCATTTAGCTGTGAGTTGCAAACGCCATGTATTATCACATTATGGTATAACATGTGCACAGCACGTGTATCACAGCTATATTCATGCATGCAATGTTTAAAACACTATGATCTCCTATTCAAATATATGAATCCGCTTTCATATCAAATTATGATCTTTGTTAGTCTCTTACACCCACACAATCCTCTAACCTTTGTAGCTACCACTAACTTTCTCTCGTGCATGCACACGCCCTCCTCGCCCTCCCTCCCTCGGCATTCTATCCACGGGCACATTCTTTTTTTTCTTTAGGTCGTTCTCCCGTAGTCTCCACAAATCCTTCCCGACACACACCGATCGATAAACCTCTCCAAATGATGCCTGCCTCTGACATACACACACGACTTCAATCTCCTCCTTTATGTGTCCTTGCCTCGTGTCTCTCATATGGTCAGACACACGTGTAAACTCTCACCCCTCTTTTAATCGATCTCACAACCGCACACTCCTGCCCCTATCTAGCTAGTAGTTGGGCCTCTCACGCCACCTCCTAGCTCCATTCTCTCTGTCTATCCGTCTCGCTGGGCCTTATTTGCCTCTAACAAATGGACGTACACCGACCGATCTCTCACTATACATATAGCCAGCTAGGTCCTTATAACTCGTTTTTACCCACACATCGATCGATCTACCTCATTAGTTGTGTCTCTCCCTTCCTTCGACAAACAACAATTGATCTACCGATCTAGTTAGGTTTGCTTACCAAACAGATGGTTCCCCTTCATCATCCATGGATGCGTCCCGACAAATCTATCACGCACAGGCACACACAAAAACACATCCCCACTCTTATTGATAACATTGCAGTTCCACCCTCAGTTTGTCTAGTAGGCCTCTCCCAACATCTCCGAGAAGCAACTCCATCACCCATCCAGCACTCTACCCCTCTCCCTCCCGCTCTCTCTCCTCTCTCTCTGTGCCAACATATTTCCCGTCCATCAGTTATGTATGGATGTCGACCGAGCTCCCACAAGACATAGCTGGGTCTCGCCTTCTCAACACATATACGAGTCGTTCTACCTCTATAGTTAGGCCTCTGCCTACCCCTCCCCCCCCCCCCGCCCCCCCCCCCCCACACACACACCGATACATCAAGCGCTCTAGTCATGTCTCCCTGCCACACACAAACTTGACATGTGCCGTTCCGGTAGGCCAGTCGCCCTATATCTTTGACTTGCACACACACACACACACACACACACACACAATTTCGATGGCTCTCTTCATCGATCTCGCACCCACCCGTACTTGATCCTCTCTTCGACTCTATCGATAGCTATGACCCCTCCCTCTCTTCTCGTGGATTGCCCGACCCTCTATGTATGATATGGATAGGCCTCCATTTCACACACATTGCATGCAAAGTTTTGTTTGAGATGTCATCAACACATATTCCCACAAATAATTCACGAAATCAACCCCCACCCCACCCCCACCACAAAACAAAAAACACTCACGAACGCTGTTTGTATCTCTCAGACACACCCACGTAGGTGGGGGACGTGCACGAAGAGAAGAGGTGCATGCACGGCGCACGTACTCCCGTCTCTATCCCAACCACACCCGCGCGGGTACACGGTGGAGCTCATTTCTGTACGAAAAAGGCAGCCCACATGGTAATTTGGCATGTGTACTGGTTGTCCACTTGGTGGAGGGACGATCGTCTACCATGGGTGAACAAACAAATTGCAACTTGACGCCTTATGTTAAATTAAAAAAAGAGGCAAACCATGTGGGGCCTACCTTAGAGGCAAGGCTCTATACATTGGAGTACTTTTGATGTGTCCCATCAACCCGCAGAACGAGGAGAAGCTTGCTTAGTACACCGTCTCCCCCGCCCACGGGCGCGGTGGCTCGCAAGATGAGGTGAAGCTTGCTCCTCCCTCGCCCATGCGCACGGTGGCTCGCGGGACAAGGAGAAAAATTTACTACTCCCTCCGTTTACTCCTCGTCCCTACTACCTTGGTTATAGAGATTATATCATATTGTTTGGAATATATATGTCCTTTAGTACATTTCAATATGAACTACTAGTACATACTCCAAACACTGATGTATATAGACGTATTTTAGAGTGTACATTCACTCATTTTGTTCCGTATGTAGTAGCACTCTCCCTCGCCCCTCGACCCTCGCCCACGTGGTTGACGTGCAGCAATTCATTCGGTCACTTATAGCCAGAACGATATATACTGCACTACCATTATTGCTCGACTTCCCGAAGAGGCGGAGAGCCAATCGCAAGGTTAATATTTTGGAGATGCCAAGCGCAAGGTTATAGGAGAACGAGTAGTAGGTGCCGCGTCATTTATAAATATTTTTTCTTCAAAGGCACGTCGCAATATGATAGGTTCATATGAAGAGAAAAGGAAACCGCTCCACTATATACGTAGTCAGGACGGGCCAGCCTACACGGTTGCTTGCTGGGGTTGCTCTCTTCACACTCTCTCGCACAAAATGACTGTGGCCACATCTCTAACATCCTGTGACACTCCAAAAAAAAATTTGTTTTGGTTTTCAACAAAAACTTTGTTGGTTTTGAAGGAGGTCATTTAAACCCTTCCAAAAATCTCTTTCTCTCAAGAATTTCCCCTTTGACAAAAGATTTTATTTTGGCACCTTCTTCAACTCTGGTGTTGGTTATTAAAAACCTTTCTTCTGATTTTCCCCCTTCTCAAATTTGTATTTTGGGATTTATTTCCTTTTAGAAGAAAACCCTAGGAATTTTGGGTCTTCTCTTATTTTGAAACCATCCATGGTTTTACCATGCCTCATGTGGAAAATCTTCCCAAAACCCCTCCTTCCCCTTTGGGACAATCCAAATATTCTGTCCCAACAAGTCCAACTCATTTTTGGATTTTATTTCATTAAATTCTTTTCCCAAAACAATTCTGCCCATTATTTTGAGCCTAGGTGATTTAAAAAGCAAGTACCTAATTGTCTTTGAACTTTGCTCTCAAACTAACTTCTCTGGATAGTCCCTAGCACCCACAACTTAGAACCATCAAGATCCACTCTTCCTCTTTTCAAAATTTTCAAGTTTCAGCTTCTGCAAGTTTGGACCAGATTTGTCGAATTGGGTGAAATTCATATCTCCTCTTCTCCAAAAATTCCACCAAAATTCAGGCAACCTCCAGTTGCAATGAGAAGCCACTCCACCAAAAAATCAGCTCAAGGAAAAATCCCCACAAGCCAAAAGCATTCTGTCGAACACCTAGCTTGCACTGTCACTTTGCACTTTCAGTAAAATTCAGGGTTTCAGTAAATTCAGTTTCGGCAGAGTCGGGTCACCTGTCAATAGTGCACCACAGCGCGTTGCGCCTGACCTCTCCTCCTGGCGAGCGCCAGACGCCCCTTGGACGGATCACAGCATCGGTGGTGGCGAGCCTCCCGGCGTTGGCGGTTTACGTGGTGGCTGCGCCACCCATGGCGGCCAGCGAGGCCCGATCCGCTTCGCCACGCCACCGTCGCCGCCCATCGTTCCTCGGCCTCCGTGGCTCATGCTGCGTCAGCGCAACCCCGTTGCACCGTCGCCGTGGCCGGCAAGCGCAGGGCGCGCCCTCTGCCGCCGACGGGCCCGCGCCACCCCGTTCCGTCGAAATCCTCTCAAAGCTCCTAATCCAAGTCCGTTTAGCGTCTGAATGGAACAAATGGGCCTCCACGATGACGCTCAACCCCTAAACCTCCCCGACCAAGCTCTGCGCTGCCGTAACCTTCGCCGGAGAACTCCGTTCACGGCCACCGCCTCAGACCGCCTATA
The DNA here is from genome assembly GCA_021605145.1 of Aegilops bicornis. NCBI lineage: Eukaryota > Viridiplantae > Streptophyta > Magnoliopsida > Poales > Poaceae > Aegilops > Aegilops bicornis. Next base: position 365,211,573 of record CM038673.1, on the reverse strand, counting down.
AAAAGGGGCCCCGAGCTGGCCCTCTAGCACGCACCATCCCTGCACCTCACCAACACTCCGCCAGGCCACTAGGAGGACCTCGAGGAGGTCTCCTCCCCCAACTCCGGCCGCCCCGTTCCGCCTCGGCCTCCACCTCGATTCACTCCGGTGAGGCCGTCCCCGGCGCCCTAACCTCGTCAGCAACCCTCTCGAGCACCCAGTAGTCTAACCCCCTCTTCAATTTGCTCTTCGCAGCACTCCCCGGCGAGATCCAACCCCTCCCGAACCGCCGTCCGCCGGAGCAACGGCCGCCGTCGACGTAGTGCTCACCGGCGACCACCACCACCACCCACCGATGCGGAATGACGCCCTGAGCGCAGAGGACCACCCGATCCTCCTGCCTCGCCGTGGATCGCCGCCGGCGACCACCGCGGCTCTCGGGCGCCGACGAACTCTGCCGCCTCGTTTGAATTTTCAAACCTGACAGGTGGGACCCGCCCGTCAGCCTGTCTGTTCCTTTTTTTGAAACGTTTTCTGAAAGCGTATTCTGACAAATGCGCTTTCCAAACTGAATCGTTTTTTGAACTTTTACATTACGCCTTGAGTATTTTCTGTTTCATTACAGAAAGGTCCTTGGACCAAAACTCTTATAACTTTTAAACAGAAAAGGATTTTGAGTGATTCTTTTCTGTCCTCTTCAAAATTTTGTCTAGTTTTTTTATCAGATTTAATTGAAAAATATTTGGAATATTTTTTGAGCACCCCTTGGTATTTACGTTAGTGTGTATATTTTTGTATACCGTAGATACCGAAGGAGGTAACGGAACCGCGAACTTCACCGAGCTAGGCCCCGACTACTCCGAACCAGGCAAGCAATGTTTGAACTTTTGATATGATGAGTGTTTGGGCAGGTTTGCATTATTTTAGTTTCATGGCATGTTCATGAGCATCTCGATGAAAATTTACCTCGTAAAAGTTGAGGCAAGTAAGTCTCGGAAGTCCATGAGTTGTTGGAAACATGTTGCTTGGCCATGAGTTGGCATGAGAATGGGTAAGATGGCAGTGTTGTAGCATGCCAGTCTTATGCCAGACCGTTGACCCGGTGTCAACGTAAATCAGTCCAATTCCCGTCTGTCTCCCCTTTCGTACTACCACATGTTTTCCGCAAGGGATACGGCTTAGTAAGTTGCAAACCACTTTCTGGTACACACCAAACCGAGAGGCCGGGATGAGGGTTCCATGGCCCTGGATTAAAGCCTATCATCCGGTCAGGGGCATGGGTGTTTCCGTTGGGACCGAGAGGGGGGCACCCCTTAGAGCGCGCATATATAAATTTGATCCCATGCTATTCGAGATTGAGATCTCCCCGTCTCAAAGTTTTTCTTGAACGCTGTCTAGGGTGATTCCTGGCAACAAGAGGTAGGATGGTGTGTACTGGTTAGTTGTGTTTTCTCCGAAATACCGTAAACGGAACTAGTCCTTCATGACTACGGAAATCCGTTGGCTGTGGATAATTTTAGTACAAACTCTGCAGAGTCAATAATCCTTGAAATCGTCTTATCCATGTCCAAGAGCTGTGTTCATCTTACCTTGTCAAGTGTCAGTCTCGGTGACAGTAACTCCTGAGAACCACATGAATGTTATAGGTTTCTTTCCTGTGGATGGACTAACCCGTTTACTGTCTTGTGATGAATATTTTCCGTGAGCACCATTTATGGTAAGTTATGAATAATGAAGTATAAGCCCTTTCTGCGATGTCGCTCAGACGTCCGACTGTGGCATTGTTGCTTACTTATTTTTGATATAAGCCCTTTCTGCGATGTCGCTCAGACGTCCGACTGTGGCATTGTTGCTTACTTATTTTTGATAAAAGCCCTTTCTGCGATGTCGCTCAGACGTCCGGTATAGCATTGTTGCTTACTTATTTTTGATATAAGCCCTTTCTGCGATGTCGCTCGACGTCCGGATCGTGGCATTGTTGCTTACTCATTTCGATATAAGCCCTTTCTGCGATGTCGCTCGGACGTCCGGATCGTGGTAATCAAGTTATTTACTTATTATTGATATAAGCCCTTTCTGTGATGTCGCTTCGACGTCCGACTGCGGCACGCATGTCTTTTCTTCCAGTATAAGCCCTTTATGTGGTGTCGCTTAGACGCTCATCTGTGGCATGCTTTACTTATTTGTTCGCCCTTCGAGGTGTCGCTTCAGACACCCGATCGGTTTTGAGTTTATTTTCTTTGGGTTTTCGAGCGGACTACCGCCGATTCCCTTTTTACTTACCTTGCTATACTGATTTGATTGCGCATTGTTAAGTCATTCATGTCACATTCATGCATACATTTGTTATATCTTTTGTCCGAACTGTCTTGCGAGTACTTTCAAAGTACTCACCTGGCTTGTTGATTTGGCGGAATCTTGTGAAAGCGATCTCATGGATGAAGAGTTCGATAGCGAGTCCGACGCCTAGAGGAATCCCAGTGTCTCGTGCGAATTCTCGGATTAGTCACTATGTTATATTCGCTTCCGCTACCCAAATAAATCCACCGAGCCTCACCTCGACGCCGATGAGCCGCCCTTGTAGGAGTCGTATCATCCACTCCACCGTGTTATTCCACCACTTTACCTCGAGTCGATGGTATGCCACCACTCCCTTTGTGTCATATCCGCCTCTATGTATAATTATTGGCGTGCTTGTAATAATTTGTTGAGCAAGATCAGCTCGACCTGTAATATATTATATGCTACTGGCTTATTGTATCAAGATTTTGTCTACCAGTGAGGAGGATTTTCCTCACACTGGAATTTATAGGTCGGTTTCTCAATAAATATTGTTATTGGAAAACCGGTCGTGACAAGCTTAGTACCAGAGCCAGGCTGACTGTAGGAAGCCACTAGGTGCGATCGCTAATCGGTTAATTATCATATAGAGCTATTTCTTAATTTTACAAATGTAGTCAATTTCCATGACCGGCATAAATTTATGATTTGACTACTCAGGATTTTTGCCTACTTTTGTAGATGGCTGGCAACGACTGCGAGTCACAGATGTTCGCTAACATGCCCGATGGGTTCGTCAAGCTTCTTTCCTTCATCGTCCAAGTCGCGATGGGGCCATCTGTGCGCCCAGTCTTCTCACTCTCTCAGCACAAGGTCAATGACCGTCTAACCATGCACCAAGCGGCGGTGCAATTAAAGGGAGGGCGAGTTGAGCGTTTCCGGTTCTTGGGGAGAGCCATGCCCACGGAGAAACATGCACTACAGATGGCAGCCCGTGAGGCGATAGCTCGTCTCAGGGATATCCTTCCTTCGATGAAGACTCGATGTTACCGCTACATGCCATGGCACGTGCCATACACCTGCCCCTACGCGTTCTCATGCCCGAGAGGAGAACGAGATGAAGCTTTTGAGATGCTTATCGAGTATCTCCGGGCTTTGGAGGCAGCCTTCGACAACCTGGTGGACGACTTTGTAGCTGCCCGCATGGACTCAGTCCATGGCTGTGCCGCCAACAGGAGGGAGCTCTTGCGCGCCGCACCGCCACTGACTTTCGTCTCATCATCAGCATCTTTTACTCCTACTGCTCTCACTACTACTCGTCGCCTGCCTACCACGGAGGAGTTCAACCATGTCATTGCGCCTACTCCGGTTCGTTCTGCACCACCCCTTGTACCCGCTCATGTTCGAGTTGTCCCGCATACGGCACCTGCTCCACCAACTCAGCGCAGCCCTTCACGTCTGGAGCCTATCACCGAAGAGGAGGTTGAGTCCCCAGCCTCACTGCGCCTCACCCTTGGCAGGCCAAGGGAAATCCTTACCATCTCCGACTGAGTACGCTTGGCCGCCATGTGATGTACCGACTTGTGCGATATGTTTATATGTACATAAGCTGTGAGAAGTAGCTTGTTTGCGCATCATCTAGGAACTAGAGGAGTGCACTAGCCTAAATAACATGTCAGGAATATGTACGCATATCCTGAGTGATGTATTGTATAATTACTTCCTGCGTGTAAGATATGTAATGAGCAGTCCTTCTCCGTGCGCAAACGTTTATTCTCTTGAAAAATCTTGGAGCATTTGCGACTTCTTCCGTCTTCATGAATTTATTGACTTTTGCGACTCAAATTTCTTTTCTTATGAGTTTCACAAAATATGTCCCCAGAGTGAACAATGTCTCGTCCTTGGACGCGCTCCATGCCAACTCCGCCAGAGCAAAATTATGACACACAACCCAGCAACAATTTCACACAGGGGCAGTCAAGTCATCAAGTCAATAGGACAGTGAAACGGCACTTTCCCAAATGTGCCGTCTTTATGAGCAAAGTCAGCAACAACATCAGGAAATGATGAACCAAGTCATCAATATGGGAAATCACCGTGGACAGTTTCAGCGGCAATCAAAGTTATCCGAGCTACAAAAGACGCGTCCCCAAACATTTTCTCACACTGACAGACCTCTTGAAGCCGAGGACTGGCTTCGAGACATGGAAAGAAAATTAATTATTGCCCAGTGTTCAGATCTGGAAAAAGTGCTATATGCACCGCACTATCTCACTGGAGCAGCCGCATCATGGTGGGAAAATTTCCTACACATGCACCCCAACGAAAATAATATAACATGGGAGGAGTTTAAAGAAGGTTTTCGTGGGGCACATATTCCTAAGAGTCTTATGAAGATCAAAAAGAGAGAATTTGATGACCTCAAGCAAAGGACAATGACGGTGTCAGAATACAACAATCAGTTTACTCTGTTGTCTCGCTACGCCAACGAGGAGCGTATGTCTGAAAGCAAGAAGATGGAAAAATTTCTAGACGGACTGACGCCCGCACTTAAATGCCAACTAGTCGTGCACCCTTTCCAGATTTTAAGACGCTGGTGGATAAGGCCATTACCTTGGAAAATGAGAGACGCAGCTTAGAAGATTTCCGCAAGCGGAAGAGGGACCAGACTAATCATGCCCGCAACCACCGCAGCAAGACAGATGTTCAGAAAAACTGGACACCCAAACCCACGACAAGCATCTCACGTCCAATCAAGAGTTTTCATGCAAGGGACAAGGAGTTCACATACCTCCCAGGCGTTACCTGTTACGCTTGTGGAGAAGAAGGGCACTATGCCAAGCAGTGCCCCAAGCCAAGGAACTCGACCCCAAGGCCGAACAACGGAGGAAATAATTCGGCGCCAAAGCGCAACAATTTCAACCCAAATAACAACCACAGGAAGGGTCATCTGAACCACGTGACCAAAGAGGAAGCACATAATGCCCCAGATATCGTACTCGGTACGTTTCCTGTTGTTGGGGAACGTTGCAGAAAATAAAAATTTTCCTACGGTTTCACCAAGATCCATCTATGAGTTCTACTAAGCAACGAGTCAAGAGAGAGAGTTTGCATCTACATACCACTTGTAGATCGAGTACGGAAGCGTTCGAGGGAGTGGTGATGATGAAGACGTTCCCAACGTGATTCCGATCACCGATGACCAAGTGCTGAACGGACAGCACCTCCGCGTTCAACACACGTACGGGACGATGGCGTCTCCTCCGTCTTGATCCAGCAAGGATGAAGGAGAGGTTGAGGAAGACAACTCCAATGGCAGCACGACGGCGTGGTGCAGTTGGTACGGCAGTTCTCCGGCAGGGCTTCGCCAAGCTCGCGTGGAGAAAGAGAGGTGTTGGGGAGGGGAGGGGCTGCGCCTTTAATGGTGTGTGCAGCCCTCCCCCCCACCCCTCTATTTATAGGAGGAGAGGGCAAGGGGGGCCGGCCATCTAGGGGAAACCCTAGATGGGCGGCGGCTAAAGGGGAGGTGGGGAGGGTGGCTTGCCCCCAAGCTAGGGGCGCCCCTTTAGGGTTTCCTCCCCATGCCCTAGCCACATGGGCCTAGGTGGGAGGTGCGCCCAGCCCACCAGGGCTGGCTCCCTCTCCCACTTAGCCCATGTGGCCCCAGGAAGGTGGCCCCTCAGTGGACCTCCTCGAACTCTCCCGGTGGCCCCGGTACATTACCGGTATACCCCCAAAACTTTCCGAGTCCGTTTAACCACTTTCCATATATAAATCTTTACCTCCGAACCATTCCGAACTCCTCGTGACGTCCGGGATCTCATCCAGACTCAACAACATTCGGTAATCACATACTTGTCTTCCTAATAACCCTAAGCGTCCAAGAACCTTAAGTGTGTAGACCCTACGGGTTCGGGAGACATGCGTATATGACCGAGACTACCTCAGTCAATAACCAACAGCGGATCTGGATACCCATGTTGGTTCCCACATGCTCCTCGATGTTGTCATGGGATGAACCACGATGTCAAGGGTTCAAGCAACCCCGTATTCTATTCCCTTTGTCAGACGGTATGTTACTTGCCCGAGACTCGATCGTCGGTATCCCAATACCTCGTTCAGTCTCGTTACCGGCAAGTCACTTTACTCGTACTGTAATGCATGATCCCGTGATCAGACACTTGATCACTTTGAGCTCATTATGATGATGCATTACCGAGTGGGCCCAGTGATACCTCTCCGTCATACGGAGTGACAAATCCCTGTCTCGATCCGTGTCAACCCAACAGACACTTTCGGAGATACCTGTAATGCACCTTTATAGTCACCCAGTTATGTTGTGACGTTTGGTACACCCAAAGCATTCCTACGGTATCCGGGAGTTACACGATCTCACGGTCTAAGGAAGAGATACTTGACATTGGAAAAGCTCTAGCAAAACGAACTAAACGATCTTTGGTGCTATGCTTAGGATTGGGTCTTGTCCATCACGTCATTCTCCTAATGATGTGATCCCGTTGTCAATGACATCTGATGTCCATAGTCGTGAAACCATGACTATCTCGTCGACCAACGAGCTAGTCAACTAGAGGCTCACTAGGGACGTATTGTGGTCTATGTATTCACACGCGTGTATTACGGTTTCCGGATAATACACTTATAGCATGAATAAAAGACAATTATCATGAACAAGGAAATATAATAATAATGCTTTTATTATTGCCTCTAGGGCATATTTCCAACAGTCTCCCACTTGCACTAGAGTCAATAATCTAGTTTACATTGTGATGAATCGAACACCCATAGAGTTACGGTGTTGATCATGTTTTGCTTTCATGGAAGAGGTTTAGTCAACGGATCTGCGACATTCAGATCCGTATGCACTTTACAAATTTCTATGTCTCCATCCCGAACGTTTTCACGGATGGAGTTGAAGCGGCAACTTGATGTGCCTGGTCTTCTTGTGAAACCTGGGCTCCTTGGCAAGGGCAATAGCTCCGGTGTTGTCACGTAAGAGTTTGATCGGCCCCGACGCATTGGGTATGACTCCTAGGTCGGTGATGAACTCCTTCACCCAAATTGCTTCATGCACCGCCTCCGAGGCTGCCATGTACTCCGCTTCACATGTAGATCCCGCCACGACGCTTCGCTTGCAGCTGCACCAGCTCTTGCTCCACCATTCAACATATACACGTATCCGGTTTGTGACTTAGAGTCATCCAGATCTGTGTCGAAGCTAGCATCGACGTAACCCTTCTGACGAGCTCTTCGTCACCTCCATAAACGAGAAACATGTCCTTTGTCCTTTTCAGTACTTCAGGATATTCTTGACCGCTGTCCGGTGTTCCTTGCCGGGATTACTTTGGTACCTTCCTACCAAACTTACGGCAAGGTTTACATCAGGTCCGTACACAGCATGGCATACATAATAGATCCTATGGCTGAGGCATAGGGGATGACGCCATCTCTTCTTTATCTTTTGCCGTGGTCGGGCATTGAGCTGAGCTCAATCTCACACCTTGCAAAGATGTGCAAGAACCCTTTCTTGGACTGATCCATTTTGAACTTCTTCAAAATCTTATCAAGGTATGTGCTTTGTGAAAGACCTATGAGGCGTCTCGATCTATCTCTATAGATCTTGATGCCTAATATATAAGCAGCTTCTCCAAGGTCCTTCATCGAAAAACACTTATTCAAGTAGGCCTTAATGTTGTCCAAGAATTCTATATCATTTCCCATCAAAAGTATGTCATCTACATATAATATGAGAAATGCTACAGAGCTCCCACTCACTTTCTTGTAAACGCAGCTTCTCCATAAGTCTGCATAAACCCAAACGCTTTGATCATCTCATCAAAGCGAATGTTCCAACTCTGAGATGATTGCACCAGCCCATAAATGGATCGCTGGAGCTTGCATAATTTGTTAGCATTCTTAGGATCGACAAAAACTAACGGCTGCATCATATACAGCTCTTCCTTAAGATATCCGTTAAGGAACGCTGTTTTGACGTCCATCTGCCATATCTCATAATCATAGTATGCGGCAATTGCTAACATGATTCGGACGGACTTAAGCTTCGCTACGGGAGAGAAAGACTCATCATAGTCAATCCCTTGAACTTGCCGATAACCCTTAGCGACAAGTCAAGCTTTATACATGGTGACATTACCATCCGCGTCCGTCTTCTTCTTAAAGATCCATTTGTTTTCTATCGCTCGCCGATCATCGGGCAAGTCACCAAAGTCCACACTTTGTTTTCATACATGGATTGTATCTCGGACTTCATGGCTTCTAGCCATTTGTTGGAATCGGGGCCCGCCATCGCTTCTTCATAGTTCAAGGTTCACCGTTGTCTAACAACATTATTTCCGTGACAGGGTTGCCGTACCACTGCAGTGCGGAACGTGTCCTAGTGGACCCTCTGAAGTTCGGTAGCAACTTGATCCGAAGTATCTTGATCATCATCATGAATTTCCTCTTCGCTTGGTGTAGGCATCACAGAACATTTTCCTGAGCTGCACTACTCTCCTGCTCAAGAGGTAGTACTTCATCGAAGTTCTACTTTCCTCCCACTTACTTCTTTCGAGAGAAACTCTTTTCGTAAAGGTTCCGTTCTTGGCAACAAAGATTTTGCCCTCGGATCTTAAGTAGAAGGTATACCCAATGGTTTCTTTAGGGTATCCTATGAAGACGCATTTTTCCGACTTGGGTTCGAGCTTTTCAGTTTGAAGTTTCTTGACATAAGCATCGCATCCCCAAACTTTTAGAAACGATACTTAGGTTTCTTCCCAAACCATAATTCATACGGTGTCGTCTCAACGGACTTAGACGGTGCCCTATTTAAAGTGAATGTAGCTGTCTCTAGAGCGTATCCCCAAAATGATAGCGGTAAATCGGTAAGAGACATCATAGACCGCACCATATCCAATAGAGTGCGATTACGACGTTCGGACACACCATTACGCTGAGGTGTTCCAGTAGCGTTAGTTGTGAAACGATTCCACATTTTCTTAAGTGTGTACCAAATTCGTGACTCAAATATTCTCCTCCACGATCTGATCGTAAGAATTTTATCTTTCGGTCACGTTGATTCTCTACTTCATTCTGAAATTCCTTGAACTTTTCAAAGGTCTCAGACTTGTGTTTCATCAAGTAGACATACCCATATCTACTCAAGTCATCTGTGAGAGTGAGAACATAACGATATCCTCCGCGAGCCTCAACGCTCATTGGACCGTACACATCGGTATGTATGATTTCCAACAAGTCGGTTGCTCGCTCCATTGTTCCGGAGAACGGTGTCTTGGTCATCTTGCCCATGAGGCATGGTTCGCATGTGTCAAATGATTCATAATCTAAAGACTCCAAAAGTCCATCAGCATGGAGCTTTTTCATGCGCTTGACACCACTGTGACCAAGGCGGCAATGCCACAAGTATGTGGGACTATCGTTATCAACTTTACATCTTTTGGTATTCACGCTATAAACATGTGTAATGCTACGCTCGAGATCCATTAAGAATAAACCATTGACCATCGGAGCATGACCATAAAACATATCTCTCATATAAATAGAACAACCATTATTCTCGGATTTAAATGAGTAGCCATCTCGCATTAAACGAGATCCAGATACAATATTCATGCTCAAACTTGGCACCAAATAACAATTATTAAGGTTCATAACTAATACCGTAGGCAAATGAAGAGGTAGCGTGCCGACGGCGATCACATCGACTCTGGAACCATTCCCGACGCGCATCGTCACCTCGTCCTTTGCCAGTCTTCGCTATTCCGCAGCTCCTGCATGAGTTACAAATATGAGCAACGGCACCGTATCAAATACCCAGGAGTTACTACGAGTCTTGGTAAAGTACACATCAATTACATGTATATCAAATATACCTTTGGTGTTGCCGGCCTTCTTATGCGCTAAGTATTTGGGGCAGTTCCGCTTCGATGACCCCTCCCCTTGCTATAAAAGCACTCAGTCTCGGGTTTGGGTCCATTCTTTGACTTCTTCCCGGCAACTTGCTTACCGGGCGCGGCAACCTCCTTGCCTTCCTTCTTGAAGTTCTTCTTACCCTTGCCCTTCTTGAACTTAGTGGTCTTATTGACCATCAACACTTGATGTTCTTTCTTGATTTCAACCTCGGCTGACTTCAAGATAGAGAACACTTCAGAATGGTCTTTACCATCCCCGCATGTTGTAGTTCATCACAAAGCTCTTGTAGCTTGGTGGGAGCGACTGGAGGATTCTGTCAATGACCGCCTCATCGTGGAGGTTAATGTTCAATTTGGGTCATACGGTTGTGCAACCCTGCACATCTTCAAGATGTGCTCACCGATGTAACTGTTTTCCTCCATCTTACAACTATAGAACTTGTCGGAGATGTCATATCTCTCGACCGGGTGTGAGCTTGGAAAACAAGTTTCAGCTCCTCGAACATCTCATATGCTCCGTGATGCTCAAAACGCTTTTGGAGCCCCGGTTCTAAGCTGTAAAGCATGCCGCACTGAACGAGGGAGTAATCATCATGCGAGTTTGCCAAGCATTCATAATGTCTTGGTTCTCTGGGACGGGAGCGTCACCTAGCGGTCCTTCTAGGACATATTGTTTCCTGGCAGCTATGAGGATGATCCTCAGGTTCCGGACCCAGTCCGTATAGTTGGTGCCGTCATCTTTCAGCTTGGTTTTCTCTAGGAACGTTGAAGTTCAAGTTGACATGAGCGTTGGCCATTTGATCTACAAGACATATTATGCAAAAGTTTTAGACTAAGTTCATGATAATTAAGTTCATCTAATCAAATTATTTCAATGAACTCCCACTCAGATTAGACATCCCTCTAGTCATCTAAGTGTTACACGATCCGAGTCGACTAGGCCGTGTCCGATCATCACGTGAGACGGACTAGTCATCATCGGTGAACATTCTCATGTTGATCGTATCTTCTATACGACTCGTGTTCGACCTTTCGGTCTCCGTGTTCCGAGGCCATGTCTGTACATGCTAGGCTCGTCAAGTAAAACCTTAGTGTTTTCGCGTGTGTAAATCTGTCTTACACCCGTTGTACGTGAACGTAAGAATCCATCACACCCGATCATCACGTGGTGCTTAGAAGCGACGAACTTTAGCAACGGTGCACAGTTAGGGGAAACACTTCTTGAAATTGTTGTAAGTGATCATCTTATTTACTACCGTCGTTCTAAGTAAACAAGATGTATAAACATAATAAACATCACATGCAATTTATATATAGTAGTGACATGATATGGCCAATATCATAAAGCTCCATTGATCTCCATCTTCGAGGCTCCATGATCATCTTGTCACCGGCATGACACCATGATCTCCATCATCCTGATCTCCATCATTGTGCCTCCATGAAGTTGTCACGCCAACGACTACTTCTACTTCTATGGCTAACGCGTTTAGCAATAAAGTAAAGTAAGTTACATGGCGTTCTTCAATGACACGCAGGTCATACAAAATAAAGACAACTCCTATGGCTCCTGCCGGTTGTCATACTCATCGACATGCAAGTCGTGATTCCTATTACAAGAGCATGATCTCATACATCACAATGTGTCATTCATCACAACTTGGCCATATCACATCACATGACAATTGCTGCAAAAACAAGTTAGACGTCCTCTAATTGTTGTTGCATCTTTTACGTGGCTGCAATTGGGTTCTAGCAAGAACGTTTTCTTACCTACGAATAACCACAACGTGATCTTGTCAACTTCTATGTACCCTTCATAAGGACCCTTTTCATCGAATCCGCTCCAACTAAAGTAGGAGAGACAGACACCCGCCAGCCACCTTATGCAACTAGTGCATGTTAGTCGGTGGAACCGGTCTCACGTAAGCGTACGTGTAAGGTTGGTCCGGGCCGCTTCATCCCACAATACCGCGGAAGCAAGATAAGACTAGTAGCGGCAAGTAAATTGACAAGATCCACGCCCACAACTAAATTGTGTTCTACTCGTGCAATACAGAACTACGCATAAACCTAGCTCATGATGCCACTGTTGGGGAACGTTGCAGAAAATAAAATTTTTCCTACGGTTTCACCAAGATCCATCTATGAGTTCTACTAAGCAACGAGTCAAGAGAGAGAGTTTGCATCTACATACCACTTGTAGATCGAGTACGGAAGGCGTTCGAGGGAGTGGTGATGATGAAGACGTTCCAACGTGATTCCGATCACCGATGACCAAGTGTTGAACGGACAGCACCTCCGCGTTCAACACACGTACGGGACGATGGCGTCTCCTCCGTCTTGATCCAGCAAGGATGAAGGAGAGGTTGAGGAAGACAACTCCAATGGCAGCACGACGGCGTGGTGCGGTTGGTACGGAGTTCTCCGGCGGGCTTCGCCAAGCTCAAGCGTGGAGAAAGAGAGGTGTTGGGAGGGAGGGGCTGCGCCTTCAATGGTGTCTGCAGCCCTCCCCACCCCTCTATTTATAGGAGGAGAGGGCAGGGGGCCGGCCATCTAGGGAAACCCTAGATGGGGCGGCCAAAGGGGAGGAGGGAGGGTGGCTTGCCCCCAAGCTAGGGGGCGCCCCTTTAGGTTTCCCTCCCCATGCTCCTAGCCACATGGGCCTAGGTGGGAGGTGCGCCCAGCCCACCAGGCTGGCTCCCTCTCCCACTTAGCCCATGTGCCCCCCCGGAGGGGTGGCCCTCCGGTGGACCTCCGGAACTCTCCGGTGGCCCCGGTACATTACCGTATACCCCCAAAACTTTCCGGAGTCCGTTTAACCACTTTCCATATATAAATCTTTACCTCCGGACCATTCCGAACTCCTCGTGACGTCCGGGATCTCATCCGGGACTCGAACAACATTCGTAATCACATACTTGTCTTCCTAATAACCCTAGCGTCACCGAACCGTAATTGTGTAGACCCTACGGGTTTGGGAGACATGCGTACATGACTGAGACGACCTCAAGTCAATAACCAACAGCGGGATCTGGATACCCATGTTGGCTCCCACATGCTCCTCGATGTTGTCATCGGATGAACCACGATGTCAAGGGTTCAGGCAACCCCGTATTCTATTCCCTTTGTCAGACGGTATGTTACTTGCCCGAGACTCGATCGTCGGTATCCCAATACCTCGCTTAGTCTCGTTACCGGCAATTCACTTTACTCGTACCGTAATGCATGATCCCGTGACCAGACACTTGATCACTTTGAGCTCATTATGATGATGCATTACCGAGTGGGCCCAGTGATACCTCTCCGTCATACGGAGTGACAAATCCCTGTCTCGATCCGTGTCAACCCAATGTACACTTTCGGAGATACCTGTAATGCACCTTTATAGTCACCCAGTTCCGTTGTGACGCTTTGGTACACCCAAAGCATTCCCTACGGTATCCGGGAGTTACACGATCTCACGGTCTAAGGAAGAGATACTTGACATTGGAAAAGCTCTAGCAAAACGAACTACACGATCTTTGTGCTATGCTTAGGATTGGGTCTTGTCCATCACGTCATTCTCCTAATGACGTGATCTCGTTGTCAATGACATCTGATGTCCATAGTCAGGAAACCATGACTATCTGTCGACCAACGAGCTAGTCAACTAGAGGCTCACTAGGGACGTATTGTGGTCTATGTATTCACACGTGTATTACGGTTTCCGGATAATATAGTTATAGCATGAATAAAAGACAATTATCATGAACAAGGAAATATAATAATAATGCTTTTATTATTGCCTCTAGGGCATATTTCCAACACCTGTCAACACAATACCTGCCATGGTTTTGTTTGATTCTGGAGCTTCTCACTCTTTCATTTCAAAAAGTTTTGCCTCGCAAAATAATTTTTCAATGCTTCCCTTGGAAAAATCTATGATCGTCAAGTCCCCTGGAATTAAGCAAGTTACCCGTAGTTATTGCCTGGGTGTGATTAGTGAGTTTGAAGGGTTGAAGTTTCACGCAAATCTTATCGTGTTGGAAAATAAAGGACTAGATGTCATCCTAGGGATGGATTGGTTAACCACCAACAAGGGTTTTATTGACTGCTTCAACCGGACCGTGATTCTCACCCACCACCACGGGAAGACCATAAAAGTTTCAGCCAAGGAAAGAAAAATATCCCGGCAACCAAGATTGAACAAGGTGGATATTTCTGAATTGAGCAAGGTTCCAGTAGTGTGCGAATTCCCACGTATTTCGAAGAACTACGTGCATGCCACCGCATCGAGAGATAGAATTCAGCATTGAGCTAGCACCCTAACCACCCCATATACAAGAAACCATACAGAATGGCACCATCCGAATTGGTAGAACTGAAGAAGCAAATAAAAGAATTACTGGACAAAGGTTATATACGAGCCAGCTCCTCACCCTGGGGTTCACCAATTTTATTTGCCAAAAAGAAGGATGGAACATTGAGATTGTGCATAGACTATCGAGCGCTTAACATGGTCACAATCAAGAACAAATATCCGATGCCCCGAATAAATGATTTATTTGATCAGCTCGCTCAGGCCAAGGTATTCTCAAAGATTGACTTAAGGTCGGGATACCATCAATTAAAAGTACGAACCGAAGATATTCCCAAGACAGCTTTCACCTCCAGATACGGATTGTATGAGTTCACCGTAATGCCATTCGGACTAATGAACGCCCCCGCATATTTTGTTCACCTCATGAACAAAGTATTCATGAAGTTTATGGACAAGTTTGTTGTGGTATTTATCGATGATATTCTGGTATACTCCAAGACACCAGAAGAACACGCTGAGCATCTCCGAATTGTACTAGGGGAACTCAGGAAACATCAGTTGTACGCTAAATTCAGCAAGTGTGAATTTTGGCTAAGGCAAGTAGGTTTTCTGGGCCACGTACTGACCCAAGAAGGTATTGTCGTATATCCGGAAAAAGTCAAGGCCGTACTTGGCTGGAAGCCACCAGCCAACAGAACGGACGTCTGAGTTTCTTGGGAATGGCAGGATACTACCGGAGATTCATTGAAGGATTCTCCACCATAGCAAAGCCAATGACGCAACTACTCAAGAAAGACAGGAAGTTTGAATGGACGGAAGCTTGCGAGAAAAGTTTCCAAGAATTAAAAAGGAGATTAACGTCGGACCAAAGATTAATTGTGCCGACATACACAAGAATTTTGAGGTAGATTATGACGCATCCGGAAAGGCCTCGGATGCGTGTTGATGCAAGAAGGCAAGGTAGTCGCATATGTCTCCAGACAACTTCGCAGGCATGAAGAAAATTATCCTACTCATGACCTAGAGTTAGCAGCAGTCATTCATGCACTCAAAGAATGGAGACACTTTTTACTTGGAAATCGTTGTGAGATATATACGGACCATAAGAGCCTCAAGTATATTTTCACACAACCGGAACTGAATTTGAGGCAACGACGCTGGTTGGAACTAGTGAAGGATTATGACGTTGGAATCCACTACCACCCGTGTAAAGCAAATGTAGTGGCAGACGCCTAAGTCGGAACCCTAGCCCAAACGACGACGGCCTGCCAAACCCGAGGCCTGAATTTGGCAGAGTTTGCTAAGCTCAACTTGTCGGGTAGTCACCGAAGGCAGCGTATCAAATTTAGAAATATAGCCTACCCTAATGGAAACAATCAAAGAGGCTCAAAGATGGACACCCCAAAGATTGAATGCATTAAACGAAAAGTGAGTTTGGGCAATGCCACAGAATTCATTAACGATAAGCAGGGAAAATTGTGGTACTGTGATAGACTTAGTGTAACAAATATCAAGGATCTTAAACAGCAGATCTTAGCTGAAGGCCACACCGCCCCGTATTCGATACATCCCGGAGGGACAAAAATGTACAAGGATATTCAGGAAAAATACTGGTGGCACGGTCTAAAAAGGGACATAGCCACATTCATCGCATGTTGTGACTCTTGTCAACGCATCAAGGCCGAGCACCAGAAACCGGCCGGACTTTTACAGCCAAATAAAATACCCGAGTGGAAATGGGACGAGATTGGAATGGATTTCATTGTTGGGCTACCTCGGTCTAGGCACGGAAATAATGCCATGTGGGTCATCACTGATAGACTGACTAAAGTAGCACACTTCATCCCCGTGAAGACAACCCACACCACTCAGAAACTTGCTAGGCTTTATCTTTCCCGTATTGTATGTTTACATGGAGTCCCAAAGAAAATAATCTCGGTGCAGGCACTCAATTGCCTCCCGATTTTGGGATCACTTACAACAAGCTCTGGGAACTCAACTGCATTCAAGATCGCATATCACCCCTGCATGCACGGGCAAACCGAGCGAGTAAACCAGATTCTAGAAGATATGCTGAGAGCATGTGTCCTCACCTATGGGACCAGTTGGGAAGAGAGCTTACCATACACGTAATTCGCATATAACAACAAGTTATCGTGCCAGCCTCGCAAATGGCACCATTTGAGGCTCAGACGCGAAGATGTCGTACTCGCTAAATTGGCTCGGAAACCGAGACAGCCATATCTTCGCCCGCATATGCTCAAGGAGGCTGAAGATAAAGTCAAGGTGATTAGGGATCGACTCAAGACATCCCAAAGTCGACAGAAGAGTTATTACGATCAAAAACATCGGGGAATCAGCTCTGAACCCGGTGAATTTGTGTACCTACGAGTATCCCCTATGAGAGGCCTGCATCGATTCAAGATTAAAGGAAAGCTAGAACCAAGATTCATCGGACCATTCTACATAATGGCATGGAAGGGCACGGTAGCCTACCAGCTAGAATTACCCGAAGATTTATCCGACGTCCACGACGTGTTCCACGTCTCGCAATTGAGGAAGTGCGTGAGCAACCCAGAGAAGCAAGTATCTCATGAAAACATTGACGTGCAGCCAGACCTCACATATCGAGAGCACCCAATAAAAATCTTGGAGGAGTCTGAAAGGAGAACCCGACAGAAAACCATCAAGTTCTTCAAAGTTCAGTGGAGCAACCACACCGAGAGTGAAGCCACTTGGGAAAGAGAGCATTTTCTTCGGACAGAGCACCCACAATTATTTGAGGACCAGCTGAAATCTCGGGGACGAGATTTTTCCTAAGGGGGTAGGTGTTGTGACACTCCAAAAAAAATTTGTTTTGGTTTTCAACAAAAACTTTGTTGGTTTTGAAGGAGGTCATTTAAACCCTTCCAAAAATCTCTTTCTCTCAAGAATTTCCCCTTTGACAAAAGATTTTATTTTGGCACCTTCTTCAACTATGGTGTTGGTTATTAAAAACCTTTCTTCTGATTTTCCCCCTTCTCAAATTTGTTTTTGGGGTTTATTTCCTTTTAGAAGAAAACCCTAGGAATTTTGGGTCTTCTCTTATTTTGAAACCATCCATGGTTTTACCATGCCTCATGTGGAAAATCTTCCCAAAACCCCTCTTTCCCCTTTGGGACAATCCAAATATTCTGTCCCAACAAGTCCAACTCATTTTTGGATTTTATTTCATTAAATTCTTTTCCCAAAACAATTCTGCCCATTATTTTGAGCCTAGGTGATTTACAAAGCAAGTACCTAATTGTCTTTGAACTTTGCTCTCAAACTAACTTCTCTGGATAGTCCCTAGCACCCAAAACCTAGAACCATCAAGATCCACTCTTCCTCTTTTCAAAATTTTCAAGTTTCAGCTTCTGCAAGTTTGGACCAGATTTGTCGAATTGGGTGAAATTCATATCTCCTCTTCTCCAAAAATTCCACCAAAATTCAGGCAACCTCCAATTGCAATGAGAAACCACTCCACAAAAAAATCAGCTCAAGGAAAAATCCCCACATGCCAAAAGCATTCTGTCGAACACCTAGCTTGCACTGTCACTTTGCACTTTCAGTAAAATTCAGAGTTTCAGTAAATTCAGTTTCGTCAGAGTCGGGTCACCTGTCAACAGTGCACCCTGGCGCGTTGCGCACGGCCTCTCCTCCCTGGCCAGAGCGCCGCACGCCCCCTTGGACGGATGCAGGCGTCGGTGGCGGCGAGCCTCGCCGGCGTTGGCGGTTTCTGTGGTGGTTGCGCCACCCGTGGCGGCCAGCCGAGGCCCGAGCCCGCCACACGCCACCCGTCGCCGCCCATCGTTCCCTGGCCCTCCGCGTGGCTCATGCACGCCAGCGCAACCCCGTTGCACCGTCGCCGTGGCCGGCAAGCGCAGGGCGCGCCCTCTGCCGCCGACGGGCCCGCGCCACCCCGTTCCGTCGAAATCCACTCAAAGCTCCTAATCCAAGTCCGTTTAGCGTCTGAATGGAACCAGTGGGCCTCCACGATGACGCTCAGCCCCCTAAACCTCCCCGACCAAGCTCTGCGCCGCCGTAACCTTCGCCGGAGAACTCCGTTCACGGCCACCGCCTCGGACCGCCTATAAAAAGGGGCCCCGAGCTCGCCCTCGAGCACGCACCATCCCTGCACCTCACCAACACTCCGCCAGGCCACTAGGAGGACCTCGAGGAGGTCTTCTCCCCCAACTCCGGCCGCCTGTTCCGCCTCGGCCTCCACCTCGATTCACTCCGGTGAGGCCGTCCCCGTGCCCTAACCTCACAAGAACCCTCTCGAGCACCCAGTAGTCTAACCCCCTCTTCAATTTGCTCTTCGCAGCACTCCCCGACGAGATCCAACCCCTCCCGAATCACCGTCCGCCGAAGCAACGGCCGCCGTCGACGTAGTGCTCGCCGGCGACCACCACCACCACCCACCGACGCGGAATGACGCCCTGAGCGCAGAGGTACCACCCGATCCTCCTGCCTCGCCGTGGATCGGCGCCGGCGACCACCGGGCTCTCGGGCGCCTACGAACTCGGCCGCCTCGTTTGAATTTTCAAACCTGACGGGTGGGACCCGCCCGTCAGCCTCTCTGTTCTTTTTTTTGAAACGTTTTCTGAAAGTGTATTCTGACAAATGCGCTTTCCAAACTGAATCGTTTTCTGAACTTTTTTGTTCTGCCCCCTGAGTATTTTCTGTTTCATTACAGAAAGGTCCATGGACCAAAACAATTATAACTTTTAAACAGAAAATGATTTTTGAGTGATTCTTTTTCTGTCCTCTTCAAAATTTTGTCTAGTTTTTTACCAGATTTAATTGAAAAATATTTGGAATACTTTTTGAGCACCCCTTGGTATTTACGTTAGTGCGTACATTTTTGTACACCGTAGATACTGAAGGAGGTGACGGAATCGCGAACTTCACCGAGCTAGGCCCCGACTACTCCGAACCAGGCAAGCAATGTTTGAAATTTTGATATGATGAGTGTTTGGGCATGTTTGCATTAATTAGTTTCATGGCATGTTCATGAGCATCTCGATGAAAGTTTACCTCGTAAAAGTTGAGGCAAGTAAGTCTCGGAAGTCCATGAGTTGTTGGAAACATGTTGCTTGGCCATGAGTTGGCATGAGAATGGGTAAGATGGCAGTGTTGTAGCATGCCAGTCTTATGCCATACCGTTGACCCGGTGTCAACGTAAATCAGTTCAATTCCCGTTCGTCTCCCCTTTCGTACTACCACTTGTTTTCCGCAAGGGATACGGCTTAGTAAGTTGTAAACCACTTTCTGGTACACACCAAATCGAGAGGCCGGGATGAGGGTTCCATGGCCCTGGATTAAAACCTATCATTCGGTCAGGGGGCATGGGTGTTTCCGGTTGGGACTGAGAGGGGGCACCCCTTAGAGCGCGCATATATAAATTTGATCCCATGCTATTCGAGATTGTGATCTCCCCGTCTCAAAGTTTTTCTTGAACGCTATCTAGGGTGATTCCTGGCAACGTGAGGTAGGATGGGTGTGTACTGGTTAGTTGTGTTTTCTACGAAATACCGTAAACGGAACTAGTCCTTCGTGACTATGGAAATCATTTGGCTGTGGATAATTTTAGTACAAACTCTGCAGAGTCAATAATCCTTGAAATCATCTTATCCATGTCCAAGAGTTGTGTTCATCTTACCTTGTCAAGTGTCAGTCTCGGTGACAGTAACTCTTGAGAACCACATGAATGTTATAGGTTTCTTTCATGTGGATGGACTAACCCGTTTACTGTCTTGTGATGAATATTTTTCGTGAGCACCATTTCTGGTAAGTTATGAATAATGAAGTATAAGCCCTTTCTGCGATGTCGCTCAGACGTCCGACTGTGGCATTGTTGCTTACTTATTTTTGATATAAGCCCTTTCTGCGATGTCGCCAGACGTCCGGATCGTGGCATTGTTGCTTACTTATTTTTATATAAGCCCTTTCTGCGATGTCGCTCAGACGTCCGATCGTGGCATTGTTGCTTACTTATTTTTGATATAAGCCCTTCATGCGATGTCGCCGACGTCCGACTGTGGAATTGTTGCTTACTCATTTCGATATAATCCCTTTCTGCGATGTCGCTCAGACGTCCGACTGTGGCACTGTTATTTACTTATTATTGATATAAGCCCTTTCTGTGATGTCGCTCCAACATCCGACTGTGGCACGCATGTATTTTCTTCCAGTATAAGCCCTTTATGTGGTGTCGCTTAGACGCGCGACTGTGGCATGCTTTACTTATTTGTTTGCCCTTCGAGGTGTCGCTTCAGACACCCGATCGGTTTTGAGTTTATTTTCTTTGGATTTTCGAGCGGACTACCGCCGATTCCCTTTTTACTTACCTTGCTATACTGATTTGATTGTGCATTGTTAAATCATTCATGTCACATTCATGCATACATTTGTTATATCTTTTGTCTGAACTATCTTGCGAGTACTTTCAAAGTACTCACCTGGCTTGTTGATTTGGCCAGATGCTGACGAAGGCGATCTCATGGATGAAGAGTTCGATAGAGAGTCCGACGCCTATAGGAATCCCAGTCAGTCTCGTGCGACCCCTGGATTAGTCACTATGTTATATTCGCTTCCGCTACCCAAATAAATCCACCGAGCCTCACCTCGACGCTCGATGAGCCGCCAGTGTTGGAGTCGTATCATCCACTCCACTGTGTTATTCCACCACTTTACCTCGAGTCAGTAGTATGCCACCACTCCACTGTGTCATATTTGCCTCTATGTATAATTATTGGCGTGCTTGTAATAATTTGTTGAGCAAGATCAGCTCGACCCTGTAATATATTATATGCTACTGGCTTATTGTATCAAGATTTTGTCTACCAGTGAGGAGGATTTTCCTCACACTGGAATTTATAGGTCGGTTTCTCAATAAATATTTTTATTGAAAAACCGGTCGTAACATATCCCGGCGGATCACGTCCGCTTGGGGAAGGGGTGGATGCTTAGTGTAGATCCGGTGGCCGTCGCCGGCGGCGAAAACCCACTGTCGGCCCGTCCCAATCAGGGGTCCCCGCCGTTCTCTCTCACAAAGCCGGTGAGGTTGCCTTCGTCCCTTGCTCACTGCCGCGATGTGGGAAGTTGCCGCTCTCCTCAAGGTTGAGCTACGTCCCTCAGGTACAACTCCCTTTACAACTGGCTTGCACCACTGCTCAAGCTGCCCACATCACTCCCTGTGGATATTTCTCTACTTCTTTGACCCGCACATACCTGATACCTCTACTGGCTTCTACGTACTGTATTTGTGATGAGTTTATGTCTCATCAACTAGTCCTAGTAATCTTATTCTAATCGCGCTTCTTCAATTTCTTTGCCACAGGGATGCTCATCTCGATTTTGGTGAAACTACACAAACTGATCCGATGGTCAAAAGGTTGCAAACTTCATTTATTACGAAGCTCGAACGTTGCCAGCAAATTGAAGCCTGGTCAGGGTTCACGGTTCAAGGGCTAGGGACTGCATGGATCGCTTTTTCTTTAGTTGCCTCTGTTCCAAAATAAGTGTCAACTTTAGTAGTAGTACAACTTTGTACTAAAGTTTGCACAAAGTTGAGACACTTATTTTGGAACGGAGGGAGTACATATTTTCTATGATCTGTCAATCATTGAGATGCAATAGCATGCATGTTAGTCTCCTTTGTATTGGATGAAATGTTGCAACGGGAAACCTTGGACGCAAGATACATGTAACAGGAGCTGGAAGCTTCATAGAATTGTACAAATTTATCTCATTGATAAATTACAGTACGTACTAGTACTATACTAGTACTTCCTCCGTTCCTAAATATAAGTCTTTGTAGACATTTCACCATTAACCACATGCGGATGTATATAGATGCATTTTAAGTGTAGATTCATTCACTTTGTTTCGTATGTAGTTCACCTAGTGGAATCTCTACAAAGACTTATCTACTAGTAATAGCTAGCCCCCACTACTAGGAATTCTCTATCCTCTCCTTGAGCCACATCATCAAAATTGACGTAGCTATTAGATGAAGTAAATCAATCATAATAGCCGTCTAATCTACACGTTGAGAGGCTCCGCACTAAGCCACATGCAAGCATGCAGAAATACCGTGGCACATGCATGTGAGTGGGTTTTAAATCACATCAACATGTCTGCATGCAAGCATGCATCGGTAGCATGCATGTAAGTCAGCTTTTAAGTCCCATTAACATGTCAAAAAGAAAAATATAATCCCATTATGCAGTAGGAGTTGGCTAATCTTTTTTCCTTACGTGGGATGATCTAAATGATTATGGGAGTTTATTTAGTTTGGCTACCACATTTGTCATGCGGTTATAGATTTTTTTAGTTCTATGAAATCGATAATTTTGCGCAGAGAGATATACCGTTGTTCTGCAGCAACGAGCGGGGACTCATCTAGTAATATTTAGGAACGGAGGGAGTACTATGTAAAGAGTTAGGTGTCACACGGTGATAGTGTGAGGTGGGCCATGTAATCACTGAGCCTGCGTGTTTTCACTGCTCTTGCACTCCTCCGCTGTAAGAATGCAGAAAATTGTAATATACTACCTCCTTTCATCGAAAGCGTGGGACATCCAGCAGTCCTACCACCTCAGTAATAAAGACCAATGAGCCGTCAAATCACATAGACCCAGCAGTAAGTTGGACGGACGAAGCAACCATCACTCTTGCGCCAGTAAGAGGTCGCGCCCGCTCTGCCCGGGCATGAATGCGGCACCGATTATTTGGAGCGGCTTGACCGTTTGGTGAGGCGGGAAGCCTTGGCGGTGGAGGGCTTTGGGTGGGCCAGTGGTCAATTGCGGTGTGGCAGCTGTCCGCATGTCCCTACCGGACACGCCCGAACGAGACGATCCACCGACTCTCAAGCTAAAATCGTACACTACACACCATATCTCTCAGAGGGAGTAGGTTGATCTGTCGCACTCTCTAACACTCACATGTTGTTAAACACACACACGCACACGCACGCACCTTGGTCCCGTTGCACCTTCTAACGTGACTTATTACACCTAGACGGAGGGAGTAGTAAGTATACGAGATACGGTGGCACACTGACTTAAGTCAAATACAAGTGCCCAAAATTCGTGTGCATGTTATAATAAGGATTCACTTAAAATAGTACGTGAGCGAACAGAGGGATCAATTGGACAGTTTCCCGAGCAGTAGCGAGATGTGTGAGGTAGTAAGATACACCGCTGGCGCTTTTAATATTTCTTATTAAATTATTTTTTTCACCCTCCGACCGGTGGGACCCAACGTACTACGTGGAGAGAGGTAAGGTGACTAAGGCTGCATTATTTCTACACCACTGTCGATAGTCTTACCACCAAAGCCACATGACACAATTATGATTGAAATCCTAATGACTCCCACACACACACAAAAAAAACATGGCATGCCTATCACACGAATGCAGGAATGTATAAAAGGTTATTTTCCTCTCATTGAACATAACGGGAGGGTTGTGTAGCTGGTTAGCCTGTTCGCTCATCAAACTTGAGGTCTCGGGTTCGATAACTACACTTGAGCATAATTTTTGCCAGGAGGATTCTTTGACTGGTCAAAATGTTTTCTAGGGTTTGCACGCTTCACACACTCTCTCCAGTATATATATACACGCTGGAGCCTCAGCGCTTGTAGTTGCTCTCTTCACACTCTTTCACCCTCTCCCGCTGGAGCCTCAGCGCTTGTAGTTGCTATCTTCACACTCTCTCGCCCTCTCCGGATCTAAACAAGACTTCGTTGGCCTCTCTCTCCCTTCACTACTGCTCAAAGAGCCGGCAGGATCCGTCCGCCGGGAAGGGAAGGAGGATTAACGATGTCGCTGGCCGGGCGAGGAGGGAATCCACCACCGCTGCTGTTCACTTTCCACCCAAAGAAGGCGCTGGAGGGCCTCCGAATTCTTCTTCTTCGCCCGCCGTCTGCCGCCCACCGAACCACGCCCCAAGAACCTTAAGGTATATTTTACTTACTCCACATGCATTTCTCTAGCTGCATGTATACCATGAATCTAGGACGTGGTTCAAAGAGGAAAGGAGTGGGGGAAAGTAGTGGGAAAAGTTGTATATAGCATGAATATAGGACGTGGTTCAAACAGGAAATGAAGGGGGAGAGTTGTATAGCATGAATCTAGGACATGGTTCAAAGAGGAAAGGAATGGGGGAAAGTAGTGGGAAAAGTTGTATCGCATAAATCTAGGACGTGGTTCAAAGAGGAAAGGAAAGGGCGAAAGTACTAGTTCAAAAAGGAAAGGAAGGGACAAGGCTGTAGAGTTTGAGCAGGACTAGATTTATCGCTGCATAGGGAAAGGTGTCTAAAGATAACAAAACTGGGACCAACACAAATATGCTCCTTGGTTGTTTGTTCTTTGTTGCAACAGACTGCATGACCACAAGACATCGGTAGATGCACATGGTGCTGAAAAGGCCCACTTTCCGTGCAACTCATTAGCTGTTGTTAATCTATGGCCCTATTTGGTTAAAACTCCCTAGTCCCTACCTGCTTGGTTCCAGGGACTAAACATGGACTAGAGGTTATTAAATGACATGATAAAAGACCATGTTACCCCTAGTAATGAACTAATAGAAACAAGGTGCGATGCGTGGCAGGGGCAACTATTGGAAAAAACCCCAAAAAGACTCCCTCGGGGTCTTCTTTCTTTAGTCCCAAATGCCCACTTTTAGTCCCAAAAAGTCCCTCCTATTTGGTTTAGATGTGACTGACACGGAGTTTTTTAGTCCCTACACGAAAATGTCCCTGTAAACAAACACCCTCTAATAATGCCGCTGGAAAATTGATGCAATGCCACAGTTAAAAGCAAATTATATGTTTAACGAATTTTATTGTTAATATAATCTCTATATTAATATTAATCAATGCCACCGTTTGAGAAATGCTACTGTCTTGCTTTCTTTCCCATTTAGATAAGGTAGATGCTTCTTTTTGTTGGCTTCGTGTCATCCACCGTTATTGACCACTAATTGTTTCCTTTGCACCTCTGTGTAAACAGGTTATCTACTTCACCTCGTTGCCATTGTGACCTTTTGTTGCACCGCACAAAACACTTTTGTTTTAAGAGTGTTTTGTGCAGTTCAACCAAAATGTCACAATCGACAATGTTGCTTGATTGCTTGATCTTAGTGGAACTGCACAAGAGGAGATCTTACTTCCTATCCGTTAAGGCTTAATTTGGTTCAGATCTTCTTCTTGTGAGTTGTTTGAATTCCGCATCATGAGAGGTCAAGATTACTAGCCTTCTTTCACATGATTCTGCAGTGTGCTTTCATATGTTGTGCTACTTGTACGATAATGTTGCTTGATTTTAGTGAACTGCACAAATGGAGACAAGACTTCCAATCTGTATGTGCACCATAACATCCCATTGAGGTAAGATAAGGATATTTCACAACTGTTGGCCTGTATTTTGCCACTTTCATCAGAAAATTAAGTTTAGTACTATACTTGTGCTCCCTAATTGACATGCCAAATCTTACATTGAAGGCGAAGCTTGTCTGTTATTGAACCAAGTGATGACGGGGAAGAACAAGCGGAAGAAAACAAAAATCAACTCCCGGTGCTGTAATGAAGCATTGGAACTGTGATGACACAAGTAATGATATAGTTTTGCATCTTAATTTATTGCTATGGCTGGAACGAGCAATTGTTTTGCCACTGATTTGATGGCATGCGTAATTATCTCTACTTGTGCAGACAGGGATCTTCTTTGAAGATACCATATATTTTAGTGGAACTGCACAAGAAGATGCTAGAAACATTAAACTAATCGAGGAGTATATAGTAAGCATGGCCACCCCCGTAGATAGCAACAGATGGTTCCCGAGAAGTGCTTCATCTGTATGCTCTACACAATCAGCCTCCTGACAAAGTTTGGTACTCGCCCATTGATTTCAGCCATATGATTGAGCTTTGTCATATCTATTGGTGTTGTGCTACTGTTTAGATACTGTCATGAAAAAGTGGTATTGTCCTTGGGAAGTGCTTCATATGTGTTGTTTTAAATATTTCCTTTCCTTTTTTTCGAGCAAACATGGATGCTAGCATTTAGTAGTCCTCTTGTCTTTGCACAACAGGATCATCTTCCTCTCAAGAAGAATATGGAGTACGTGAAGTGACTAGTTCCGATTATGCCAGGTGAAGAAGCACCGTCTATCTTCTCATCGGAAGGAGCACTTGAAGGATGGTTACATTACTCCCCACAAGACCAAACTAACTTCAGCTCGTATGACCCACAAATCTCCATTTTTTTTTGTGATGCGCGAGTACAATGTTGTTCT
Source organism: Aegilops bicornis (assembly GCA_021605145.1). Taxonomy (NCBI): domain Eukaryota; kingdom Viridiplantae; phylum Streptophyta; class Magnoliopsida; order Poales; family Poaceae; genus Aegilops; species Aegilops bicornis. The sequence continues at coordinate 365,184,739 of CM038673.1, read as the reverse complement.
AAGATTCTTTCTAGTGAGTTCCATTTTTCTAAAAGTGTGCTCTACATGGACCATGTAGGTGCCTGTTGAAACTGTCAATTCATAGTACAGTTTGCTTTATACTAATCACTTTTTGTATTTGTGCAAACAGGGGTGCTCAGCTTGATTTCAACAGGAACTGCACAAAATGTTCATGAATACATCGAATCATTCATTTCCACCACAAGAAAGGAGGTGCCCATAAGTTCAAGGCATTGCAACATATAAGGGCAAAATCATACAAGCTACGCGCGAGTTTGGTTGATTTTGGTGGAACTGCACAAAAAGAACAGCTGGTTTATTTAGCACGAGGTGCCATGTCAATGTCCGAACTGATGGCAAACCCTGCCCATTCCACATTCGTAGGCATTTGATATTTTGGAATGGGACAACCTTGTCAAATTTTGCTCATTGATTTTAGCAAGATATGCGTTTGATATTTTCGAATGGGACGCCTTCTTTGTCACGCAGCGGTGATCAATTTTTCTTTATTCTTTAGTTGTGAAGTAAATATTGCCTCGACATGTGAGTCGCTGAGATGCATAATCATCGATTGTTTTGAATGTTCTCTATGAATTGCCAGGCCTGTGTGTTTGATTGCAATGTATAGAAACGCAAAAAGCTGCTCAAACTCTTTGTACTCCTTCTGTTCCTTTTTACTTCGCACATTGTGAAAGTGCATACTTTTTGTATAAGATTGGTCAAAGTAGAGATACTTTGACTGCAGACAAAACTTGTATGCAGACTAGAAAGGACCGGAGGGAGTACATGTGAAACTGCTGCAAACGTGGTGATCACCCCGGGAATAATGCTAGTACGTATTGTTTTGCATGTTCATCCAATGCCAGTGATACAGGAATTCGAACTAATCGAAATAAATTCATTCATACACGGTCGGATTTCATATAAACATGCCGGATTTAATTACATTTCATACATTCTTCAACTAAAAGGTGTTTAGGTCGCATGCATCTCCCGGATGCAGAGGTCGGGGTCATCCTCCTTTTCGAAAAAACTAAAAAGGTGCGCTGGAGGTATAATTAATTAACCGAAGCTACCCACTTGTGTCTCGCTGAGCCGAGCAGAAAGCTTGATGACTTAGCTGCAGTGCGTAAGAATCGACATGTGGCCTGTTGGGCCCACATGTCAGTCAGCCAACTGCACTAGCAGTTAAGTAGAAGCAGCGTTCTTCTCCAGCGCAGCTCTCCGACTCCACGTCGCCGCCAAGAAGCTAACTAGCCGTCAATGGTCAACCTGCCTAGCTTGGCTTCAACCGGAGGGTAGCAGCGGTGGCCTTACTTGGACCCGAGCGGTGGCGACCTACCGTGTTCTACTCTTCCTCGCATTCTGTGTGGCGCGGCCTTGTTGGCAGCGGGGCGGGGCCCCGACGGAGCCGGTGATGCCTCTGTCTCGTTGCCGGCGGGCGGCGCCTCAGCGGAGCGGTGGAAATCCTCCACCACGTTGCCGGCACGGTGGGGCCTCGGCTGAGCCGGCGGTGTCCTCTTCCCCGTTGTTGGCGGGGTGGGGCCTTGGCGGAGCCGACGGTGTCCTCTGCCTCATTGTTGGCGCCGCGGGACGTCGGCGGAGCCGGCGGTGTCCTCTGCCTCGTTGTTGGCACCGCGGGTGTCGGCGGAGCAGGGCGTCGTCGACGCCAACGGAGTGGGGACTCGTCGGAACCGGCATTGTCCTCTGCCTCGTCCTCGGTCTCGCCAAACAGCGCCTCGCCCGCTTCATCGCCCTCTTTGCTAGCCTCTTTGTAGGCGGCCGTAGCCTCCGCCACCCGCATGCGGTACCGCCAGCGCTCGAGGCGGCCCTTGCGGGCGGAGCGGTACGAGTCGAGCAGCGTCTGCTCCTCCGCCTGCAGGTGCTCCTGGAGGAGATGGTGGTTGTAGGCGGCGTCGGCCTGCGCCTCCCGGAACTGCTCCTCACGCATCTGCCTCACCCTGTCCATATATTGGGCACGGGCCTCGCCGATGGTCATGGTGCAATGCACCGGCGAGGATGGCGCGAAGGAGGGGGTTGGCGCCGGATCATCGACTACCATGTTCTCCATTGGGACGTCATCGTCCTCCGGCTGCCGATCGGCAGCAATGGCTGGTATCTCCTTGTGGTCCGTCGTACGCCCGTTTCGAAGAGCGCTGCAGCGCGAGGAGGCCATGGTGGGCAGTAGTGGTGTGGACAGGAGAAAGGGCACGGATGCGGATGATCATGGCTATGGCCGGGCGCAGTTTATATAGCAATGGTGGGCGGGCGGAGGGACGGACGTGTGGCGCCGGAGTAGCCACCTCGGCAACCGCATATCATTAATGTGTGCGGCAGATGGACGGACAGACGACACTTGTGTCGTTTGAAGGCGGAGCAATCGCCTGCACCGGGAAGCGGGGCGGCCGGCGCTGACTGTTTCGGGCGGAAAGCGCGCGCGGGCGAGGAGATCACTTTACTTGGATAGGATGACAATGGGGACCCACCAGGTCCATAGCCTCACGTACGCAAGTGCCTCCTTATTATTATATATATATATATATATATATATATATATATATATATATAACTATAATTTATTTTGCTTCCTCCTGGTTTCCTAACATCACGGTCCCACACCATTGTCTACCTATGTACTCCCTCCTTCCCGGTTTATAGGGCTTATCTCAAAATTTTACTTTTTCCATTTTATAAGGCTCAATTTGGTTGTTTTCCATCACATGTTCAGATTCCAAGGTGCATTAAATCATTGCATGCAAGTATTAAGAGAAAATTGACCAATGCATGTACTTTATGCATGCATGCATTGCAATTAATGCATTGATAAACATAATTTTTTGAGGATAACAAGAGCATTATTAGGTGCTTTTTCAAAACTAGAAAAAGTATTCAACCACTCGCCATCTACCTTGATTGGTGAGATTTTTGAATTGAGCATTATAAACCGGAAATGAGGGAGTAGTCAATAAACGAGAGAATTGCACAAGAAGCGGCCGACAGCTGGGACCAAGCAGCTCGAGCGATTTGTGTTTTTGAGGTGTGAGCATCAGAGAGTTTTTTGATGTTTACCCCAGATATTAATTTTTCTCCTCTAAACAACAACGAAAACATCGCTGCAGGTATTAACTGGGCGGGCTGTGGCCCTTCTAGCCCAGGCCAGATATCCAGCCCATATATTAATTTTTTTTCAAGCTGAAAATGGCTAGCCCAGCTATACTTTTTTTAGGAATACCTGTGCAAGGTCAAGTTGTTATTCTCCGCTCATTGGCTGCAAATCTTTCCTAGGAGGGATGCATTAGGCTTAACAAGAAAATGGGCTTTAAGAAATAATAAATGGGATGTAATTATAAAACTGGGTAGTAACTATAAAAATGCACGAAACAATGATTACTTTATAAAATATTATTTTTGGAATATTGAAAATTATAATTTCATTAATTGTTATGAAGCGGAATGTTTTGTTGGATTTTACGCAATATAAATTTATATGGAAATTGTATTTAATCTGACTAAAATTTCGGGATAAAAATATTTGGATCCCATCAAAATGTGGGAAATTTTATTGAATTCTGTTTTGAACGGTTGGTTGAAATGGGCTGTACTTTTAACAAACTGTAAAGGGGTTGTACTAAATTCCATTAGAATTCAAAAATGGGTTACACATTCTTACAAATCTCAAATGGGCTATAAGTTCTCTGCCACACACTTATAGCCTTACTAAGTTGACGCGTCCCCTAAAATACAGAGTTGACGGGTATGCAAGGCTTTGTCAACTTATAGTCAACACACGGTTCTAGCAGCAGTGGCCGTTGGATGTCCATCCAACGGATGCCGTGCTTCTTCTTCAATCTCGGATATTCTAGCTTCACCCACCCAAAAAATGATTCATCCCCCTGACATCTGGGGCACACCATTTCGGAAGCTGGCCTATGGGCCTACTAAGTTAATGTACCAAGGGATTTGTCAACTTAGTCAATATAAACGATTTTAGCTGCAGTGACTGTACGATGTCCATCCAACTGCCGTCGTGCTTCATCAACCTCTGGTCTTCTTGCTCCAGCCGCCCAATGTAGCGCCGGTCGTGCCGCCTGCTCCTACCTCCCGTGGCCGGCTGTGCTGCCGCGGAGGCCTCACCGCCCCCTACTACTCCCACCGCTGGCCAGGCCATCCCTCCACTCACCACACCCCCTGTTATTCTGCGGCGACGGCAGCGCAGCCGAACCAGTGAACCCTCGTACTCCTCTCCGCGTGTGCATCCACTGCCGCGTCTTCCCCGGCTCCGCGTCGTCCCCTTCCTAGGCCTCGCCATCGTCCACCGCCGTGGTGCTCTCGGCGCGGCATGGTCAACGTGGTCAAGGAACGACTTCCATCGGACGTGGACTGTACGTGGAGAGGCTGACAGCTGGGTCCACGGCAGCTGCAAGTGCCTCCTTATTATGCGCAAAATAATTATTCCTCCACGTGACAGCGGGGACCCACCGGACGGGCCACCGTATTTCGCGAAAAAAATGATTCGCCTCCTGACTGCTGGGACCCACGAGCTACATCTTCGCACGCAAGGAAGTGCGTCCGGGAAAAAAACAATTTGCCCCCCTGATTGCTCGGACCCACCAGCTACATCTTCGCACGCAAGGAAGTGCGTCCGGAAAAAAACGATTCGCCCCCCGACTGCTGGGACCCACCAGCTACACCTTCGCACGCAAGGAAGTGCGTCCCGCAAAAGACGATTCGCCGACTCATCGGGACCCAGCAGCTACACCTTCGCATGCAAGGAAGTGCGTCCGCAAAAAACGATCCCCACGATTGCTGGGACCCACCAGCTACACCTTCGAACGCAAGGAAGTGCGTCCGGGCAAAAAAAAACGATTCGCCCCCCTGACAGCTGGGACCCACCAGCTACATCTTCGCAGGCAAGGAAGTGCCTGATAGTCGGGACCCACCTGGTCGAAGCGTACGTAGCGTTGTCATCCTGCTCGCGAACGTGTACGTACATACCAGTCGATGTAGAGGCGCGCACGTCACGTAGTAGAGGCGCGCACGTGTCGTAGTAGAGGCGCGCACGTAGCATGTACACGTACGTATAGCGGCCAGGGTGCAAGAAAGAAAATACGGCCACGTATGTGTACATACGGGCGGGGTCTCGAACGCCTAGTTGCACATACTTACGGCGAGGGCTCGTGTTCATGGGGAGGCAACAGAATGCGTCGTGTTCATGGGGAGGCAACGGAATGAGTCGTGTTCATGGGGAGGCAACGGAATGCGTCGTGTTCATCGGGAGGCAACGGAACGCGTGGGAGCCAACCGGCTTGGAAGGAACAGGCAATGGAAATGAGGCCTGGCGTATCGCACAACGGAGGAAACGGCCTTGTGTTCGACCGGCCACGTTCGGAACGGGGTCCTGTTGATCGGGAGGGGTGTGGCGTACCGCAAAGCGAAGGAAACGGACCTCCTACGGTCGAAACGGGGTCCTAATGATCGGGAGGGGTGGCGTGCCGCAAAAAACAGAGAACAGACTTGTGTTGGGCGCCACGGTCGAAACGGGGGTCCTGTTGATCGGGAGGGGTGTGGCGTACCGCAAAACGGACTAAACAGACTTGTGTTGGAGCGCTACGGTCGAAACGGGGGGTAGGGGTGTGGCGTACCGCAAAACGACTCCACGGGATACTGTTCATCTCCACCGTCGACCTCCTCCAGCCTCCACGGGCTACCGTCGACCTCCTCCAGCCTCCACGGGCTCCTGTTCATCCAACCTCCACCGCCGCTTACTCCACCGCCATCGCTCAACCACCCCTCCACGGCCACCCCTCCATCGTCTCATCGCTCATCCAGCCCTCCACACCACGGGTCCTGTTCAACCACCCTCCATGGCCACCCTCCACCATCTATCGCTCATCCAGCCCTCCACACCACGTGTTCCTGTTCATCCAGAGGCAACACCATCGCTCACTATTCATCCAAACCCCCCCGCAACGCTCAATCGCTCATCCCAGAGGCAGCATCGATCGGCTTCATTAGCAGCAGAGCGGCGAATCGCTCCATCGGTTCGATTAACAGCCATCGATCGATCGCTTCGGGTTCAAGAACGCCAGTAGCTCGCAGGTAATCGCCGGGTTCAGTTAGAGCCAACACCTCGCTCGGGTTCAGTTAGAGCCAATGCCTCGCACATACGCGTGTACCTGTATGAGAGAAACGCGCACCACTCTCCCACCGTAACCGGCAACTCCCCGAAATTTTCCTCCCCCTTGCTTCTACCACGGTTTTTTCCGTCATGGACGGCCCAAAGAATGTCATGCAGCTGCGTCTCCGGCCCGCCCAGGACGAAAAGCCCATTTTCTATCATGATTTTTTGTCATAGAAGTAGCAGCCCACCACATCTATGATGATACCGGGTTTTGTCACAATTATCGTCATAGAAGTGTCATATGTATGACAGAAAGAATTTTCGTTCGGCCCAAAATGTTACGGATGTGTCTTTTTTTTTGTAGTGACAAGATGCATTTAATGTGTGGCTTAGGTGTCCCTTCACTTTATCGGGACGGGGCGAGGCACGCCCCGTCTGTCGCCGCTCCTCCTTGCTTCGACGCGCGTCCTGGCCAGCGATGCATGCGGCGCCATGTAGGCAGGCAAGCAGCTGAGGTGGCGCGGTGGTGGAGCCTCCACGAAGATCTGCATGCCTCCATGCAGGTGTCTGCTGAGTTGGCCTGGAAGCTGCATGCTGCCACGCAGGTGGCGCGTTGGGCTGGCAGCTGCATGTGAACGACGGCGAGGAGTTGGTTGGTGCGGGCCTGGCAGTGGCCCTGCTGTCGCCTCTGGCAAGGGTCTTGTCGGGTGGCCTGGCAAGGGTCTTGCCGTGGCGTGCTGGCATCCCCGGCAAAGATATTGCCGGGTGTCGGGGGGATGGACCCCGGGCAGGCAACGGAACCCGGATCCTCTTCAAAAACAACAGGGCGGGCACCGCCCCTCAATACCGGCCTCGACCCGGCCAAGTCCTGCGACCCGGCCGGACTCGCCGACCCAGCAAGACACGTCGACTCGGTCCCAACAACTAGCGCAAGATAGCCGGACGCGGCACGACCAAAGCTTCCTCAACAAGGCAGCACCACCCGTTGCATGCTCCGCAATCCGGCCACGGGTCAGCTCCCGTCCCATGTGGGCCGTACGACGGGACGAGTCTTCAATCAGCGATGACCGAGGCAATAGTGGGACCATACCGATCGCCTGGCCCTTCGTGGTCTAGGGACTCGACATGGTGGGACCCTTCAAAACCGCTCGACGTGGCATGACGCACCTGCTGGTGGCAGTGGACAAATTCACCAAGTGGATCGAGGCAAGACCAATCAAGAAACTGGATGGGTCAACAGCCGTACGGTTCATCAGGGACATAGCGGTGCGCTACGGCATACCGAACAGCATCATCACCGACAACAGCACCAACTTCGCCGAGGGCGCGCTCGAGCAATACTTCTCTATCTCCGGCATCCGGCTCGACCTGGCCTCCATTGCACATCCGCAGTCCAACGGGCAGGTAGAGCGGGCCAATGGACTCATCATGTCCGGTGTCAAGCCGCGACTCGTCGAGCCAATCATCCGCTCACCCGGCAGCTGGCTTGACGAGTTGCCAGCCGTTCTCTGGAGTCTACGCACCACGCCGAATCGGTCGACCGGGTTCACCCCGTTCTTCCTCGTCTACGGAGCCGAAGCCGTCATCCCGACCGACGTCGAGTTCGACTCGCCGCGCGTCGCGATGTACACCGAAGCCGAAGCCAGAGAAGCCCATGAAGATGGCGTCGACCTGCTCGAAGAAGCACGTCTCCTGGCGCTAAGTCGCTCGGCCATTTACCAGCAAGGCCTGAGGCACTACCACAGCAAGAAGATCAAGCCCCTCGCATTCCGCGAGGGCGACCTTGTCCTCCTACTCGTCCAAGAGCAGGCAGGCCAGCACAAGTTGTCCCCTCCATGGGAGGGCCCATTCATCATGAGCAGGGCCTTGCGCGACCACAACGCCTACTACCTCATCGATGCTCGCATGTCAAGGAAGCGCAAGAAGGACACCGCCGGTGAACAAATGACCCGGCCGTGGGACGCGGAACTCCTCCGCCTTTTTTCCAGTTAGCCGCACGAGTGTATGTATCGTCGCCTTTTGTAAATGCATGAAACTATGGGGTCCCCGAATGAGACTCGGGGGCTGCGTTTTGTCGACCAATTTATTGTGTCCTTATTTTTCTACATCACTATACCACTGAACCCGGTCACCGGTCCGACTCGCTCGACCCGGGGGCTCGGGGGCTGGCCGGCTCGATCACCACCCGATCGCCTTACTTGGTGATTCCTGATAAAAGTTAGGATTTCGCGGTCCCTCACTTCACCCCAAAGCCACAGATCCAGCTTTGGCTGTCGGCTGGCAAGCACAACGGGCCAAAGCTCCTTTTACGCTTCATACACTAAGTCAAAGGTTGTCGGGTCGACCAACCCGGCCCGCTATTCATCAAATGAACAGCCGCACGACCGGCTGCTCGCCAAACGGCTCCGCCGGATTGCCGCCAGTCGTCCCAGTGGGTGTTTCGCTCGCGCTCAACGTTTCGAGGAACCCAAGTCCTGCGCGCTCCTCTCGAAAAACTGAACTCCTTGTCACGGACCGGAGCCTCGGCCGTCTGACTCGCTGGGGGAGGTTTGAGAAAGGAAAAGTGCATGAAATCAGTCCAAAAAAATAGAAGGCAAAAGTAAAAGCACCCACGACATTTTCACAAATATTTAAAGGCCCACGACGCGAGTTCTTTACACCCTAAAAAACCCCAGTGGGTGGGTGGACCTGCTACTTAACAATTTTTACAAAGTGTCTCAGGCATCTCCAAAGATCAAGGTCAAGGAAGTCGACGGCTCTCGGGCGGCCTCCTGTGTCCAGCGAGGTGCCGGTGTCCTCCTCGGCATCCGCGTCACGGTAGAAGCCCGTCTCCTCCGAGCTCCCCTCCGGATTGCGGAGGAGCAAGCCGAAGTCGTCGCCTTCCACGCCTCTGCCGTCTTCCGTCCGCTCTGGATGGAACTCGTCGTGGAAGGCGAACTCGGCGATGTAGCTGGCCCGGGAGGCGATCCGGCCGGCTTCCTCCTGCAGAAGCTGCTGCGAATCAGCCCGCTGGCCCATCAATGCATCCAGCTACAGATCTTGATGTCAGGACAGTGTGAACCGAAGCGCCATCACAGCTCCGGCACGAGCGGCGGAGACACGCCACTCGCCAAGACGGTCCGGGCCCGTCTCCAACCAAAACGCCAGGCGCGAGAAGCTGCTCGGTTGGACGCAGCCCGGCCATAGGGCCGCCGTCATCGCGGTGCTAGCCCGGGACAGCCGCTCCATCAGCATCCCCGGAACCTGCAGACGAGCCTCAGCGGCGGCGATGATCTCCGGGAAGGTCCAGGCCGCCTGCGGATCCGTCCCGGACCCAACGGCCACGGGGGTATAACTGATAACGGACGGCTTCCTCCGCCAGCCGCTGCGTCTCCGGGAAGGCCCCTGCCGCAAAAGAAGAAGCAAGTTAGAAGAAGAACAACAAAGAAGAAAGGCTAGATCCCGACCCGGCAAATTACAAGAAACAACACTTACTGAAGAAGGACTCTTCCAGGTGCTGCACCTCAAGCAACGTACCGCGCCGCTCCCGCTCGATGGCGCGGTCGCACTCCTCGAGCGCCTTCTCCAGGTTGGCCGCCTTGGCAAGGGCCACCTTCAGCTCGGCGTCCTTGTCTTTGGCCGCCTTCTCGGCCGCCTCGCGGCGACGGGCCTCGTCCTCGCGGGCCCCCTCAGCCGTGGTGACTTTCCCCGCAGCATTCCACTCGGCCCGGAGCTGCCTTGTCACGGGCCACCGGCCGCGCTGTTGGTCCGCCTCCACCAGGGCCTGCTGGTCCTCTGTGACCTTGGCGGCCTCCGCCTTGAGGAGCTCCACCTTAGCCTCGAGGCGGCTCTTGTGACCCGCCAGCTGCTCATGCAGTCGGTTGGCCTCATCGAGAGACCGTCGGGCCACGGCCGCCTTCGCCCTCGCCTATGCCTCCTTGACGCCAAGACGGCCGGTGTCGGCAACGAGCCGGTCATAGTGATGACCGGCCCGGAGCAGATGAGTCCGCCAGGACAGCACCTCGGCTGCGAAAAAGAAGGATTCAGCAGAACAAAGAAACAAGACTTAAGATTTGGCCCAACTGTTACACAGTTGGCCCGAATCTCGGGGGCTACACCCAGTGGGTGGGCTAGCGCGCCCCCACTAGAAAAGAGAATGACAGTACCTGTGGCGATGTGGAGCTCCTCCTCCTTGGTGGCGAGCTGATCCATGAGCTCTCGGTGCTTGCCCAGAAGATGATTGTAGGCTGCAACCCGGAAGGCGTCGAGATGCTGAAGAAAGCAGAAGTCAAAACAAGGTCAAAAGCTCTAAAGATTCGACCCAACTACTACGTAGTTGGCCTGAACCTCGGGGGCTACACCCAGTGGGTGCGCTGGCGCGCCCCCACAAAGAAGAAATTGCAAGAAAAAGAAGACTTACCAGGACTGCGCGCTCCAGGCCGCGCGTCCGCTCCATCTCGGCCTGGGCGAAGGCCTCGAGCCGTTTCGTCCGGCCTCGCAGGCGGTGGCTGACGGCGTCCAGCGCCGCCTCCTCCTGGCTCTGAGGCCCGAAGACGACGGCGCCCCCGCTTCGCGCCAGCTGCGGCACAGCAGCTCGGCGCCCTCCCTGCCGGGGCACCAAGACATGCTCCCCGCTGGCCGCTCGCGACGCGGCCAGCACATCCTCCGATGCCCCTCCCGACGTTGACGACGACCCGGACGCCGGGACGCCCTACGACGCCGCCTCCGGACTAGACGCCGGGATAGTCTGTTGTGCCACCTCCAGCCCAGCTGCCAGGGTGGCCTCCGGCACCGCCGCCCGCGGTGCCTCCTCCAAAACCAGTGGTGCCTTCGGCACCGCCACCCGCAGCGCCTCCTCCAAGACGCCGCCGCCTCCACCGCCATCAACCCCCGCTCGCTCGACCATGTTGGTCCGCGGCGGGGTGTCATCCGCCACCTCCACGACCTCCCGGTCGAGGACCACAACCTCAGCCCGGCCTCCGCGCCCGCGCTCCCTCACCGACGATGGCTCAAAGAACGTCGCCGCCACCACTGTGCCCTCCGGCATCTCGCCATAGGCCGGCTCCGTGCCGGCTCGCGCCCATGCCACCGCCGCGTCGGTCCAAGCCCGGACCGACGCCGCCTCCAGCTCCGCCTCGGCCCGATTCCTTTCCCGCCAGGCCAAGGCCTCGGCGTCGTTCGGGTCCAGGCCGAGGTCCGAGTTGCTCCGTCCCTCCACCTCACCCTATTCAACGAGGTCGAACCGGCTCCTGCAGAACGCGGCCCCTTCGGCGGTCGCGGCTTCCGCCGCCGCCCTCGCCAGCGCGATTGGGGGCCTGAAGAAGAAGACAGAATGAGCAAAAAGAAACAAGGCAAGCTCAAGAAATCCGGGCGCAAACAAGAAATGATGCTTACCCCGTCAAGACCGGGACCGGGGTCGGACTCCCGTGCCCGCTGCCGCGCTTCCTCTTGGCCGGCCTCTCCGCCCCGCCCGGCTCCGCCATGTGCTTCGGGGCCCGGGGTCGCGGCGCGACTCTGTCCTTCCCATGCGGGCGGCTCGGCGCGGCCCCGTGCGAGGACTTGGCTCCGCCCGCGTCGCCGCCTCCCCCGCCCAGTGCCACTACACCAAGAAGCCGGTGTCAGCATCGCTCGCACTATGCCGTGATCAGCAATTCGAGACACATAAAGAAAGATACGAAACTTACCCGCGCGACGCCCAGCGCCGGTGTCGGACTCGGCTTCCTCCTCCCCACCATGGGCCGCGGGCTCCTCCGGCGCCACCAGCGCCACCTGTGATGGAGCCCGGGTGTAAGGATGCCGAATCGCATTCAGAAGTATCTCCCGCATCGTGTCAGGACGGATGAGGAGGTGTGCAGCAGCAAAGTAGGAAGACCAGACACTCACCTGCAGCGCCGGGTTGGACTCACTGTACGGCGCCTTGCCGAACCGCCAGTCCTCTTCAAGGTTGGCCCTGGAGATGCCGTTCACGCCGCGCGCGATCTGCTCCGCGGACAGCCGCGTCGACCCCATACGGTTGGGGTCTTGAAGGCCGGCCATCTCGATGAGGCAGGAGCGCCCCTGAAGCGGAAGGACCCGGCACATGATGAACGCGGTGAGGAGGTCGGTGCCAGTGAGCCCCTCCTGCGTCCGCATCACCGTCACCCGCTCGCAGAGGTTGACGATCTCCTGCGACGGGCGCCTGGGCGAGCAGCCCCAGTTTGTCTTCGCCCGCAGCAGCGCGATGGCGAAGTCTGGAAGGTTGATGCGATCCGCCCCATGGTTGCGGACGTAGAAGAAGAAGTTCTGCCACTTCTTGGCAGAGTCCTCCAGCGGGATCTTGGGGAAATCCGCCCCCGATCGCTTCGAGATAACGGCGGCGCCGCAATCGGCGAACTCCCCGGCCGACGGCCCCTGCTGCTTCAAGGAGAAGAAACGCGCCCAGAGGTTGATCGTGGGCTCGACCCCTAGGTACCCCTTGCAGAGCATGACGAAGCCGGAGAGCTGGACGATGGCGCCGGCGCCAAGATGATGTGGTTGGAGCCCGAAGAACTCCAGGAACGCGCGGAAGAAGGCGCTCGCCGGTAGCTCGAACCCGCGCTCGAAGTGCATGAGGAAGACCGCGCGCTCCTGCCCCTCGGGCCGAGGCCTCTGCTCACCACGCGGCAGGCGGACGCCAACGTCTGTCTCCCGCGGCAGGCGCCGCGTCGTCCGGAGATGGGTGATGTCCTCGGGGGTGACATTCGAGCCCATCCAGGAGCCTGATGGCAGCGACATGATCGAAGGAAGAAGAAGGAAGATGAACGAAGAAGGAGTTCTGCTCGGAGTAGTGGGCGTCGCAGTGCGTCGGTTGCAAAGTGCGGAGCGAGAGCAAAGGGACAGGAGGGCGTGAGCGAGAATAATGTCCGCCGCCCCTCCCACCCAATTTATAACCCTCAGTTTGAACGTGGGAAAGTGGGGAAGTGGGATCGTCTGCACGCACCCGATCCACTACCCCGCAATAAGTGCGCACTTTCACGCGCAGTAACTGCCCGGGGAAGAGCAACCGGTCCCAGGACGCTGCAATAAATCCATGCACGTGGGCCGAGGGCGCGCGGCGATGGGCCCCAGCCCGTCGCCCAGTCCCGTCACGCGCGTGGCCTCTCAGGCCCCTCCGACTTCCGGGCACCACGTGGCACCCGCGCAAAGCCCGAGGGATTGCCCCAAGATTCGGCAGATTCCTCGGTTCCCGCCACGGCCGGGACGCCGCGATCCGGTTTTCGAGAAAACCGGCACACAATGGGTGTTGCCGGACCCGGCGCTCGCAGAATCCGCCTTGCTTAAGGGGGAAACTGCGAAGGCCCGCTCATCCGAAGACGGCGGACCTTCACAGCTTCGGGGACTACTGTCGGGGGGATGGACCCCGGGCAAGCAATGGAACCCGGATCCTCTTCAAAAACAACAGGGCGGGCACCGCCGCTTTGGCCGAGTCGCTCGACCCGCCAAGTCTCATGACCGGCCGGACTCGCCGACCCGGCAAGACACGTCGACTAGGCCCCAACAACTAGCGCAAGACAGCCAAACTCAGCACGACCAAAGCTTCCTCAACAAGCCAGCACCATGACCGAGGGCAAGTCCGGCCACGGGTCAGCTCCCGTCCCATCCAGGCCATACGATGGGACGAGTCTTCAATCAGCGATGACCGAGGCAATAGTGCCCCGCCCATGCCTCTGGTCAGCCGGAGCGTGGCATCAGTGCCCCTCGCCTACCCGCTAACCAGGCCCGGCGTGGCTACAGTGCTCCCGCCCTCACCGCTGACGACAGCAAGCGACAGCCTGACGGAGAGCATTGTACATGACTCGACTCGGCCATGCCCTGACGATCAACAAGACGGCGCACAGTTCCCCTAGGCATGCGGGGCCCGCACCTAGGGGAACACGACGAACCACAAGACCTCAGCGGGACCCAACCCGGGTCCCCGGACACCGACAATACGGACCCACCGACCTGTAACATTACCATTGTACCCCTGGGGGGTTGGTCCATAAACCCCCCCAGGAGCCCGCGATCAGGCAAGCAAGCAGAAAGCAGAGAATGCATACGAGAGAAAAGCAAGTAAGCGTAGGACTAGCCACCAAACAGCAACACCAGGGAGAAGGAGCAGCCCAAGCCTTGGCCAGCTTCCTTCCCCCTCCATACAGCTCCAGGAGCGACATTATACTATCGATCATCCAACTACACTCGGCAGGACTAGGGGTATTATCTCTCCGAAGATCCCTGAACCTAGGTATGTACAGCGCCCCCCGCCCGCTCATGCCAACCTCACCTCTGGAGTCCACCAGTGCCCTCGAGCCTCTTCCTCTCTTTAGCCATCCCTTGGCATCTGCCTTGCACCCACCATGACACCGAGGGTCTTGTGGGTTTCTTCGTTAAGGATCTTGATGGGCAGTGTTGCCCTCCAATCCTCATCTGATCTTGAGTATTCTTTGTCTTCACGAAGATCTGCATGCCATCATGGAGGTGCCTCCGGAGCCTTGGCCCAACGTGGGTGTTGGCGTTGGAGACCGTGGGCTCGAGGGTGGCTCGCTCCACTGGTGTCGGCGAGCTGCCCCGACAAGGGCCTTGCCGGGGCCGCTGAGGTTGCCCCCGACAAGGGTCTTGCCGAGGAAACCTGCTCCGTCCATCCGCACTTTGTGGCCTTGGTCCTTGACGTTGCTTTGTTCGTCTCGTGCCTTCGGCTTCACTCCGGCTTCCCTCCTTTGCCCTACTATGCATGGCTGTGGCGTGTGGCTCTGACTGCCCGTGCACAAGTAAAGGGGTCAAAAGGAGAGCCCCTACTTTTGTACACCAACAAAGATTGAACCCATCACAAAGCACATCTCCCATTGCAAGAAAAACTAATGTAGTTGGCCAAACCAAATTGATAGATCGGAGAGAAATACAAAGTGTAGGATTCAGGGCTCCGCGGACCCAAGAAAGGTTCGAACTCTGGGCGTGTGCGAAGAACTCAACCTCTCCAGCCAGCCAATTTGCTGCTCTCGTAGCCTAGCTCGATGAACAAGAAAGGAAATGGACACGGCAGTTTACCCAGGTTCGGGCCACCTTGCGGTGTAATACCCTACTCCTGCTTTGTGGTAGATTAGCCTCGCGGGGGGCTGCGGATGAACTAGTACAGGGACGAACAGCCTCGCGGGGTCTGCTCTGTGGGTGGAATGAGCTCAAGGGGTTCGACCTCCGGGGGTCCGTTCCCTTCTATGGTGGTGGCTAGGCTATACTTATAATGGCCTCGGTCCTCTTCCCCCAAAACTTAGGCGGGAAGGGATCCCACAGTGGCCAATTTCAAAGGGGGACAAGTAGTACATCTTATCCTGATGAAAGGTGGTCTTCGCCTGCAAAGATTCTGGTCGTGACGTAATGGTGGGCTCGACGATGACATCCATCCTGCCATCCTGGTGGTCTTGGTATTGTTGCACACAAACGGTAACCTTTGGTTGCTTCCTTGGGACTCTGCGCCTACGCTTGCCTCCTTAGCACTGAAGAGGAAACCTGCTGCTCTGCACCCGCTGGCGCGTGCCTGGCCTTGGTCGTCATGGCTGGCGTCACCTCAGCCTCATGAGGTGAGTGCTTGCATAGAAATCTCCGCTCCTCAGGAGGCCGCCTGGGGAGGCCGCTCCTTCAGGAGGTCTCGATGTCATCCGCCTCGCGAGGCTTGGCCTCTCGCGAGGGTCTTGACTTGTCAATGCTGAAGATGGGCCATACCAGGCAAGTCTGGGTACCCTGGTACCCAAAACGCTGATAGTAGCCCCCGGGCCCAAGGCGTGCTCGCACTTGGCTTCAAGGCGAAGCCAAAGGGCAAGTGTGGTGTGCCGCGGGCCCCAATTGCCTGCGGACCGACTCGACGCGTGGCTCTTGATGGGACATGGGCGTCTTCGCTTCCCCACGCTGCCTCGGCAACTGGCGCGGGCTGAGCGCCTGGTGTCGGTGTCAAAACCGGCGGATCTCGGGTAGGGGGTCCCGAACTATGCGTCTAAGGCTGATGGTAACAGGAGGCGGGGGACACAATGTTTACCCAAGTTCGGGCCCTCTCTATGGAGGTAATACCCTACTTCGTGCTTGATTGATCTTGATGAATATAAGTATTACAAGAGTTGATCTACCACGAGATCGTAATGGCTAAACCCTAGAAGTCTAGCCTATATGATTATGATTGTGATCGCCCCTACGGACTAAGCCCTCCGGTTTATATGGACACCGAAGAGGACTAGGGTTATACAAAGTCGGTTACAGAGAAAGGAATCTACATATCCGAACGCCAAGCTTGCCTTCCACACCAAGGAGGGTCCCATCCGGACACGGGAAGAAGCCTTCTGTCTTGTATCTTCATAGCCTATCGGTCCGGCCCATGTTAATAGTCCGGCCGTCCGAAGACCACTTAATCCAGGACTCCCTCAGTAGCCCTTGAACTAGGCTTCAATGATGAGGTGTCCGGCACGCAGATTGTCTTCGGCATTGTTGGAAGGTTCCTTCTTCGAATACTCCAAAATAGTCTTCGAACACAGAAAACGTGTCCAGCTCTGCAAAACAAATCCCACACACAACCTTAGAGAGTATAATATTTCACGAGTCCAATCTGCTGACTGTCGTGGTTCTAAGTCTGACAGTAGAAAGGGGGTAGGAATGGAGAGGCAAGATCCTAGCTATGGAGCAGTTGTATACGCAAGGGATTTACGAGTTCAGGCCCTTCTCGGAGGAAGTAATAGCCCTACGTCTCGGAGCCCGGAGGCGGTCGATCGGATTATATATGCGTATGTGTTCTGTGGGTGCCAACCCTTCTACCTGTGGAGGGGGTGGCTTATATAGAGTGCGCCAGGACCCCAGCCAGCCCATGTAACGGAGGGTTTAAGGTACATTAAGGTTGGGCCTTACTGGTAACGCCTTACATAAAGTGTCATCATGACCATAAAGACTACTTAACTACATAACTTTGGGCGCCGAGTGGCTCTTGAACTCCTGGTGGTCGAGTGAGTCTTCGTGGTCGAGTGTCTTTGAATCTGTCGAGTGGAAGCCTACCAGGTCGACTGGAAGGCAGCTTCTTGGGCAGGTCTATGACCCTACCCTAGGTACATGACTTCATCATTAGCCCCCGAATGGATCGAGGTTTGAGTGAGGAAGGAGTTGATAATCTTTCCGACATGTTCTTCGTGTTGCGAGTGTATCTTACTCTGGACCAACGACCTTTTAGTGATGGCGTCAACTTCTCTTTCAGTCGCCTTGATCCATTCTTCACATTTGTCGAGTGAACTTTGTGAACTTGAAGATTTCGGCGATGGATCGGAGGGAATCTGCTGTCGACAAAGTTGTTCCGCAGCTAGCGGATTTCGGGATCTGAAATTTGGGAGGCGCGAAGCGGAGAAAATCATGCACTTTCGGATGGGATAAGACGATGATGCCTCGATCTTCGCGCCGCCTTTTTCGCCACGTATCGCGCGCGCGCCTGTTGTGGGATTTGACGGGATTGCCTGGGCCTACCCGTCAGCCACTCGGAAGCGGCCTCATATAAGGCATCGGCCGGAGTTTTTTGAACAGCGCGACCCCAATCTTCCCCCTTCCGCCTCCAAATCTCTCTACTGCGCCCTTAACCTGCTCAGCGCCGCAGCTCGGTACCTGCTTCACTGGCGACCATGGTGAAGGAGAATACCGCAGCCTTGGAGAGGGTGAAGAAGGCGGCGGCGAAGGCGAAGGGGAGAGCGCCCAGTCGGGGCGGAACTTCTTCGCGGTCTAAACCGCCGTAGGGTTGGGTCCAAGGAGATTGGATCCGCTCGACCATCACCGAGAAGGACCTCAACAACCTGGCCAACGAAGGACTGATCCTCCATGGGTCGGCGAGGCTTCCGGGAACGGAGTGGCAGCCGCAGCCTGAAGAGGGTGAGTGCGTCCTCCTAGCCACTCACGTAGATCGAGGGTTTTCTCTGCCGCCGAATCCTTTCTTCCGGGGATTTCTGAACTTTTTTGGAGCGCAACTCCATCATTTCACTCCCAACTCCATTGTCTATCTTGCCGCTTTCGTGTCATTATGCGAGAACTTCTTGGGTTGTCGGCCGCACTGGGGCCTCTTCAAGCATATATTCACTTGTCGCTCTCAGTCGGTGAAGAAAAAGAACCCGAATGACGAGAGAACCCAAGTAATCCAGATGTGTGGGGGACTCGGGGTCCAGATGAGGGGGAAGAGCGCTTTTCCGGCTATGACTCTCTCCGACTCGGTTAGAGGGTGGCAGTCGACCTGGTTCTATCGCCAAGACCAGCTGACACCGAGGCGATCATTGGACTCCCTCCTTTCTCCATGAGTCGAGTGAACAAACCATCTTCCCTGAAGGTGCTACCAGAGGAGAAGGCCCAAGTAAAGTTGTTGATGGAACGCGTAGTCCAGCTCATTCGCGACGGGGTGACCAGCATGGATCTTTTGGAAGTTTTCCTCCGACGACGCATTCAACCACTCCAATACCGAGGCCATCTGATGTGGATGTACTCCGGTACGGATGACACCACTCGGGTCCATCCATAGGAGGTCGATGACGCCACGCTGGAGAAGTGGATGACCGCCATCACAGGAAACAAAGACAACCCTCGCGGAGCTAGGAGGATTCCACCACTCGACCAGTCTTACGAAGCGGACAAGGTATAACCACTTATCTCCGACTGTGATTCAGATGCATTCATTCTGTTTAGATGCCAATTCGTCGACTGACTTTTACCTTGTTTTGTTTTCTTCTAGGTCACCACTGAGATGTACTCGATGCCCAACGGGGCACAGGAACCAGTCGAAGAAGAAGAAGGAAGCGGAGGCGAAAGCTAGGAAGAATGGGAGTCCAACGGTGAGGAAGATGAGGGGGACGACAGTTCTGATGAAGAGGAGGAGGAGGAGGAAGAGGAGGAAGACGTCGATCCTCCTCGCTTGGAAGGAAGGTCCAAGTTGACGCATGACCCGGCGGCCGGGCGCGGTAAAGCTGTTGGGCCCTCAAGCGGTCGACGGTTTAACCTTGGACTACTTCCCCTGCACCGACTGAGAAACCGTCGAAGCAACCTCGAGCGACATCGTCAAAGCCGGCGAAGGCCCTGCCCAAGATGCGGATGGTCATTCCCACCATCTCCGGGTAACCAGCAGAACTTGTATTTCCCTATTCAACATGAGTGTACTTTTGGTCGACTTGATGATTGATCAGTCGATTCTTGAAATCTGCTTGATCTGCTAACTCCGAGACCTCAGCCAAGCACGAAGATCAGGAAATGGAAGATGTCGCCACCTCCAACCTTGGTATGATCTCTGTAGTTTTGCTTTTAGTCGATTGGATTTCCATGTTTACTTTTGAATCTTTCTTGTAGTTCCGCCTCATGTCATTGATCTCCCCGATGATGACGAGGAAGCGCCGCTGAGGAAGATGAAGAACAAGAGGGTGCCTGCTGGCAAGGCTGCTCCAGCCGGACGATACCGAGACGCTGGTTTCGAGGGAGGCAACCCCACTCGGGCTTCGTGTCTTTTGCTGTACCATGACAAGTGCCCGACCCACTTCGTCATTCGCTGATCCACCATCCCTTTTTCTATACACCACGTCCCGTAAGACCAAGTGAATGCTGCTAAGGAGGCTATACGCCGTGCAGGGATCATGATGGAGCAAGTGAAGGCAGTCCGAGAGGCCAGCCAGGCGCCTATGATGCTAGTTCAGCTCTCCGAGCAATGTCCAAGTAAGTCGATCGTTGCTTGCTCATAGGATATGCTACCGAACTGCTTGCTCTGTTAGGATATGCTACCAAACTGCTTCTTCTCAAGATTTCCATATCTCTGTACACCCACCGGGTGGGTGTGTCGATTGAGTTTTTGTGGGGCACGCTGAGTGCACCCACCGGGTGTAGTCCCCGAGACTATGGTGGATCAAGTGCAATGACTATAGTCTTTATACTGAACTTCTTCACTCAGCCTGGTCGGACCAAGTCGAATGGAACCAGAAACCGTGGGGGCACGCTGAGTGCACCCACTGGGTGTAGTCCCCGGGACTATGGTGGACTGCGTGCAGTCGACTATAGTCTAAACAACTGTTTTTTTTACCGCGCTGACCGCTGACAATTAGCCATGGTCTCTTTTGGTAGACTGGTCGAACCAAATTGGTAAAACCAGTGGGGGCACGCTGAGTGCACACGCTGGGTGTAGTCCCCGAGACTACTGTCGAATGTTTTGATTCGACTGTAGTCTTAGAAATGCTACGATTTTTCCTTAGTCACTCGGAAGTGACCTGTCTCTGATGTCTTTTGTCGATTGACTCTTTGTAGAAATCTTGCGAGCTTGTGGCTCGTTATACTGAGTTAGAGAACAAATAGATCCAGCTCAACCTCGACTTGAAGCTTGCTCAGGAGAATTTGCAGAAGGCGAAGGATGAAGCAAAAGGTATGGCTGGTGAGAACTTTGACGACTGTCTTTGTTTTTCTGTTCATTCTCAGCTCTGTTCTCATTGTTGCTTTGCAGATAAACCGGAAGAGACTCTGAAGAAGAAGGACCTTGACCTTGCAGAGGCACAGAAGGCGGATTTGGAGAAAACAAAACTCGCTGAAGAGAAAATTGCCTCAGTCGACAAACTTGAAGACGAAAATGCCAAGCTGAAAGTTGCTCTTGACGCGGCCAACAAGGAAGTTAGTCGACTGAAGAACGACAAGATTGCTCTGTCTGACAAGGCTGGCCAATTGGTGGGGAAGCGAAATGACCTGGAGATTTATCTTGGAGGGCTCGCCAAGAAGCTGTTTCTCATGCTTGAAGGTAATCTCTTTTACTCGACTGACTTGCTATCTCCCGCTCATCGCATGATTGTTATTTTGAGTCTGAGCTGTGTTTTCAGAATTCTGTCAAAACTTTGAAGAAGAAACCAGTTGAGTGGAGACCAGCCTGGACCCCATCAACTCTCCTGTGAAGGACGAAGCTGCTATGAATGTGCTCCGACTGGAGTCTCGTGTTGGGAGCGTGGTGGATTATCTTGCTCGACTGAAAGTGGCGGTGTCGCGGATTGACTCAACTCTCTGGCCAGATCAGACGCTTCAGAACGACCTTGAATCCTTAACGACTCGACTAAATGAGATTCCAAGTCAAGTGCAAGAGTGGAAAAAGTCTTCTGCCAGGTGTGGTGCTGATGTTGCTCTGTCTCTGGTTCGTGTCCACTGCAAGGAAGCACAAGAGGACAAGCTGGCATCTCTCAAGGTTGCCAACACCAGGAAGTACGACTTCCGATCTTTCATGGAGACCTTCATCGCTGCCGCTACCCGTATTGCAGACGGAATCGACCTCGACCAGTTTGTTGCCCCTTCCAGTCCTCCGCCGGAGGAGTAAAAAACTTCTAAGTCCCACCTTAAATTTGCCTCGGAATGCCGAGTGGTTGCTGTAACCGACAAACTTTAACAGGCTTAATGCCTGAGCTCCTTTGGATCCGTAGGACGTTTATCCGAACTTGATCTATCCTTGAACATGCTTTATTTGCCTTCGAGAGAATTTTTGCTCTTCATTCGGAATATATTTCATTATTGCAGTCGACTTGTACTTCATCTATCTTGTAGGTAGAGATGGAGCACAGACTGCGACTGACATCGTCGTCCTTGCGGATTGGGATGGACCGCACGTTGTACTTGTGGCGAAGCTCCGAAGGAAAAGGTAGCAGTCGACCTGCACCTCGTCGTCCTTGCGGATTAGGATGAATTCCTTACTTAGGCGAGTATTGGACTGCAGCTAAGCCCCCGAGCGAGAGGTGTGCTCTCCACTCGGTAGGATTTTTATCACTTAGGCGAGCACTTGGCTGCAGCTAAGCCCCCGAGTGGGAGGTTTGCTCTCCACTCGGTAGGATATTTATCACTTAGGCGAGCACTGGGCTGCAGCTAAGCCCCCGAGTGGGAGGTTTGCTCTCCACTCGGTAGGATTTTTATTACTTAGGCGAGCACTGGGCTACAGCTAAGCCCCGAGTGGGAGGTTTGCTCTCCACTCGGTAGGATTTTTATTACTTAGGCGAGCACTGGGCTGCTTAAGCCCCGAGTGGGAGGTTTGCTCTCCACTGTAGGATTTCTATTACTTAGGCGAGCACATGGCTGCAGCTAAGCCCCCGAGTGGGAGGTTTGCTCTCCACTCGGTAGGATTTTTATGGCGTAGCTTTGAAGGAGAAGGTAGCAGTCGACCTGCACCTCGTCATCCTTGCGAAGCGTTCATTATTTTGGATGTTTAGGCGAATCCTTGGGCTGTTGCTAAGCCCTCGAGTGAGACGCTGACTCTCCACCTGGTAGGATTTTGATTACTTAGGCGAGTACTTGGACTGCAGCTAAGCCCCCGAGTGGGAGGCTGGCTCACCACTCGGCAGGATTTTGATTACTTAGGCGAGTACTTGGACTGCAGCTAAGCCCCCGATTGGGAGGCTGGCTCACCACTCGGCAGGATTTTGATTACTTAGGCGAGTACATGGACTGCAGCTAAGCCCCCGAGTGGGAGGTTGGCTCACCACTCGGCAGGATTTTGATTACTTAGGTGAGTACTTGGACTGCAGCTAAGCCCCCGAGTGGGAGGCTGGCTCACCACTCGGCAGGATTTTGATTACTTAGGCGAGTACTTGGACTGCAGCTAAGCCCCCGAGTGGGAGGCTGGCTCACCACTCGGCAGGATTTTGATTACTTAGGCGAGTACTTGGACTATAGCTAAGCCCCCGAGTGGGAGGCTGGCTCACCACTCGGTAGGATTTTGAATACTTAGGCGAAGCGGATTCGCAGCTAAGCCCCCGAGTGGGAGACTGGCTCGCCACTCGGAAAGGAGTTTTTTTACGAACTTAGGCGAAGCGGATTCGGAGCTAAGCCACCCACTGGGGGAAATTATAACAAAAAGTAATAACAACCACTGGGAAAATTATAACATTCTTGTCTTTAGATAAACAATCTACAAAGGTACTTTTATTACATCTCGACCGAGTGAGTATTTAAGTATAAAAGAGGCGGAGCAGCTCCGCATTCCAAGCTCGAGGCTCGTCGATCTAGAGATCAACGTTGTAGAGATGATATGCTCCGTTGTGGAGAACTCTTGTGACGATGAAGGGACCTTCCCAAGTGGGAGCGAGCTTGTGTGGTTTCTGTTGATCCACTCGGAGGACCAAATCTCCCTCTTAGAATGCTCGACTCTTCACATTTCTGGCATGGAATCGACGCAAGTCTTGCTGATAAATAGTCGAGCGGATCAGGGCCATCTCCCTCTCCTCTTCCAAGAGGTTGACTGCATCTTGCCGGGCTTGCTCCGCTTCCTCTTCAGAGTATAGTTCGACTCGAGGCGCATTGTGAAGCAGGTCACTCAGCAAAACTGCTTCAGCTCCATAGACCAGAAAGAATGGAGTCCTCCCAGTCGACCGATTAGGAGTGGCCCTCAATCCCCAGAGAACTGATGGAAGTTCGTCGACCCAAGCACCTGCTGCGTGCTTGAGGTCACGCATCAGCTGTGGTTTCAGCCCTTTGAGAATGAGGTTGTTTGCACGCTCTGCTTGTCCATTCGACTGAGGATGAGCAACTGAAGCATAGTCGACCCGCGTGCCACGAGAGGCATGTAAGGCTTTGAACTTGTCATTATCGAAGTTTGACCCATTGTCGGTGATGATGCTATGCGGAACTCCATATCTGAATATCAACTCTCCGATGAAACCGATAGCAAAGGCATGCATGAAGGTTCTTGATGGGCTTGGCTTCGATCCACTTGGTGAACTTGTCGACTGCTACTAGCAAATGAGTGAAGCCGCTTCTGCCAGTTCTCAGCGGTCCAATCATGTCTAATCCCCAAACAACAAAGGGCCAGACGAGTGGAATGGTCTTCAAGGCTGAGGCGGGCTTGTGTGACATGTTGGAATAGAACTGACACCCTTCACACTTGTCGACTATTTCTTTTGCCATTTCATTTGCTTTCGGCCAGTAAAATTTCGCTCCGTATGCTTTAGCCACAATGGTACGAGAGGACGCATGATGGCCACAGGTCCCCGAGTGGATATCCTCAAGAATTATCTGACCTTCTTCTGGCGTGATACACTTCTGGCCGACTCGATCGCGCTTTCTCTCGAACAACCGTCCTTTGATCATCAGAAGGCTTTGGATCGATTTGACGATCTGTCGAGCCTCTTCTTCATTCTCTCGGGAGCTCTTTCCTTAGGATATATATGCGATGTAAGCCTTTGTCGATCGGGAGTGATGACCACGACTTCCATAATCAAGTCGACCACGGCTGGGACCTCAACTTCAGTCGGATCACAGGAATTCTTTTGCTATGGGGCTTCTTCTGTGAAAGGATCCTCCTGTACTGATGGCGCATGAATGTGTTCCAAAAACACATCACTGGGAATGGCTTCCCTCTTGGACCCTATCTTTGCCAAATCATCTGCAGCCTGATTTTTCAGTCGGGGTATGTGATGAAGCTCTAACCCCTCGAATTTCTTCTCCAGTTTTCTCACTGCATTACATTAACCTGTCATAGCTGGGCTTCTGACGTCCCATTCCTTCATCACTTGATTAACAACCAGATCCGAGTCGCCGTAGACCATAAGGCGATGGACACCGAGTGAAATGGCCATGCGCAACCCATATAGGAGTGCTTCATATTCTGCTTCGTTGTTGGAAGAATCAAAGTGAATCTGGAGAACATATTTGAGCTTATCTCCTCGGGGGGAGACCAACACAACCCCTGCACCAGAACCGTTCAGCGTCTTGGAACCATCGAAAAACATAGTCCAAAGGTTCGAGTGAACTTGAGTCGGAAGCTGCTGTTCACCCACTCGGCGAGGAAGTCTGCTATTGCTTGGGACTTGATGGCTTTCTTTGCCTCAAATTTGATATCAAGGGAAGGAGTTCAATCGCCCATTTAGCCACTCGACCCGATTGCATCTCTGTTATGAAGAATTTCCGACAATGGGGCTTCATGATCGTAATGGAATGATCAGAGAAATAGTGAGCAACCTTCTTTGTGGTCATATAAATCCCATAAACAAGCTTCTGATAGTGAGGGTATCTTTGCTTTGATGGGGTGAGCACTTCAGAAAGATAATAAACTGGGCGTTGAACTTTGAAGGCTTTTCCTTCTTCTTCCCGCTCGACCGTAAGCACGGTACTGACGACTTGTCCAGTGGATGTAATGTAAAGCAACAAAGGCTCTTGGCTGATAGGAGCAGCAAGCACCGGCTGGGTGGAGAGCAGAGCTTTTAGTTCTGCAAACGCTGCATCAGCTTCTGGAGTCCACTCGAACTTGTCCGACTTCTTCATCAGTCAATAAAGAGGCAATGCCTTTTCACCGAGGCGAGAGATGAATCGACTTAAAGCAGCCAAGCATCCAGTAAGCTTCTGGACATCGTGCACACGCACAGGGCGCTTCATTCGGAGTATAGTGCTAACTTTTTCGGGGTTAGCATCGATTCCTCGCCGTAAACGAGAAAACCGAGTAACTTTCCGCCAGAACTCCAAATGTGCACTTTGATGGGTTAAGCTTGATACCATACCTCCACGAGATTGGCAAATGTTTCAGCAAGGTCGACCAACAGGTCGGAACCCTTTCGTGACTTGACCACTATATCATCCATGTACGCTTCCACATTCCGACTGATTTGAGTGAGCAAACACTTCTGAATCATCCTCATGAATGTGGCTCCGGCATTCTTGAGACTGAATGGCATGGTGACATAACAGAAGCACCCGAACGGAGTGATGAACGCTGGTTTGATCTCATCGGGTCCATACAGACGGATCTGATGGTACCCGGAATAGGCGTCTAAAAAATACAACCTCTCACATCCCGCAGTTGAGTCGACTATTTGGTCAATGCGAGGAAGAGGGAAATGATCTTTCGGGCATGCACGATTGATATGCTTGAAATCGATGCACATGCGAAGCGACTTGTCCTTCTTGGGAACCATGACGACATTGGCGAGCCACTCGGAGTGGTAGATCTCTCGGATGAACTCTGCCGCTAAGAGCCGAGCCACCTCCTCACCAATGGCCTTTCTCTTCTGGACGGCGGACCGTCGAAGATGTTCTTTAACCGGTTTGACTTTTGGGTCGACTCGTAGGCGATGCTCAGCCAGCTCCCTGGGAACACCCGGCATGTCAGCAGGCTTCCATGCAAAGATGTCCCAGTTCTCACGGAGGAACTGGATGAGCGCTTCTTCCTATTTTGAGTCGAGTGTTGTTGATATGTTGGTCGGAGCAGCATTGGGATCAGTCGGATGAATGTGAACCTGTTTCGTCTCGCCAGACGACTGAAATGCTGACTCTGTAGCGGGCTTCTTAGCTCGCAACAAATCACTCGGATCTGCAGTTTTCTGATACTCTTGTAACTCAACCACTGCCAACCGAGCTTCGCGATCTTAGAGCCTTCTGGAAGCACTCTTCCGCCTTCTTCCGATTGCCCGTAATGCGGTGATCACGCCTTGGGACCAGGCATCTTCAGTTTAAGATACACGTAACATGGTCGTGCCATGAAAGCGTGCATCTGGCCTTCCCGAATAGCGTGATAAGCGCTCTGAAATCCACAACCTCAAAGGTCAACTTTTCTTTCCGGAAATGCTTGAATCACCAAAACTACATCAAGAGCAATTTGGCGAGTGACTCGGCCTTCTTTCCGTGAATGACTCCGTGGAAGCTCATATTCTTGTCTTGAGTCTGGACATCGGAATGCCCATCCCTTTCAACGTCTCTGCGTACAATATGTTCAAGCCGCTACAACCATCCATCAGAACTTTGGTCAGTCGAGTGCCTTCGACGAATGGGTCGACCACCAACGCTTGCCTCCCAAGGGTGGCAATGTGCGTCGGGTGATCGGATTGGTCGAATGTGATGGGGGTCTGGGATCACTTCAGATAGTTGGGCGTCGCCGGAGCGACCAAGTTCACTTCCCGATTGATAACCTTCAATCGACTTTTGCTTTCAACGTCAGCAAAAATCATCAGGGTGGAATTGACCCGGGGATATCCATCATCACTGTCATCTTTGTACTCAACTTTGTCTGTCTCCTTATCCTTATCCTTGGGTTGTTTACCTTGGAACTGCTAAATCAAGAGGCGACACTGTCGAGTGGTCTGTTTTGGGTAAATGAGCTTACCCTCTTCATCTTTCTTCGTGTGAATGTGACATGGCAAATCCACCACGTCATTTCCATCCTGGTCTTTCACCTTCTTGGGGTTCCAAGGACCCTTGGGTTTCCCCTTGAACTTTCCTGGGGTCACAGCCAAGGCCTCTCTGGGAGCAAATGGCTCGGCTATACGCTTCTGCTTCGGACTGGAATTTCCTCCTCCGGCCTCATTAGCAGCTGATTTGTATTTACCACTCCGGAGCCGATCCTTTTCTTCACCATTTGCATACTTGGTGGCAATCTCCATCATCCGACTCAGGGTCATATCTCCGGTTCGACCGAATTTCAAACTAAACTCTCTGTTCTTGATGCCTTCTTTGAAGGCACAGACTTCCTGGTGATCAGATACATTCTCAACTGTGTGGTGCAAAGTGATCCACCTCTGGATATAATCTCTCAAAGTTTCACTCGACTTCTGCACACACAACTGCAACTCCGTCAACCCTGCTGGTCGTTTGCAAGTCCCTTCAAATGTCCTGACAAACACTCGGGCAAGATCTTCCCAAGTGTAAATACTGCTGGGTGCTAACTGATTCAACCACGCTCTGGCTGAGCCTTCCAACATAAGAGGCAAATGCTTCATGGCTACCTCATCGTTGCCGCCGCCGATCTGAACAGCCACTCGGTAATCTTCAAGCCAAGTGTCAGGCTTGGATTCACCAAAGGAATTTATCGACTCAGCCGCCAACCTGAAGTTGGGAGGAATCACCGCGGCTCTGATGGCTCTGCTGAAACACTCTAGCCCTGAGACATGAACTCTGCTCCTGGAGGGGACATCTCTATCATGGCCGTCTCGGTGAGCTCTGTTCCTGTCGACCAAACCTTGAACGATGATAGATCTCGCATCAAAGCCTGGTTCTCTGGGGTCGACTGGAACTCTTCGCCCAACACTGTGCTGGCGTCTGTCGTCCTGCTGCCGAGGAGCGTATGATCCACCCCTTGGGGGAGGAGTGGGCACTCGACGTTGATCGTTGCGATCGAATCGGTGCCCGTAGTGCTCGCGGCTCTTGTATTGATCATCACGCCGGCCTCCACGTTCCTCACGCCTCGGGGGCGATCTCGGACTATGGGCCGACTGGACAGAATTCGCAGCGACGGATCGGCTGTGAATTCTGTTCCGTGATCGCGTTTACCGAAGTTTTGGTCTCCCCGCCGGGGAGCAGATCTCTGATTTGTAGCAAGCCTCTACCCGCCTCTGACTGGGAAGGCTGAATTGACTCCGCTATATGGGCGGCAGCTGCTAAATTCTGAATCGGAGTTCGATATACCCGAGTTGGTGGCTGGAAGAGCTGACGTCGACTGGATTCTGGAACCCTTGGTCGCGCGCGCTCGTCGAGTATTCGCTGGAGGTTCTCCAGTCGAGTGCGCTTAGCCAGATTGGCCAAGCGCACATCCTCCAAGGCACGAGCCTCGGGGGTTTCTCCAACGATTGGAGTGTGAAGTGCATCCATGTTCCAACGGCGAAGCTCCTCCCTCTTCAGCGAAGTGAGGGGCTCGGGCCGGTACTCTTCGTGGTCTTGCGCCGGATCGCCTCCACCGTCACCTCCGTCGGTCTTGGGGAATCCGGGGACTGCGTGGTCCGTCGACCATCGTAACCTCTGCCGCCACGGGTCATCGCTAACGCACTTTTCGGATGCACGATCTCTGAGCCAGTCGGCCAGATCGAGCAGTAGTAGAGAGATTTGTCGGGCTCAATCGCCGCGACTTGGGGGGTGGCCGACTGGCGAGCCACCGCATGCCTCACCCATTGCTGAAGCCTCGACCGACCGGAACGCTTGCACCGGCGGGAGACTAGGAGCGAGGAGGGCTGTGAGCCGACCCATCTTGAAGTCGGCGGTTGCCGCAGGAGGGACGCCAGCGGACACAGCGTGAAAGTGCGTCGCCCAGCAGACGGGGAGCGCGTCCACGCCGAGTGGAGCCTCCACGAAGCCAAAGCGGAGTCGTCGGCGACGAACGTGAGCGCACCGAGACGGATCTCGCGGCCCTCGACCAGAACTCCGCTTGAAACCATGATGTAGGAGATCGAAAGAATCCCAACTGCTCCAACAAATCGCTAGAACACCTGCCCCAAGGTGGGCGCCAACTGTCGTGGTTCTAAGTCTGACAGTAGAAAGGGGGTAGGAATGGAGAGGCAAGATCCTAGCTATGGAGCAGTTGTATATGCAAGGGATTTACGAGTTCAGGCCCTTCTCGGAGGAAGTAATAGCCCTACGTCTCGGAGCCCGGAGGCGGTCGACTGGATTATATGCGTATGTGTTACAGGGGTGCCAACCCTTCTACCTGTGGAGGGGGGTGGCTTATATAGAGTGCGCCAGGACCCCAGCCAACCCACGTAACGGAGGGTTTAAGGTACATTAAGGCTGGGCGTTACTGGTAACGCCTTACATAAAGTGTCATCATGACCATAAAGACTACTTAACTACAGAACTTTGGACGCCGAGTGGCTCTTGAACTCCTGGTGGTCGAGTGAGTCTTCGTGGTCGAGTGTCTTTGAATCTGTCGAGTGGAAGCCTACCAGGTCGACTGGAAGGCAGCTTCTTGGGCAGGTCTATGACCCTACCCTAGGTACATGACTTCATCACTGACAACTTTTTGTAGCGTGACATCATGTCGTCGCTCGGCCATTATTCTAACCGTTTTTTAGCTTGTCGCTCCATATTTCAAGATGTGGTTTCATTGGCACATCTTGTCAAAGCAGAGATCATGTCCCCTTATTGTGGGATTCTCATCAATACGGGCGTGGATAACCCAACCGTTATGTTGGCATGATTCCTTGGGAATTGGCATGTTTTAAGGCCTAGGAGGGGCGTTTGATATTCATCGCCTTTACAAAGGGGCCAAGACTCGTCTTTTTTCCTTTACTCCAAGCCCTCCTTCTCCCACCTCGAGTTCCAACACCCAAGGTTCAAGCTAATCGCTTCGCGCCTCCCAGCCATGTCCGGACTCAGCCCTCAAGGCTGGTGAGTGGCTTCCTCCGTCATAGAGGAGGATATCGCGAAGCTCCAGGAGGTAAGATACCTGACCGCGGAAATCTCCACAGGCTTCCTGCTCAAGGGCATGTTATTCCTCCCCCCAGATCTGGCGAGAGGGTCGTATTCATCTCCCACTTCCTCCGAGGGCTAGGGTTCACTCTTCATCCCTTCGTCCAAGGGCTCATGTTCTATTACGAGCTATATTTTCACGATCTAGCTCCAGACTCCTTTCTTCACGTCTCAGCGTTCATTATCATATGCGAGGACTTCCCGTATTCCCCCACACTTCAGCTTATGGCTCAAGACCTTCAGTGTGAAGCCAAAGGTAGTCGACGGAAGCAGTAGTCTGACGGCCGGTCTTTGTGGTGAGCAAACTCGCCAATACTATTTGGCCAAAGGCTCCTTCATAGAAACTTCCGACCTGTGGCAGCGGGAGTGGTTTTACATCACTGAACCCCGTGGTACCAGGTGGGAAGCTACACCTGCGTTCTGATCTGGCCCTCCGTTACAACTTGCATCATGGATTAATAAGGGGCTGGACTGGGGATCCTGTAACACCCACGATGCGGCTATATCACCCACGTGTCGAAGCACGACTTAGAGGCATAACCGCATGGTGGTTTTGTCGCAAGAAGGGTCATCTTCACACAATCCCATGTAATGAACAAGAATGGGATAAAGAGTTGGCTTACAATCGCCACTTCACACAATGAACATATAATTCATACATCATTCAGAGTACACACATAGTCCGACTATGGACGAAGCCAAAAGAAAAGAAGAGAACCCAACTGCTAGATCCTCGATCGTCCCCAACTGGGCTCCATTACTGATCAACATGAAACGAAACATAGCAACGACCAAGATCTTCATTGAGCTCCCATCTGAGCTCGGTTGCATCACCTACATTGGTATCATCGGCACCTGCAACTGTTGTGGTAGTATCTGGTGAGCCACGAGGACTCAGCAATCTCAAAACCCGCGAGATCAAGACTATTTAAGCTTATGGATAGGAAGTGGTAATGAGGTGGATTTGCAGCAAGCACTAAGCAAATATGGTGGCTAACATACGCAAATAAGAGCGAGAAGAGAAGTAACGGAACGGTCGAGAAGCTAGAAGTGATCAAGAAGTGATCCTAAAACTACTTACGCACAATCATAACACAAAGCCCGTGTTCACTTCCCGGACTCCGCCGAAAAGAGACCATCACGGCTACACACGCGGTTGATGCGTTTTAATTCTAATCTAGTGTCAAGTTCTCTACAACCGGATATTAACAAATTCCCATCTGCCACATAACCGCGGGCACGGCTCTCGAAAGTTTATACCCTGCAGGGGTGTCCCAACTTAGCCATCACAAGCTCTCACGGTCAACGAAGGATATTCCTTCTCCCGGGAAGACCCGATCAGTCTCGGAATCCCGGTTTACAAGACATTTCAACAATGGTAAAACAAGACCAGCAAAGCCACCCGATGTGCCGACAAATCCCGATAGGAGCTGCACATATCTCGTTCTCAGGGCACACCGGATGAACACTACGCATAACTAAAACCATCCCTCAAGTTTCCCGAGGTGGCGCTGCAAGTGGCTCTAGTTCGACCAACACTCGGAGGAGCACCGCCCGGGGGGTAAATAAAGATGACCCTTGAGTCCGCAGAACCCAAGGGAAAAAGGCTTAGGTGGCAAATGTTAAAACCAAGGTTGGGCCTTCTTTGGAGGAGTTTTATTCAAAGCGAACTCTCAAGGGGGTCCCATAAATCACCCAACCGCGTAAGGAACGCAAAATCAAGGAACATAACACCGGTATGACGGAAACTAGGGCGGCAAGAGTGGAACAAAACACATGGCATAAGGCCGAGCCTTCCACCCTTTACCAAGTATATAGATGCATTAATTAAATAAGAGATATTGTTATATCCCACCATAATCCTGACCATGATGGAGCAATCTTCAACTTCACCTGCAACTAACAATTCTATAAGAGGGGCTGAGTAAAGCGGTAACATAGCCAAGCAACGGTTTGCTAGGAAGGGTGAAAAAGTTAGAGGCTGACATGGCAATTTGGGAGGCTCGATAAACAGGTGATAGGTAGCGCAGCATAGCGATAGAACGAAGCAACTAGCAAGCAAAGATAGAAGTGATATCGAGGGTAATGGTCATCTTGCCTGAGATTCCATTAGGAAGAAGAACGAGTCCATGAAGAATACAAACGGACGTGGTCGAACGAATCCTCACAACTCTGGAACGAAACCGAAGCTAACGATAGAAGCAAACCGGAAAGAAGCAAACATCATGGTAAACACACAAGCATGAACATGGCATGATGCACAAACAAGTATGATGCATGTCCGGTTTAATGAGGCACGGCATGGCAAAGTGCAACAAACAATACTACAAGTTAAGTGGAGCTCAATATGCAACGAGCTGCATATTGATGAACCACCACATCAATTATTTAGTTCACTCTCGTTTAGGTAAACCTCAATATTAAATGTTGTTAAACATGGCAAGAGGTGAAACATAAGTAAACTAACTATTTAGGCAATTTAAATGAGGCCGGAAATAACAAACAACAATTCCGGGAAATCCCCATGTCATTTAGCAATTTCAATGCAAACAACAATTTTAAGCATTTTAAATGTTGTTATCATGATGCGGATGACATATGCAAGTTTTATGCAATTTTTATGAAAATGTTGACATGAGCATGTTATGAAGCATTTGGTCACTATGGCGGAACAAAAGGGGTGCCATGGCGGCGAAACGAAAATGGTGCCACGGTAACATTCCGGTCCCGGTAACTCGATTGAGATACCGATGCAAAAGAGAAGTGTGCGGATGTGTAGAACACGCAAGAGATGGTGGGGTGCTCCCGGATTCCGGGTTCCCACGGAACAGCGGCATGGCAAACGAGGAGGAACATGCCAAGACAACTCGGACACGGAGCAAAATAGGGTGCATCTCATACAACACATGCATTCATACACGGGCGGTCGTCTCGTCGTTATACCTTTGAAGCGTGCGTTTTGGGGCGGATCGAGTTCGTCGAAGGAAGTAGTGGTTCACGGGTCGTAGGGGAAGTAGTGGTACACGTTCGTTTTTGAAGAGGTACTTGAAGAATCCAACGTCTTCGGGGCAACGGTAGTGGTACACACGACGTCGAGGTACTTGTCGGTCCGGTCTTGGCGGTGTAGATGTACACGTTGTTGGGGTACTTGTCGCATCATCGGGTGTAATTGTACACGTTCGAAGCAGAACTTGGCGTATCCATGTACTTGGCGTTCCGGTCTTGTAGTCGTACTAGGCATCCGGTGAACTTGGTGAAATCCACGAAGGCGTCCTTGGGCGTTCCTGGTTGCCGTGTCTTGGCAAATCGAAGGGGATCTTGGCGTCCATGCAACCGGCAGCGGAGGTGCACGAAACCAGCGGCAGAGGACAAGCCGCAGCCGTGGCTCTCAAGGTCGGCAACGAAGGCAGGGGAGGACAGCCTACGGATCGCGGGTGGAGCTTGGGCGTGGAAGGAGGGTGGCGAAAGGCAGCAGCGGCCTTGAGATGCAGCGAGGTCATGGGGGCGCAGGACTTGGACGCCACCGCAGGGAAGCAACCACCATGGGGATGGGGAGGAGCTCGGCTCCCCTCGGTGCCGCAGGCTGCTGGTGGAGGAGACGACGGGCGAGGTGGCCCCTGGTTGCCGTAGAGGAAGCGAGAGACGGCCTTGGGTCCGCAACGACGAAGAACGGCAGGATGCGGCGAGGCTGCGCTGGCACTTGGCGAAGGCGTGGCCATGGACGACGGCGAGGCTGGTCGAGGGCAGCGGCGCTCCTGGTCGCAACGACTGGACTCCGGCGACGAGGAGGAGGCAGAGGGGGGCACGGGAGCAGGCGACGGAGGGCCGCCGGAGTTGGCCGCTCCGGTGGTCTTGCGGAGGCCTGGCGCGGGGCTCTACTCCTCTCTGCGTGTGGCAGCGGAGGAGGAGGACGATGGGGAGAGGGGATCCAGAGGAGGGGCGATGGGATCGGGATTCGGGAGAGTGAGGCTGCGAGGGAGATGGGGATCGAGCGATGGGATCGGGCTCCTGGCGGCACTCGAGGGATCGAGCAGGGGAGTGAGAGGGGGATTGATCGGGCTAGGGTTAGGAGGGGCGGCTGGGCCTTGGGAGGCCGGCCCAGTGGAGAGGGAAATGGCCAGAGGCCTGGTGGGCTGACAGAGTGTAACGCCCCGGATTCGATGCGCCAGGTGTCTTCCAGTTTTTCGCCGTCGTTGCCATGTCATGTGCTCGCGTGTTGCATTTTGCCATGTCATCGTGTGCATTTCATTTTGCATACATGTTCGTCTCATGCATCCGAGCATTTTCCCCGTTGTCCGTTTTCCAATCCGGCATTCCTATGTCTCCCGGCGCCCCCTTCTGCCTCTTTTCGTGTGCGGGTGTTAAATGGTCTCGGAATGGACCGAGGTTTGTCAAGCGGCCTTGGTATAGCACCGGTAGACCGCCTGTCAAGTTTCGGGTCATTTGGAGGTCGTTTCATACTCCAACGGTTAACCAGGTAACCGTAAAGGCCTCTTTTGTGTGCAGCCCAACACCCCCTTCTAAGTGGCCCAAAACCCAGCAAACTCCCCTCCATGCTCTCGGTCGTTCGATCACGATCGCGTGGCCGAAAACCGCACCTCATTTGGACTCTCCTAGCTCCCTCTACCTATAAATATGCCCTCTCCCCCGAAATTCGCTGATGAAAATCCCCCCGAAACCCTAGCAACTCCCCCTCTGCGCAGCCGGACATGTCCAACCCGGCCGGACGCATCTCCGCCGCCTTTCAGCCTATGGCGCGCCCGCCACGTGGCGCCCTGCCGTCCCGGCCTTGTGACCCGGAGAGCCTGGATCGGGCCCTCCCGGCCCATCTCCCAGCGCCGCCGCCCGGATCTCGCCCGCTCCGGCCCGCCGCCGTCCGCCTCCCACTTGGCGCCGCCCATCGGCGACCTCGCGCCATCCCATGACCAATGCCGCCTCGCCCGGGCGCCCGGCGCCGCCCGCCCCCGGCCGTCGCCGCCCGCCACCGGTCTCCTCCGACCCGCCATGAAGCTCCTCCATCCAGCGCCGCCGCCTCTCGCCGATAACGCCGCCAGGCGCCGCCGCCGCCACAGTCCCTTCGGGTCGTGGAGACGATGCCGGCGCCCTCCTAGGCCGGCCCTCGCGTCTAGTGGGCCACGGCCTCGTCCGTGGCCCAGCTGCCCCCTCTGCGTCCTGGGCCGAGCCCACTTGGTGAGCAGACCACCTATCTTTCGCCCGTGCGCGGTTTAACTATATTACGCTCACCCAGTTTTTTTTCAAAAAAAAGCTGCTAAGTCCCAGATTTTCGTTATTTTCATGCCATGTTCGTGCCATCATATCTCTGCATGTGTAGCTCCGTTTTGGGCCTGTAATATGTCAAATTGTTCGCCTCGGCGAGTACATAATTTCGTTCCATTGCAGCATTTCCATTTGAGCTCATCTTGATGCCTGAATCTTCGTTGCAAAAGTGTTATATGATGTTAACCTGCTGAAACTGTTATAACTTGATGATTTGTCATTTTTCTTGCATTTGATGTGTGCATCTTATGACCATAAGCTATACATGTGTTTTGTGGTATGTCATGTCATCTTCATAGTGGTGCCATCCATGTATTTTTTTGAGTTGTGTAGTGAGTGCATCAAGCTTGTTAAGTAGGGTACTTGATGTTGCTGTTTTGCATGTCTGAATCTGCTATATCATGATGCTATGTAAACCTGCTGCTACAAGTCATTCTATGCATAATCTGGAGATGTTCATTAAGGATGTTTTGTTACACATGTCATGCTCTATCCATTCATGCCCTTTGTTGCATTTATAGCTTGCTGTAGATTGTTATAACCTTGCTCTAAAATTGCTAAATAATGTTGCTGTCAGCCTGTTAACATTAAGTTCAATGTTGCCATGATTGTTGTTAGTGATCCATGCACTCTATGTACTTGCTCTTGCCATTCTTAGCTTCATAAACATGTCTTCTTGCTGTGAGTTGCCTTGCCATGCCATGTATTGCTCTGTGGTGAGTGGTTCAAGCTCACCAACATGTCTACTTATTGTTGTTCCTGCCATGTTTAAACCTGTAATATAACTTGCTATGTTTACATGGGTGCCATCATATCTTCTGTTCCTTTTTGGCTCATGGTCAGTAAAGGATTTTTGATCTATGCTTTGAGTAATTTCATGCCATGCCTTTGAGTGCCATGTTAAGTTCCTGTAGCATGTTGTTTGATAGATCTAAACATTGCAACCTGATGTTATTTCCTGATAAGTCTGAAACGGTTATTATTTGCAATCTTGTCATGTCCTTTTGAGCATGTTTTAGTCATTTCTGGAGATAGCTCAGTGTTCATGTTTTGTCATGCATTACCTGTACATCATGTCTATGCATTTTGTTCTCATATTGGTGTGCTGTAGCATATTGTTTTCTTGCTTGCAATATGCCTAGTTGCTGTTTTGGACAGCTTGTCCTTTAAACTTGTTTCGTGTGTGTGTTGAACCGTTGCTCCGTTTTGAATGTGATCTATACGAAACTTGCTTGTTATTGTATGTAGTTTCATATTATCATGTTGCATCCTTGTTTTGAGGTGTTTGTTTAATTTTTGGATGCATTTTGCATCAATGCCATGTTTAACTTGTTTTGCTCATATCTTCTAGGCCGTAGCTCCGAATTAAATGAACTTTATATGTAACTTGACTAGAATTTTGTGTAGATCATCGTGGTGCATATTAACTTGCTGTTTAACAACTTGAACATAAGGTTTATTCAGATCTGTACCAATTTCGAAATT
The DNA here is from genome assembly GCA_021605145.1 of Aegilops bicornis. Taxonomy (NCBI): domain Eukaryota; kingdom Viridiplantae; phylum Streptophyta; class Magnoliopsida; order Poales; family Poaceae; genus Aegilops; species Aegilops bicornis. The sequence continues at coordinate 365,147,724 of CM038673.1, read as the reverse complement.
TGCATATGAGGACCTACCGGAATTGTTATATGTTGTTCCCGGCCTCATTTAAACTTGCTTTGATGTGTTGCTCTTGTATGCATCATCTCTTGCCATGAGTAGCTTCATGTAGCCTTTGTCATGCATCATGCTTGTTGTGCATCATGTCTTGTTTATGTGTGGAGTGTTTACTTTGTTGTGTGCTTCTCCTTGTTAGTTCCTATTTCGTTGCGATCGTGAGGATTCGTTCGTCTACGCTTGGTTCGGCTTCATCCGGTCGTCTTCTTCATGGACTCGTTCTTCTTCCTAGTGGGATTTCAGGCAAGATGACCGCTACCCTGGATCTCATTACTATCATTGCCATGCTAGTTGCTTCGTTCTATCGCTATGCTGCGCTACCTATCACTTGATGTTCAAGCCATCCCAAATTGCCATGAACCTCTAACCTTTTGTCACCCTTCCTAGCAAACCATTGCTTGGCTATGTTACCGCTTTTGCTCAGCCCCTCTTATAGCGTTGCTAGTTACAGGTGAAGTTGAAGATTGCTCCATGGTGGACAGGATTTTGGTTGGGATATCACAATATCTCTTATATTATTAATGCATCTATATACTTGGTAAAGGGTGGAAGGCTCGGCCTTATGCACCGTGTTTTGTTCCACTCTTGCCGCCCTAGTTTCCGTCATATCGGTATTATGTTCCCGGATTTTGCGTCCCTAACGCGGTCGGGTGATTTATGGGACCCCTTGACAGTTCGCTTTGAATAAGACTCCTCCAAAGAAGGCCCAACATTGGTTTTACCATTTGCCTCACCACCACCTACATTTCCCTTGGGAGTAATTAACCCAAGGGTCATCTTTATTTCAGCCCCCGGGCCAATGCTTGTCTAAGTGTTGGTCCGAACTAGAGCTTTTGCAGCGCCTCCTCGGGAAACTCGAGGCCTGGTTTTAGTTGTAATGGACTGCTCATCCGGTCGTGGCACGAGGCGAGATCTGGCGGCTACTATCGTGGTGTCGATGCACCGAGGTCTTGCTGGTCTTGTTTTATTACCGTCGAAATGTCTTGTAGCCGGATTCCGAGACCGATCGGGTCTTCCGGGAGAAGGAATATCCTTCGTTGATCGCGAGAGCTTATCATGGGCTAAGTTGGGACATCCCTGCAGGGTATAAACTTTCGAGAGCCGTGCCCGCGGTTATGTGGCAGATGGGAATTTGTTAATATCCGGCTGTAGTAAACTTGAAGTAAACTCTTCTAAAATACACCAACCGTGTGCGTAACCGTGAGTGTCTCTTTTCGGGGTTGATCGAGAGGAGAACACGGTTTCTGGGTTATGTATGACGTAAGTAGGAGTTCAGGATCACTTCTTGATCATTACTAGTTGACGATCCTTCCTTTTTTTTCTCTTCTCGCTCTCATTTGCGTATGTTAGCCACCATATCATGCTTAGTCGCTGCTGCAACCTCACCACTTTATCCCTTCCTTTCCCATTAAGCTTTGCTAGTCTTGATACCCATGGTAATGGGATTGCTGAGTCCTCATGGCTCACAGATTACTACACCACCGATTGCAGTGTGTACAGGTTTGCGATGATCATGATGCGAGAGCGATGTTGCTTGTTTTGGAGTTCTTCTTCCGCTTCTTCTTCGATCGGGGATAGGTTCCAGTCGGCAGCTGGGCTAAAGGTGGTGGATGTCGTTTGAGCTTCTGTTTATGTTTCATCCGTAGTCGGATGTTGATCTTGTATATGATGTGCTGTTTTATTCATGTGACATTGTATGTATTGGATGTATCCCCATCTACTATCTTATGTTGATGTAATGATATCCACCTTGCAAAAGCGTTTCGATATGCGGGTCTATCCTTGGTGGGACCTTCGAGTTCCTTTTGGATAGGGTCGCATATTGGGCGTGACACAGAGGCCTAGCTAGGTCTCTCCCTCCGTTTCTTAAAGAAAACAGAGATAAGAAAAAAAAGAGGTTAGGGGTGATGCCTGGGTAGGAGGGTCACTTTCTCATACTCGCGAAGATGGGCTTGATCCAGGAAAATAAAAGAGGCATGATTGAAAGATTTAAATTCAAACTCATTTGAATTTAATTCAAATGGTTTGAACTAGGACAAGGTTTTAGAAGTGTCCAAAATGTTGAGAATTTAGGAGGAGCCTCGATAAATGGAGAAAGAATTTTTGGAGAAAGTTTGGAGAACGAACTTGAAGCAAAAAAGGCATGAGAATTAAATTGCAAGTGGGTTGCGGTTAATTCCAAACTCATGGAATATTTATAATAGCTCCATAAGTATTAGGAGGATATGTTATAAAGAGAAATCACCATGTGAATTCCCTCGATTTAAATAGATCAAAAGATCTATGCAATTTATTTAGTTGAGGTTTTAAAAATTAAATGACATGCTAGCATGATGACATGATGCAATGCAAAAATAAATAGAGCAAGCACAAATAAAAAACACACGGAGGTCATAAAAATATGGAAGTCTTCTGGATCGTCGGTCTCGGGGCGTTACAACTCTCCACCACTACAAGAGGATCTCGACCCGAGATCCAGGATGGCACCGGAGAGAAACGGAAGAGGAAGAGAAGAGGTAAAACTAAGTTGCTTCTTCGACAAATGAGTGAAATCAAAGAACCTTGAGAGGTTGAAAAGTTGAAGGAAAAAACACAACGGAGTTGAACACAATTGAGAGCACAACGGTAGAAAATAGAAACACGGAACACCATGTGAACCTTGGAGGTTGCAAAGCTATGAATGAAGAGTACAATGGACAAGAAGGAATTGGAACCACTCTGTTTGAAACGAGATAAACAAGGATGAGAACGAAAGAATGCAGGCAGCACTCCGGTAGAAAAGAGAAGCAAAACTTGGCAAAACGGGAAGAACTTGAAAAGAGGACACGACACTCCTTTAAATGGATAAGCACGAAAATAACGTGATCCTGACAAAACGAGGTGATGGGTGAAGAGAGCAACATCACAATGCCTCTGTAACGAAAGAATAGAAGCTAGACCGTTGGGATAAACGGACGGAGAAAAAAATGACAACTTTTGCCACAAGAGAACTTGGAAAGCACCCTTCCAAGAAGGTTATAACGGAGTTGTTGGAAAACCAACAATGAAACAAATAAGCTTGTAGTGGGCTTATGGAAAGCTTCTCAAAATAGAGGCGAAATTTTGCCACTACGGAAGCAAGTATATAATTGGTAACACCAACGAGATGAAAAACTTCTTCCACCAAGATGATAGAGAGATAACTTGGACCATTGATAATCACCACAATAGCAACATTCCTTAGGGAAGGCTTTAGGTGAAATATGACACAAGATTACTCCAACAAAGAGATTAATGTATTTAAAATACCTCATTCTTGACAACATGTGAATCACGAAACATGAATGGAAATTGTCAAGAATGATATAACACCATCTCAAAAGATAAGGTAGAAAGAATTGCACTTTGGAATGCAAGATGAAGAATACTTGAACTCCTCCAGCAAGAATCTTGAAGAACAATTGAAGGATGAAAGGAATCCTTGACGAACCACCATGTAGAGCCTTCATGAAAAACTCCAGTAATAAAAGGATGATAAAAAGAAAGAGAAGTTGAAAACACAGGGTGAAGCCTTGCGATGATTTAGATGGAGCTTCGCGACGAGATAATGCAGAAAACTTGGAACCCCGGAAAAGAAAAGATGAAGCATCTCGAACCGAGAAAAATGACATGATGAACAACTCTGGAAAGAAGAAACTAGATTACTTAGATGAAACAATAATAAGAATTACGTTATGCCTATCCTTCACCAATTTAAATTGATGACAAGCAACGGATTTGGCATACTACTTATTCTCGTAGAAAGGATTAAAAGAGATATAGCGTAAACTTGAGAAGGTATAGATGGAACCACCGGTAGGATTTGGAAACAACGAATGAATTGATATGATAACGAAGGAAGTGAAATCTTCAACGAACCACCGTAAGAATTGGAAGAGAGAGTAGCAAGGGCACAATTCACCAGAAAGAGTTGGAAAATTAATGAAGATACTTGAGGGGATTTAGATACATGAGAACGAAGAGATCATGAACTGATTAGAGAATATTTGAATGATGCCCCGGTAAGATTTGGAGAAAAAGAGCTGAAGGTTAGGAATGAGGAATTATGACATGATGTCTTCGAAGGAAAGAAATGGAAACAACTCATGAAATGCTCCGGATGGTTGAAAAGAATTCTCACAATCGAAAACAATTATGAGAGGATGGCATCAAGCTTGAATTACGCATCTTTGGAAGAACGGGTAAGGATTTAAGAGAAACTCTTCTTCGGTCTTCAAAGCTGAGAATGACGAGGAGAAACACCACCATGAATTGTTGAGACACTCCGGAAGGATTAGAAGAAAAAGGTTGAGCCAAAGATGAAAAGAATTTGAAAGCGACCTTGGAGAAGGCATGTGACTGATGAAAATTCATTCTTACGTCAAACTTCGAAAGGAATATGTGAATAGCTCCGGGAAAATTAGAAGAGTCGGGTAAGATCCTGGGAAAGGACCTGTGGGTTAGGGCCCACTCAAAAGGAAACACCGTTGAACGATTTATTGAAAAGATAGGGATTGCACCGGTTGAACTAAATGGCCTGAATGAGATAACAACCTCGAAATAATTTGAACGGATTGAGAATGGAAACACAAGTCTTGTGAGACTTCTTCAGCACTCTAGAACAAATGAATAGAGAGAAGTGAAAGATTAAGAGGTGCACCGGCATGAGAAAGCATTTGACATGAGTAAAAGAATATGATCAACACTGAAAGCTTGAATTGGATCCACCGGAGAAGAAAAGAGAATGGAGGATGATGAACCTGAAACTCCTGGCCGACTTCATGATAATCACCGGGTAAGAACATTGATTGGAAAAAAATTGAAGAGACTTCACACGATAAAATGGATAGTTGACTTGATATCTCTGAGTCCTTGAAGAAAAATGGGTGGGAGGGTGGGTAAACGAAGGCAACTTGCGGCAGATGGAATGAATACCGTTGAGAAAACTTAGAATTGATCTTGCGGATGTTGAAACGATCGGATCCACTTGAAGAGAAGCACGCCGGTGGGAAAATAATTAACATGACAACCTCGATGATCAAGAAGGATAAGTATTCACATAGCAATATGAGAACACCGTTTATGAAAGGTATGGATTCAACATTTGACTTCGAAGCAACTCGAATACCACAAATAAAACAAAACAAAGGATTTGGCTTGCAGAATAAGCCGAAAACAAACATATGATAGAGATTCCGTCCGAAGTTTTCATGGTGGGGCCCACACAGGCTCGATCGTACAGCACCACCATGTACAAGGCAGTGCACATGACATACGAAGCGTCCCCGAACCAGCATGGCCAAGGGTTCTTTAAGACACAACGAGACCACTGTAAGAACGACCGTGGATAGGCGGACCACTAGACGTCGAATCCCTATCTCATATCATGCATTTGTTGGAAAGAAAAAAACTAGAGCTACTTGAATTCCCACCTATAAAACTCCCGAAACTTTCTGGTTATGCAATCTGGTGTTGGGGATACAGGGGAAGCAATATATATATCTCACCCAAAACTAACAATTCCTACATCCAAGCTGTATCCATCCGTCAACACATAACAAAAAAAACTCCTGAAATCATGTACCTCAACCTTCGAAAAGCATCCGTTATACTAGCTATGCAATACTCCCGAACTCCCCAATACTGGGTGGCGTCGAGGTTATCTTACCACTAGCTGCATAAAAGAGATTTTCGATGTCGGCGAAACTCAGGTATTCCAGAACTGCAACGATAAAATTATGACGAAAACACCTCGGAGCTCAACTCCCCGGGACACTGCCACAACCCCTAAATGTTGGGAGGCACCAAGAACAATGTTCTCGTCAAAATAATATCGGAACGATCCCGAGATACCCGCGTGATCCTAAAAAAAATTAGTGAAACTTGAGGAGAGAAAAGTCAAAACATCTACGTCAGGAGACCTCACCAGAGCGACGAAGGGGCTGAGGAGTAAAAAGAATCCTACTCTCCGATATATATAATCCTAAGACTTCAAAACATTTTTGTTCTAGACTCAACAACGCCAACAATTCGATCAAGCAGGGGGCTCCTAAGTCGGGGATGGCTCTGATTACCAACTTGTAACACCCACGATGCGGCTATATCTCCCACGTGTCGAAGCACGACTTAGAGGCATAACTGCATGGTGGTTTTGTCGCAAGAAGGGTCATCTGCACACAAATCCCATGTAATGAACAAGAATGGGATAAAGAGTTGGCTTACAATCGCCACTTCACACAATGAACATATAATTCATACATCATTCAGAGTACACACATAGTCCGACTACGGACGAAGCCAAAAGAAAAGAAGATAACCCAACTGCTAGATCCCCGATCGTCCTCAACTGGGCTCCACTACTGATCAACATGAAACGAAACATAGCAACGACCAAGATCTTCGTTGAGCTCCCATCTGAGCTCGGTTGCATCACCTACACTGGTATCATCGGCACCTGCAACTGTTGTGATAGTATCTGGTGAGCCACGAGGACTCAGCAATCTCAAAACCCGCGAGATCAAGACTATTTAAGCTTATGGATAGGAAGTGGTAATGAGGTGGAGTTGCAGCAAGCACGAAGAAAATATGGTGGATAACATACGCAAATAAGAGCAAGAAGAGAAGTAACGGAACGGTCGAGAAGCTAGAAGTGATCAAGAAGTGATCCTAAAACTACTTACGCACAATCATAACACAAAGACCGTGTTCACTTCCCAGACTCCGCCGAAAAGAGACCATCACGGCTACACACGCGGTTGATGCGTTTTAATTTGAATCTAGTATCAAGTTCTCTACAACCGGATATTAACATATTCCCATCTGCCACATAACCGCGGGCACGGCTCTCGAAATTTTATACCCTGCAGGGGTGTCCGAACTTAGCCCATCACAAGCTCTCACGGTCAACGAAGGATATTCCTTCTCCCGAGAAGACCCGATCAGTCTCGGAATTCCGGTTTACAAGACATTTCAACAATGGTAAAACAAGACCAGCAAAGCTGCCCGATGTGCCGACAAATCCCGATAGGAGCTGCACATATCTCGTTCTCAGGGCACACCGGATGAACACTACGTACAACTAAAACCAGCCCTCAAGTTTCCCCGAGGTGGCGCTGCAAGTGGCTTTAGTTCGGACCAACACTGAGAGGAGCACTGGCCCAGGGGGGTGTAAAATAAAGATGACCCTTGAGTCTGCAGAACCCAAGGGAAAAAGGCTTAGGTAGCAAATGTTAAAACCAAGGTTGGGCCTTGCTGGAGGAGTTTTATTCAAAGCGAACTCTCAAGAGGGTCCCATAAATCACCCAACCGCGTAAGGAACGCAAAATCAAGGAACATAACACCGGTATGACGGAAACTAGGGCGGCAAGAATGGAACAAAACACCAGGCATAAGGTCGAGCCTTCCACCCTTTACCAAGTATATAGATGCATTAATTAAATAAGAGATATTGTTATATCCCAACATAATCCTGTCCATCATGGAGCAATCTTCAACTTCAACTGTAACTAACAACGCTATAAGAGGGGCTGAGTAAAGCGGTAACATAGTCAAGCAACGGTTTGCTAGGAAGGGTGAAAAGGTTAGAGGCTGACATGGCAATTTGGAAGGCTCGATAAACAGGTGATAGGTAGCGCAGCATAGCGATAGAACGAAGCAACTAGCAAGCAAAGATAGAAGTGATATCGAGGGTAATGGTCATCTTGCATGAGTTTCCGTTAGGAAGAAGAACGAGTCCATGAAGAAGACAAATGGACGTGGTCGAACGAATCCTCACAACTCTGGAACGAAATCGAAGCTAACGAGAGAAGCAAACCGAAGAGAAGCAAACTGAAAAGAAGCAAACATCATGGTAAACACACAAGCATAAACATGGCATGATGCACAAACAAGTATGATGCATGTCCGATTTAATGAGGCACGTCATGGCAAAGTGCAACAAACAATACTACAAGTTAAGTGGAGCTCAATATGCAACGAGCTGCATATTGATGAAACACCAAATCAATTATTTAGTTCACTCTCGTTTAGGTACACCTCAATATTAAATGTTGTTAAACATGGCAAGAGGTGAAACATAAGTAAACTAACTATTTAGGCAATTTAAATGAGGCCGGAAATAAGAAACAACAATTCCGGGAAATCCCCATGTCATTTAGCAATTTCAATGCAAACAACAATTTTAAACATTTTAAATGTTGTTATCATGATGGGGATGACATATGCAAGTTTTATGCAATTTTTATGAAAATGTTGACATGAGCATGTTATGAAGCATTTGGTCACTATGGCGGAACAAAAGGGGTGCCACGGTGGCGAAACGAAAAGGGTGCCACGGTAATATTCCGGTCCCGGTAACTCGATTGAGATACCAATGCAAAAGAGAAGTGTGCGGATGTGTAGGGTGCTCCCGGATTCCGGGTTCCCACGGAACGGCGGCATGGCAAACGAGGAAGAACATGCCAAGACAACTCGGACACGGAGCAAAATAGGGTGCATCTCATACAACACATGCATTCATACACGGGCGGTCGTCTCGTCGGTATACCTTTGAAGCGTGCGTTTTGGGGCGGATCGAGTTCGTCGAAGGAAGTAGTGGTTCACGGGTCGTAGGGGAAGTAGTGGTACACGTTCGTTTTCGAAGAGGTACTTGAAGAATCCAACGTCTTCGGGGCGACAGTAGTGGTACATACGATGTCGAGGTACTTGTCGGTCCGGTCTTGGCGGTGTAGATGTACACGTTGTTGGGGTACTTGTCGCATCACCGGGTGTAGTCGTACACGTTCATAGCAGAACTTGGCGTATTCATGTACTTGGCGTTCGGTTACTCAGAGTCGTACTAGGCATCCGGTGAACTTGGTGAAATCCACGAAGGCGTCCTTGGGCGTTCCTGGTTGCCGTGTCTTGGCAAATCGAAGGGGATCTTGGCGTCCATGCAACCGGCAGCGGAGGTGCGGAAACCAGCCGCAGAGGACAAGCCGCAGCCGTGGCTCTCAAGATCAGCAACGAAGGCAGGGGAGGACAGCCTACGGATCACGGGTGGAGCTTGGGCGTGGAAGGAGGGTGGCGAGGCAGAGCAGCAGCGCGAGATGCAGCGAGGTCATGGGGGCGCGGGACTTGCGCGCCGGCTGCAGGGAAGCAACCACCATGGGGACGGGGACGAGCTCGGCTCCCCTCGGGCGCTGCAGGCTGCTGGTGGAGGAGACGCGCGGGCGAGGTGGCCCCTGGTCGCCGTAGAGGAAGCAGAGGACGGCGTGGGTCCGGCGACAACGGAGAACGGCATGATGTGGCGAGGCTGCGCTGGCACTTGGTGAAGGCGTGGCCATGGACGACGGCGAGGCTGGTCGAGGACAGCGGCGCTCCTGGTCACAGCGACTGGACTCTGGCGACGAGGAGGAGATAGAGGGGGGCACGGGCGCAGGCGACGGAGGGCCGACGGAGTTGGCCGCCCCGGTGGTGTTGCGGAGGCCGGGCGCGGGGCTCTACTCCTCTCTGCGTGTGGCAGCGGAGGAGGAGGATGATGGGGAGAGGGGATCGAGAGGAGGGGCGATGGGATCGGGATTCGGGAGAGTGAGGCTGCGAGGGAGACGGGGATCGAGCGATGGGATCGGGTTTCTGGCGCGCCGAGGGATCGAAAGGTGGGAGTGAGAGGGGGATCGATCGGGCTAGGGTTAGGAGGGGCGGCTGGGCCTTGGGAGGCCGGCCCAGTGGAAAGGAAAATGGCCAGAGGCCTAGCTGGGTCTCTCCCTCCATTTCTTAAAGAAAACAGAGATAAGAAAAAAAAAGAGGTTAGGGATGATGCCTGGGTAGGAGGGTCACTTTCTCATACTCGCGAAGATGGGCTTGATCCAGGAAAATAAAAGAGGCATGATTGAAAGATTTAAATTCAAACTCATTTGAATTTAATTCAAATGGTTTGAACTAGGACAAGGTTTTAGAAGTGTCCAAAATGTTGAGAATTTAGGAGGAGCCTCGATAAATGGAGAAAGAATTTTGGAGAAAATTTGGAGAACGAACTTGAAGCAAAAAGGCATGAGAATTAAATTGCAAGTGGGTTGCGGTTAATTCCAAACTCATGGAATATTTATAATAGCTCCATAAATATTAGGAGGATATGTTATAAAGAGAAATCACCATGTGAATTCCCTCGATTTAAATAGATCAAAAGATCTATGCAATTTATTTAGTTGAGGTTTTAAAAATTAAATGACATGCTAGCATGATGACATGATGCAATGCAAAAATAAATAGAGCAAGCACAAATAAAACACACACGGATGTCACAAAAATATGGAAGTCTTCTGGATCGTCGGTCTCGGGGCGTTACAGATCCGTGTTGATGAAGTGCAGATGCTGCAAAGCCGCATTCGGAGCCTTATTGAAAAGGACACCGGTCTTGTCAACGTAATCCAAGTAATGGTAGTCCGTCAGGTCCTACCGTGCCAGCGACGGCCTCTCCGAATGTGGCAGTTCAGTCTGGAAGGACCACGAACCCTTCAGCACTTCTCTGGCGTGACGCTCAGAGGAATGTGGAAATTATTCTTCGGGACACAAAAACAGTGGTCGGACACTACAGAAGACACTGGCCTTGACTGCAATCATCCGGATACCTCGGTAAGCACTCGACTCCCAAACATAGTTTAGTCAAATTCCTCATAACGATATACTCAAAGAATCATACTCGGCCAGGGCTGGATAAAGAAGGCGGAGAGAATTGGGTGTTCGGCCCCTCTTCCCGAAGACTCAACTGATCCGGTGTTAACAAGGATGCTGGCTCCGGCACCATACCAAGTGCCGGTGAGGGAAGACAAGGAGGAGAGCAAGGAGGTCCAAGGTGGCCCCCATTCTAGAGGCACATCGGGCACCTTGTCCGGGGAGATTGGAACTCTCCCTTCCGAAGATGGAAGGGAAGGAAAAACGGACATCCCTTCTCCTTATGGGAAGAAGAGGACCGCCTCCGAAGACTTGAAGATAGAGGCTTCTAAGCGGGGAAAGATATCCCTGTCAGGGGGTTCCGGTTCGGGAGGTGACATTGGCGTGCAATCCCTCCGTAAAGATAGGCCCTTAGCCGAATCGTAAGTGAACAAGGGTGTTTTAAACATATCTCGTTCTTTCCTGGTTGCAAGGGTAACATTTAAAATATATGTTTGCAGTCCGGCATGCAGCCTTCCTCAATAGTCCTCCTCGTTGGGGGATCTTCTTCTGGAGATGATGGAGAACGAGACGCATCCATAGATCTCCCAGCCGGATAAGGCAGACGACACCGAGGTGTCGTCCCGGAGGATCTCTCCCGATCAACAAGCGGTGCGAGGGACAGTGAAGACCGGGCCCGAAGGTGACACTTCGGCCATCCGGGGTTCGGGGTGTGCGGCCCCTACGGCGACCACCAATAAAGGCCCCGGACTATCCGATTTCCGACGGACAGCGCAATCTGCTCCGGATCCGGAGGCGCCGGATACCTTGATGGACGCATTGCATCATGCGTCTGTCTCAAAGGATCATCGTAGTTTGATGGGTGCGGTGGTTGAGAGGGTTCGGTCCGCGAAAAGCGGATTGAATGAAGCCTTTGCGAGCCTGCTAAGAGGTTGTGAGGTACGTAATGTAATATTTCTAGTTGTGTTATAAACGCAAAATGCGCCTGTGTATAGAAGTAGCCCCCGGGACTCTGGTTGGCGTCCGAAGGGAGGCGATCAGAGGATCAAGAAAGATATGCCCAGGAAATAATCTAACTAATTGCAACACAGGTTGTTACATCCATGGCGACTGCCCAATCTACAGAGATTGTAGATCTGAAGCAGAAAGTTGATGTGGCGGATGATGATATCACGCTTATTAACAAGCGGCTCGACGAGGCACAAGATATGTACTCAGTATATGCAAGTACTATAGTTTGAACATGACGCTGAGAATTGTATACTGAGATATGCATAACTGCAGATAGTGCCGCCGCAGTTGAGACTCTTCGGGCTAAGCTTGCTCGGGCCAAGGAGCAGGCCAGGATGAGCAATGCGGCTGCCGAAAAGGCAGCTACTGAATTAAAGGCCGAACAGGCTGCTCGGCGCCAGTGCAAGGAGATAATATCTACTATGGCGCTTGAGCTAAAGGATGCCGCTAGCCAATGTGACTTTCTCGAGAGAGATAACAAAACCAAAATGGCTGATCTTGACAAGGTCTTACAAGAGGCGCGGGAAGCACGGTCTGAGTCCAGAGCGTCTCGGGAGGAGATCCGACAAGCTGGGGAGATCACGGCTTGTAAGCCCTTCTTATTGCAAACTAATTTTGGCAATCCGAAGTATGCCCCGCTTAATCGGATGTGGAGTTCTCCAGACGCATTATTGGACTTGCCGAAGAATGTCTCTGATGCGACGCAGTTTTTCCAAGCGCATGCCACAGAAAAGCTTTTCTGGTCGCAATTTAGCATGCCAAAGCGTCCATTGTTGCTGAACAGACAAATGGCCCTGTGGGCCGAGCTCCACAAGCTATCCTGATCTGCCATGAAGGACATTGTAGTCTGGCTGTGGCCGACCGAGCGAATTCCGAATAGTTATTTCGGTTTGGTGTGGCGAATTGTTGATGCGGTGCCGCGTATCGACGCTGCAAAACGGTCAACGTGCATAGAAGGTGCACGGATGGCCTTTGCCCGCGTCAAGACGGATTGTACAAAGATGAAGGCCACCGATATTGCAGCGAAAAGTCCACCCGAGGGAAAGGACCATCATCCGCCAGAGCATTTTTTGAGGATGTCCTAGGGGGTGCCCTCTTGATAGAGGGTCAGTGCTCGAGAGAGATAATGTTCGATTGAGGTGGTTTGAACTTCTAAAAACAATATTATGATATATTTAAGGCAATGTTTTTATACTTTTGCCTAAAATGTTTTTGGTGCCTCCTGTGCGGTCGTTTTTGTATAATCTGAAAGTTTGCTAGTCGTCGGCTTCTGCCCCTAACGTATAAAGCGGGGGTGTTCAGAAAAGCACTTGATCACTCTTGACCCAACGTCTTGGTCCATTAAGGAGGTCTCAATGCAGCGAACCATGCAATCGGACTATAGGGCTTTAACACTTTCACTTAGCCATAGGAGTTTGACGGTGGGTCTACGATATAGCCCCTGGTATGTACGCGGTTATCCGAATATGGTGCATTGACATACGTGACCGGAAGAACGGTCCTTCATTTAATACGGAAGGAATCGTGAAGATTCCGATGAGTCATCGAGTGGTTGACCAGCTCTCGCCGCATCGTGACAGTCAGTTTTGGGCTTACTCTACTGAGGTGCTCATCCGGACGAACCAGGACACAATCGCAATAGTTCTCCCTTTACTACCTTAGCCGATAGAACGGAACGTAAGGTAGTAAGCACAGGAGCGGGCAACCCAACTATTGACCAAAGACATGATTCGGAGCTGATACATATAATGCCAAACTCGTGGCGCCGAACACTCCATATAGGTGCTCGGACTTTTCAAAGTATACCGGGCCGAATACAGCCCCTGGTAATGGACCCTAGTGTCAAGGCACGTGTGGCAATCTGACATCGGGAGTGAACGCAGGTGGTGAGAGAATAAAACTCCAAACATAATATGAACCAAGTTGCTTCTATAATATCCCTTTCTAGTATGGCGAGCCGTGTACTTACAGATAATGCCGATAACTTTCGTGTACATTTTACATGCCAGAAAAGTATAAAACAAAAGGAGATAAAAAGGTTTACACAGGGTCTTAATCTAAAAACAAACCTTAGTGCAGGGCCCTTCTGCACGTCTGCACCGTTTTCTCCTTTGTGATGTGTCCTTGAAGGGGGGAGTGCGATGGCCATCTGTAAAAAAAGAAAAAAAACCTGGAAAAAGAAATCCAGTGTGGCCGTAGACAAAGCCAGTTCGTTTAATGAACCTTGAAAGATAACTATAGAGTCCAAATAGGGTCGAGCCGATCTATGGACTATTTTGTGTGCAGTGCCCCCAGCGCTGCCCAAGGAATTTTGAGGGTATGCTTGTGTACACGAGGCACGTACGCTATCACCTTATGGGGCAGTTGATGGGGGCGTAACTGCTAACTGAGCTTAGGTTTATCTGAGCTGCCGCACTGAGGCGTATGCCGGACACGTTTAGCTGTGTTCGCGGTCTTAACGACCGATGAGCTATTTGGCTTGAATAGGCCGTTTTGGACTTCGGCTGCTAGGGCCGCAATGTCTTTCTCCGTACGAAGATAGCGCTCCATATTTCCATTAATCGTAATGACGCCACGTGTTCCAGGCATTTTGAGCTTTAAATAGGCATAATGCGGGACTGCATTAAAGCGGGCGCAGGCCGTTCTTCTGAGTAGTGCATGATAGCCACTTCGGAACGGAGCTATATCGAGGATTAGCTCTTTGCTTTGAAAGTTATCGGGAGAGCCGAATACGACCTCCAATGTTAAAGAGCCCGTGCAGTGGGCTTCTATGCCCGGTATAACTCCTTTGAAGGTCGTGTTGCTTGGCTTGATTCTTGACGGGTCAATCCCCATTTTGCTGACAGTGTCCTGATATATCAGATTGAGACTGCCGCTGCCGTCCATAAGGACTTGAGTAAGATGGTATCTATCGACTATTGGATCGAGCACTAGGGCAGCCGAACCCCCATGACGGGTACTAATCGGATGATTCCTGTGATCAAAGGTGATCGGACAGGCCGACCATGGGTTCAATTTGGGGGCGACAGGCTCAATGGCATAGACATCTCTGAGTGCGCGTTTGCGCTCTGTCTTTGGGATATGAGTGGCATAGATCATGTTCACTATTTTGATCTCCGGTGGAAATTTCTTCTGTCCCCCTATGTTCGGCTGGCGAGATTCATCCTCGTCTTCGCTCTGAGGTCCCTTCCCCTTGTGTTCGGTGGTGAGCTTGCCGGCCTGCTTGAAGACCCAACAACTGCAGTTGGTATGGTTCGCATGTTTAGTGGGGGTGCCATGAATCTGGCAGGGCCTGTCTAATATTTTGTCCAGGCTGGATGGACCGTCCTTGTTGCCTTTAAATGGCTTCTTCCGTTGACCGGGTCTGGGGCCACTGAATCCGGTGTTTACCGCTGTATCATCTGGGCTTCCATCATTGTTTTGATGTTTGTTTTTGTTACGTCGTGGCTTTCCATTGCCATCCCTGACTTCGGATGTGCCAGGCTCGCTGGTGCTGCTACGGGCTAACCAGCTGTCCTCGCCCGCGCAAAAACGGGTCATGAGTGTAGTAAGGGCTGTCATCGTCCTTGGTTTTTCCTGGCCGAGGTTTCTAGCTAGCCATTCGTCCCAGACACTGTGCTTGAAGGCCGCTAAGGCTTCGGCATCCGGGCAATCAACGATTTGGTTCTTCTTAGTGAGAAACCGGTTCCAAAGCTTACGGGCTGATTCCCCGGGTTGTTGGATTATGTGACTTAGATCGTCGGCATCCGGGGGCCGGACATAGGTCCCTTGAAAATTGGCCCGAAAATCATCCTCAAGTTCTTCCCAACTTCCAATGGAATTTTCTGGGAGGCTTTTCAGCCAGTGCTGAGCTGGTCCTTTCAGCTTGAGGGGTAAGTATTTGATGGCGTGGAGATCATCTCCACGAGCCATGTGGATGTAAAAAAGAATAAAGTCCTCTATCCAGACCGCAGGATCCGTCGTTCCATCGTATGCCCCGATTTTTACGGGTTTAAACCCTTCTGGAAGTTCGTGATCCAGCACCTCATCGGTGAAGCACAGGGGGTGTGCGGCACCCCTGTATTTGGCTGTGTCGTGGCGTGGGTTCGACGGTTGTAATGTTCGGTATCGGCCCCGAACTAGTATATCACCGGCATATTTGGCTTGATAGCCATAGTCCCGTGTGGGGGCACGGTCCCTGGATCCGGTGACGGATCTGGCCTTACTAGCCTTTTTGTCCAGGTCCTTGCATAGATCGTGTTTCTGGTGCTGAGCTGCAGCCTCCCTTCCTTTACGGGGAGGGGATGCGAGTCTCGTCCACGAGGTTGTCGGTTGAATTAGGGCAGCAGTTTACACTTAGGACAGCCCTTTGTTTGGCGATTACAGCCATATTTTTCCTCAGCTTCTAGCACTTCATTCCATCTGTCATGAGTGTATCCTGTGCGTCTTTGAGCCGCTGTTTCTGCTTCTTCAGTCTCCTTGCAGTGGCGATAAGCCTTTGATGGAGGCGTTCTTGTTCTAAGGGTTCTTCTGGGACGACAAATTCATCGTCGCCCGGGCTGACCTCCTCTTTGGAGACAAGTTGATAATTGCTATCTTCGGCATCGCTGTGGTCAGACAACGTCCCCGGACTGTATTCGACGTCCTCTCACTCGTCCTGCTCCAATGCTTGATCTGCATGGTCCTCAGCTTGGTCCGGATTATCACCATCGTCAGTGACAATGTTGCTGTTTTTCCCTTTGCCGGATCGAGATCGGTGCTTCTGACGCCGACGCTTGGGAGGTTCATCGACAGGCTTATCATTTTCGCCGTCGGCCTCCTTCTATTTAAGTGTGTCCACCATGTATATATCGTATGAGTATGTAGCCATCCACCGCCCTATGGGCGGTGGTTTTTGTGCCTGCTCCTCTCCGGCATCATCGTCCATACTGTCGATGTCTTTGGAGCCGTAATCGAGCGTGTCGGTTAAGTCTTCGACAATGGCTATGAAGTGGGTGGTGGGTGGGAAGCAAAATTCTCCATCATCAGCTTCCCATTCAAACCGGATATAGTTCGGCTGTGAGTCCCCTGACAAGGAGAGGGCTTTTAACGAATTTAGCACGTCGCCTAAAGGTCAGTGCCGGAAGATGTCCGCGGAGCTGAACTCAACGATCGGCGCCTGATCAAGTTCGATGGGCGCGGATGCACGCGGTTCGGAACCTATGGCCGGAGACGAATCCGAGGTTCCGTCGCTCGAAGTTGGATCCGTGTGCGGCTCTAACGCCACCGAGTCTGCGGCTTCCGCGACGGGGTTGAGCTTCCCGTCCTCGGACAGCGGAATCTGCTTTGGATCTAGGGCCAGAGCAGTTATGGGCGCTATTTCCTAGGCACGATCCGATGACAGATTTAGGTCATGTTCATCGTGGTAGCAGGGAGCAGCCGTCGTGGGCTCGAATCCGGCGAAGATCAAGTCTCCGCGGATATTGGCGACATAATTCAAGCTTCCAAATCTGATCTAATGGCCAGGGGCGTAGCTGTCGATCTGCTCTAGATGGCCAAGTGAGTTGGCCCGCAGTGCGAAGCCACCGAACACGAAGATCTGTCCGGGGAGGAAAATCTCCCCCTGGATTGTATTGTTCTAGATGATTGATGGAACCATCAAACCTTTTGATGACAATGCAGCGGAACTCTCAATGAAAGCACCAATGTCGGTGTCAAAACCGGCGGATCTCGGGTAGGGGGTCCCGAACTGTGCGTCTAAGGCTGATGGTAACAGGAGGTGGGGGACACGATGTTTACCCAGGTTCGGATCCTCTCTATGGAGGTAATACCTTACTTCCTGCTTGATTGATCTTGATGAATATGAGTATTACAAGAGTTGATCTACCACGAGATTGTAATGGCTTAACCCTAGAAGTTTAGCCTATATGATTATGATTGTGATCGCCCCTACGGACTAAGCCCTCCGGTTTATATAGACACCGTAGAGGACTAGGGTTATACAAAGTCGGTTACAAAGAAAGGAATCTACATATCCGAAGGCCAATCTTGCCTTCCACGCCAAGGAGAGTCCCATCCGACACGGGAAGAAGCCTTCTGTCTTGTATCTTCATAGCCTATCAGTCCGACCCATGTTAATAGTCCGGTCGTCCGAGGACCCCTTAATCCAGGACTCCCTCACCTGCAGCCGAGCCTTCATTACCTTCCGCTCGCCTTGCTCCAGGTATCATCCCCTTCTCGCCAAGAGCGCCTCCAGATCCACCGAGCTTTTCCCTACGAGCTCTTCGTCAATGACGACCAAGAAAGCGAAGTCCGCTGGCGCGATCGTGCACCCCGCCCCTTCGGCTGCGCTGGCCCTCAGCCCTTCCTCCATCACCTAGGCGGGCCACCTCACCATCGTGCTCCCGCTAATGGTGAGCAATGACAACGATGGGAGAGATACCAAGCTTCAGGTCGGCTCCGCTAAGCGAGGGACCTTGGCGGGTGCATTCTTCCCCTTCTTCCTCCATGGCGTCTTCGCGGGGCTCGTCCCGCCTTTCTCCAAGTTCTTCCTCACCGTCCTCGACCACTATCAGACCCATGCGCTTCACCTTCAGCCCAACTCCATCCTCCTCTTGTCGATTTTCACCTTCTACTGCGAGGCCTTCGTGGGGCTGAAGCCCTCCGTTGCATTGTTCCGCCACTTCTTCTCCCTCCGAACGCACGGTTCGAAATAGTGCTCCGGATGCATCTCCTTCATCGCGATCCTTGACGGCAACAGGCTCATGAAGGCCGGGAAGAAGGTGAACGACTTTCGGCGCAAGTGGATCTACCTGGACGCCCGAAGCCTTCACGTTTGGCTGGAGCCGCCAAATGGGCCGCCAGAGAAGCTGGACCGATGGGCTCACGAGAAGCTCACCGACCCCCGGGCGGCGTCGGTCCTAAAGAAGATGCAGGATGACATGGATTCCGAGGTGCTGACGGGGGCCATGATTGTCCGGGAGTTCCTGGCGCAGTGCCTGGCCCCTCTCCAAGCTCATTCGTGCCCCATGTGGGATCTCAAGGGCGCAGATGACGACCTCCGGCTGCGCCGAGGGGACCTTATGAGCAAGGAGCTGGGCAAGGCCGTGCAAACCTTGCTCGAGAAGGATCTAGGCGGCCTCCTAGTGGCCTACCGTCCGCTTTATTGCTGCGGCATTGGGCAGGAGCTGGCTGCCGCCATGTAGACCTTAAACAAGCGGGGGCTCGTGCCGTCTGGACCCCCAACTCCTGGTACCGGTATCCTCTGGCAAGGACTCCGGAGAGGGGGAGGGGTAGGAGGAAGACACGGAGGCGACCATGGAAGGGATGGGGGAGACTTGTCCTCTGCTGCAGAGTGAGCTCCTCCGAGATCTTCTTGATGACGACGACACCGGGGAGGACTTGGTCGGGAGGATGCCCGTGCTCCTTCGGGGTCGTCACGAGGTCCAGGGGGACCCCGTTGCGGAGGCTGAACCGTGGGACCCCGAAGGGGGAAGGCGACGGCACTGCCTCGGGGCAGCGCTCTCACCTCATCACATGTCGCCGCTGCTCCGGATGCGTCTGCCGCGCGCCCGAATGAGACTTCGGGCGTGTCGAGGCCCTAGTTGAAGAAGGTTGGGGGCGCCGCTGTCGTGTCCAGAAAGAGGGAATACATCACCGATGACAAGTAAGTACCTTACCTTGTTCTTGCTTTTCCATCGCGACATCATGCTCATGATGTCTTTTCCTTGGCGGCCAGGCTGACCCCCGGGGTGAAGAAGAGGAAGGAGGAAGTTGCTCCTGCGGCCTAGCAGACTCTGGGAGGCGCTAGTCCCTGACGCACGCGCGGAGGGCATGAGGGCCCAGAGCCCCTGCCTCCGTCGTTGTCACGGCAGCGCCACTCCAGCCGTTGGTGCCACCTCCTCCTCAGGCTCTTACGTTGGTGTACCAAGGATCCTCTACTAGGCTCGGAGCTTTGGAGGAGGCTTATGATGTGCTGGACCGGCTCCAGGCTGATCTTCAAGGTGTTGACGGGCACGCGGCGACGGGGCGCCTGGAGCTGATCTTGGGGTGGCCCTAGGCCGACTCGTCCATCAGGGCGGCCTGGGGCCAGGCCGAGGCTGCCTCCGCGGATGGCAATAAGTAGGCCACGGAAGCCATGGTGGCTTGTGATGCTGCGCTGGCCGACGCCGCGTCTGCCAATGGTCGCTGCAGCGAGGTGCAGGCCGAGCTGAGAACACTCTGCGAGGAGCAGGCCGCCCATGCCCGTCGTCTCTAGGAGCAGGAGGAGGAGCTCAAGGTCTGAGAGGCCGTGCTTGCTGACCGCGACGCCGAGCTGGAGCAAGCGGCCTATGAGCAGGCTGTGGTGCAAGGCCACCTGGAAAAGCTGAAGGAGGAAGTGGAGGCATCCTGGGCTTCCGACACCAAGCATGTCTCCAAGGAGATGGACCAGCTGGAGGCCAGGGAGAAGACCCTTGCCGTGGCCGAGAAGGCCGGGCGCAATGCCTTCTCCTCCTTCAAGCTGAAGTCCCACACAACGCTTTGCTCCCTTTACAAGGAGGGGTACGGGGAGCCGCTGGTGACCCCGGACAATGGCCTTCCCGGTCTTCTCGCCAAGCTCATCGAGGAGCTCAAGAACATCGCCGCCACGTTGGGCTCCTTGGTGGAAGGGGAGTGCCGCGCACTCTTCACTACAGCCGCAACGTGTGTTTTCAGCCACCTCCATCTCCGGTACCCCAGCCTGGACCTTGGTGCGCTGGTCGAGCCGGTGGCGCCCGAGTCCCTGGATGCTACTGCCAAAGCCGTGAAGGAGCAGGTGGAGGCCTTGTTGGTGAACTTCCGCTGCGTCGATCCGGAGGCCACGACGGCCGCAGCCGGCGATGAAGGTGACAGCGGCACCGTCGAAGACGCGCTCCCAAAGGCGGCCGGTGGCCGCAGGCAAGGCTAAAAGCAGTGCTTCCCTGGCTTCATCCTGCAACATTTACCATGCCTCATGGAGGTGTAAGAACTTCTGCTTTGAACTCATGAGACATTATGTTTTGTAATAATTTGCTAGGATTCCGCGATTTCCTTTCCGTGGTCGATTTCCTTCCATTTGCCTTTAGTGTTCTACGTCGACAGGGCCCGGCCCCGCGCATACTTCAACCGCCGTTGGGGCGTCCGGATCGCTAGGACGAGACCAAGGGGTGAGGGGCTACATGACCAGTGAGGCCCCTAAGTAGCGATGCTCAGGGGTCCCCCTTGACGTACGAACGGCCCTCACGAAGGAAATATGTGCAGCGTCTGGGTTAATCTGGAGTCCTCATATCTTTCCTCGCCAGCTTTTGCCTGGGAGGGTCGCGAGAAGACAAGGTGCGGAGGACCTGGTAGGGTGGCGTGCAGGCGTGACCTGGATGCATCCCCCGTGCCCAGCCCCCTTGCGCGGCTCTCCCGGGGGAAAGGTGGCGCAATGGGGTCGGACAGCGAGCCCTAGGGGCTCTCTCCAGGTTAGTGCAGCAGCTAGGGTACCCCCAGTTGTTTATCATCAGCGCGGAGCATGATGCTTCCACTCTTGCATGCGCATAGCCGCTCCTCGACCGTGTCGTCCGCTAGCACGGAGCATGGGGCTTCTACTAGTGTGTGGGTGGGAGCTCCCTCTGAGGGGAGACTCCGGGGCGTGTACAGCCCCGTCCTGGCACGTGGCTTGCACGATAGGACAAGAGGACCTGTATATGGGCACCCGTGAGCCAGTGCAGGACTCACGAGACCCTACCTCAAGGCGGGTTGCGCCTGAATTCTTGGTTGGGATGTTCGTGGAGGTCCTGCGAGATGGTTAGGTAACCTGCGCCGAGTGAATCTCCGGAGGATATTGCATGAGAAGGCTAAACACCAGCGACCCCAGGAGGTGACGTGAACGGGGCCGGCCCACCAGATAGGGCTTAGCCGCTGGATTTGTCGACGTTGTAGGGACGGACCCGAGCACAGACGCCATGCCCAGACTTCTCATGCAACAATCCTAAAGAAAGATAACCGGCACACGGCTCCCGTGGCGGCAAGGCACCGTGTAGCGCGCCCTAGATTATCCGCTCACGATTAGTTCACGCGAGAACAAGGCACCAAGGACCACAGGAGGTGACGTACACGGAGCTGGCCCGCGAGACAGAGCTCTGCCACTTGGGTTTAGCAACACTGCTGGGACGAACCCGAGCACAAATGCGGTGCCAGTCCTTAATCATGAGGCAGTCACGGGTGGGTTCGTAAGGGCGCACGACGTTCGTGGTGGCGAAGCACCAGACATCCAGGTAATAATATAAAGCAACTCATGAAGGGGTGAAGTGCTACCTCTTGAGCACTGCGTTGGTTTTCCTTGAAGAGGAAAGGGTGATGCAGCAAAGTAGCGTAAGTATTTCCCTCGGTTTTTGAGAACCAAGGTATCAATCCAGTAGGAGGCTCCTCAAAAATCCCACGCACCTACACAAACAAACAAGAACCTCGCAACCAACGCAATAAAGGGGTTGTCAATCCCTTTACTGTAAATTGCAAAAGTGAGATCTGATAGAGATAATATGATAAGGTAAATATTTTTGGTATTTTTATGATAGAATAAAAGATGCAAATAAAAGTAGATGGAAAACTTATATAATAAAAGATAGACCCGGGGGCCATAGGTTTCACTAGTGGCTTCTCTCAAGATAGCATAAGTATTACGGTGGGTGAACAAATTACTGTCGAGCAATTGATAGAAAAGCGCATAGTTATGAGATTATCTACGCATGATCATGTATATAGGCATCACGTCCGCGACAAGTAGATCGAAACGATTCTGCATCTACTACTATTACTCCACACATCGAACGACTCATGCCTGCATCTAGAGTATTAAGTTCATAAGAACAGAGTAACGCATTAAGAAAGATGACATGATGTAGAGGGATAAACTCATGCAATATGACATAAACCCCATCTTTTTATCCTCGATGGCAACAATACAATATGTGCCTTGCTGCCCCTGTTGTCACTGGGAAAGGACACCGCAAGATTGAACCCAAAGCTAAGAACTTCTCCGATTGCAAGAAAGATCAATCTAGTAGGCCAAACCAAACTGATAATTCGAAGAGACTTGCAAAGATAACAAATCATACATGAAAGAAATAGAGGAGATTCAAATATTTCTCATAGATAAACTTGATCAAAAACCCACAATTCATCTGATCTCGACAAACACACCGCAAAAAGTGTTACATCGAATAGATCTCCAAGAAGATCGAGGAGAACTTTGTATTGAGATTCAAAGAGAGAGAAGAAGCCATATAGCTAATAACTATGGACATGAAGGTCTATGGTAAACTACTCACAACTCATAGGGGAGGCCTTGGAGATGATGTAGAGGCCCTCTGTGGTTGATTCCCCCTCTGGTGGAGTGCCAGTGAATGCTCCAAGATGGGATCTCGCGGATACAGAAGGTTGCAGCGGTGGAATTAGGTTTTCGTGGTGCTCTTGGATGTTTTCGGGGTACGTGGATATATATAGGAGGAATAAGTAGGTCGGTTGACGCTCGAGGGGCCCACGAGGGTGGGGGGCACGCCGGGCACCCTCGTGGCCGCCTCGTTTGTTGCTTGACGTCCACTCCAAGTCCCCTGGATTGCATTTGTTCCAAAAAGATAGCTCCCGAAGGTTTTATTCCGTTTGGACTCCGTTTGATATTCCTTTTCTTCGAAACACTGAAATAGGAAAAAAAACAACAATTTGGGCTGGGCCTCCGGTTAGTAGGTTAGTCCAAAAAATGATATAAAAGTGTAAAGTAAAGCCCATAAACATCCAAAACGGGTAATATAATACCATGGAACAATCAAAAATTATAGATACGTTGGAGACGTATCAAGCATCCCCAAGCTTACTTCCTGCTCGTCCTCGAGTAGGTAAATGATAAAAACAGAATTTTTGATGTGGAATGCTACCTAGCATAATCCTCAATGTAATTTTCTTTATTGTGGCATGAATGTTCAGATCCAAATGATTCAAAATAAAAGTTCATATTGACATAAGAAATAGTAATACTTCAAGCATACTCACAAAGCAATCATGTCTTCTCAAAATAGCATGGCTAAAGAAAGTTATCCCTACAAAATCATATAGTCTGGCTATGCTCTATCTTCATCGCACAAAGTATTTAATCATGCACAACCCCGATGACAAGCCAAGCCATTGTTTCATACTTTAGTAATCTCAAACTTTTTCAACTTTCACGCAATACATGAGCGTGAGCCATGGACATAGCACTATATGTGGAATAGAATGGTGTTTGTGGAGAAGACAAAAAAAGGAGAAGATAGTCTCACATTAACTAGGCGTATCAATGGGCTATGGAGATGCCCATTAATAGATATCAATGTGAGTGAGTAGGGATTGCCATGCAACGGATGCACTAGAGCTATAAATGTATGAAAGCTCAACAAAAGAAACTAAGTGGGTGTGCATCCAACTTGCTTGCTCACGAAGACCTAGGGCGTTTTGAGGAAGCCCATCATTGGAATTTACACGCCAAGTTCTATAATGAAAAATTCCCACTAGTATATGAAAGTGACAACATAGGAGACTCTCTATCATGAAAATCATGGTGCTACTTTGAAGCACAAGTGTGGTAAAAGGATAGTAGCATTGTCCCTTCTCTCTTTTTCTATCATTTTATTTATTTATTTGGCCTTTCTCTTTTTTTATTTGGCCTCTTTTTTTATATGGGCTTCTTTGGCCACTTTTTTTGTAAAGTACGAAGTCTCATCCCGACTTGTGGGGGAATCATAGTCTCCATCATCCTTTCCTCACTTGGGACAATGCTCTAATAATGAAGATCATCACACTTATATTTACTTACAACTCAAGATTACAACTCGATACTTAGAACAAGATATGACTCTATATGAATGCCTGCGGCGGTCTACCGGGATATGCAATGAACCAAGAGTGACATGTATGGAAATTATTAAGGTGGCTTTGCCACAAATACGATGTCAACTACATGATCATGCAAAGAGCAATATGACAATGATGATGCGTGTCATAATAAATGGAACGGTGGGAAGTTGCATGGCAATATATCTCGGAATGGATATGGAAATGCCATAATAGGTAGGTATGGTGGCTGTTTTGAGGAAGGTGTATGGTGGGTGTATGGCACAAGAGAGGCTAGCAATGGTGGAAGGGTGAGAATGTGTATAATCCGTGGACTCAACACCTAGCAGAGGGCGCGGGGCTTGAAGTGCGGCCATCGGGCGCCCCGGCCTCTTGAGGGCCATTGAGGAGGAGCTGCTTCTTCTTCTTGGGGATGACCTCAGGAGGATGGGTGGTGCTCTCGCCATCTGAGTTCTCGACCGTCGCGGCCTGGTAGGTGCTCTCAAGGGAGCACACCGCATCCTTCTCATCGCAGGCGACTGTGATGATGCCGCAGCTTCCTGGCGTCTTGAGGACGTTGTAGCCGTGGTGAGTCGCCGCCATGAACTTGGCGAGGGCTGGGTACCCGAGGATGGCGCTGTATGGAAGGTGAATGTGAGCGATGTCGAAGTCGATGAGCTCAGTGTGGTAGTTGTCGTGCTTGCCGAAGGTGACGGGGAGACGGATCTGCCCTATGGGGAGGGTAGAGCCATCAGTCACTCCTGAGAACGGCTTGGTGGGCAGAAGCTGGTCGTATGGCACCTGGAGCCTGTCAAATGTCTCGACGGAGAGGACATTGAGCTCCGCGCCATCATCGATGAGTCTTGGTGACGAGGACGTTGTTGATGGTTGGTGAACAGAGCATCGGGAGCGCGCCTGAAGTGGCCGCGCACTTGAGCTGGTCCGAAGAGTCGAAGGTGATGTAGTACTTGGACCACCTGAGTGGACGCGACGCCTCGAGCTTGGGGAGGGCCGCGTTCACCTCATGAGCGAACTGCTTGAAGATGCGATGGGAGGCGGGGGCCTGAGCACCTCCCAGGATGTAGGCGATAGCACGAGGCTCTTAAAAGCCCCCAGCCCCATCATCCTAGTGGTAGTCGTTGTTCCTTCTTGGTGGCGGTGGCAGCGGAGGGAGGCCAGCGTTGCCCTGAGGGAGGTCCTCGTGAGGCTGGTCCCGCCATGGACCATCGTGAGGCTGGTCCTGCCAGCGGTCCTCATGAGGCTGGTCACGCCATTCTTGACAGGGGTCACGGTTGTCCCAGCGGCCTCCTCCGCGGCCATAGCCACGGTCGTTGCACTCAGGGAGACGGCCAAGGCGCCCATCCGGATGGCCCTAAGCTGTTGGCAGTCGTTGGTGTTGTGGCTGTGCATGTTGTGGAAGATGCAGAATGGGTGGTTGCCTTTGGAAGACTCAGGGTGATCACAGCCACGCTTCATCTCGGTGTCGGCCGAGAGCATCGCCGGACCCTTGCGCTTCATGTCCTTCGCCTTCTTGTATTCTGGGTCGGCCTCTGGGAGCTTGAGGAGCGAGAGACGACCTTCTTCTGCCCTTGCGCACCTGGTCGCCATGTTGAACATCTCCAGAGCTGAGCACATGTCCTCGTGTATGGCGAGCTCCTCCTTCATCTTGACGTTCCAGAAGCCATCAGTGAACGCTGAGATAATGGCCTCGTCCAACACCTTGGGGATCTTGAGGCGAACGTTGGTGAAGTGTTGGATGTATTTGTGCAAGGTCTCTCCTGGTTGCTGCTTGATGAGCTGCAGGTTGCCAGGGCAGGAGCGCGGTTGCGGGTGCCTTGGAAGTTGGTGATGAAATGCTCCCGCAGCTCGTCCCAGAAGGAGATCGACCCCACAGGGAGATTCAGGAGCCAGGAGTGCGCGCCATCATTGAGAGCCATGGGGAACCAGTTCGCCATGACCTTCTCATCGCCGCTCGCCGCCTCGATGCTCAGCTTGTAGAGCTGGAGGAACTCGGCTAGGTCAGGGTTGCCATCATAACACGGAGGCAGGTCTGGCATAAACTTGCCAGGCCAGATGACACAACGAAGCTCCGGAGTGAATGCTTGGCACCCCGTCGTGGCCACGGGGGCCCACTGCGGAGGGGGAGCCTAATCTTGACGCCCATGCGCAACCACCTCAGGTTGCATGTAGTCTTGGCGCGGGAGCGCCAAGGGTGTTGAGAGCGCATGCGCCTCTCCCTGAGGCTGCTACGCCACCCGGTAGCTTTCTTCATCGCGTGCTGGTGCCTTGCGCGACGGTCGCGCCGAGGGGCCTCACACCTTGGCTCGGGGACGACATCTTGCCTAAGAGGAGGAGGAGGCGCGCTGTGAGCCACGTCACCCGCCTGGGGCGGCGGGGGAGGTAGGGAACGCGATGGTGATGCGGTCTAGCCAGTCCTCGTAGACGTCGTTGGCCAGACGGTAGCACAGAAGCTCACACATCATGAGCAGCGCCGCCTGCGCATTTGCCGACCCGTGACGAGCATGGGAAGACGAAGATGCGGTAGGGGTCAGCGACGTAGTGGCGGTGCAGCCGTCACGTCGCACGGAGGGCGACAACGATGAGTCCTGCTGCTAGTGAGCTGCAAGGCTGGTGGTGGCATTGGCCGCAGGCGATGGGTAGCGGCAGGGAGCACCATTGCCCGCATGCGCCGTCTGAGTGATGCATGTGAAAAGGACTGCCCGGTGCTCAGTGAAAACTCAATGAGCGCCCGCCAGAACAGTGGAGCGACGCTGAAACAACCGGCAGAAGAGAGGCTTCGACACGCCCCTACCTGGCGCGCCAAATGTCGGATTCAGGGTTCTGCAGACCCAAAAAAGGTTCAAACTCTGGGGCGTGTGCGAAGAACTCAACCTCTCTAGCCAACCAATTTGCTGCTCTCACGGCCTAGCTCGATGAACAAGACAGGAAATGGACATGGCAATTTACCCAGGTTCGGCCCACCTTGCGGTGTAAGACCCTACTCCTGCTTTTTGGTGGATTAGCCTCGCGGGGGGCTGAGGATGAACTAGTACAAGGACGAACAACCTCGCGGGGTCTGCTCTATGGGTGGAATGAGCTCAAGGGGTTCGACCTCTGGGGATCTGATCCCTTCTATGGTGGTGGCCTCGGTCCTCTTCCCCCAAAACTTAGGCAGGAAGGGATCCCACAGTGGCCAATTTCAACGGGGGACAAGTAGTACATCTTATCCCAATGAAAGGTGGTCTTCGCGTGCAAAGCTTCTCGTCGTGACGTAATGGTGGGCTCGATGATGACATCCATTCTGTCATCCTAGCGATCTTGGTCTTGTTGCACGCAAGCGGTAACCTTTGGTTGATTCCTTGGGACTCTGCGCCTACGCTTGCCTCCTTAGCACCAAAGAGGAAACCTGCTGCTCTACACCCACTGGCGCATGCCTAGCCTTGGTCGTCATGGCTGGCGTCACCTCAGCCTCATGACGTGAGTGCTTGCTTAGAGATCTGAGCTCCTCAGGAGGCTGCCTGGGGAGGCCGCTCCTTCAGGAGGTCTCGGTGTCATCCGCCTCGTGAGGCTTGGCCCATCGCGAGGGTCTGGACTTGTCGATGCTGAAGATGGGTTGTACCAGGCCGCTGATGGAGCCACGCCATGGGCCGCAGGCAGGCAAGTCTGGGTACCCTAGTTTCCAGAATGCCGACACAAAGCTATCTTGATCATGCAGAAAAGAGTTGAGAGAAGACTCAAATAATATTCGTAGATAATTTGATCATAATCGGAAGGGCAACAAGGTTGGTGTAGAGGCCCTCCATGACCGAATCCCCCTCCGACGGAGTGCCAGAAAAGGCCCCAAGGTGGGATCTCAGGAGAACAGAAGCTTGCGGCGGCGGAAAAGTATTTTTGGTGTGCCCCTCGACGTAGGGGGAATATTTGGGTGTTTATAGAGCTGGAGTAAGGGTTAGGCGAGCCATGGGGGGCCCACAAGCCCCCTTGGGGCGTGCCCCTGGGCTCGTGGCCCCTCGTGGGTCTTCTGGCCTCTTCCCGAAGCTTCGTGGGTGTCTTGTTGTCCAAGAAAAATTGTCAAAAAGTTTCATTCCGTGTGGACTCCATTTGGTATTGATTTTTCTGTAGAAGTCAAAAACCAAGGAAAAAACTACAACTGGCACTGGGCACTAGGTTAATAGGTCATTAGTCCCAGTAAGTGATATAAAATAGCATATTAATGATATAAAACATCAAAGATAGATAATATAATAGCATGGAACAATCAAAAATTATAGATACGTTGGAGACGTATCAAGCATCCCCAAGCTTAATTCTTGCGCGTCCTCGAGGAGGTAAATGATAAAAACAGAATTTTTGATGTGGTATGCTACCTAACATATTTATCAATGTAATTTATTCTTATTGTGGCATGAATATTCAGATCCATAAGATCAAAACAAAAGTTTAATATTGACAAAAAATAATAATACTTCAAGCATGCCAATAAAGCAATCATGTCTTCTCAAAATATCATGGCTAAAGAAAGTTATCCTTACAAAATTGTATAATCTTGTCATGCTCTATCTTCATCACACAAAGTATTTATCATGCACAACCCCGATGACAAGCCAAGCAATAGTTTCATACTTTTAATGTTCTCAAGATTTTTCAACTTTCACACAATACATGAGTGTGAGCCATGGATATAGCACTATAGGTGGAATAGAGTATGATGGAGGTTGTGAGGAGAAGACAAAAAGGAAAAAGTCTCACATCAACTAGGAAAATTAATGGGCTATGGAGATGCCCATCAATTGATATCGATGCAAGTGAGTAGGGATTGCCATGCAACAGATAAACTAGAGCTATAAGTGTCTGAAGGCTCAAAAATAAAACTAGGTGGTGTGCATCCAACTTGCTTGCTCACGAAGACCTAGGGCAATCTGAGGAAGCCCGTCATATGAATATACAAGCCAAGTTATATAACAAAAAATGTGAGGACCCAGATCCAAAGTCACACCGATCTAGCATGCAAAACACATCATACCACTTTGCGGCCTCACACACGGTATTCCCTCGGCTGTAGCCTTACCTAGGCCGGGACCATTTGCGCCTTTTGGCTCACGTATATGATTGTGTTGCTAGCATCCATATGAAAGAGAACCCGGGCGACAAGACTAGTGATAAACCCAAGGTGGCACAAACTTATAGGGACAGGCATACATGACCCAACAATGCACATGTCGGTCAACAGCAGGTGTAAGCGAGCTGTAGCAAGCTATCAGGACTCTGTGAACACTGCGTGACATTTTCCCGAAGGGACAAATACATGAGCAAAGAAGGACACATGCCGGTCATCCCATGTGTTCCGAAGCAGTAGCGAACTACTATGGCTCAGTGGAAGCACTAGGGGACATTTCCCCATAAGGAACGCTACCAAGAATAAATAACAAGGTGTAGGATCCCACACATACCAATAATTTCAATAACATACACACAATATGATCGATATGTGTAAATACAACATGGCATCACAACAGAACTCTACAACTCAAAATATTTAATCAAAAGGCTCTGAAGAGCTAGACATAGTACGATGTTACAAACATGGGTCTCAAAATCCACCATACAAGTCATACAAGCAACAAGCACAAGCGGAAGCTTAAGCATGTCTGAGTACAGTGTCGTTGTTCTGGGAACCAGGGTACCCATACTTGCCTGCCCGCGGCACATGGTGTGGCTCTGCTGGTGGCCCGGTACAGCCCATCCTCAAGGTCGCTAAGACAAGACCCTCGCGAGGGCCCTTGCCTCACGAGGCGGGCGATGCCAATACCTACAGAGGGAGCGGCCTCCCCAGGTTGCCTCCTAAGGAGCGGAGATTCCTATGCAAGTGCCCAGCTGCGATGACGCGAGCCATGACAACCAAGGCCAGGCGGGTGCCAGCGCGCACAGAGGAGACAGTTTCCCTTTCGGTGCTAAGGGAGCAAGGACAGACGCGGATTCCCAAGGAATCCCTCAAAGGTTTCCCTTTTGGTGCAACAAGACCAAGACCACGAGCTCGGCAGGACGGATGTCATCACCGAGACCACCGCAGCGTCATGACCATAAGCTTTGCAGGAGAATACCACCTTTTGTTAGGATAGGATGTACCTCTTGTACCCTTTCAAATTTGCTATTGTGGAATCCCTTCCCGCCTAAGCTTTGGGGAAGAGGACCAAGGCCACTATAAATCTAGGTTAGCCACCACCATAGAAGGTGTCGAATCATTCTCAACCCACGAGCCCTTGCGAGGTAGCTCATCCAATATACTAGTTCATCCTCAAACCTCCTCGTGAGGCCAATCCACCACAAAGCAGGAGTAGGGTTTTACACTACAAGGTGGCCCGGACCTGGGTAAACTGTTGTGTCCAACTTCTTCCCTGCTAGAGCGTGTATCCGACAAGGCTAGGCTATAGGGCGACGAGCTTGAGACTTGAGAGGTTGAGATCTTTGTAGACGCCCCAGAGTTCGAACCTTCTTAGGCCTACAGAGCCCTGAATCCGACATTTGGCATGCCAGGTAGGTGCGTGTTGAAGTCTTCCTTTAGCCTCCGCTTCGTTCCCGCTTCGTCGCTCCCATGCGTGATGCACGTCGCGCCGCGCTGAGTGTAGGGTCGCCCGCGTTGCCCAGATGGCCCCCATGGGTAACTGTGCCCTCCACCATCCTGGCTCTCCAGCCGCTAACGCTGATATCGACCCTGCTGCTCGTGAGTAGAAGGACTCGTCGCTGCCGCCCTACGTGCGGCGCGATGGTCGCACCGCTACTCCATTGCCCACTCCGGCCACGGCGTCGTCCTCCCACGTTCACCATGGGCCGGCAAACATGCAGGCTGTGCTGCTCATGGCGCACGAGCTGATGTGCTACGGTCCTGCTGAGGACTGGCTTGGCTGCATTGCCAAGCTTGTCAGCGCTGCCGGCGAAGCCCCTGCTCCGTCCCGCTCACTCTGTCCCCCGCCATCTCAGGCAGGCAACATGGCACACGTCGCTTCTCCTCCTCCTCCTCCTCTACACGTCGCCGACCACGAGCCCAGGTGTGACGGGCCACCGTGCGACCCATCGTGGGGGGCGCCGACGCGTGATGAAGCATGCTGCCAGGTGGTGCTGCGACCGCAATGTGGTGGACGCGCGCTCCTAGCGCCGCAACGCTAGCATCAAGACCGCGCGCCGCTTGTGGGTGCTGCCCGTGGGTGTCAAGACCAAGCTCTGTCTGTGCAGGCTGCTCCCTTGAGCACAGCGGGTGGCCGCGCTTTTCACTCCAGAGCTGAGCCATGTTGTCTGGCCCGGCAAGTTCAAGCCAGATCCGCCTCCGCACTACGACAGCACCCCCAACCCCATGAAGTTCCTCTAGCTCTACTCACTAAGCATCGAGGAAGCCAACGGCGATGACAAGGTCATGGTGAACTGGTTCCCCATGGCTCTCAAGGACGGCGCGCGCTCCTGTCTCCTGCACCTCCCGGAGGGGTCAATCTCCTCTTGGGACGAACTTCACAAGCGTTTAATCACCAACTTCCAGGGCACTCATGATCAAGCTCTTACGGTGGGCGACCTGCGGCGCGTGAAGCTGCAGCCAGGTGAGACCTTGCACAAGTACATACAACGCTTCACAGATGTTCGCCTCAAGATCTCGAAGGCGTCGGATGAGGCCATCATCTCGGTATTCACCGATGGCATCCGGGACGTCAAGATGAATGAGGAGCTCGCCATCCATGAAGACCTATGCTCGGCCCTAGAGATGTTCAACCTGGCGAACAACTGCGCCAGGGCCAAGGAAGGCCGCCTTTCCCTCATTGAGCTTCCGGAGGCCGACCATGAAGACAAGAAGGCCAAAGCTAAGGAAGCAAAGCGCAAAGCCCTGCTGTGCTCGCAGCTGAGCCTGAGATCAAGCGCGGCCACAACCATGATGAGCCTCCCAGGGGCAACCGCCCGTTCTGTATCTTCCACAACATTCAAAGCCTCAACACCAACGACTGCCAGGAG
The DNA here is from genome assembly GCA_021605145.1 of Aegilops bicornis. Classification (NCBI taxonomy): domain Eukaryota; kingdom Viridiplantae; phylum Streptophyta; class Magnoliopsida; order Poales; family Poaceae; genus Aegilops; species Aegilops bicornis. Next base: position 365,115,192 of record CM038673.1, on the reverse strand, counting down.
CTCAGGGCACTTCGCGATGGACGCCTCGGCCGCCACCCTGAGCGCGGTGACCATGGCTATGGCCATGGAGGAGGCTGCGGTGGAGGCTGCTCGGACAACCAAGACCCTCGTCAGGACTGGCGTGACTAGCCTCTTGAGGACCTCTGGCGTGATGAGCCTCGCGACACACCCTGGCGTGATCAGCCTTGTGAGGCCCGCCCTCGGGGCAATGCCGGCCTCCCTCCGCTGCTACTGCCACCAAGGAGAAATGATGACAACCGGTAGGATGATGGGGTTGGGGGCTTCCAGGAGGCTCGAGCGATCGCCTGCATTCTGGGCGGTGCTTAGGCACCCGCCTCACATCGCATCTCAATCAGTTCTCTCGCGAGGTGAACGCGGCCCTCCCGAAATTGGAGGCCACACATCCCCTCAAGTGGTCGCGGTACGCCATCACCTTCGATTCCGAGGACCACCTCAAGTGTTCAGCCGCTGGAGGCACGCTTCCCATGCTCTGCACGTCCACCATCAGCAACATCCTCATCACCAAGACTCTCACCGATGGTGGTGCGGGGCTCAACGTCTTCTCTGCTGAGACGTTCGAGACGCTCCAAGAGCTTTATAACCAGCTCCTGGCAACCACGCCCTTCTCAGGGGTAACCGACGGCTGCATCGTCCCCCTAGCGCAGATACGCCTCCCAGTCACCTTCGGCAAGTGCACAACTACCACACCGAGCTCATTGACTTCGACGTCGCCCACATTGGCCTCCCGTACAATGCCATCCTTGGGTATTCGGCACTTGCCAAGTTCATGGCGGTGACCCACCACGGCTACATTGTCCTCAAGATGCTAGGGAGCGGTGGCAAGATCACAGTCGCCTACGACGAGAAAGATGCGGTGTGCTCCCTCGAGCGTGCCTACTAGGCTGCAGCGGCCGAAACTCTTAATGATGAGGGCACCGACCTGCCTCCTGAGGCCACCCCCAAGAAGAAGAAGCAGCTCCTTCCCAAGAGTCGTCAGGCGCCTGAGGCCCCCGCAGGCGGTGCCTTGGGCCCCATGCCCACTACTGGGCCTCCCATTCCTCTCGCATAAGGACGATCTCGAGGGCTTCCACTTGGAGAGCCTCTGACCTGGCCGGCACAACAAGGAAGGTGCTCGGGCACCACGCGGAGGCGTGCTTTGACGCGCGTCCCCATGAGCAAGGCACACGGTGCGAGGCGCCGGGTGCGTGAGAATTCATCACCAAGGCAATCGAGGAGCTTCAAGAGGCGCGGGCTATGCGTGACGAGCATCGTCCCGCACCGTCCAGTGCAGCCGCACCCCTGGCGCAGGCGACGAGCTGCGCGTTTGCGTCTACATCCCAACTCTCACAGGGCCGCTTCCCAGGACCTCTTCTTGTCGTCCCGCGTCGGCCGGAGTGGAGGTTACCCCTGCAGCTACGTCCACATGCCGTTTGGCCCGCTGAATGTGACCGCCTCGTACCAGTGCTTCACGCAGCATGCTATGGCACATGAGGCCAGGCACCAGGCGGTCATGTCAGAGGAGGTTCCAGACCCTCGCGAGCCCCCCGGTCCTCACGAGCTTCCCCGGCCTCCGAAACCGCATGGATCATGAGGAGCGATCTTCATGGCACGCATCTTTAGCTACCCCTACGCTTCTACAACAACTAGTGCCATGTGATTTTTTGGTTTGTTCAGTTGAGGGAGCCCCCCCCCCCCCCAGGTTGCGTCATCCTTAGACTGTCGGGGTCCGCCCCCGTGGTTGCATTGTTTTGTTTTATGTAATTTGGACCAGCTATGCTTGCATAAGCCGTTGTAGATGTTTACCTTGCGCCTGACCATGTATTGCTCCTGGAGTTGCTCCTGAGGGCTTCGCGCATTGCTAGCTCTCCCCTTGAACGTCCCATGAGAGGGGGCTAACGGCACAGCGCCTGTGCTTGGGTCCCTCCCTGCAGCGCCGATAAACCTAAGAGACTGAGCTTTGGCTCGCGGGCCGGTCCCACGCACGTCACCTCACCAAGTCCTTAGTGCCTTTGTCTTCTCACGGAACGATCACATGTAGATCAACAAGCGCGGCCTCCCCATATATGTCGCAACTAACTAATATGTAGGAACCTCCGGAGGCAGGACCTCAGGTAGCCTCTCGACACTTCGCCGCCCGAAAAGGACACGCTGCAATCGAGCAACATTCCAGCTCGCGAAAGGCTAAGTGAAATCGCTTCATATACATCGTGTGCCGCGGGGCACAACCTTCCCTAAGCACTTTATGGGCCAGCCATTCCTCTCTCGCAAGAAATTGCTTGCACGTTAAAGGGGGGCCCTTGAGTATCGCACCTCAGGGGCTCCTACTGGCTCTTGATCCCTCACCCCTTGGCCTTGACCACCAGCGGTGGCTGAGCCCTGCTCGAGGGCTGGGTCCTAGAACATAGAGCACCATGATGAGCGGGCAGAGAGGGGTCGCTGGCCTCGTAGAGGGGTACAGGGGGAGGGCTGGCCCAATGTTGGTGGCATTTTTTGAAATATGATGGGCATCAGTCTCCTCACGCACCTCTTGTGGCGTTGCCTTAATTCCTCACAGAACAAGGAGCGTACCCAAGACCAAGAGCCTGAAGAAGCTCGCCCTCGTGACGAGAGAACCGTCGCAGGCTGCAAGCCCACTAAGCCAAGTCATATCACACGCACTATCTTGAGCCTTGTCATTGGCGTTTTGTTTTCTTGCAACCTCGCTTGGGCAAGGAATCCTTCCTCTTAGTCTTTTGGGAGCTGCTTGCACGCCAAAAAGAACCTCCTGAGCATCGCACCTAAGGGGATCTTACTGGACCTCGAGCCGCTCACCTCCTGGCCTTGACCACGACATCGTGACCTGGCATACCAGCGACGGCCGAAGCTTGTCTGGGGACTGGGTCCTGTCGGCGTAGAGCACTAAGCTACTGCAAGGACAAAAAGGGGGCCCGTGCCCAAGCGAGAAACGTGAATATGTTGCAAACAAGGAATATTAACATTAATGTGCAAGTGCCACAGTTCTTACATGCCCTCGCGGGGCCCTTCACGATTATGTACGCAGGAAACAGAACAAAAGAAAAGTCCCCCGAGGACCATGGCTCAGGAGCTGCCGGCATCACGGCGCCCAGTCGGCGTCATCCTCCTCCTAGACTCCGGCACGGTGGCGCGGCAGCTCGTCGTTGCTTGAAATTGACCCGGAGGAGGCATCGCTACTGCTGGAGGTGTTGTGGCCAAGGGCAAGTTCACGACGGGAGGCCTCGTCGCCGCTGTTGTTGCCCCTGGGGCAGCACTCCAGGCATTTGCCATCTTCCCCAAAGACCTTGAAGAAGAGCATCGATGCACCGTCATACCTAAAATGAAGGGCGTGCCTCCCTTCCGAGCCACAGGCGTGGGCGACTGTCCCCCCTCCCTGGTTCATGAAGACATTGCCAGAAAAGGTGGCTTCAACTTCCGCATGCGATGCTTGGCCGCAGCAGCCGTCATGTTGTAGCCACAACACGACGGGTCCCCGTGCCAGGAGCTCCTCAGCCAAGGCGCGCGGGAGTTGGAATAAGGTGTGTGGCAGCATTTTCACCCACATCACAAACTCGCAGGTTGTGACGTCGGCATGGGCCCAAGGGCGAGGCGGTCGAGCAACCGTCATCTGCTTCCCTCCGCGGCCTCATCCTCCACGGCGCCCATGGCCACCCCCATGGGAAGGGCACTGTGCGCAGACGATCGGGCCGGCATGAACACTCGGAGGCGCGCGCTCGTGCCGGGAAGGGGCAGCCATCAACGTCACGGTGGCCCAGCGAGGGCGGCCGCGGCCTCTCTTCGGCAGGAGTGGCTCTGGCTCTTCCCGCAGAGGTTTCCCTTTCTTGTCGGTGGAGAATCTCCTGATCGGCGCCTGGACGCTGCTAAGCGTGGGATGGGGAGCAAGAAGACAAAGATGGGCTAGGGGGCTCCGCCCCTCTCACTCTTTTATAGGCGGAAGAAGGCTAACCGGCGCCCTTCTAGGTTCCAAGTGATGATGGCCATGTTGCATGCACCAGGCTACGGTCAACTTGGAGCGGTTGCCTAAGTGACGTGGGGAAGCGGGGGCGTTCACGTCCCGTCAAGCGCCATGCGTCAAGGGTGGCCCACAGGTGGTTGGGGCCCATGGTGCTTCGACCCTGCCTGTTGGCTTCGCCTGGAAGCCAGCTCGAGCGCGCCTTGGGCCCGAGGGCTACTGTCGGCTTTATAGGAACTAGGGTCCTAGACCTACCTGCCTGTGGCCCACGGCGTGGCTCCCTTGGCGGCCTGGTACGGCGCATCTACAAGGCCGCCAAGACAAGACCCTCGCAAGGGCCCTGCCCTAGCAAGGTGGGTGACACCAAGACCTCCAGAGGGAGTGGCTTCCCCAGGTTGCCTCCCGAGGAGCGGAGATTCCTATGCAAGTGCCCAGCCTCATGAGGCTGCGATGACATGAGCCATGAAGACCAAGGACAGGCGGGCACCAGTGGGCGCAGAGGAGACAATTTCCCTTTCGGTGCTAAGGGAGTAAGGACAGACACAGATTCCCAAGGAATCCCCCAAAGGTTTCAATTCCAATGCAACAAGACCATGACCATGAGCTCGGTAGGACGGATGTCGTCACCGAGCCCACCGCATCGTCATGACTAGAAGCTTTGCAGGAGAAGACCACCTTTTTTCAGGATAGGATGTACCACTTGTCCCCTTTCAAATTGGCCATTGTGGAATCCCTTCCCGCCTAAGCTTTGGGGAAGAGGACCAAGGCCATTATAAATATCGGTTAGCCACCACTCATTCTCACCCCCGAGCCCTCGCGAGGCAACTCATCCATTGTACTAGTTCATCCTCAAACCTCCTCGTGAGGCCAGTCCACCACAAAGCAGGAGTAGGGTTTTACACCCTAAGGTGGCCCGAACCTGGGAAAACCGTCGTGTCCACCTTCTTCCCCTCTCGAGCGTGTATCCGGCAAGGCTAGGCTGTGGGGCGATGAGTTTGAGACTTGAGAGGTTGAGATCTTTGCACACGCCCCAGAGTTCGAACCTTCTTGGGTCTGCGGAGCCCTAAATCTGACATAAAGACATCTGAAAAGAATGAAGGCTAGACAGCCTGTCTATCTACAAGACCCTCCAAAGGAACTAGACCACTGTCTGGGACTCCCATGCTAACCATCGAAGCCCACATAGAACTACTAGTGAGACTGAAGCCTCTTTGAGAAGCATAAATCAAACAAACGCGAGTACAAATGTAATCAGCAATACTTAAATCTGAACTAACTGCTTATGCATCCATATCAACAAGGGTGGTGGAGTTTAACTGTAGCAAGCCAGCTTTAACCCAGTGGCTATCCTATACTACGACTACCAGTATTTCCGCTGAGGGGAGAAAGGGCACACGAGTCCACATATTCACCGGATCAACACACCACTATGGATCCGCTCCTGTCTCCCTACGAGAAGGCCATCCATAACAGTCACACTTATCTTGTGCATTTTAGAGTATCCACTTCGAGTTATCTATGAACAATGTAAGCATTCCAAGTAGTCCATATCCGCAGACGCTGCTATTCGAATGGATCAATAATACCACGGCAGGGTGTACTTCTTTACACACGCTCTCAGCACTTACCACCATGTACACATCATGTATCTCGACAACCTTCAAGAAGAAGCCTAGCAAATGTGTCGGCCACGACCTAACTAACCACACAAGTCTCTAGTCCAGGTTTATCGCCTATTTGAGTTCCATCCGCAAAGAAGTCCGGCCGAGGTTTCCACTACGGCCTCAAATGATGTGTGCAGGGTTCCCGAGCCCACCAAACGGGTGCCTCGGTACACCGGGCCATGGTGTATCTACCGCGTCATAGCCCACCCCTAGGGTCAGTGCTACGTAAGGCCTCCAACACATATCCTACAAACACCATAAACTAGTCGCAACTCCAGACAAAGATTAAGTTGATTAATAAGTCAATAGAGTCAATTAAGGATCCCAATGTGCGATACTAAGTGTCTTGGATCACAAACATGGAACTCAGTTCCCGAGGATGGTTTCAATGAGACAACCCACCATGTACTCCTACATGTCCTCTCATCGCTACCTTTACCAAATGGTGTATATACACTTATCTCTCAAAAGTAGGACATGTTCATCACCATCCCAATCCATCTCAGATGAATCAGACCTGACACAACTCTAAGCCTAGGAGGCATAACAAGCAAGCATGAATGAGTAGGCACATCATGGATCAAACAACTCCTACTCATGCTAGTGGGTTTTTACTAATTACTGTGGCAAAGACTGGTCATGCAGAGGAATAGGTTCAACTACCCCAACATGTAATAGTTGAATCGTTGTTGTCCTAATGAATTAAAAGAGAGCAGGAGCGAGAGAGTGGGATCATATCGGAAATATCAGAGGGAGTTTGCTTGCCTGGCACTTCTGAACATAGCATTGGGTCTTCATCAGTGTCATCGACCACATCGTCGGAACACCGTCTACTAAGAGGGGACAAACACCAGCAAACAAGAGGGAACACAATCAATGCAATGCAACAATATGATGCATGATCATGACATGGCAATATGCTAGTATTTGAGCTAATGCAAAATGCTACCATGTTAGTTGAAGTTCATTTGAATCAAAGATTCAAATTCGAACTCCAAAAGAAGCATTTAAAATGCCCTTTAATTCATTTGACCTGATCAATAGCTATAAGTTGTACAAACATGCATGAAAATTCCATAAACAAATTCAATGGATTTTTCTGATATTTTTACATTTATAAATCTTTTCCATCTGAGCTATAGATTATTTTCTATGATTTTTAGAAGTTTAACCCTTTTTCTGGAATTTCTGGTTATTTAGAAATTAAAATAATTCCAGGAAAGGAATACTGCGTCAGGATGACGTCAGGATGAGGTCAGCCAGTCAACAGGGTTGACCAAGGTCAAACCTGACCAGTGGGGTCCATTGGTCAGTGACACATGGTTAACCCCGGTCAAACCTGACGTTGACTAAGGTTTGACCCTGTGGTGGGGCCCGCTGTCAATGTCTGTTAAAGGGCTAATTAGGGGGATTAGCCGCTAATGGCCGTGCCACATGGGTAGTCACTGGAGTTAGGCCGGCGGCGACTAGAGCGACGATGAAAGTTCATCAGACTTGCGCTACAGAGGGCGGTTGGACACACAGAAAGCATCCTGGGGGAGCTGGCGGGGTGGCGCATCCAACGGTGGCAACAGCTGGAGCTGGGGTGGCCGGAGTTCGTGGCGGTGGCCGGAGTTCAGACCTCAGCGAAAAAAGCATTGCAGAGGCTCACAGGGAGTCGGACGGCATTACCAGGAGCTTGGTGATGTGCACGGGCGCAACCTATTCAAGCTCTGGCCACAACGACAACAAATTCGGACGGCGGTGATCTTCGGTCATGGTGGGGATCACGCTACGACATGGGGCGAGCAAATGGAGAGAGGGGAACAATGGTGGGGCTCATAGGGAGTTGGACGATATGCTCGGCGGCCTCGGGGATGGCTTTGTGACGATGAAACAACGACAGTGATCGCCAGTGTCGATGAGGAAGACAAAGACGATGGCGATGTTCCAGGCGTCCCGCGGGCACGTGCTTCATCTTGGTGCTCCACGGTGTCGAGACGGACCCGTTGGACAAGGCAGAGGGGCGAGGGGAGCTCGGTGGACGCGATGGTAGCAAACTGTGGCGCTCGGGCACGAGGCGGGGAACGACATGGAGGAGAGGAGAGAGGACGTGAGTGAGTGGGTTGGATTCGGGGACGTGCGTGGTGATGTCCAGGGGGTCGGGGCACAGGCATGTAGGGTGGAGGTGGCCGGCCGCGTGCGCGCGTGCGTCGGCCATGCGCTCTCCCTACTGGCCAAAGGAGGAAGAGAACATGGGCGCCAGGTGGGCTGGGTCGATTCTCTCCTAGGCCAAGTAAGAAGGTAAGGTTCTGCTCTATTTTATTTTCTATTCTGTTTTCTTTTAATTTATTTCTTTCTGCCACGATTTTGAATTTAGACAAATTCAAGCAATGCCAAAAATTTCTAAATATTTTATGATACAGATATGGACCTAGCCAAAAGCACATAATTCATTTCAGAAGCCTTTGAATTTATATTCTAAGTATACGAATATAAATTCAAACTCAAATAGAATGGTGATTTAAATTTAGTGACCAAAATATTCCATAAAAATGTTCATTATTTTTGGTTTGGTCTCAAAGACTTGCCAAAATTATCAAACATTGATGAAGGGCATTTTGGGTTCATTGAATGAGATTTTAGGATTCTTTGCCCTTTATTAAAAAATTGAGATTTTGAATATTCCTCAATTCAGTTTCTTGAATTTAACATGATGCATGATGCTCACTTGTGTAACTAATTACAAAGAAAGTCTAGGGCTTTGACAACTCACCCCCACTAAACAAGAATCTCGTCCTGAGATTCAAGACGTGAGGTAAGAAGACAGAGGAGACACAAACCTAACACGACCTTCATGATCCAATTTCCCTTATCAAAGATGTTGATTCATTGCTTCGAATTGATCTTGACGCCTTTGTTTCAAGATCTTCATCCAACATGATGACGACAGAAAGAAACTCTACAGGAATCGATCTCCTCGAAGATCGAGCACTCAAGATCAACTCATGGAGTGAAACGTAAGAACATCTCTTGAGATGAGACACAAAACACACATCATGAGCAATGGAAAGAGGTAGATGACAAGGGTTCAATTGGGTAGGCAAATATTTCACGCTAAAGAAGATGGTGCAAAGTTTCAAGATAGCAATGAAATAATTGCTATGATTCCATAACGGGGCACCCTTGAAGAGGTGACTCGTAGAATTATCTCCTGAAGTGGCAAAAAGAATTACTTTTGATACATAGATAATTGAAACTCTTCATGCCAACATGAGGCAATTCACAATTGATCATTTGAAAGAATTTGAAGAAATGGCATACTCAGTTGGATAGGAAACTAGAGTTATAGGAAAACTCGGCAACAGAAGGCACATTCCAATTGATATCGAGGATATAACCAAGTGACTGAGCGTGCTCTCAAGAACTTGAGCATTTCCTTATTCATCAGGGTTATACCAGCATCTATGCCAAGATCTTGGAAACACTTCATACTACCATGATGAATAATGGTGGAGGATGCAGATGCAAAGGAAGACAACACCTTCTCAGATTTTACCTTAGCAATGCCAAGGGTACCAAATCTAAATGATCGACCGAGAGATATTTAGTAGTCCGCTTCTAATGTTCCCCTTGATGTACTAGATACCACGATCATGCTTAAAAGAATCATTGATATGGTCATCAAGTAAAGGTCGGCCTTCGGGAGCACAAAGGATCCATAAGGAACAACTTCTAGAATAAGTCATATAAAATCCTCATGGGGAGTGGCTAATGTAAATGATACAAGATACTATAATAATAGGTCTTCTGGATAGGTGTGTTAGCCACAACATCACTTTATCGGGTTACATAGAGACTAATATTATAATTCTTGGGAAATGTTCCAATCATCATATCCGCTTGAGATTCGGATCTGATTGGTACTAGGATATTCCAGACTCAGCATGTCTGCAAAAGAAAGTTTGCAGCACAAATCAACGAGATGACATTGCGAGATTCTCGGGAAAGGAACAACAATAGCAAGCTCCAAGATATGAGCTAGTTTGCAAGACACTTGTGAACACCTTGTCTAAGACAAATGTGACCACATAGAAGTCTTACAACGAAATAGTATCAAGTTCAGGTTGGGAACCATCATCGAGGATATGAAAGTCCTTGTGCACTTATCTATCAGCTTCTTATCCTTGAAAAAATCAGTCAGTGGCTTGGTGTGCTAGGGAGTACATATGGAATGAAGATGATCAGTCTATCAGACCATAGAATACTTTCGCACATGCATGACTGACTTGGGACGATTCCTGTGGAAGCAAAAACAATCTTTCTCAGATCCACAGCGGCAACTTACATCAAGTGCACGTGAATTAGAGGAAGTCACTTCTTTCATCCCAACATATGCTTCAAGAATGGGACACGAAGAAAATACTTATACAAGTTTCCAACGCTGCTTGATGTTCAACATGAATCATGGAGAAAATAAAATGTGTTGATGGGCTCAACAACAATTCATTCAGGTTTCCATACAGATGGAATTCCACAATTAAGTGAACAAGATGATAGCATTGGTCAGACCAAAACATATAATGGTGTATGCTTGAGGAAACAATCACGAGTAAGACAACATTGCGATCATCGTTGGTTCTGCTTTGATTTGACAATAGCCCACACTCAAATCAAAGTTTTGACAAGACAATAGATCCAACAACTAATCATGAGGACCAATTGATGAAGATATCATCTTTATTCAACACACACACACACACACACAAGGATATTCCTTTGGAATGAACTAAGTCGGATACAACTTTTATCTTCCAACTCTCCAAGTTATTGTTCAGCATATCCAACTAGTTCAGGCGTATCCATCACGGATCCTGGGAGAAAACATGGTTTATGGAAAGACCCACTTGATCACGAACTCAACATAATGGTTAGGGAACAACCTGGTGATACTTCCAAGGAGATATTTGGAAAATCATGAACCACTGATATGTTGTTAAGCTCGAGAACAAATCTTGCTTTCCAGGCAAGTTGATATGATCAAAGGTGCGAGGGATTAACACAATCCTAACTCGTTGATCAAAGAATGCACCAGAAATAAGGACTAGGTAGCACGGTTAACCTTAGAATTATAATTCAATAACCAACATGCTAAGAATGGGATTATTGTCCATTAACTACCAAGAAATGGAGTTGCTAGGAGTATTGATTTCACACATCATGGTTCATTTGTCGGCATTCTGGTTACAACAACATGGGACCAAGGAAAGAACGATGATGGCGGGAAGTATCACTGCATAAAGAATTCATAAGAGGTGGTGCAATTCTCACGACAATCCTAACATAAAGGGGGTAATACTCCCGGGTAGAGCAGAACAAAAGCTGGATTAGCATTTTGATCTGCGGAATACAACTGTTTTGAACAAATCCTGGATATGATGAAATACTGGAGTTTGCTTCTCCTAATCATTCTAGAATAGAATGGCTCGATAGACCATAAGAGTAAAAGGCATCGATGAACACGAATGCACGACATACTCTTGACTATCAACTGATAGACTAAGGCCGGAATACAACTGAAGAGGGAAAAAAATCAAAGGAACATATAACTTTCTAAGTTGTGGATGCATAGATTAGCATGTCGAGCAAAGCTCAACATATTTCTTCCGAATAACCCATGCAGAAAAGTAGGATTGGTAGAGTCACAAACATAACGGAGAACTCATCAAGAACACTCTTATTGTGATCTTTTGGTTCGGGAGAACTTCTGCCATGATGGTTCATGGTATTGTAAGAAGGATATATCACAGACCTCGATGACCATCACAAAGGTTACTAATATCCTAAAGGAACGAGCAACACTATTAACATGAAGTAAGTAGAGTGAATCTTGGGTTCAAGAACCCAGGAATGGAATACCTACTAACTAAATAACATCATGGAATGCTTTTGAAAATGATGACCATAATTATCACAGTCGGAATACAACACAAGGTTGGGTTACTAGGTGGTTCTCTAAGATATCTTATTCCCCTAATAACTTCAACTTATATATCGAGGCAACAGAGTACCTCAACACACAAATTAGTGTGGTTAACATGGCCTAAAATGCATCGGGAATAGGGAGGAAAGATTTGCAAATGCATTAGATTCTTTAGAGACCTTGGATAACTCGGACAGCATAACGACTGTAAATGCTCAAAAAAGATTTTGAGACATCCAGCAAAATGGTGGCATAACCACTCACCATCACAATATCAAGGTCCCGAGACCAACTCTTAACACACATAAGTACTAGAAACTGAACTAAGGCTTGAATCCATCATTCCTATAAGTCTACGGATTAGTAACACGTGATCCTAATAGAAAAAAGAGAAGCCTAGTTCTTAATCCCCGTTGAAAATAAGAGGGTGACTCAGATCAGAAGGGTAGAAGGTAACGGAGTAAAAGGAGCATTACGTTCATTTCCACAATCAATTCCCTTATATAACTAAAGCATTTCTAGACTCGACTACTACCAGTTTGGCTTGGTAGTTCTACAGGTAGTCAGGCTCTAATACCAAAGCTGTCAGGACCCCGATCCTAATTTACACCAATCTAGCATGTAACACATTATATGACTTTGCGGCCTCACACACGGTATTCCCTCGGCTGCAGCCTTACCTAGGCCGAGACCGTTTGCACCTTTTGGCTCACGTATATGATTGTGTCACTAGCATCCAAATGACATAGAACCCAGGCCGACATGACTAGTCGTAAACCCAAGATTGCACAAACTTACAGGGACATGCATACATGACCCAACAATGCACGTGTCGGTCAGCAGCGGGTGTAACCGGGCTGTAGCAAGCTATCAAGACTCCGTGAACACCGCATGACATTTCCCCAATGGGACAGACATAGGAGCAAAGAAAGACACATGTTAGTCAGCCCTTTTGTTCCAGAGCAGTAGCGAACTACTATGGCTCAGTGGAAGCACTAGGAGACATTTCCCCATAAGGAAGGCTACCAAGAATAAACAACTAGCTGTCGGATCCCACACATACAAAGCATTTCAATAACATACACACAATATGCTCGATATGTGTAAATACGACATGGCATCACAATAGAACTCTACGACTCAAAATATTTAATCAAAAGGCTCTGAAGAGCCATACATAATATGATGTTACAAACATGGGTCTCAAAACCCACCATACAAGTCATACAAGCAACAAGCCCAAGCGGAAGCTTAACCATGTCTGAGTACAGACATCTAAAAAGAAACAAGGCTAGACATCATGTCTATCTACAAGACCCTCCAAAGGAACCAGACCTCTATCTGGGACTCCCAAGCTAACCATCATAGTCCGCATAGAACTACTAGTAAGACTGAAGTCTCTCTGCAAAAACATAAATTAAGCAAACATGAGTACAAATGTACTCAGCAATACTTACATCAGAACAACTACTCATGCATCAGTATCAACAAGGGGTGGTGGAGTTTAACTACAGCAAGCCGGCTTTGATCGAGTGGCTGTCCTATACTACAAGGGGCAATTGCATTTTTACCCCTAGTTGGTTCCTACCCACGGGTTTTGCCCTTACTTTTCGATCTTGCTCAGTTTTTCCCTTACTTTTTCCATCGAGGTCCCTCGAGTGCCCTTTGACCGTTTGACCAAAACTTTGAAAATTCATAACTAATTTATACGAACTCAGAAAAATGCAAATAAGATATCAAAATGTTCATATAAACATTACCTTTATGGGCATATCATTTGCATTCAGGAAAAATGCATCGTTTAAACTACCTGAGGTAATTAATGTTATTAACATTATTAAAAATAAATAGGTATAAACACATTTTTTTCAAGAATAAAAATTACATGCAAATGTAGGTGATGTTTTCTGAACATCCTGATAACTTATTTGCATTTTTCTGAGTTTGTATCAACTTGTTATGAATGTTCTAATGACTTTGACCATTATTTGGAAACTTCATAACAAGTTGATACGAACTCAGGAAAATGCAAATAAGGTATCAGGATGTTCAGAAAGCATCACCTACATTTGCATATAATTTTTATTCATGAAAAAATATTGCTTATACCTATTTATTTTTAATAATCTTAATAAAATTAATTACCTCGGGTAGTTTAAATGATGCTTTTGTCCTAAATGCAAATGATATGCCCATAAAGGTAATGTTTATCTGAACATTTTGATATCTTATTTGCATTTTTCTGAGTTCATATGATTAGTTATGAATTTTCAAAGTTTTGGTCAAATGGTCAAAGGGCATTCGAGGGACCTCGATGGAAAAAGTAAGGGCAAAACTGAGCAAGCTCGAAAAGTAAGGGAAAAACCCGTGGGTAGGAACCAACTAGGGGTAAAAATGCAATTGTCCCATACTACAACTACCAGTATTGGCATTGAGGTGAGAAAGCGCACACGATTCCACATATTCACCAAATCAATACACCACTATGGATCGGCTCCCGTCTCCCTACGAGAAGGCCATCCATAGCACTCACACTTATCTTGTGCATTTTAGAGTATCCACTTAAAGTTATCTGTGAATAATGTAAGCATTCCAAGTAGTCCATATCCGCTGACTCGGCTATTCAAATAGATCATTAATAACCTTGCAGGGTGTACTTCTTCACACACACTCTCACCACTTACCACCATGTACACGTCATGTATCTCGGCAACCTTGAAGCGGAAGCCTAGTGAGGGTGTCAGCCATGACTTGACTAACCACACAAGTCTCTAGTCCAGGTTTATCGCCTATTTGAGTTCCATCCGCAAGGAAGTCTGGCCGAGGTTTCCACTACGGACCCAAGCGATGTGTGCAGGGTTCCCGAGCCCACCAAATGGGTGCTTCGATACACCGGTCCACGGTGTATCTACCACGTCACTGCCACCCCTAGGATCAGCGCTACACAGGGCCTCCAACCCATATCCTACAAACACTAGAAACTAGTTGCAACTCCTCGACGAAGATCACGACAATTAATAAGTAGAGAAGTCAATTAAGGATCCTAATGTGTGGTAGTAATTGTCTTTGATCACAAACACGGAACTCAGTTCCTGAGGACTCGTGTTCACACACTTAGCTCTCAATAGTAGGACATGTTCATCACCATTCCAATCCATCCCAGATGAATCAGACCTAACACAACTCTAAGCATAGCAGGCATAACAAGCAAGCATGAATGAGTAGGCACATCATGGCTCAAACAACTCCTACTCATGCTAGTGGATTTTTACTAATTATTGTGCCAAAGACCGGTCACGCAGTGGAATGGGTTCAACTATAACAACATGTAATAGTTGAATCATTGTTGTCCTAATGCAGTAAAAGAGAGCAGGAGAGAGAGAGAGAGTGGGATTGTATTGGAATGCTCAAAGGGGGTTTGCTTGCCTGCCACTTCTGAAGACAGCATTGGGTCTTCGTCAGTGTCATCGATCACATCGTCGGAACAATGTCTACGATGAGGGGACAAACACCAGCAAACAAGAGGTAACACAATCAATGCATTGCAACAATATGATGCATGATCATGACATGGCAATATGCTAGTGTTCGAGCTAATGCAAAATGCTACCATGTTAGTTGAAGTTCATTTGAATCAAAGATTCAAATTCAGACTCCAAAAGAAGCATTTAAAATGCCCTCTAATTGATTTGACCTGATCAGCAGCTATAAGTTGTTCAAACATGCATGAAAATGCCATAAACAAATTCTTTGGATTTTTTTTGATAATTTTTCATATATAAATCTTTTCCATCTTGAGCTATAGATTATTTTCTATGATTTTTAGAAGTTTAACCCTTTTTCTAGAATTTATGGTTATTTAGAAATTAAACTAATTCTAGAAAAGGAATACTACGCCAGGATGATGTCAAGCTAACGTCAGCCAGTCAACAGGGTTGACCAAGGTCAAACCTGACTAGTAGGGCCCACTGGTTAGTGACCCAGGGTTAATCTAGGTCAAACCCGACGCGGACTAGGGTTTGACCCTGTGGTGGGACCCGCTGTCAGTGTCTGTTAGAGGGCTAATTAGGGGGCCTTAGCCGCTAATGGCCGTGGTGTTGACAGTCACCGGAGTTAGGCCGCCAGCAACCAGAGCAATGATGTAAGTTCATCAGACTTGTGCTACAGAGGGCGGTTGGACACCCGGAAAGTAGCTACGGGGACCTGGCGAGGTGGCACATCTAATGGTGGCGGCGGCTAGAGCTGGGGTGGCCGGAGCTCGCCAGAACGGAGCTCGCGGTGGTGGCCGGAGTTTGGACCTCGGTGAAAACGGCGTTGCGGAGCACGAGTGAGCAAGGTAAAGAGCTGGGCAGCCTCCTAGGGTCACCATGAGCTCAGTCCAGTCCACGGGCGCGCCCCGTTTGAGCTCTGGCCACGGCGGTGACAAATCCGGGCGGCGTGATCTTCGTTCACGGTGGGAACGGCGCTAGGGCATGGGGGTGAGCAAATGCAGAGAGGGGAAAGATGGCTGGGCAAACAGGGAGTCGGACGAGATGCTCGGCGGCCTCGAGGATGGCTTGGTGACGGCCAAACAGCAAAAGCCATCTCCGGTGACCGACGAGGAAGACGAAGATGATGTGATGTTTAAAGCATCTCGCGGGCGCGTGCTTCGTCTTGGTGCTCCACGGCTTTGAGGCGGACTCGTTGGACAAGGCAGATGGGCAAGGGGAGCTCGGTGGACGCGGTGGTAGCGAACAACAGCGGCGGTGGCCCTTGGGCACGAGGCGAGGAGAGACGACGGAAGTGAGCGGGTTGGATTCGGGGACGTGTGTGGCAATGTCGAGGGGGTCGGGGCATAGGCAGGTAGGGTGGAGGTGGCCGGGCGCGTGCGCGCATGTGTCGGCCACGCGCTCTGCCTACTGGCTGAAGGAGGAAGACGACAGGGGTGCCAGGTTGGCTGGGCCGATTCTCTCCTCGGCCAGGTAAGCAAGTAAGGTTTTGCTCTGTTTTATTTCCATTCAGTTTTCTTTTTATTTATTTATTTCTCCCACTGTTTCGAATTTAGACAAATTCAAACAATGCCACAAAGGTTCTGGAATATTTTATGATACAAATATGGACCTAGCCAAAAGCACATAATTCATTTCAGAAGCATCTGAATTTATATTCTAAATATATGAATATAAATTCAAACTCAAATACAATAGTGATTTAAATTCAGTGACCAAAATTTTCCACAAAAATGTTCACTATTTTTGGTTTGGTCTCAAAGCCTTGCCAAAATTATCAAAATTCATGAAGGGCATTTTGGGTTCATTGAATGAGATTTTAGGGTTCTTTGCCCTTTATGAAAATAATTTTTTAGGCTTTAAAATTCCTCAATTCAGTTTCTTGAATTTAACATGATGCATGATGCTCACATGTGTAACTAATTGCAATCATGAAGAACAAGTGTGGAAAAAGGATAGTGACATTGTCCCATCTCTCTTTTTCTCTCATTTTTACCTTTTTTCTTTCTTTTTTTCTTTTGGGATCTTTGGCCTCTTTTTTCCCATCCAGAGCCTCATCACGACTTGTGGGGGAATCATAGTCTACATCATCCTTTCCTCACATGGGACACTGCTCTAATAATGATGATCATCACACTTTTATTTACTTACAACTCAAGAATTACAACTCGATACTAGAACAAAGATAGGACTCTATATGAATGCCTCCAGTGGTTTATCGGGATGTGCAATGATCTAGCGTGACATGTATAGAAAAATATGAATGGTGGCCAAGACACAAAGTCCATGTCAACTATATGATCACGCAAAGAAATATGACTATGATGGTATGTGTCATAATAGATGGAACGGTGGAGGTTGCATGGCAATATATCTCAGAATGGCTATGGAAATGCCATAATAGGTAGGCATGGTGGTTGTTTTGAGGAAGGGTATATGGTGGGTTTTAATGCACCAGCGAAAGTTGAGGGTAGTAGAGAGGCTAGCAATGGTGGAAGGGTGAGGTGTGTATAATCCATGGACTCAACATTAGTCATAAAGAACTCACATACTTATTACAAAAAACTTATTAGACAACAAAGCAAAGTACGAATATGCATGCTCCTAGGGGGACAGATTGGTTGGAAAAGACCATCGCTCGTCCCCGACCGCCACTCATAAGGAAGACAATCAAAAATAAATCATGCTCTAACTTCATCGCATAACGATAGACCATACGTGTATGCTTCAGGAATCACAAACCTTAACACAAGTATTTCTACTAATCCACAATTACTCTCTAGCATGACTCTAATATCACCATCTTTATATCTCAAAACATTGCAAGGAATCAAACTTCTCATATATTCAACGCTCTTTATGAAAGTTTTATTGTATCCCTCTTGGATACCCATCATACTAGGACCAAATTCATAACCTAAGAAAATTTCCATACTATTTTCAAGACTCCCAAAATAATATAAGTGAAGCATGAGTGTTCATCAATTTCTTTAAAATAAAACCACTGTTGTGCTCTAAAAAGATATAAGTGAAGCACTAGAGCAACTACCTAGCTAAAAAGATATAAGTGAAGCACATAGAGTATTCTAATAAATTCATGATTATGTGTCCCTATCAAAAGGTTTGTACAGAAAGGATGATTGTGGCAAACTAATGCAAAGACTCATATAATACAAGACGCTCCAAGCAAAACACATATCATGTGGTGAATAGAAATTTAGCCTCAAGTAAATTTATTGATGGATTGAAGATAAAAAAGGGGATGCCATCCTGGGCATCCCCAAGCTTAGATGCTTGGTTGTCCTTGAATATTACATCGGGATGCCCTGGGCGTCCCCAATCTTAGGCACTTGCCACTCCTTATTCCATAGTCCATCAAAACTTTACCCAAAACTTGAAAACTTCACAACACAAAACTCAATAGAAAACTTGTGAGATCTGTTAGTGAAACAAAGCAAATAACCACTTTACATACTGTTGTAAACTCATTCCAATTTTATATTGGTGTTATAACTACTGTATTCTAACTTCTCCATGGTACATACCCCCCGATACTACCCATATATTCATCAAAATAAGCAAACAACACAATGAAAACAAAATCAACAGAATATTCTGTAGTAATCTGGACATTTGCCAAAGTTCTATAATTCTAAAAGTTCTAAAAAATAGCAAAACAGAGGCAATTTGTGTTTCAATATTTTATAAAAATTTCAAAATTTTGTCATGCTCCAGTGATTTTTAACAATTCTGTTACTGAATGCAAAAGTTTCTGTTTTTCAGCAAAATAAAATCAACTATCACCATAGATCATATCAAAGGTCTTACTTTGCTAAACACTAATTAAAACACTAAAAAAATTACTACAAAAGTAATATTGTGTATTTATTCAAGAATAGAGGAAAAAAACACAAAAAATTGGGTTGCCTCCCAACTAGCGCTATTGTTTAACGCCTGCAACATCCCAATTTTCAATTTGGATGTTATACATAGATCATCGTATGCATATCATATTTTATTCTTGCATTTTCATTGAGATCCTGGAAATCTTAAGCAACAGGACCCACGGAGAGAGTTGGAGGTTTCAGAAAATTCATATTTGAGTTTTTTCAAATTTGAAGAAAAGGATCAATTTGGTTTTATTATTTTCTCTCCAATTATTTGCAATATTAAAATAAATGAGAGAAGATAATATGACTTCTTCAAATTCAGAGAAATATTGGAGAAAGAATTCTAAAGTCAAATTATGGTTTTTCTGGTATTTTATTTGCTATTTTATTTGAATTAGAAAAATATGCATTTTTGAAAATTGCATTTTTAGGCCTGAAAAATGTTCATTTTGTTCTAAATATTTCATTTAGACGGCGAAAATTGTTTTTGGCATTTTTAGATTTTTTTTATATTTTATTAAGATTTTTCTTTTTCGGGTGAATTATTTATTAAAAAAATATTCCCGGACCGAACTGGGCCGTTGGCCAAACCGGCCCACAGCGCCGCCGCCTTCCCCGCGCCGAATCGCGCCCGAGCCGGACTCCCGCAGGATTCCGGGAGCCGCCGCCGCTTGGCCCCTCAGCCAAGTTGGGAACCCCCTTCCTTTATAAGCGTCGTCGCCCCTCCTCCCCCCGAAGCCCTCGCCCCGCCCGCCCGCCACTTCGCCACAGGCGCGCCCTTGCCGCCGCCTTGTCGCGCCACCCGCCCGCCCGCCATCATCGCCACGCCCGCCTCGCCGGACTTCATGGGAAGCCGCCCGTCATTGCCGATCTTTTTCGGTTTAGGTATAAAAACCGTTTGGTTTTTTATAAACCCTAGATCTGTTTTTTTCATTAGATCAGTTCAGTTTTTGTCGGTTTATTTATTTAGCGGATGTTCGTCCATTCGTTCGTTTTAACGAACGTTGTTCGCCGGTTAGGTTCAGACAATGAACATTCCTTCGTTAGTTTTTTCTTTTTAAAATATTTCCGCCAGGGACTTATACGTGATTATTTTTATCGCGATTCAGCCCATATTTTTCGAACTAGTATAACTTTTTACTCGTTTATCCGAATTAGATGAAACCAACACCAAAATCTTCCCTCTTTCCAGTTAACCAACTTGAACATGATTTTAGTACTGTAAAATTTGATTTTAGTTCAGATAGTATACGATCTTGTTCCGTACGTATTTTGAGTTTCGTTGCTCCATTTGAGTTGAATCTTTTTGCGAACCGTAGCTAATCACATGTACTTTCTGTTAAGATCTAATTCACATGTTAATAATGCTGTTAGGTTTTGACTCTTGTTAGTTTAAGTCGTTTGCTTGTTTTGTGTTTGATTTGGATCTTCTCTCGAGTTTTCTCGTGTTTCGTTTGAGTGATTGCTTATGTATGCTATTGTTTGTATACGCTAGATTACCCGGAGTGCGAAGCTTGTTACTACGAATCTCCAGAGTTTGCAGATCGTCAACAAGGCAAGTTACACTTTGATCATACTCTTTTATACCCAGTTTTTACTATGCATTAGTTCTGCCCCACAAATATTTGCATTGGTAGGATTGGGAACATGTGGTTTTGGTTGTAGTGTTTGATGTAGGAACCTAATACCTTTTGGTCACCCCGGGAATATACGTATTGCTTATTATTGCTTAGCCATGCTCGTAGACGGGGATTGGATCGTGATTCACACATGGAAGTTTGAGAGTTAATTTAATCGGATAAAATTGAGGTGGCAACTTTAATACAAATCTTGGTGGATTGGTTGACGCACCTGGAGTACCCACTGTTGTCTGTTTTGGAAATCCCGGAGTACCCGTGAGATTGTCCTATGGAATGCCACCCAGGCTCAAAGGGATCATAAGATTATTCATGCTAGAAACTTCCGTGTGCAGCCACAATCCATTATGGGCTCTGGCATAGTTGTGTAAGTTGTGTGAGCTCTTGAAGAGGTAGAGTAGCAGATGTAGAGGGTTGTAAGTGGTACTGTCTACTCGGAGTAGAGAGTTAATGCTTCAGAAAGGCTATGTCTCGATCATCCGATCATGGATGCGGTCTAGTCTTGTGGGGAAAAGTGCGCAAACCTCTGCAGAGTGTATAAACTAATCATGGTTAGCCGTGTCCCTGGTTATGGACATCTTGAGTATTTAGTACTTGAACATATTGATGTGATCTCAACACGTTACTCAAATTAGTTTTGATGTTGGGTTAATGATGATACTTTTAATTGGGATTTGAGTTGGAGGAACCTTCTCAAATAATGGGCAACATGGGAGTAGTTAAATAAATTTATTCCTTTGTTGTAGGGAAAACTAGCTTTATGCAAAACCATGAAACGTACAGCCTCCACCCACCAAATATTGCATGTAGATATAGTCTTTGCATTATCATTGCTTTATTAAAGGTAACTATGCCAAAGATATTCCATGTGTCAACCCGCTTCCTACCGCAACGTCTTATGTCGCAGACTACTCGGACGATGATTAAGGTGCGATAGGTCGTTGTTTTGCACTCTGCTATGCTGTTCGAGTTGATGGACTCATTTACCTTCGAAGCCTTCCGTTGTTATCTAGTCTAGATGGCCTTCAGCGATGATTTATTTATGTAATAATAATCTTTATGAGGACTCGATGTAATAAGTG
Organism: Aegilops bicornis; assembly: GCA_021605145.1. Lineage (NCBI taxonomy): Eukaryota > Viridiplantae > Streptophyta > Magnoliopsida > Poales > Poaceae > Aegilops > Aegilops bicornis. The sequence continues at coordinate 365,093,502 of CM038673.1, read as the reverse complement.
TGTCATTGAAACTCTGTTATAATTCCTCGAGTACTGTGCATGTCAGCATTACTCATCCAGGGATGACACTGATGCATAGAGACTTGACTTTTGAGGTCTGGTCGCTACAAGATGGTATCAAAGCACACACTGACTGTAGGACGCGACCACTAGAATGAGCCGTAGGATTTCTCTTATTTACTCATTTCTAATTCTCCTCTCTTTCTACTCTATAGATGGCGGATCCCAGGAACAAGTTCACTCAGCCGGATGACGACACCCCTTTCGGAAAGCACTTGAAGGAAGTCACTTAGTATCTGAACATCGGATTACCAATCTTCATGGGGACTTTTGCTACATCTGTACCGAAAGAGGAGCGCTGGAAGATCAAAGTCTGGATGCCAACTGTCGTGGAATTAACACGTCAGATGTCCTAGTGTGAGGACTTAGTCGCGAGGCCAACACATCTATGTGGTAGCTTGAGAGGGGTTGAGCGGAATCGAGAGACGCAACACAAGACAAGGTTTTAGATAGCTTCGGGCCCCGGGAAACATCATCAGGTAACAACCCTACATGTTGTTTGAGGCTAGATCTCATTATCATCATCATGAGGGAGTCGCCGTAAACCGGCTCTCCTCTAGTTGTGTCTAGCCCTAGAGATTGTTTCTTGCTTCTCCCTCTTTGGGGAGCCCTGCCCCTCCTTATATAAGTTAAAGGGGCGGGTTACATGTAGAGTCCATCTCAGACTAAGACTTAAACTATTTTGACTCCCCTTCCTGGGCTTCTTAACATCTTCCGGTTTAACATTGTCTGCCGGTTTAACATTGTCATGCCGGTTTAACATTGTCTGCCGGTTTAACATGGTCTTCCGGTTTAACATTTGCCGGTTTACCAAGTCCCAGCCGGATTATGACTCCGGCCGGGTCATACTGCGGGGTATATCCCCGACACTTCCCATCTTGCAGAGCCAATCATCTGCAACTATTGGCTCGGTGCTACTAGAGAACACCGGCGGATTCAGCCTCAAGAAACGAGCTAAGTGATCAACAGGTGGTGGTGGTGGTGGTGGGTTGTTGTTGTTGTTTCCCTGATTCTGATTCTGGACTAATAGCTGCATCAATGCATTCTGCTGCTGGATCAACTGAGTGAGCTCCGGTGGGAAAGCAAATCCATTGTCACGTCTCGAAGGCATCTGAGGGTTTAGAAAAGATGAGAATATAGAATAGAATGAGGTCTAGAGAGAAAAACACTACCCATACGCACATGAGGCAAATGCAAACAATATCACTTCAATCAATTCAAACAAGGGCATACAACGGTCTAAGTATCGTTACAAAAGTGCTCGGACTATACTATATACATGGGGGAATACTACTACTGTTATGGTGGTCAACTAGAAAAATTGATCGGTCGAAGACTCCATGATATCTGCTCCAGCTTCATCAACAAAGTCATCATCGCTATCATCTGGGTCCGAGTCAGTGTCGTCAATGATGATGTAGTTCTCCGAGCAAGTGCAATCATCGTCTTGTCCTCCAGTCGCGGGGAATCCCATAAACACTTTTAGCTTCTTCTTCTTCAGATCATCATTCTTCTCCACGAGTGTCAATATTTCCTCCTCATAACCATCGCGTGTAGACTTAAGTTCTTCCTCCAGCTCCGTGATCTTGGTCAATGCCTTCTTCAGATCTATCATGCCAGTGCACATTTGGTTCTCCTAGCGACGAATGTGCTGGTTTAGCTCCTGGATGAAAGCTGTAATTGATCTATCCTTCCTGGTGCTGATCATCTCCCATTGCTCATCTCGGCGCCCACAAATATGGTAGATAGTATACTTGAGATCCTTGTGGTAAACTTCTCCAATGCATCCCATGGTGATGTGGGCTGCCATGCTCTTTCTTAGACTCCAGGTTGGTGCATCAAAGGAAAACTCTATGGGCTCAGTGACGGGCATGAATGTCCTTCCTGGAACTTGAACTTGAATCATCCAACTCTCCTCTTCGGGTAAAGTGGCGATGTAGGTCTCGGTGAAGCTTGGTACTCTGATGTTCAGGTATCTAGTGACTTCCTTCAAGTGGCGTCCAAAGGGTGTATCTTCATCCGGTTGCGTGAATTTGTTCCTTGCATCCGCCATCCTAAAAGAGTAGAAACGGAGAGGAGTCAGAAATGAGAAGAGAGTAGTGATCTAGGGCTTTTAGCTTAGTGGTCGTGTCCTACAGTCAGCGTGTGCTCTAATACCATCTTGTAGCGACCAGACCTCAAACAGTCTGATCTCTGTGCATCAGTGTCATCCCCTGGATCGGTAATGCTGACATGCACAGTACTTGAAGGATTTATAACAGAGTAGCAATCACACACTTATTACATCGAATGTCTCAAAAGAGAACTTATTACAATAAATATGGCTTAAGGCCATTTAATAACGATAACAACGGAAGGCTTGGAAGATAAAGCGAGTCCATCAACTCCAACGGCATCACTGAGTATAAGATCACGACCTAAGGCACCTTACTCGTCGTCTGAAAAGTCTGCAACATGAACGTTGCAATCCGAAAACGGGCCAGCACATGGAATATGCTAGCAATGTAACACATAAAGAGTAATGAACAGAATAATGCTATCACTACATGCATATATGGCTAGTGGAAAGCTCTATGGTTACAGTTTTGCGTAAAGCCAATTTTTCCCTACAACAAAGGAATACATTTTATTTAACTATCATGGTGGTTGTTAAACATTGAGAAGGTTGCTCCAAATCAATCCCAATTAAGCACCATCATTTAACCCAACAAAACTAAATTAAGTAACATGATGAGATTCACATGAAAATCCAAGTACTAGATACTCAAAACGTCCATAACTGGGGACACGACTAACCATGATTAGTTTATACACTCTGCAGAGGTTTGCGCACTTTTACCCGCAAGACTCGATCTCCTCCGTTTGATTTCTCGCACTACATGGTGTTTGAGAAACGGATGACCGAGACACAGTCTTTCAGAAGCATTAGCTCTTTACTCCGGGTAGACAGTACCAACCTACATCCCCTACATCTGCTAGTCTACCACTGAAAGAGGTCACACAACATACTCAACTAAGCTAGAGCACATAGTAGCTTGCGGCTGCACACGGAAGTTTCTAGCATGAATAATCTCATGATCCCTTTGAGCACAGGTGGCGGTCCATAGGAGAATCACACGGTACCCCGGGATTTCCAAAAATACAGGCAACACTGGGTTCCCCAGGTGCCTCAATCCACCCAGATGTGAATTTAAGTTGCCACCTTAAGTAAACCATTAATTTAAACAATCTCACATCTATCATGGAAAAACACTCACCCAATCCACGTCTACTAGCATAGCATAGCAATATAAGCAAACGTAGAAGTAACTCCCAAATGTTTGATAATAAAACTGGTAATAGGTACTACCTCATCTACTTCCCAAAACCCACATATTAATCAGATCCTAATCATGCAATTGTTTGAGGATTGATCTAATGCAATAAAACTAGGTAGTAAAGAGGTGTGATCAAAGTGTTACTTGCCTTGCTGATGATCCATGAAACCTAGAGACTCGAAGTAGCAAGCAGCGCACTCCGGTTACTCTATCGCAAACAGACAAGCATACAATAAGCACTATGCACAGGTGAAACTCAAATAAGAGATCTAACCAGAAAGTTCAACTTAAGAACTCCGGTTTGCAAAAAGAATCAAATCAAACGAAGCAACGAAAGTCAAACGGCGAAAGAAACAAGCTTCGCTTACTAATCTGGACTTAAGTAAAATTTGACAATAGCAAAAACTTGTTTGAGTTGGTTAAACGGAAAGAGGGTTTCGAGACGAAACTCTAGGCGCTTGAATCGCCTGATTCCGATAAACGAGCGAAAAGTTATACTAGAACGAAAATTAGATCAAAAATCGCGATCAGAAATAATCGTGGAAAATCCAAAAAAAGAAAAAACGGACGAACAGGCTAACGAACCAACGTTCGCTGTCTGTGGCTAAACGATGAAAACCGTTCGTTAAAACGAATGTATGGACGAACGTCCGTTAAATAACTAAATCGAGAAAAAAACCGACGAACTGGTCTAAAGAAAAAAAACAGATCTAGGGTTTTTTTTAAACCGAACGGTTTATATAAAAAAGGCGGCGGCGTCGGCGGCTACCTTGTCGGGTCCGGCGGGGCTGGGAGGCGTCGGCGGCGGTGGCGGAGGGTGGCGCGCGCTAAGCGGCGGCAGCTGCTGCCTTCTTGGCGTGAGCGGTGGGCGGACGGTGGCGGCGGCGGCGCCAGGTATTTAAGGAGGGGCTGGCTTGGGAAGGGGCACTGGCGTGGCGGACTCCGGCTCGGCAGAGTCCGGTCGGAACCTGGACGGGAGGCGGCGCGGCTGGGCCTTCGGCCCGGTCAGTGCGAACAATTTTTCTTTAAATATTCCGCCGAAACTTAAATAAATCCTAGAAAATAAAATAAAATTCTAAAAATGCCAAAACAAATTTCCACCGTCTAAATAAGATATTTAGAACGATATGAACATTTTATTGGCCCTAAAATGCGATTTTGAAAAACATGCAATTTTCCTAAATTCAAATGAAAATAGCGATAAACTCTGAAATAAAATGTTCTTTGATTTTATTATTGAATTCTCAATATTTCTTTATTTTGGGAAATTCATTTTATTCCCTCTCTTTTTTTTGTATAAGAAATATCGGAAGATAAAATAATTAAAATCAAATGATCCTATTTTCAAAATTTGAGAAAACTGAATTATGAAAATAACGAAATCTCCAACTCTCTCCGTAGGTCCTTGAGTTGCGTGAAATTTCTAGGATCAAGCCAAAATGCATTAAAATATGATATGCATTGATGATCTAATGTATAACATTCCAAATCGAAAATTTGGGATGTTACAGTTCAGGAAGAGTCCAATCATCATAATTTTTCAATATATTATTAAATAATTCCTCAGCTTGGCCAATAATTCGTTCCCAGAAAACACAACTAGCACAACTATCTAGGAAGTCCCTAGAAGCATCGGTTAGTACATTATAGAAGATATCAAGTATTTCATTTGTCTTAAGAGGATGATTAGGCAAAGCATTAAGCAAATGGAGAAGCCTCCCCCAAGCTTGTGGGAGACTCTTCTTCAATTTGCACAAAGTTAAATATATCCTGTAAGGCAGCTTGTTTCTTATGATCAGGAAAATATTTTGTAGAGAAGTAGTAAATCATATCCTGGGGACTACGCACACAACCAGGAGCAAGTGTATTGTACCAAATCTTAGCATCACCCCTTAATGAGCACGAAAATAATTTGAGGATATAGTAATAGTGATTTTTCTCATCATGAGCAAAAAGGATGGCTTTATCATTTAATTTAGTAAGATGTGCCACAACAGTTTCAGTTTCATAGCCGTGGAAAGGATCGGATTCAACCAAAGTAATCAACTCTGGGTTGACAGAGAATTCATAATCCTTATCGGTAACAAAGATAGGTGATGTAGTAAACTTAGGATCACATTTCATTCTAGCATTCACAGGTTTTTCTTTCAGTTTGCATAATAATTTCTTAAGATCATCTCTATCATTGCAAGCAAGAAAGTCTCTAGCTATCTCCTCATCCATAACATAACCTTCGGGTATCTTAGGTAATTCAACTCTAGGAGAGCTAGGTCTAATAGGTGTTTCATAATTCTCAGTTTCAAAGGCTTCATCAGATTTAGTAATTTCATCAGTTTCAACATTCTCAATATCTTTAGCTTGAGCAAGTTGTTCATCTAGAAATTCACCTAGTGGCACATTATCATCGGGAAAGGTACTAGCATCATCATCAGCATCATTCATAGCAGAAGTAGCATCGTCAATAACTTGTGACATATCAGGATTAATAGCATGTGGTCACTACTAGGGAAAAGCCTATACACAGAAAGTTACTAGTAGCGAGGGTTAAAAACCCTTGCTACTGCTACTTACCAGTAGCGCAGGTTTTTAAACCTCGCTACTACTAAGTTGATAGCAGTAGCGCGGGTTTTTAACCCTCGCAACTACTAAGCGGTCTCTACCGTGCCTCCCGGGACATGCCATAGTAGTAGCGCGGGTTTTTAAAACCTCGCTACTACTAAGTTTGATAGCAGTAGCGTTGGTTTTTAGCCCTCGCTGCTACTGGGTGGTGCCATTGTAGTAGCGAGGGGTAAAAACCGCTACTACTAAAGGTCCCATTTTCAAACTCTACCCCCCACGGATCGCCTTTTCAGTTTAAAAAAATAAAAGAAAATGATGAAAATGTCAAAAAAATAAAAGAAAATAAGTTTCCCATGTGATATGTGGTCTAGTTGTTGGGAAAATTTGCAAATATGAATTTCGACTTTATTTGCAGAATCTCTCGAGAATTTATAAAAATGGGCATAACTTTTGCATACTAACTCGGATGAAAAAGTTTTTTATATGAAAAATCATCTACTCAAAAAGTTATATCCAAATTTAACTAGGGGAACCCCGTTAAACATTTTCAAAATCCTCAAAAACCTAACAGAAAAAAAGTTACGGGGCTTTTAAGATCTAGAGTGGAAAAAATCGAAAAAAATCAAACTGTGTGGTCAAACTGTTGTCAAACAATATGGTTAAACTAATTATTCTAGAATATTAGTGTTACTAAATAATTATTTTAGTTTTTTTGAATTTTGGTCAAATCTTGTCAAACTGTGGTCAAACTAATTATTCAAGAAATATTAGTGTTACTAAATTTTTAGAACAATAGTTTCAAACTCAAATAGTGAAATGTGTGACTTCATGCTCAAGCTAAATTCCTGAGGTTAATAGGATTGCCATCTTACTATTGTCAGGAAAACAACAAGTGCAGACTTGGAAACGAGGGAGAATAGAACCCGGAAGTTAAGCGTGCTCGAGCTGGAGTAGTGAGAGGATGGGTGACCGTCCGGGAAGTTAGATGATTTGGAATGATGAGGGGTGATTAGAGATTAAATTGAGCAGCGATCAGGGGTGATTAGAGATTTGAGGTTAAAATAATTCAGAAATTTGAAAATTAGGGAAAAAATCGAAATATTTTTGAAAAATTCAAAAAAACCCCGCGCTGGTAGTAGTAGCGCGGGTTTTTACGCACACTACTACTACAGGACATAGTAGTAGCGCGGGTGGCACCCGCCATCGCTATAAGTTAGTCAGAAGCGCCTTATTAGTAGCGCCGGCCCCCGCGCTGCTAATAGGCCCAAAACCCGCGCTGCTGCTAGGCTTTTCCCTAGTAGTGGGTGGTGTTGCAAGTTTACTTAAAATAGAAGGTGAATCAAGTGTAGAGTGTGATGGAAAATCCTTACCTCCCCTTGTCTTAGAGGGAACGATCTTGGTTTTGGTATCCTTTAGATTCTTCATAGTGATGAATAGATAATAATCCCAAGTGACTCAACAAATATAGTTATGCTCCCCGGCAATGGCGCCAGAAAAAGGTCTTAATAACCCACAAGTATAGGAGATCGAACAATTTTCGAGGGTAGAGTATTCAACCCAAATTTATAGATTCGACACAAGGGGAGCCAAAGAATATTTGTAAGTATTAGTAGTTGAGTTGTTAATTTAACCACACCTGGAGATTAAATATCTACAACAAAGGGATCAGTAGCACAATAATATTATAGTTTTGATAGTAGTAGTAATGATAGCAGTGTTAACGGTAATAGTAGTAACAGTTTTGTAGTAGTTGTAACAGTAGCAATAGCAATAGTAACTTAGCAAGAACAATACATGGAAAACTTGTAGGCATTGGATCGGTGAATTCGTTGGATGATATTCATCATATAAAAGTCATAACCTAGGGCGACACAGAACTAGCTCCTGTTCATAAATATAATGTAGGCATGTATTTCGTTAATAGTCATACGTGTTTATGGAAAAGAACTTGCACGACATCTTTTGTCCTACCCTCCCGTGGCAGTGGGGTCCATAAGGAAACTAAGGGATATTAAGGTCTCATCTTAATAGAGAACTGAAACAAAGCATTAACACATAATGAATACATGAACTCCTCAAACTACGGTCATCACCGGAAAGTATCCCAATTACTGTCACCCTGGGGTTTACGGATCATAACACATAATAGGTGCACATGACTTGCAAGATCAGATCTACAACATAGATATAATGGTGAAAACATAAATGGTTCAGATCTGAAATCATGGCACTCGGGACCTAGCGGCAAGCATTAAGCATAGCAAAGTCATAGCAGCATCAATCTCACAACATAGTGGATACTAGGGATCAAGCCCTAACAAAACTAACTCGATTACATGATGACTCTCATCCAACTCCTCACTTACCAACAAGCCTATGAAGGAATTACTCACTCCCGGTAGGGAGCATCATGGAATTGGTGATGTAGGAGGGTTGGTGATGATGAAGACCGAAGATTCCCCTCTCCGGAGCCCCGAATAGACTCCAAATCTGGCCTCCCGATGAAGAACATGAGGTGGTGGCGACTCCGTATTGTGAAACGTGATGAAACTTCCTCCTTTATTTTTCTCCGAAAATAGGAATTTATGGAGTTGGAATTAGGGTAGGGGCCATGAGGGCCCCACAACCCAGCAGGGCGCACTTGGAGGGGGTGGCGTGCCCTGGTGTATCGTGGCCAGCCAGGGCACCCCCTCCGGTGGTTCTTGTTTCCAGTATTTTTTATTTATTCTGAAATAGATCTCCAAAAAGTTTCGTCCAAATTCGAGAACTTTTATTTCTGCACAAAAACAACACCATGGTAGTTCTGCAGAATACAACGTTAGTCCGGGTTAGTTTGATTCAAATCATGCAAATTAGAGTCCAAAACAAGAGCAAAAGTATTAGGAAAAGTAGATACGATGGAGACATATCAGTATCCCATAATCTTTAAGAGTTTGGGTCATCCAAAGTAATTGAGCACAACATGATCTGGCGGTAATGTATTCCGCTTCAGCAGTGGATAAGGATACCAAATTTTGTTTCTTGGAGGACCAAGAGACAAGGGATCTACTAAGAAATTGACAAGGACCTGAAGTGGACTTTCTATCAACCTTGTCACCAGCATAGTCTGAGTCGGAATAGTCAACAAGATCAAAAGATGACCTCTTAGGATACCAAATGCCAAAGTTTGGTGTATGAATTAAGTATATCACTATCCTTTTCACGGCCTTAAGATGACATGCTTTAGGATCCGCTTGATATCGTGCACACATGCACACACTTAGCATAATATCGGGATGGGAGGCACATAAATATAATAATGAACCAATCATAGATCGGTAAACCTTTTGGTCAACCGGGTTGCCATCCATAGTCAAGTCAAGATGTCCACTAGTAGGCATGGGTGTTTTCATACCTTTGCTTTGTTGCATATTGAACTTATTGAAAATATCCATGGTATACTTTGTTTGTGAGACAAAGGAACCTTCCTTAGTTTTCTTGATTTGCAATCCAAGGAAAAATTTGTGTTCACTCATCATGGACGTCCCAAACTTATCTGACATTAACCTTCCAAACTTTTCACTAAAATGGGGGTTAGTAGAGCTGAATATGATATCATCCACATAAATTTGGCACACAAATAGCTCACCATTAACCCTTTTAGTAAAAAGAGTAGAATCAATTTTCCCAATTTCAAACCCTTTTTCAAAAAGAAACTTAGTCAAGCATTTATACCAAGCTCTAGGAGCTTGTTTAAGACCATAAAGAGCTTTGTGAAGTTTGTAAACATGATTAGATTTCTTGGGATTAACAAAGCCGGGAGGTTGTTTAACATAAACTTCCACCTCAATTCCACCTTTTAGAAAAGCACTTTTAACGTCCATTTGGTATAGAGTGATATCATGGTGATTGGCATAATTAAATAAAATGCGAATGGACTCAAGTCTAGCAACGGCGGCATATGTCTCACCGTAGTCCATACCTTTGACTTGAGTGTAGCCTTGAGCAGTGAGAAGGGGCTTATTGCGTACAACTTTTCCATCTTCATCTTTCTTATCCCGAAACACCCATTTGGTTCCAATGACATTATGATCATCCTTGGGCTTTTCAACCAATGTCCATACTTGATTCCTCTCAAAGTTGTGTAGCTGTTCGTGCATAGCATTTATCCAATCCAGATCCTCAAGGGCTTCTTCTACCTTCATAGGTTCAACACTAGAAATGAATAAGTAGTGTTCACAAAAAATAGCCAAACGAGTTTTAGAGCGAGTGATTCTCCCAGTTTGGATGTCATCGAAGATTTGTTCGACGGGATGATCTCTTGAGAATCTTGCTCTAACTCATGAGAGCTTTTGCTTGGGTTGAGGTGGAACATCCTCGTCATCATCCTCTTCTTCTTCATTGTTGGTGGCGTTGTCGTTCGCTTGTGGAGGTGGAGAAGGAGGTCGAGCTGGTTCATCTTGTTGCACTTCCTCAGTTCCTTCGTCTTGATGTGTTCCACTTGTGGATGCCTCCGAGTCAACTTGCGGTTCACCTTGATGTGAAGTTGAGGCTTCCACTTGAATGGATGAGGTATTTTCCTTCACCTTCGTTGGTCGAACTTTGCCAATAGAAAAATCTTGAATTGCTTCCGAGGGATCTTTGTCTCCTACATCAATTGGCAATTGCTCTACTTGCGAGCCGTTAGATTCACCAAACTTCACATCTACCATTTCTTCAACCTTTCGGGTGAAATTTTTGTAGACACGGTAAGTGTGAGAGTTTGAGCCAAACCTTCATGACATTTAGGAGCAAATTTCGAACGAAGATGCTTATCAAGAATGTAGTACTCAGAGCCAAATACTCAAAAGTATCCAACTTGGGTTTTGTTACCAGTGAGTAGCTCGTATGCCGTTTTACCAAGAAGCTTGTGAAGATATAGTCGATTTGTAGCATGACAAGTTGTCTCAACCGCTTCCTCCCGAAAGTGTCTTGGCGTCTTGTATTCATCAACCATCGTTCTTGCCATCTTGATAAGTGTCCGGTTCTTCCTCTCAACAACTCCATTTTGTTGAGGTGTGTATGTAGCCGAGAACTCATGTGAAACCCCTTCTTCAAGAAAGGTGTCCACATTAGCGTTCTTGAACTCCGTTTCGTTATCTGTTCGAACCTTCTTGATATTCACTTCAAATTGGTTTTGGGCCTTATTGGCGAAGTTCTTGAAGATCTATTGGACCTGCGATTTGTCATCGAGAAAGAACACCCACACAAATCTCGAAACATCATCAACAATGACCAAACCGAAGGAGTTAGCACCGAGATTCTTATAGGCATTGGGACCGAAGAGATCCATATGTAGTAGCTCAAGTGGTCTTCTTGTGGTCGTGATGTTTTTCACGGGATGACTTCCTCCAACTTGTTTCCTGCTTGACAAGCACTACAAAGTCTATCCTTGTCAAATATAACATATTTAACACCAATGATATGACCACCTTTAAGAAGCTTATCAAGATTTTGCATGCCCACATGACCTAATCTTCTATGCCATAACCGTCCTTTAGAAGATTTAGCAATTAAACAAGTTCGAGGTTGGGATCTCCTAGTGAAATCAACAATGTATAGAGCACCTCTACGAATGCCGGTAAAGACCATATTATGATTATCTCTATGAAACACTTGGCAATCTACTTCGGTAAATAGAACATTAAAATCAAAGTCGGCTAGTCTAGATACGGAAAGAAGATTGTAACCAAGAGATTCAACGAGCATGACATTTTGAATAGAGCTATCATTGGATATGGCCACCTTACCAAGGCCAAGTACCTTACCCTTGGAGTTGTCTCCAAAAGTGACATACTTGCGTGGACCGTCTTTTTACCAAGCTCACGGAACATGTCTTTATTTCCGGTCATGTGATCGATACATCCACTATCAAGAATCCACTCTTTTTTTCTCTGAGCATGTAGTCACGAAAGTTTTCCATGAGACTAAGATTTCTCATAGTCTCCTCAAAGTCAATATCATTTTTCTTCGTCTTCATCATAATAACCATCCTCAATGTTATCATCATGTATGTGATCATCAGCTAGAGTAGGTGCTTCATTAGCTTTATGACCATGAAAATGTTCAAGTTTATGAATTCTAATTGTCTTCGAAATGATTCTACTAATGATTCCAACATTTCCCTTAGCACGCATAAGATTACGAAGCCCAAATATAAATTCATCAAACTTGGGATCACTAGGCTCCATTTTTTGAAAAGCAATGGATTTTTGAAGAATCTCATCTGGATTTTTCAAGGAATAATTTGGAAAGCATTCTTCAAGATACTTCCATATATTATATGCGCATTCAAAAGTAGGCAAGCACACAAGCAAATTTCTAGGCAATCTTCTAGTGATAAGATCAATAATAGTCCTAAGATTGCGAACCATATCAAGATACTCATCGGGGGTCGTATGCAAAGGGTCAATAGGAGGCACATAAAGGCTAAGAATATACTTGTTCAAATAAAATTCATTGAAAATCTCAAGCATCTCGTTTTTCCATGAACCATAGAACTCCCCATCAAGAATAGGGACTCTACGTCTAATACTCCCGAACGTAGACTCATCCATCTTCCTCCAATGGCGATTAAACCAAAGCAATGGAGACCAAAGCTCTGATACCAATTTAAAGGATCGAGAAGATGGGTTTAGAGGGGGGTGATTAGACCCTTAACAAGAAAAAGTGGCAGTTTTACTTTCTTCAAGTAAAGGTAGAGTTTAGCACATATTAAGGAACACACAATGCATTTCAAGCAAGCATGATAAGAGTATAGGCAACAAAAATGGTAAAGCATGCAATTTGCAAGAATGTAAAGGGATGGGATTGGAGTGTGCAAACGCAATGGAGACGCGAAGAATTTTGGCGTGGTTCCGATAGGTGGTGCTATCGTACGTCCACATTGATGGAGACTTCAACCCATGAAGGGTAACAGTTGCGCGAGTTCACGGAGGGCTCCATCCACAAAGGGTCCACGAAGAAGCAACCTTGTCTATCCCACCATGGCCATCACTCACGAAGGACTTGCCTCACTCGGGTAGATCTTCATGAAGTAGGCGATCTCCTTGCCCTTACAAACTTCTTGGGTCAACTCCACATCACAATGGAGGCTCCCAAGCGGCACCTAACCAATCTAGGAGACACCACTCTCCAAATGGTAATAGACAGTGTGTAGATGATAGAACTCCTTGCTCTTGTGCTTAAAATGATAGTATCCCCAACACTCAACTCTCTCACACAGATTTTCCTATGGTGGAAGAAGGATTTGAGTGGAAAGCAACCTGGGGAAGGCTGGAGATCAAGGTTCAAAAGGTTGGAACGAAATCTCTTGATCTCAACACATGATTAGGTGGTTCTCTCTCAGAAAATGGATGTTGGAAGTGTAGGTAAATTATGATAGCTCTCCTCTATGAGGAAGAAGGGGTGGAGGGTATATATAGCCTCCACAAAAATCCAACCATTACACACTTTTGACTCATCTCGTTGGCACCGTTTAGGAAACTCGGTGGCACCGATCTGTTCAAAAATATGATTGTTAAGAATCTCGGTGGGACCAACTAGAACAACTCGGTGGGACCGATGTGCTAGGGCTTAGGGAAAACATCATCTCGGTGGTGCCGATTGCATCAACTCGGTGGGACCGAAGTGAAGCAATAAGCAACAGAGATTCTGTCAAGCCAACTCGGTGAGACCGATAGCATAAACTCGGTGAGACCGAAGCGAATGTAATAGATCACAGAGCGCTGGCAAGGCCATCCCGGTGAGGCCGAGATCCATATCGGTGTGACCGAATCGTTAGGGTTTCTGGCAGTGGCTATGTCAAGAGAACTCGATGGCTCCGGGTTAAAAGAATCGGTGGGGCCAATTTTGGAGTTAGGGTCTTGACATATATGGATGGAGAAAGTGGCCGAGGGTTTTGGAGCAATATCACTAAGCACTTGAGAAAGTAGACCATTAAGCAACACCTCATCCCCTTTTAATAGTATTGGCTTTCCTATGAACTCAATGTCATCTTGGATCACTTAAATATAAATGACGAGTCTTGAGCTTTTGCCAAACTTTGTCCTTATCAATTTGAAGGGGTTCCACATCCTCTTGTCCTTGCCACTCCATTGTTGAACTTATGTGAAATGTGCTAGATAAAACTATTAGTCCGACAAAGATACATTGACATTAATTACAAAAATCACCCTGGGAGCACATGTGCTTTCATACGCCCTTCGCTGAGGGAAGTAGGGATTGCAGAGGTGCGAGAGCTCAAAGCTCAAATCATAGATAAATATAATTTTGGGAGGTATACCTTTTCATACAATGTTACGACCAAGAGTTTTCAATATCTTCCATGCTAAACAAATTAGCCGCGGTTCCCAAGCGGTAAAAGTAAAGTTTACTCCCCCTCCACCAAAAAACACAAGCCATGCCTAGCCAAATCCTCGGGTGCCCTCCATACCAACAACAGTCTGGGAGAGTTTGTTTTATTATTTGCAATTTTAATCATGGGACCGGGCATCCCAATTAACGGCCCCTCTCGTGCAAGGACGAGTGAATAAAGACTCATCATGAGAATAACCCGCTTAGCATGGAAGATACTAACCGCCCCTTGTCGCTCCATGAGCGGTACAAGCACGCAAAACATATGTTCATTTGAATATTTAGAGGTGGCACATGCAAATTTACTTGGAATGGCAGAGTAATACCGCATATAGGTAGATATATAGTGGACTCATTGGGAGTAACTTTGGCTTAAGGATTTTGATGCACAACCAGTATTCCCGCTTTGTACAGGCGAAGGCTAGCAAATAGGTTGAGAAGCGACCAACTACAGAGCGAAAACGGTCATAACCATGCATTATGAATTATTAACATTGAATACTAGCATGAGTAGGATATAAACACCATGAACATAAATATCGTGGAGGCTATGTTTGTTTTGAATCAACTACATGCGTGAACATGTGTCAAGTTAAGCCACTTGAAACATTCAGAGGAGGATATCATATCATCATACTACATCACAATCATTTTAATGCCTGTTGACACCCAAGATAAATCATTATCCACTCCTAGCTACTTAAGCATGGCATGATAAACTATAATATCTAATTATCATCATGAACTTGTTTAATCATAATATGCTGAATCATGGATACTTAGTTAAACATATTTACAAAAACAAAAGGAAGTTGAGTTCATACCCACTTTTCCTTGCCACCGTCAGTTCAACAGATGTCTTCATTATTTCCTTTCACTTGCACGACCGAATTATATGAAAATAATAATAGTGCAAGAGTGATGTGGACTAAGCTGGAATCTGCAAACATTTTATTCAAAGGAGAAGACACGATAATATGGGCTCTTTGTCAGATCAACAATAAGGCATATGAGAGCCAGTCAACATTTTCATCGTGGTCTGTTCCTCGTCGCGACTCAATGGAAGAAAAGGATTTTAGAGAAACACACTGAAATATATTTGGAGTTTTTGTTTTTTCTTGAAGAAAGAAAAACTAAAAACGAGAAAAAAATATTTACACGGGAAAGCTCCCAACAAGCAAAAGAAGAAATGAGAAATCCTTTTGGGTTTTCTTTTAATACTACAACTAATTTAAACTAGAAAGAAAAACCGAAAAGAAGCAAGAAATATTTTTGGATTTTCTTAAAGTTTTTTAAACACACAGGAAGAAAGCGAGAAAATAAAACTAACATGGATTATACAATGAAAAAGTATGAACACCGACAACTGGAATGAAATGTGTGAACATGAATGTAATGTTGGGAGGAATTATGTACCCTCCCCCAAGCTTAGGCTTTCGCCTAGCTTGGTAATCACCATATGTAGTAGCCATCCGGTCCCATGTGAAAGTGCTGAGGTGGCGGAACCTAAGTGTCCCACTCCTAGGGCTCCTCCTCTGCCGCTGCCTGTGCGTTCCGGTAGGCAATGATGTCCTATGGTAGGATGATGTATCTGTTCCTGGCATGAGAGTCAAACAAAGCAATTGCAGGCAACGAAATAATATCCCGAGTTTCTTCGCTAAGAACCAAATTATAATGAATGCATTGTGGAGGCACATGAGCATCAATAAAGTGGTGGTCCTCCATCGCCGAGTGATCTAAATAAACTCTGGGCAACAAGTAATCATAGGGGTGTATCTGAACATTAAAATGTCTCCTAAGCGAGTAGCATAAATACCACCATGAATTTTTTTCCTTCATCCTGTTAGTGTGCAGGCGGCATGCAATGATAGCATCAATGCTATAAGTGTAATCATTGTGAAGTGCACGACATAAAATGGCGAGGTCGGGAGCACATAGTAAACCACCTTTCTCTCTAGCAGTTAAGCATTTCCCTATGAATAAAGCAAGGTAGTGCACAACAGGAAATTGCAAGCTAGTGGCGCGGGCATGCGACATGCCTCTTTCCTCACCCACAGTTAAAGTGTGGACGAAGCCCTCAAAATCCTCCAGTCGAGGCTCTCTAATTTCCCCATCAGAGGGAATCAAGCATATCTCACAAAATTCAGTAAGCGGTATCTGGTGATGCTCAACATATAAATCAAAGTGCACCTCAGGGGGTTCAAGCCTATTCAAGAAATGAAAGTTTTGCACAAAAGAATTTGTGAGGATCTGGTGTTGGTCACACTCATCTGTGAGGAAATTGGTAAGTCCAGCATTTGCAATGAATTGCGCAAGCTCTTGGTAGAATCTGAATTCTTTCATGAAGGAAATGTCCAGCCATTCGCATGGCCGAACCTCCGTCCTATGTGGGTGATGATGTCATTGTTCGAGGATTCATCAAGGACTCCCTTGGCATTCCACTTCGAGGAGCTCCTCCGGAAGGTATTCAATTTTCCCACGAACAAATTTCTAAAAAATTTGGGCCACAAAATGATGTCAACAAAACGTCACAAGATTGATAGGACCTACTCATATAGAGGCTATATCAAGCATTCAAAGTACTTGGAACTCAAAGAATTCAACATGCAAGCTCATTTTCAGTAGGACCAAGAGCAGCTAATTATGCAAAATATAATCCACTAGAGAAAAAACTAACTGGAGCAATGGAGGAGTCACATACCAAGTAGCAATCCCCCAAATCAGTTTTGCAAATGGAGCTTCAAGCAAAGAGATCGAAAATCCCAACTTTAGGAGCAAGAACACGAGAGATAGCTAGAATGTTTTTTTGGAGGTAGGAGGCAAAGTTGTCTAAACAGATAAGTGAGGTCCCTGTGGGGCCAAACACCCACCAGGGCGCGCTCTGGTGTCTTGTGGGCACCTGGGTACCCCCCAGGGGTGGTTTAAATGCCAAATATTAATAAGGAAACTAAGGGGTATTAAGGCCTCCTTTTAATAGAGAACTGGAACAAAGCATGAGCACATAGTGAATACATGAACTCCTCAAACTACGGTAATCACCAGAAAGAATCCCAATTATTGTCACCATGGGATATGCGGATCATAACACGTAATAGGTGCGTACAAACTTGCATGGTAGGATCAAGAACACAAATATATTGGTGAAAACATAAATGGTTTAGATCTGAAATCATGGCACTCGGGTCCTAGTGACAAGCATTAAGCATAATAAAGTCATAGTAACATCAATCTCGGAACATAGTGGATACTAGGGATCAAGCCCCAATAAAACTAACTCAATTACATGATGAATCTCATCCAACCCATCACCGTCCAGCAAGCCTACGAAGAGATTGCTCACTCCCGGCGGTGAGCATCATGAAACTGGTGATGCAGGATGGTTGGTGATGACGACGACGGCGAATCCCCCTCTTCGGGGCTCAGAACAAACTCCAGATCAGGCCTCCCAATGAAGAACATGAGGTGGCGGCGGCTCCATACCGTGATACATGATGAAACTTCTTCCTCTATTTTTTTCTTGGGAAATCGGAATTTATAGTATACAGATTAGGGTCAGCGGAGCCACGAGGGCCTCGCCACCCACCAGGGCATGCCTGGAGGGTAGGCGCGCTCTGGTGCCTTGTGGGCACATGGTGGCACCCCTCCAGTGGATCTTGGTTCCAATATTCTTCATTTATTCCTTAAAGAATCTCCAAAAAAGTTTCGTCCAATTCTGAGAACTTTTATTTCTGCACAAAAACAACACCATGGTAGTTCTGCTGAAAACAACGTCAGACCGGGTTAGTCTCATTCAAATCATGCAAATTAGAGTCCAAGACAAGAGCAAAAGCAATAGGAAAATTAGATACAACGACGTAGACGTATGAGAGCCATAGTCCCACTCATCAGTAACTATGTTAGGTAGCGGTAAAATGCTTTGACACGATGACAGGGCTCCGTTTGGGCAATTGTGAGAATGGGCCGAGTGGTAGAGGGGAAAAGTGAGGAATGTTTGCTGCCATGCAAAACTGAGTAGATCTAAGGAACTGAGGGCACAGAAATAGAAATCCCTATAAAATTACACAAGAGAGAAACTTCAAGACAGTCAAAATCGCTCATAAAATAATCTAGCAATGAACCAACAATTCATTGGATCCCAACAAACACACCGCAAAAGATTACTGATTCGTATCCAACGTATCTATAATTTTTATTATTTCATGCTATTATATTATCAATCTTGTATGCTTTATATGCAATTTTATATCATTTTTGGGAACTAACCTATTAGCTCAGTGCCTAGTGCCAGTTTTTGTTTTTGCCTATTTTATTGTTTCACAGAAAACCCATAGCAAACAAAGTCCAAACGCAATGAAACTTTATGTTGATGTTTTCTAGACCAGAAGGGAACCTAGAAGCTTTGGGGGAGATCAAATGATGCATGAGAGAGACACAAGCTTAGGTGGGGGCACGCCACCCAGGCTTGTGGGCCCCTCATCACGCCGTCTGACCTAATTCCAAGCCTATAAAATCCATAAAATCCAGAAACCACCAAAGCAAGATCTGAAACAATTATTATGCCGCCGCAAGACTTTGTTCTGCTGCGATCCCATCTGAAGGCCTCCGCCGGTACTCTGTCAGTGGGGGAATGAATCATGGAGGGACTCTACATCAACCTTGATGCCTCTCAGATGATGCGTGAGTAGTTATCCACAAGACCTGCGGGTCCAAAACAATAGCTAGATCTCTCTCTCTCTCTCTCTCTCTCTCTCTCTCTCTCTCTCTCTCTCTCTCTCTCTCTTAGATCTTCAATACAATGTTCTCTTTGGAGATAGATTCAATGTAATCTTTTTGCGGTGCGTTTGTTGGGACCGATGAATTGTGAGTTTATGATTAGATTATTCATTGAAAGTAACTGAGTCTTTTCTAAACTTTATTATGCGTGACTGTTATAACTTTGTATTTATCTCCGATCTACCAGCTTAGTTTGGCCAACTAGGTTGATTTATCTTTAGCGGGAGAGGTGCTTTGTGGTAAGTTCAATCTTGCGGTGTCCTCATCTCAAGACATAAGGGCTAGCAAGGCATGTATTTTTATTTTTTACTAAGGGTAAAACGATGGGGTTTGATAATATTAATTGGTCTTACTTTGTCTACATTATGTCATCATGCTTAAAGCATTACTCTATTAGTTATGAACTTAATACCTAGAGAGGTAAGCATAGAAGCGCTCTCGAAGTGGAGTAATAGTACTAGATGCAGAATCATCTCGGTCTAGTTGTCATGAACATAAGGCTTATGTACTGATCATGCCATGAATAACATCATAACTATGCACTTTTCTATCAATTGCCCAACAGTAATTTGTGTACCCACCGTTGCTATGTTCTTGAGAGAAATGCCTCTAGTGAAATCTATGCCCCTTGGGTTCATTCACATCATATTGCTATAACCCTAAATACCTTGCTACATCTTATATACTTTTATTTAGTTTTGCAATTTATCTATCTACCACTATCAGAATTAACCCTTGGAATTAACAAGAATAAGGGGATTGACAACCCTCTTGCCTGCGTTGGGTGCAAATATTTGTTTGTGTGTGTAGGTATTGTTGACAATTGTTTTCCTAAATCTCTTACTAGTTCACTAGACCTTGGATTGATCTTAGAGAAGATAATTATATTGAAGATAAAAAGAGAGAGAAAGCCATCAAGCTACTGCTATGGACTCATAGGTCCTAAGGGAACTACTCACACAGCATCATGGAGGCAATAAGGTTAACGAAGATGGCCTTCCCAATGAATCCACCCTCGGACAAAGTATTGGAACATGCCTCCATATGGGATTGCTTTGGAACAGTGGCTTGAAGTGGCGATAAAATTCTTTCAGATTCACTTATGAGGGTTTCGGGAAATCACATTATTTATAGGCTTGGAATTATGTCAAATGGAGCCGCATGGCTCCCACAAGCCTGCATGGCGTGCCCCTGGGGCCGCGTCACCTACGCTTGTGCGGCCCACATCCCACTTCTAGCTCCCTCCTGAAGCTTCTCTTGTTGCATATTTTCCATAAAAATTCCTCGTAAATTTTCATCGTGTTTGGACATCTCAGAGGTATGGATTTTTTTGCGAAACCAAAAACATGAAAAAAGTAGGAACACGCACTGGCCACTCAATTAATAGGTTAATCTAGTAAAATAATATAAAATGGCATATAAAGCATACAAAAGTGATAATATAATAGAATTTAACAATAAAAAATATTGATACATTTGAGACATATCAGTGCCACCTTCCCTCCAGTCTAGTCTTTTGGGATGTGATGGGCTCTGCGATTATAGTGATGTGTCCTATGAGTGAAGGAAACATCTACACATGGGACGGAGGTTGGAAGCCCGACCTGGGATGCTAACAAACATTGTCTCTATGAAATGAAGTAGTGCTACTTTGAAGCACTTCAAGATATCTACTAAAATTAGGTGCTACTTTGAAGCACATGTGTATACTAAAAAGGAATAGTAGTATTGCTCCATCCCTCATCCCCTCTTTTTTTACACCCGCTTGTTCCATGTTTTGTTTATGTTGGCATATCTATGGTGCATCTTCTATTTGATCTCTCAAGGTAGGAACATGATATACAAATCATCATGTGAGAAGTCAAAAGTTGGCACAAGTGTGTAGGGAGGGGGAGTTATGGATATGGAAAGACCACAACTGCCATATTTTCCAGGATGAGGTGGCCAATGGTAGATAGGTTGTCATGTTGATTTAAAAAGATATCTCACAAGGATACTTGACTTTTGGTTGGCTCCCTATTTTTGATAGTCCCATGGATCAATAGTAGTCAACATTTTCTATCTACAAGAAGGGCAATCATCATCTTTTCTAGGGGGTAGTAGATAATAATTTCAGACATCAAGATTGTGTTGCTTTGTGATATTTTTTGGTCATTTAAATACAAACTACTCTATGGACTTTGGTGACAATGGTTTGTTTCATTATTACAGAAAATTCGAACCTCACTAAAGAGGTGGTGGTAGGAAAAAATTCATATGATTAACCATATTGAAAATATAGTGCAACACAAATAGGGGTATTTTATTTAACTACGAATGGAGTGCACACGACAGACATCCAAGTTTATTATGTCATATATCTGCCATGACTTTTTTGAAATAGGCGTTACCAAGTTACTATACAAATGTCTATTCTTTTCTGTGAGGAAATACAAATATAGATTTGATGGTGGAGAATTAATGAAATGGGAGTACTATACAGGGAAAGGAAAAGATAGAGATGGTGGATGATTTGATTGGTATTAATTGCTGAAATGCAGAGGATAGAGTTCTAGCCCAAGATTTTTTTAAATGGATATTTTAATCTAAAACGGTGTGCCAAAAAAGAGTTCACCTTGGCCTATGCATACGTCCATGCACACAACCACTCCACCACATGCTATGACACGTGAATGCGGCACGCCTACCCTGTGTTTTCTAGCCGCGGTCACTGACAAGATAGCCAGATATACAATGGAAGGAAAGGAAGAGTGGCGATGAAGATTTACACTGGATGAAACCTGGTGTGCTGTTCATACCCATGCTATCTCTTGAGACAGGTGTGTGAAGGCTATGTGGTCCATGCATGTCATAGACCCGTAGAGTGCATCCGTCCATCCATGTGTGTATAGCATGTCAAATATAATATACACATACGTATGCACAGCCGGCCGGCCCCATGTTTTGATGTTGGCCCCAAGCTCTGACAAGCAACGGAAGGAGGAAGGATGGAGAAGCTTGCAGCACAAGAGCCCCGGCATTAGGCTCGTCTTTCTCTCTCTTTTCTGTTTCCAACCCAAGGCTTGCAAGCCATCCATCCTTCTCTCTCTTTAGTGTGCGCGTCACCTCTAGCCGTTTTGTCCTCCCGGGACAACAGGCCAACAGCTCTACAGCCGTTTCTGTCTTACCAGTGCTACTGGCTATAGACAGTTCATCACTCACATGAACACACCCTCTATTCATTTGACCCTATATCTGGCTTGCTCATTCTACGGTAGTGTTTAAACATTTGGCTAGCCTTGCAAGTATAAAAAGGAGGGCAACTTCACCCTATCCCATAGCACTAGACCAAACAACTCCTATACTCCATACTACCCTTCATTCACCTGGTGAGCTTCTTCTTGCTTTGATTTCAATCACTTACCCTTTCTCCCTTCTTCTTCTTCTTCCTCTTCCTCGCGCATGCGACTTTTGTTAGATAATCTCCCACAGTATCGCTCAACGCAAGATGTGCTAGCTAGCTAGCGATATAGCTAGCGATCTTCACTTTAATACCCGTTGTAGATCTAACCACGGGCTATTCCAAAACATATTTCTCTTGTTTGCGTGTTCGTGTGTACATGCATGCATCTAGATCTTGATTTTGAGGAATTCATAATTAATTCCTGACCTACCTTGTTTGGTTTGTTTAATTTTGATGTTGTTGTCTCAATTTTGGCAAATTGCTCGTAGCTAGAACAATAGAGGGGGCGACCATATGTTTCTGTTTCGAAAAGGGGATATTTCCAGGCTCTGCATCAGTTGATGCACACAGCCGTTACCACATTCAATAGGCACTGATCCATGGATGCATGCCAGATTTACAAGTTTTCTATAGAAAGTTTTTTATTTATGAAAAATTGGATCGGATTTTGTAGTTCTTATTTATCCATGTCGGATTCACTACTTTGTACCCAAGATTTTATTTATTTTGTCTCAGTTTCTTACATGTCTAGTTAGGTAATTAGGAGAGCCTGGGATTAGGCTTTCATGGAATCCTAATACTAGAGAGTATGGGGAGAGACAACTTATTCTTTAAGCCGTGCAAAAGAATGGGCGCTTAGAGTTGTAGTTGATTAATTGAATCTGTTGTATGGATCTGAGAATTTGAGACCTGATTATGCATTTATCATGAAATTTTGAGTTAACCAATGATTCTACATGTCTCACTCCTTAGGATTAACAATTTAACTTAATTTAATTTGATATGTGTGTACACATGTATTGAAGATGGAGGAAGTGTTTCCACAAACTCCAAGAGCAAGGTTGGTCGATGGTCGGGGAGGCGACAATGGCGGAGAAGAAGCCTCGGCCGAAGCCAGAGCAGAAGGTGGAGTGCCCTCGGTGCAAGTCTGGCAACACCAAGTTCTGCTACTACAACAACTATAGTATGTCTCAGCCCCGCTACTTCTGCAAGGCCTGCCGCCGCTACTGGACCCATGGTGGCTCCCTCCGTAACGTCCCCATCGGTGGTGGCTGCCGCAAGCCCAAGCGCTCGGGGACCTCCGACGCCCACAAGCTTGGTGTGGCCTCCTCGTCAGAACCCACGGCTGTCATGCCCCCCTCGAACTGCACAGGGATGAACTTTGCCAATGTCCTCCCGACGTTTATGTCTGCCGGTTTTGAGATTCCAAGCAGCCTTTCCCTGACCACCTTTGGGTCATCGTCGTCGTCCAACACGATGGCGGTGATGTCCCCTGGTGGGACGACGTCCTTTCTAGATGTGCTGAGAGGGGGAACAGGAGGGCTTCTTGATGGCAACCTCGGTCAGAACAATGGCTACTACTATGGTGGGTCTGGATCAGGCATTGGGATGCTGATGACGCCGCCGGCGGCGTCATTTGGCATTCCAGGTCCAATGCAGCAGCATGGCGATCTCGTGGTTGGTGGAAATGGAATAGGTGCCGCAACTGCTTCAATATTTCGGGGCACCTGTGAGGAAGGAGATGACGGCACAGGGGCCGTGATGGGGCTCCAATGGCAGCCACATGTTGGCAATGGTGGAGGTGGTGGTGTTGTATCAGGAGGCGTGCATCACCTCGGGACTGGGAACAATGTGACGATGGGCAACAACAACATAAACAACAATAACAATAATGGCGGCCGCAGTGATGACAACACTGGTGGGTCATCGAGGGATTGCTACTGGATCAATAATGGAGGATCGAACCCATGGCAGAGCCTCCTCAACAGCAGCTCCCTGATGTAAGTGCAAGAAGAAAATGGGAAATGGAGATCATTGAATTGGGGAAGTGGTTCAATCGTTTTCATAGTAGTTTCGGCGCTTCTTTTTTGTTACTTGCTTGACTTATTTCGCTCCATCATTTTCATGTTTCATTTAAGTGGGGATTGTTTTGTTTATTTGAGTGGAACTCCAGACAATGTGTGTTGTTTGTGATGCTTAATTAAGTATTGTTTGTTTCATGACATTAATAATTGAAGGATTTATGGTTTAAGCTTTATCTAGGTGATGTTGTAGAGAATGCATCACATTATCCTTAGTTAAGTTGGTTTACCCACTGATCCAATCATTGTGCCATGGATTGTATTTCAGCATCTGAAACCTCATTTGTAGAAACACTAGTCATCGTGGTCTTTTGTGGGTTATAACATATATTATCTCATTAATTATTAACTAGATCTTTCCCACTCTTGAAATGGAGGTTTTATTTACTTCAATTCAAACTTCTATTAACATTGCGAGATTGTTACATCGTCCACAGAAGAGGGTACAACAAAATTAGATGGTTTATCCATCAAAGAATTTTCAAGAATTTTTCTTCTTTCAGGCAGTTTTAGCTCCCAATAAAGCTAGAGTCTTGTGACTCTTGTTAATCGAGCTAATTCATGAGCTATAAAATTTGTTTTCTTAAGATGATAATGATAGGCTTACAAAGGTTTTGTTGGTTCTTCCACATTTGCACGCATGATCTATTAGCATATTTCTGTTTAGAAAACTTGAAAGGTTGCTCTGTTTCGTTTCCATCATCAAGGTTCGCCTCTTTGGGAGGTACTCACTCTTTCAAGGTGCATCACACTTCTTGTTTAAAGCAACACTAGCCATTGTGGAGCTAATTATACAACAGAGGTTGTATTTTTTGTGGCTAACAAAGATTGGCTCATAAATTATTAACAAGATATTTGCCATCACACACACTCTTAAAGCAAAAGAGTTTTTAATTCATCAAAAAAGTTTGATAAGGTGCACTCGTCTTTCAAAGCATTTTGGAGGAGCGACTCTTGCTAATCAGGCTTATTCATGAGCTATCATTTGATTCCCTAGGAAAATTTTGGTAAGCTTGCAATGATCTTGTTTGTTCTTTCACATTTGCATGCATGTTTGTTAGGGTATTGTTTTCAGAAGCTCAAAAGGGTGCTTTGCTAGCATCTCTATCATTAAGATGAGCCTCTTTGGGAGGGACTCACTCTTTCAAGGTGAGTTCTCCATAGGAATATCACTGTTACTAGATCTTATTTATGACTTTAATTTTGTCACTACATCATCTTTGTAGTTTGAACAAGTATTCTAATGAAAAACATGTACATGTTAGGTATGATTTCCATATTTTATTATGATTTCACTCCTATCCCTTATCTGAATTTAAGTTAGGCTAGTTCCTCAACAAGATTTGTAATTTTACAAATGCATTTTGAAGATGTAAACGTAATTTTTGACTCTTCTATTTAAAACAAGTTTGGTCCCTCCCATGTTTACTCAAACCTTAGGTTGTTACGACATACCACACTATGTTAGCGGGTAATCCTATCTATGAATAGAACTTTAATTTGCCATAAGTAGTGACCAAATTTGACTATCGCGTAGATTGTGGCTTTATGCAGTTGGGCTCAAAGGTGTGGAAAATTAAGATTAGGGAGTAACGGAACATACTCAAGACCATGGAACCTGCATGAGTCTCGATAGATACTTTTAGACTATTTACCATGATGTCTTCCTTCGTGGATGATGACCATAGTATTCAAACCATGGTATTTCCTATTCATCTCATACACACCATGAGTTGGTGCACTTATACCTGAAGGTGCAAATGGAGAAAGTAACATTTCTTCAATTAGGGGGAGTCTCACATTAGAAAGGGTATTTCGCTTTAAAATCATTCATATTTTCTTTCCTCCCACGTTCCCCTCCCCTAAAGAACAACACCACAAGACATTTTTTATCTAGCTCAACCACTCTTACAATATCTTGAACTCTGAGTTCCTCGCTAAGATTGGAAAATAATGCATGATTAAAACATAACCATTATGGTTTTTGGTTAAAACTCATCAATTATTAACAAAAATGTGTTCTTACAATCATCCTCACCATCATTTTTTACACCTATAACTGTATATTTTTTGGTTTTTGCACCCGCACTTACATGAACCTTGGGTAGCTATGTTGTTGCCCTCAATAGTGACCAAATTTTCCTATCACGTAAATTGTGGCTTCACATACTTGGACAAGAATGTAAAAGTAAGATTAGAGACTAGATGAGCATACCCTATACCTTGGAACCCAAAAATGGCATGGTAGATATTTTTAGACAATTCACCAACATGTTGTTTCTCATTGGTGGTGGATACAACTTCAACCCAAGGTATTTCCAATGCAACACATACACACCATTGGTTGATGTGTTATAAAAGGTTGGAAATGAAAAAATTCATTTGTTTGGATTAAATCGACAAAAATAACATGTCAATAAAATTTGAAACATTTTTCTCTGCAGAATAAAATAAATTAAAGGTGTCGACTGCGTTTCGGGAAGTACCTGAATAGAGGTGCAGTAACACATGTGGATTTGTATGACAGTGGGACGTGAGAGGATTATTCCTATGAGTAAGCACAAGGATACATATGGCCCAGCCAAAGGCCCAGGCTATCAAAGACACGATTCAGAAGACAATGGGCCAAGGGGCAACACTCAGGCCCATTCAAGTTATAGTCTAAGGTGTCAACAACTAGGGGGATCCTCACTAAGTGCCTAGAATCGGATGATATACACCAAACGAACAAGACCCATCATTCGGCCGTCCTCGAGGAAGGAGCAGTCAGTCCTCCTACAGTCGGCTATGTCCTAGGATATCGTGACACCCATGATGCATTCATTGCTACCATTACTCAATGGTGGTATAATCTACTTAAATATGTCAATTACTAGTAGTAGCCACGAGCGATTCGATTAGTGCATGCGGCCATCAATAACATGTATACCAACCTATTATGGCAGCCCCTCCTAGTGCACTCTATACATTACATAAAAATACAGATCCATGACATTATGGCATGACCGAAAACATTTTTTTGTCATGGAAGTGACACTTCCATGATGATAATTGTGACAAAAACATGTATCATTATAGATGTGGTGGGCTCCTACTTCTTTGACAAAAAAATTGTGGCATCAAATGGGTTTCATCCTCGGCGGGCTAAAGGCACACCTTCATGCCATTCTTTGGGGCATCCATGGCATAAAAAATCGTTGTAGAAGAAAGGGCGATAATTTTTTGGGGGGATTTTCTGGTATATGGTGGGAAATCCGCGAGTGGTCAGGCCCGAGCGATCTATTGGTTTGTGTGTTTCTCTCGTATGTGCAAGTGTGATAGCCCTTTGCTAACTGAACTCGAGCAAGCCATTCGCTTACTAAAACCGATCTATCGATCCCTCGCCTTACGTAACTTGGGCGATCGATCCCTTGCACTACACTGAGCCCGAGCGATCCCTTGCACTACTACTGAACCCGAGCTATCCCTTCACTGCTGACTGAACTTGAGTAATCCCTTCGCTGCTTACTGAACCCGAGTGATGTGAGTGAGACTCGTGCGCATACGCAATTTGTTGGATCGATCGATCGATGTGTTGCATCGAGCCCCCGAGCGAGACGTGACTTGACCTAGCCGGTTGGTTGCCTCTCGATGAACAGTCCCCGATGCGACCGCGCGTGTGATACATAGATCAAGTCGAGACTAGCAGATGGTTGCATCAATCCAACCCCTTGTGCGAGATGTGTTGACCTAGTGGTTTCCCGTGGATGAATGGTCCTTGTTGCTAGCTATCGCGCGCATACATACACCCCACCCGAGCCGGTGGGTTGGCTGTGGATGAATAGGACCACGATCATGTAGTAGACTATTGGTGCTGGATGAACATGACCCTAATCGACTGAGGAGGCCGTTTTGTGGTATGCCACACCCAGCCAGTCAGGGATGGATGAACAGGACCCCTAGAGGCCATAGGAAGTGGATGAACAATAGCCCATGGAGGCAGTAGGAAGTTGAAGGCGGATGGAACGTTGCCCGTGGAGGCCATTTTGCGGTACACCACACCCCTCCTGATGAACAAGATCCCGTTTCGACAGTAGGTGGTTGAACATAACTCTGTTTCATCTGTTTTGTGGTATGCCACACCCCTCCCAATGAATAGGACCATATTTCAACCGTAGGCCATTGAACAAAACCATGTTTCGTCCTTATTATGGTACACCACACACCCAGACGATGGGGAGATTAAAGAACAGGATCCCGTATCGGTCGTTCTGCCCAAGCCGGATGGCTCATGATGAACATGATGCATTCCAACCCAGTCGGTTGGTTCCTAATGAACATGACGTTGTTGCGTCTGTTCTGACCCAGCCGGTTGGCTGCCGATGAACAAGACGCCATTGCTGCATATCCCCACTGTCTAGTGCATTCATCTGTTGCCTCTACCACATTGCCTCTCGATGTACATGAGCCCTGATTGTATGCATGAGTACGCGTTCAAGACCCTGCCCATATGTATGGATGTGGTCGTATTTTTTATAGTATGGCTATATGTACGTGTACATGATATAGATGGGACTACCTGAACTGCTATGTTTGGGGCAAAATTTCCTACTACGACATGTGCCCCTCCTTTACTAGATCATGGTTCTTCATTGGATAGAGACTAGTATGTATGTGCACGTTTGTGACTAGACAGATGGTGCAATACGTACACTTCAACCTGGTGGGTCCCAGCTGTCAGGGGAGGAATCTTTTTTTGTGCGTAATAAGGAGGCACTTACTTGTGTGCGACCATGTAGCTAGTGGGTCCCGGCTGTCTGGGGGAGGAATCATTTTTGCGCATAATAAGGAGTCCCTTGCTTGCATGCGGTCATGTGGCTTGTGGGTCCCTGCTATCAGCCTCTCCACGTACAGTCCTCTTCCGAGTGTTGTCGTTCCTTGACCACTGATACATATCCAACGTATTTATAATTTTTTCTTGTCCCATGCTATTATATTATCTATCTTGGATGTTCTATATGCATTAATATGCTATTTTATATCATTTTTGGGACTAACCTATTAACCTAGTGCCCAGTACCTTGTTTTGACTTCTATAGAAAATCAATACCAAACAGAGTCCAAACGGAACAAAAAAAAATTGATGATTTTTCTTGGACAACAAGACACCCACGAAGCTTCAGAAAGAGGCTAGAAGACCCACGAGGGGGCCAAAAGCCCTGGGGCACGCCCTGGGGGGGCTTGTGGGCCCCTCGTGGCTCTCCTAACCCTAACTCCAGCTCTATAAATACCCAAATATTTCCACTACGTTATGGGGCACACCAAAAATACTTTTCCACTGATGCAAGCTTCTGTTATCGTGAGATCCCATCTTGGGGTCTTTTCTGGCACTCTACCGGAGGAGGATTCGACCATGGAGGGCCTCTACACCAACCTTGTTTCCCTTCCGATGATGTGTGAGTAGATTGCCACAGATCTACAGGTCCATAGCTAGTAGCTAGATGGCTTCTTCACTCTCTTTGATCTTCAATACAATGTTCTCCTCGATGTTCTTGGAGATCTATTCGATGTAATTTTCTTTTGCAGTGCGTTTGCTGAGATCTGATGAATTGTGGAGTTATGATCAGATTATCTATGAATATTATTTGAATCTTCTCTCAACTCTTTTATGCATGATTAAGATAGCTTTTTATTTCTATCTTATCTACCGATTTGATTTGGCCAACTAGATTGGTTTTTCTTGCAATGGGAGATGTTGCTTTGTGATGGGTTCAATCTTCCGGTGTCCTCACCCAGGACAGTAGGGGTAGCGAGGCACGTATTTGTATTCTTGCCATTAAGGATAAAAATATGGAGGTTTTACCATATTGATTGATCTATCCCTCTACAGCATGTAATCTTGATTAAGGCGTTACTCCGTTCTTGTTAACTTAATACACTAGATGCATGTTGGATAGCGGTCTATGTGTGGAGTAATAGTAGTAGATGCAGGCACGAGTCTGTCTACTTGTCACAGACGTGATGCCTATATTCACGATCATTGCCTTAGATATCGTCATAACTATGAGCTTTTCTATCAATTGCTCAACAATAATTTGTTTACCCACCATATGTTCTCTTCAAGAGAGAAGCCTCTAGTGAAACCTATGGCCCCCGGGTCTATTTTCCATCATATATTTTCAGATCTAGTAAACCAAAAATATAAAAATAGCTTGCTGCAATTTATTTATATTTACTTTATTTTGCCTTTTACTTATCTTTTATATCTATCTCTATTAGATCTCACTCTTGCAAGTGACCGTGAAGGGATTGACACCCCCTTTTTCATGTTGAGTACAAGTGTTTGTTAGTTTGTGCAGGTGCACTATTAGGGACTTGCTTGTACCTCCTACTGGATGGATACCTTGGTTCTTAACTGAGGAAAATACTTATCTCTACTTTGCTGCATCACCCATTCATCTTCAGGGGAAAAATCAATGCAAGCTCAAGAAGTAGCGGGGAGAATTTCTAGCGCCGTTGCCGGGGAGGTTCTACATCAAGCCTACCAAGTACCTGTCATACACTCTCATCTCTTGCATTACATTATTTTTCATTTTCCTCTCCCCCTCTTCTAAAACGTTTTCAGAAAACACGACAATATTTGCCTTTTTATTTGCCTTTCTTTCATTCGTCTTTCCGTTTGCTTTTAGTTTTCTTGTGTGCTAGATTGCTTGCTTTGTCACGGTGTCTCAAGAAAATACCAATTTGTGTGAATTTTCCAACACTAATAATAATGATTTTATTAGTACTCCTATTTCTCCCGCCACTAGTGCGAAATCTTATGAAATTAATGTCGCTTTCTTGAATCTTGATATGAAGGAACAATTTTCTGGTAGTCCTAATGGAGATGCTGCATCCCATCTAAATACTTTCGTTGAGTTGAGTGATATGCAAAATAAAAAAGATGTGGATAATGATATTTTTAAATTGAAGATATTTCCGTTCTCACTACGAGATTGTGCTAAAAGTTGGTTTTCATCATTTCCTAAAAATAGTATTGATTCATGGAACAAGTGTAAAGATGCTTTTGTTTCCAAGTATTTTCCTCCCACTAAGATCATCTCCCTTAGTAAGAATATAGTGAATTTTAAGCAACTTGATCATGAACATGTTGCACAATCTTCGGAGAGGATGAAATTGATGATAAGAAATTGCCTTAATCATGGTTTAATCTTATGGATGATCATACAAAAATTTATGCTGGATTGAATTTTGCATCTGGAAATCTTTTAGATTCCGCCACGGGAGGTACTGTTATGGAAATCACATAAGGAGAGGTTACTAAACTCCTAGAAAATATTATGGCAAATTACTCTCAATGGCATACTGAAAGATCTTCTACTAGTAAAAAGGTGCATGTGATTGAAGAAATTAATACTTTGAGCGGAAAGATGGATGAACTTATGAAACTGACTTCTAGTAAGAGTGCTCCTATTGATCCTAATGATATGCCTTTGTCTACTTTGATTAAGAATAATAATGAATCTGTGGATGTGAATTTTGTTGGTAGGAACAATTTATGTAATAACGCGTATAGAGGCAATTTTAATCCTAGGCCGTTTCCTACTAACTCCTCTAATAGTTATGTTAATTCCTACAACAGTTCTTATGGAAATTATAATAAGATACCTTCCGATCTTTGATAATAATATTAAAGATTTCATTAATTCTCAAAAGATTTTCATTGCTATGGTAGAAGAAAAATTGCTTAAGATTGATGACTTGGCTAGGAACGTCGATATAATTTTTCATGAGATTGATTCTTTTAAGATTAGATCTATGCCACCCAAGATTTATATTAATGAATCTCTAATATATATTAAAATTTCTATGAATAAAAGTAGAGAGAGAACCGTTAGGATGCCTGCTAAGAGAGATTGGCTAGAAAAAGCATGTTCTTCTAGTTTTCGTGATAACAATCATGAAGATCTTAAAGTGATTGGTGTGAAACCTATTGAATCTTTGTTTGGTAATATAAAACTTGATAAATATGGGACTGGAGATGAGTCAACTTTAGCTAGAAGGCGTCCCAATAATTTGGAAGCTGAAGATCTTAATGAAAAAATTGATAAAAGTGGGATTAGAGAGGTCAAAACTTTAAGTAGTGATGAACCAACTCTTTTGGATTTCATGGACTTTAATTATGATAATTGTTATTTGATTGATTGCATTTTCTTGTTGCACTCCATGCTTAATTCACCTCATGCTTATAGTCAAAATAATGCTTTTACTAAACATATCATGGATGCCATGATGAAATCTTTTGAAGAAAAACTTGAGTTGGAAGTTTCAATTGCTACAAAACTTTATGATGAATGGGAACATACTATTAAGATTAAGATTAAAGATTATGAGTGCAATGCTTTGTGTGATTTGGGTGCTAGCGTTTCCACTATTCCAAAAACTTTATGTGATGTGCTAGGCTTCCATAAATTTGATGATTGTTCTTTGAATTTGCATCTAACGTATTCTACTATTTAGAAACCTATGGGATGGATTAATGATGTCTTTATTGTTGCAAATAGGACTTATGTGCCCATAGATTTTATTGTGCTTGATATAGATTGCAATCCTACATGCCCTATTATTCTTGGTAGACCTTTCCTTAGAACGATTGGTGCAATTATTAATATGAAAGAAGGAAATATTAGATTTTGATTTCCGTTAAGGAAGGGCATGGAACACTTTCCAAGAAAGAAAATTAAGTTACCATATGAATCTATAATGAGGGTCACTTATGGATTAAATACCAAAGATGACAATACCTAGATCTATGCAATATGCCTAGCTAGGGGCGTTGTAGCGACCAGACCTCAAACGGTCAAGTCGCTGTGCATCAGTGTCATCCCTGGATCGGTAATGCTGACATGCACAGTATTGGAGGAATTATAACAGAGTTTCAATCACATACTTATTACATCAAGTCCTCATAAAGAGTATTATTACATAAATAAATCATGCCTAAAGGCCATCTAAACTAGATAACAGCGGAAGGATTCGAAGGTAAATGAGTCCATCAACTCCAACGGCATAGCTGAGTGCAAAACAACGACCTATCGCTCCTTAATCGTCGTCTGAGTAGTCTGCAACATAAGACGTTGCAGCCCGAAACGGGTCAGCACATTGAATATGCTGGCATAGTTACACTGTAAAGCAATGATAATGCAAAGACTATATCTACATGCAATATTTGGCTGGTGGAGGCTGTAAGTTTCATGGTTTTGCATAAAGCTAGTTTTTCCCTACAACAAAGGAATAAATTTACTTAACTACTCCCATGTTTCCCATTATTTGAGAAGGTTCCTCCAAATCAAATCCCAATTAAAAGTATCATCATTAACCCAAAATCAAAATTAATTAGAGTAACGTGTTGATGTCACATCAATAGATTCAAGTACTAGATACTCAAGATGTCCATAACCGGGGACACGGCTAACCATGACATAGCCTTTCTGAAGCATTAACTCTTTACTCCGGGTAGATAGTACCACCTACAACCCTCTACATCTGCTAGTCTACCTCTTCAAGAGCTCACACAACTTACTCAACTGTGCTAGAGCCCATGATGGCTTGTGGCTGCACACAGAAGTTCCTAGCATGAATAATCTTATGATCCCTTCGAGCCTGGGTGGCATTCCATAGCATAATCTCACGGGTACTCCGGGACTTCCAAAACATACAACACTGGGTACTCCAGGTGCCTCAACCAATCCACCCAGAATTGTATTAAAGTTGCCACCTTAATGTTATCCAATTAAATTAACTCTCAAACTTCCATGTGTGAATCACGATCCAATCCCGTCTACGAGCATGGCTAAGAAATAATAAGAAATATGTATATTCTCGGGGTGATCAAAAGGTATTAGGTTCCTACCTCAAACACTAAACCAAAACCACATATTCCCAATCCTACCAATGCAAATATTTGTGGGGCAGAACTAATGCATAGTACTAGCTATAAAAGAGTATGATCAAAGTGTAACTTGTCCTGCTAATGATCTGCAAACTGTAGAGATTCGTAGTAACACGATTCGCACTCCGGTAATCTAGCGTAGACAAACAATAGCATACATAAGCAATCACTCAAACGAAACACGAGAAAACTCGAGAAAAGATCCAAATCAAACACGAAACAAGCAAACGGCTTAAACTAACAAGAGTCAAAACCTAACAGCATTACTAACATGTGAATTAGATCTTAACATAAAGTACATGTGATTAGCTACGGTTCGCAAAAAGATTCAACTCAAACGGAGCAACGAAACTCAAAATACGAACGAAACAAGATCGTATACTAATCAACTAAAGTCAAATTTTACAATACCAATATCATGTTCAAGTTGATTAACTGGAAATAGGGCTTCAAGACGAAGATTTTGGCGTTGGTTTCATCTAATTGGACAAACGAGTAAAAAGTTATACTAGTTCGAAAAACAGGGGTTGAATCACGATAAAATAATCGCGGATAAGTCCCTGGCAAAAATAAAATAAAAATAAAAAACTAACGAACGAACGTTCGCTGTCTGAACCTAACCGGCAAACAACGTTCGTTAAAACGAACAGACGAACATCCGCTAAATAAATAAACCGACGAAAACCAAACCGATCTAATGAAAAAACAGATGTAGGGTTTAAAAAAACTGAACGGTTTTTATACCTAAACTAAAAAAATGACCGGCGGCGACCGCGGCGGCTTCCGGTCAGTCCGACGAGGTGGGGCGGCGTGGGCGGCGGCGGGTGGCGCGGGCGACGGCGGTGGCGCAGTGGAGGCGGGGTGCAGCGATGGGGCGGGACGAGGGCTTCAGGGGGGGCGGCGCCGCTTATAAAGGGAGGGGGCGCCCGACTTGGCCGAGGGGCCAAGTGGCGGCGGCGGGCGGCTCCCAGACTCTTGCCGGAGTCTGGCTCGGGCGTGACTCGGCGCGGGGAAGGTTGCGGCGTTGTGGGCCGGCTGGGCCAAAGGCCCAGTTCGGTCTAGGAACATTTTTTAATAAAGAATTCGCCAGAAAAAGAAAAATCCTAATAAAATATAATCCGGGACAGTCCGGGGATAATCCGGGACATATCACATGATGAATGGACGCACACAAGCTGCCGTCCTTGCGGTCCGGTCCACATTAGCTCTTTGGGATCGCGTCTGCTCGTTGTCAATGTACGTGCGCAAATTGCCGCCCCCGATGCCTGGTCTACGTCAACACGTCGGGCCGCATCTGTTTGCATGAGTTATTTATTGGGTAAAAAGCCAGTCACTGCTTGGGTAGCCCGGTTTTCTTCCAACAAGTTGGAGGCAAATTATCATCAGCCACTGGCTGCGCTGGATGGTTCAATGGACATGCGCACAAATTGCTGCCACTACAGTTCGGTTAAACTTCAAACAGTCAGTTGGAAGGAACCATTGGCCGAGTTGCTGACACGGCTCATACGGGATCATTTATAACCCGCTGCAATCACCTCAACCTTATGTGGGTTACATTGCATTATCAAACCAATGATATATACCTTCTGCTATGGTCAAGTACGAAGAATCTCAAGACGACTCCTTGAGTCATCTTAAGACTCGGGGGCTATGATGATATAACTCAACAAGTCTTGCTAGCTTCAGCAAATTCAAGTGCCCCAGGATGTTGAAGGGAAAGATAACACGGTCCCAGAGGCTACTGTTATATTGATGAAAATTTAAAGGGCCGTCAGAAATATTCCGGCTCACAATGATGCTTCCGGTTTATAATCCGGTTTAAGAGGAAACTATCTCTTGCAAAGCTTTGGCAATCTCAATATCCGGTTCAAAATCCAGGTTCAAGAAGAATTTATCTCTTGCAAAAAGTTAAAGGGTGCCGAAGAGGACCTGCTGCCCTGATGCGCGGTTCAAACATGGGTATCCTGCCTTATAGGCTCATCTTCATATGATCACTTGGGGCTTCCTCTTCAAACATAAGTGTGTTCACCAAAGAGAACATAGTGTTACTACCCTCTTGATGCAGCTATCAAGCCAATATTATCATAAGGGGCCAAAGAGAGTTTGTCGCACAGCACAACTCAAACATAGGCACCCAGCGAGCACAGCTAAAAAATATAGCAAATGGGGGCTTCAGCTGACAAAGCGGAGTCCTGTCCATTAATCCGGCTATCACGCCACAACAAAGCTTGGGAGCTTCACACCCAAGGGGCCAAAGAGAGTCTTGTTGCTACGCACAGCTCAAACATAGGCACCCATAGAGCACAACTCACAAAGTTTCTTGGGGGCTCTTTGTGCAACGCAATAAAGAGTTTGAAAGGACCCTTGTAATTGGGTATCGACCCATGGCTTGGAAGCCTGGTGTATTCACCTAAAACCCCGGGTTAACCTGCCTTCATCAAGTAAGCCACTCCTATCCAGGTAATCCTGGCATGACCCGCCGAATGTTTGACAAGTCAATCTTATACAGACCCTGAACTTGTCAAAGTTAAAACGACGATTGGTTAGTTGGAGGTCCATCTTAAAAGGCTTTGTCAAATGGTTTAACTCAGCGGCCTGGCAGCCCATGAAAAGCCTCGAATTTGGGCCTGGCGGCCGTCAAAAAGCCTCAACTACAAGTTTTATTTACTTCTGCTTTTTGCAAAGTTTTATCTCTTTTTTATCAAGTTCTAAGTTAAACCGGTGTTTACTGACCCGGCCAGACTATATGCCATTACATCAACCCGGTGTTTCTTAACCCGGTGTGGCTTCCAGTTATCAAGCTGTTAGCACATAATCACTTATAATCCGTGTTTATTGACCCGCCCGCTTTGGACTATAAGTCACCAAGATATATTTGGATTGCGCCATTGGAATTATGCGCTTATAAATCATTGGGTATATTATTCAAATAGCCAACATGGCTGGATTTTTATTATGGTTATCAATAACCAGTATTATGATTAAGGTTTTCAAAGTCGGTTTAGCGCAATGGCTATCATATTATCAATAGATATGATTTATTCTACAATTGAAGTAATAGTCTCGAGTTGCTGCAGGCTTATGACCCGGCACTTGGGGGCTACATTATTTCAGTTGAAATTACATCAAATACACAAGTCTCATGTCGCTGCAAGCATGCACCATGACACTTGGGGGCTAATGCAAAGTCATTTTTTGCTCACCTTATTGAAGACCCGACTCATCACATTGTAATGAGCCGGCCCTTGGGGGCTACCAATTGTCTCTGTCAACAATTTAAGGTACAAAGCTTTTTATCCATTACATTGAAGGGTCTACTACTTAGTTGGTAAAGCACAAGGCTCTTAACCTTGTGGACGTGAATTCAAGCCCCATGATGGGGGTTACATCATATGATTTTATTTTCATTGAAGTATATATCAAAGTCCCGGCTCAATATTATCTTACTGAGCCGGCCCTTGGGGGCTACACGTTGCTGCTCAAAGTTTACAAGATTATATTTACAAAGTCCCTGCTCATCATTGCATAATGACCCGGCCCTTGGGGGCTACACTGGTTGAAGTTTTTATGAGCATCAGGCAATTAAAAGTCCCAGGTTGCTGCAAGCATGACAACCCGGCACTTGGGGGCTACATAGGTGGAATACTCAATTCTGACTAGTGATTGAGATGAACAACCTGGATTTCTTCAAGATTGTGATATTTATATTGAAGAAACTCTTAAGCTGTTGCTATGCTACCTTCTTAAGACTTGGGGGCTACAAGTGATAGGCATATAAGAGGTATATTTTCAAGTTGGATGTTAACTACAAGTATGACCCGGTGCTATCAATATTTATAAACCGGTGATCTTGGCAATGATAAACCGGCAAGTTCTACATCCTTAAACCGGCTGAAGATAAGATCAGTATTTCAAGGACCAATATTGTTTTTAAGCATTGGGAGCTGAATCAAATGAGTTATTCTTTACAATATATTTTCTATGAGAAACCATTGTCAGCAAATTTATTATGAAGCTGGCCTATTAAACCGGATTTTCTAGAAGAAGGAAGTGACAAGGACTTAAGGATGATCAGGATCAGTTTAACATGGATAAATCCAAGTTAAACTGGGGGCTAATGTCGGGGATATACCCCGCAGTATGATCCGGCCGGAGTCATAATCCGGCTGGGACTTGGTAAACCGGCAAATGTTAAACCGGCAGACCATGTTAAACCGGCAGACAATGTTAAACCGACATGACAATGTTAAACCGGCAGACAATGTTAAACCGGCAGACGTTAAGAAGCCCAGGAAGGGGAGTTAAAATAGTTTAAGTCTTAGTCCGAGATGGACTCTACATGTAACCCGCCCCTTTAACTTATATAAGGAGGGGCAGGGATCCCCAAAGAGGGAGGAGCAAGAAACAATCTCTAGGGCTAGACACAACTAGAGGAGAGCCGGTTTACGGCGACTCCCTCATGATGATGATAATGAGATCTAGCCTCAAACAACATGTAGGGTTGTTACCGGATGATGTTTCCCGGGGCCCGAAGCTGACTAAAACTTTGTCTTGTGTTGCGTCTCTCGATTTCGCTCAACCCCTCTCAAGCTACCACATAGATGCATTGGCCTCACGACTAAGTCCTCACACTAGGACACCTGACATGTTAATTCCACGACAGGAAGGGAGTTGACCACTACAGATGCACAGATGCGGAGAAGGTGCATTTTGCCACACATCAGCTTGATGGACCCGCAGCATCATGGTGGGAGAATTTCACAACCACTTATCCTATCGACACTGTCACATGGGACCAATTTCAGCAGGCTTTCCGTACTGCCCATGTTTCAACAGGAGCTATGGCCATGAAGAAGCTTGAGTTTTGCAACTTACACCAAGGAGGACGTACTGGTGGCCAGTATGTGGATGACTTTAGTAAGTTAGC
Organism: Aegilops bicornis; assembly: GCA_021605145.1. Lineage (NCBI taxonomy): Eukaryota > Viridiplantae > Streptophyta > Magnoliopsida > Poales > Poaceae > Aegilops > Aegilops bicornis. The sequence goes on along the minus strand of CM038673.1, from coordinate 365,054,258 downwards.
ACGTTATGCCCCAGATGACGTTGCTATGGATGCAGCTAAACAGGAGAAGTTTCTGGAAGGACTGAATGATGAGCTGAGCATGCAGTTGATGGTAGCAACTTTCAACAACTACCAGGAGTTGGTAGATCGAGCTCTCATGATTAAAGGGAAGCAGCAGCAGATTGACAACCGCAAGAGGAAGTATGGACAAGGGAAGTACAATTCTGGAGCTCAGTAGAAGCCCTGTTTTACCCCGAACTCAGGAGGACCTTTTCAGCATACTCATGGAGGAGGGAGTTCGCCCAACCATAGTGGCCCCAAGAATGGTAATGGGAATGGAGGAAGCAACAGATAGAATCGTGACAACCCATCAACACCAGCCAAGAGGGATCTAAGCCACATTACCTGTTACAAATGCCAGAAGACTGGACATTATGCCACTGAATGTCCTGAAGCAAATAATGGAAATGGCAATGGGAGCTCTGGGAAGAAGCCTAACCCTTTCAACAAGGGACAGGTGAACCACGTTAGCGTGGAGGAGGTTGAAGGCCAGCCAGATTCAGTAATAGGTAAGTTTTTGGTTAAGTCATTTACTGCAATCGTTCTTTTTGATACTGGTGCATCGCATTCATACATATCAAGGGGATTTGTGGATAAGTATAAACTGCCAACCCAAGCCCTTAGGTCACCCATGTTAGTAACCTCGCCAGGAGCAGAATATATGGCTAGTCTATGGTGTGATCGGTTACCATTAAGGATTGGTAAGTATGTGTTTCCCTCAGACCTAATAGTATTAGAGTCGCAAGGACTGGATGTGACATTAGGCATGGATTGGTTATCGAAGTATGGAGGGAACATTGAACGCGCCAGTAAGTCAATTTTACTTACCACGCCAGAAGGAAGAAGGATCAAGTATGTATCCCGGCATGTGCCGAAGAGGACTCAAGTAAATTCCTTATCAGGAGTTGTACAGGAGGAAGTACCATTGGTGAAGGATTTCCCTAACGTATTTCCAGAGGAGTTGCCAGGCATGCCACCGGATAGAGACATTGAGTTTTTGATTGAGCTTTTGCCAGGCACAGGGCCGATATCTAAGAGACCGTACAGGATGCCCGCAAAAGATTTGGAGGAAATTAAGAAGCAGATTAAGGAGTTACTGGATAAAGGCTATATTCGCCCAAGTTCGTCACCTTGGGGATCACCCGTGCTTCTAGTGGAGAAGAAGGACGGATCATTGAGGATGGTTGTCGATTATCGAGGATTGAATGAAGTGACAATCAAGAACAAGTACCCACTGCCGATGATCAATGATTTGTTTGACCAATTACAAGGAGCTAAAGTATTTTCCAAGATTGATCTGCGATCAAGATACCATCAGTTGAAGATTCGTGAGCAGGATATACCTAAGACGGTTGTTACCACCAGGTATGGGCTGTATGAGTATACCGTTGTGTCATTTGGTCTGACTAACGCACCTGCCTATTTCATGAACATGATGAACAAGGTGTTTATGGAGTTTCTGGATAAGTTCATCATGGTGTTCATTGATGATATTTTGGTCTACTCAAATAATGAAGAGGAGCATAAGGAGCATTTGCGTTTGGTACTTGGGAAGCTTAGAGAACATCAGTTATATGCCAAGTTCAGCAAATGTGAGTTTTGGTTGAAGGAAGTTGGATTCCTCGGACATGTTATATCCGGAGAAGGAATAGCAGTAGACCCCACCAAGGTTGTCATTGTGACAAATTGGGAAGCCCCGACGTCAGTTGGAGAGATCCAGAGTTTTCTTGGACTCGCAGGATACTACTGGAGGTTCATTGAGAATTTCTCAAAGATTGCAAAGCCCATGACGGAGTTGTTGAAGAAGGACACCAAGTTCAAATGGACTGAGGAATGTGAGGCCAGTTTCCAGGAGTTGAAGAAACGTTTGGTTACATCACCAGTGTTGATTTTGCCTGATCTGCGCAAGGATTATGAAGTATATTGCGACACTTCTCGTCGAGGACTTGGAGCAGTGCTTATAGAGGAGGGAAGAGTTGTTTCTTATGCCTCACGACAACTTAAACCCCATGAGTTGAATTATGCTATCATGATTTGGAGTTAGCAGCCGTAGTGCATGCGTTGAAGACATGGAGACATCTTCTCATCGGAAACCATTATGAGGTGTACACGGATCATAAGAGTTTGAAGTACATCTTCACACAGAAGGAGTTGAATCTCAGGCAAAGGAGATGGTTGGAGCTCATCAAGGATTATGATATGAGGTTGCATTATCATCCCGGAAAGGCTAACGTAGTAGCCGATGCATTGAGCCGTAAGAGCCATGTCAACACACTCATGACCGGAGAGTTACCGAAGGAGTTAGCCGAGGATCTTCGCGAACAATGTCTGGAGATAGTTCCGAGAGGCTATGTAGCATCAATGGAGATTCAGTCTACTTTGATGGAAAAGATCAGAGAAGCTCAGAAGACAGACAAGGAGATTGCCGACATAAAGGAGAAGATGAGGAAAGGAAAAGCTAAAGGTTTTCGTGAGGATGAACACGATACGTTATGGTTTGAGGACCGCGTTTATGTGCCTAATGACCCGGAGATCAGGAAGTTGATTCTGCAAGAGGCCCATGATTCACCATATTTGATTCACCCAGGAAATACCAAGATGTATTTGGATTTGAAGGACACTTTCTGGTGGACCGGAATGAAGAAGGATATTATGGAGTATGTAGCAAAGATGTGATGTATGTCGAGAGTGAAGGCGTAACATCGTGCCAGCAGGTTTGCTACAGCCATTGCCGATACCGAATGGAAGTGGGATAAGCTAGGCATGGATTTTATCACGGATTGCCTAGGACCTGCTCAAAGCTATGACTCAATATGGGTTGTAGTCGATCTTTGACGAAGGTAGCTCATTTCATCCCAAAGGAAGACCACTTACACCAGTGCTAAGTTGGCAAAGATATACATGACCAGGATCATATGTCTGCACGGAGTTCCGAGGACCATTGTATCAGATAGAGGAACCCGGTTTACCTCAAAGTTCTGGAATCAGTTGCACGAAACTTTGGGTACCAGGCTAGAGTTCAGTACAGCCTTTCATCCGCAGACAGATGGACAGACCGAGAGAGTCAATCAGATTCTGGAGGACATGCTGAGAGCTTGTGCGCTAGATTATGGATCTAGTTGGGACGACAATTTGCCATATGCGGAGTTCTCTTACAACAACAGTTATCAATCCAGTTTGAAGATGGCCCCTTTCGAAGCTCTGTACGGAAGGAGGTGCAGGACACCGTTGTTGTGGGATGAAGTTGGAGACCGCCAGTTGTTTGGACCAGATTTGATTAAGGAGTATGAACAAAAGGTGAAGTTGATTCGCGATAGGCTTAAGGTAGCCCAGTCCAGGGAGAAGAGCTATGCAGATTCTAAACGCAAGGAGACATTTTACGAAGTCGGAGATAGAGCTTATCTTCGTGTGTCCCCACTTCGAGGAGTTAAGCATTTTGGAGTTAAGGGAAAGTTAGCGCCACGTTTTGTAGGACCATACAAAGTTTTGGAGCGTATGGGATAAGTTGCTTACAAGTTGGAATTGCTCGAAGGATTGTCAGGAGTTCACGATGTGTTTCACGTTTCCCAGTTGAAGAACTGCCACGCAGAGATGACCGATAACCGCTGAGAGATACAGTCCCACTGGAAGCGATTCAGTTGGATAGTGATTTGACCTACGAGGAGAAACCAATCAAGATTCTCGAATATGCCAGCCCAGTCACGCGCAAAAAGGTTATGAAGTTTTGCAAAGTTCAGTGGAGCCACCATACCGAAGATGAAGCCACCTGGGAGCGAGAGGAAGATATACTGAAGGACCACCCTCACCTATTTTCTAGCCAACCCGAATCTCGAGGGCGAGATTCATCTTAAGGGGGGTAGGTTTGTAACATCCCAAATTTTCAATTTGGAATGTTATACATTAGATCATCAATGCATATCATATTTTATTGCATTGTGGCTTGAACCTAGAAATTTCACGCAACTCAAGGACCTACGGAGAGAGTTGGAGATTTAGTTATTTTCATAATTGAGTTTTCTCAAATTTTGAAAATAGGATCATTTGATTTTAATTATTTTATCTTCCGATATTTCTTATACAAAAATAAAAGAGAGGGAATAAAATGACTTTCCCAAAATAAAGAAATATTGAGGATTTAATAATAAAATCAAAGAAGATTTTATTTCGTAGTTTATCGCTATTTTCATTTGAATTTCGGAAAATTGCACGTTTTTCAAAATCGCATTTTAGGGCCAAGAAAATGTTCATCTCATACTAAATATTTTATTTAGACGGCGAAAATTTGTTTTGGCATTTTTAGAATTTTATTTTATTTTCTATGATTTATTTAATTTTCGGCAGAATATTTAAAAAAAATTGTTCGGAGCAGCCGCAGCCGCCGTCGCTTGTCGCGCCCGCCGCCGCCCGCTAGCATGCCGCCCTCCGCCGCTGCTGCCGACGCCTCCCAGCCCCGCCGGACCCGACGAGGTAGCCGCCGACGCCGCCGCCGTATTTTTCATATAAACTGTTCAGTTTAAAAGAAAACCTAGATCTGTTTTTTAGACCGGTTCGTCGGTTTTTTTCTCGGTTTAGTTATTTAACGGACGCTCGTCTGTACGTTCGTTTTAACGAACGGTTTTCGCTGCTTAGTCAGCAGACAATAACGTTCATTCATTAGCCTGTTCGTCCGTTTTTTCTTTTTCTCAGATTTTCCGCGATTATTTCTGATTGCGATTTCTGATCCGATTTTCGTTCTAGTATAACTTTTCGCTCGTTTATCGGAATCAGGTGATTCAAGCCCCTAGAGTTTCGTCCCGAAACCCTCTTTCTGTTTAACCAACTCAAACAAGTTTTTGCTACTGTAAAATTTGACTTAGTCCAGATTAGTAATGGAAGCTTGTTTCTTTCGCCGTTTGACTTTTGTTGCTTCATTTGATTTGATTCTTTTTGCAAATCGGAGTTCTTAAGTTGAACTTTCTGGTTAGATCTCTTATTTGAGTTTTACCTGTGCATTAGATGAGTGCTTATTGTATGCTTGTTTGTTTGCGATAGAGTACCCGGAGTGCGCCGCTTGCTACTTCGAATCTCTAGGTTTCACGGATCATCGCTAAGGCAAGTAACACTTTGATCATACCTCTTTACTACCCGCTTTATTGCATTAGATCAATCCTCAAACAATTGCATGATTAGGATCTGATTAATATGTGGGTTTTGGGAAGTAGATGAGGTAGTACCTATTACCAGTTTTATTATCAAACCTTTGGGAGTTACTTCTATGTTTGCTTATATTTCTATGCTATGCTAGTAGACGTGGATTGGGTGAGTGTTTTTCCATGATAGATGTGAGATTGTTTAAATTAATGGTTTACTTAAGGTGGCAACTTAAATTCACAACTGGGTGGATTGAGGCACCTGGGGAACCCAGTGTTGCCTGTATTTTTGGAAATCCCGGGGTACCGTGTGATTCTCCTATGGACCGCCACCCAGGCTCAAAGGGATCATGAGATTATTCATGATAGAAACTTCCATGTGCAGCCGCAAGCTACTATGGGCTCTAGCATAGTTGAGTATGTTGTGTGACCTCTTTCAGTGGTAGACTAGCAGATGTAGGGGATGTAGGTTGGTACTGTCTACCCGGAGTAAAGAGCTAATGCTTCTGAAATACTGTGTCTCGGTCATCCGTTTCTCAAACACCATGTAATGCGAGAAATCAAACGGAGGAGATCGAGTCTTGCGGGGAAAAGTGTGCAAACCTCTGCAGAGTGTATAAACTAATCATTGTTAGCCGTGTCCCCGGTTATGGATGTTTTGAGTATCTAGTACTTGGATTTTTATGTGAATCTCATCATGTTACTTAATTTAATTTTGATGGCTTAAATGATGATGCTTAATTGGGATTGAGTTGGAGTAACCTTGTCAATGTTTAACAACCACCATGATAGTTAAATAAAATTTATTCCTTTGTTGTAGGCAAAAAATTGGCTTTACGCAAAACTCTAACCACAGAGCTTTCCACCAGCCATATATGCATGTAGTGATAGCATTATTATGTACATTGCTCTCTATGTGTTACATTGCCATCATATTCCATGTGCTGACCCATTTTCGGGCTGCAACATTCATGTTGCAGACTTTTCAGACGACGAGTAAGGTGCCTTAGGTCGTGATCTTATACTCAGTGATGCCGTTGGAGTTGATGGACTCGCTTTATCTTCCAAGCCTTCCGCTGTTATCGTTATTAGATGGCCTTAAGCCATATTTATTGTAGTAAGTTCTCTTTTGAGACATTCAATGTAATAAGTGTGTGATTGCTACTCTGTTATCAATCCTTCAAGTATTGTGTGTGTCAGCATTACCGATCCAGGGATGACACTGATGCACAGAGATCAGACTGTTTGAGGTCTGGTCGCTACATGAACCATCACCTAAACCCACTCCAAAGAAGAGGGATATCTTATATCTTGGTCCTAAAGATATGCAAGAGGCAAAGAAATACATGAACTAAAAAGGTATTAAAGTTGAAGATGTTAAGAATTTAGCACCTTTTGAAGAAATACATGATCTTGGCACACCACCACCAAAATTGATAGAGGTAAATTCTTTCATAAATTTTGATGAAGGTGACATCCCCTATAATAAACATCCTAGTCAATGCCTTTATGATTTTGATAACTACATCATGAAACAAGATCACTTCAATGCAAAAGTTATGAAACAATTGAAATATAATTCTGATATGATTGCTCGCTTGAGTGACTTGTTATTAAGAATCACCAATGAGGTGTAGGAAAACATGCCTCTATGGTTCAAACCCAGCTAGAACAAGTTGCTAAATCTCAAAGAGAATTGCCTAGTGAAATGAATAATAATATGAATGATTTTGCTATTAGAGTAACAACTAGAGGAGCCAAAATGACTCTAGGAACCAATTTATCCCAAGGGAGACACTAAAATAATTGAACAAGACTCTCAAAGAATTAACACTAATGCACCTAGTCCTTCTAAAAAGAAGAAGAAAAAGAAAAATGATAGGACTTTGCATACCTCTAGTGAACCTGAAACAGAAAAACCTCCTGAGAATACTAATGATGTCTCTATTTGTGATGCTGAAACTCAATCTAGTAATGAACATTCATCTATTGATAACGAAAATGATAATGATGATGTTCATGAAGACACTCAACCAGATAATGATAAAGAACCAGATAATGATGTTGAAATAGAACCTGTTGTTGATCTTGATAACCCACAACCTAGATATAAAATATATGATAAAAGAGACTTTGTGAATAGAAACCATGGTAAAGAAAGAGAACCATGGGTTCGGAAACCCATGCCCTTTCCACTAAACCATCCAAGAAAAAGGATGTTGAAGAATTTGAACGCTTTGCTGAAATGCTTAGGCCTGTCTTTTTGCCTACCCGCTTGACGGATATTTTAAAGATGGCCCCGTATGCAAAATACATGAAATAAATTGTCACTAATAAAAGAAAAATATATGAAGCTGAAATCTCCGCCATGCTTGCTAATTACTCTTTTAAGGATGGAGTACCTAAAAAACTTGGAGATCTGGGAATACCAACTATACCCTGCTCCATCAAAATAAATTATGTCAAAACAACTTTGTGTGATCTAGGAGATGGTGTTAGTGTTATTCCTTTCTCTTTATATAAAAGACTTGATTTGAATAAACTCACACCTACTGAAATATATTTGCAAATGGCTAAAAAATCAACTGCCATACCTATCGGTATTTGTGAGGATGTGCCCGTTGTTGTTGCAAGTGTTACTATCTTAACAGACTTTGTTATACTTGAGATGCCCGAGGATGACAACACATCGATTATTCTTGGTAGACCCTTTTTGAATACTGCAAGGGCTGTTATTGATTGCAATTAAATCAAGGTCACTTTTCATATCAATGGCGATGAGCATACGGTGCACTTTCCGAAGAAACAATTCCAAGTGAATGGTATTAATGTTATTGAAAAATCTCCGACAATCACTATTGGAAGATTTCAACTACCTCTATCTATTGCCAAAAAGAAATATGACATACTTATTGTTGGGGTTATGCATATCCCGGTTGAGGTAACTTAGTGTTTTACGGAAGTTCTTCGGTTTCATGCTAATCGAAAGTGGTTGTTAATAAGACTTGATCAACCTTGTTAATGGATCATTTTTGAGAGGTATGAAGTTGATGAATTTAGTAGGCACAACCTTCTACTCCCACCTTTTGTTTCCAGTTTTTCTTACTAAAATAAAATAAAATGCCATGTTTACCCTGTTTTCTGAATTTTTCGTGCAATAAAAAATGACCCAAAAATAAAAGTTCTCAAAATGCCCTAAAATATGATATGACTTTTTATGAATATGTCTGAATTTTTGGTATGAATAACATCAGAGGGAGGTGCCCTGGTGTCCACAAGGCACCAAGGTGCGCCAGCAACCCGAGGCGCGCCCTGGTGGGTTGTGGTCCCCATGTGGTCCCCGTCACTTATTTCTTTTGCCCATGTCATCTCCTACCTCCAAAAAAATCACCATAGCTTTCTCTCTCTCTCTCTCTCTCTCTCTCTCTCTCTCGTGTTGTTACTCTCAAACCCATGGATTTCATCTCTTTGCTTGGACCTCCGTTTCCAAAACTGTTTTGGGGGATTGCTACTTGGCATGTGACTCCTCCATTGCTCCCATTAGTTTTTGTCTAGTGGTTTATATTTTGAATAATTAGCTACTCTTGGTGCTATTGTAGATGGGCTTACATGTTGAATTCTTAGAGTTCTAAGTAGTTTGAATGCTTAATATGGCCTCTAGGCATCCATATGAGTAGTTGTTATCAATCTTGTGAAGTTTTGTTGACAAAATTTTGTGATCCAAAAATTTCAGGAAATTTGTACGTGAATAAAATGTACCTTTTTGGAAGGATTTCTTCGAGGAGGAGGTACTCCGAGGCATCATCGAGGAGTGGCTCAATACGATGATCTTATGTTGAACCAAGTGCAAGCTCAATGCAAGATGCCGCTACCAAATCATGCTTATGGCCATGTAATGAATTCGTGGTAGGTGCAGGTATCAAGGAGCAATTCGAGCAATTTATCCACAACACTGATCCCGCTCCCTTCATCGTAGATGAGTACATTCAACATCTCGACCTTACAGAAACATTCACAAAGAAATTTAAATATTTTCCTCATGAGTCTAGAGTTTCATTTAGCCTTTATGATCGTCCCTTTACCATGCCTTTAGAAGTGTTCTGTGATGCGTGCAAAATTCCAAGGTTTGCTAGATGAACCACCAAAGTTTGAGTACGAGTCATTTCTGACTAGTCTTTGTTACGGCGAGGAAAGAGGAGTGTCACAAGGTAGAATAAAAAGTACTCATTTCCATCCATTCATTACTTTGCACTCTTTAATGGCGAATGCATTGTGGGCAAGCAAGATTGCAGCACACTGTGTGCCCCTGACTTGAGTCTCATATACACTGCTCTGACATGAATTAAATGTTATAATCTTGGAGTGATTGTTGCACGGAGATTACAACACAATGCTGCTAGTGGTCACTTTTATGATGGGATTTATGCTTCCCGTGTAGCTAAGGAGTTGGGTGTGACACCTAGGCCCACAATCCCATTCTACCTACCCGGTACTTAGACTTTGAGTCCATGAAGCGCCATAAGTTCCTTAGTGGCACGATCACTAATTGTACTTACAACTTGAGGTTCAATAAAGAACCCACTGTACCTATTGTTTTGTCTGCCCCTGCTTTCTTTGATTATCATAGTAAGAGAAGATTCTATGTTCTTGATAGCAAGGCCCGTGCGTACACTGTGGAGGTCGAGGCTGCCAGACGGGTTGAGGAGGCTGCACCAAGAGCCTCCCTGGGCTATCGCTCAGATTATTATCCAGGCTTCAGATGGTGATTACCAAGCTAGGCCAAAATCCTAAGCTTCGGGGAGTATGTATTTCCACAGACATTATATTCATGTTCACACTTTTCATTCCAGTTGTAAGTGTCCACACTTTTTCATTGTATTATCCATGTTATATTAATTTTCTCGCTTTCTTCTTGTGTGTTTGAAAAACTTCGAGAAAATCCAAAAATATTTATTGCTTCTTTTTGGTTTCTCTTTCTAGTATTATTAGTTGTAGTATTAAAAGAAAACCCAAAAAGATTTCTCAATTATTCTTTTGCGCTTTGGGAGCTTTCCTATGTAAATAGTTTTCTCGGTTTTGTTTTCCCTTCTTTAATTTGTTTTCCTCTAGAAAAACTAAAAACTCTAAAATATTTCAGTGTGTTTCTCTGAATTTCTTTTCTTTCATTTGATTCGTACCAAGGAGAAGACCATGACGAAAATGTTGAGTGGATCTTATTATTGTTGATCTAACAAAGAGCCCAAATTACCTTGTCTTTTCCTTTTGAATAAAATGCTTGCAGATTCCAGCTTAGTCCACAACACCCTCACACTATTATTATTTTCATACCATTCGGTTGTGAAAGTGAAAGGCAATAATGACGATATTTGATGAATTGACTATGGCAGACAGAAGCGGGTATGAACTCAACTTGTTTTTGTTTTTGTAAATATGTTTAACCTAGTATCCATTATTTAGCATATTATGATCAAACATGTTTGAAGTGACAATTAGAGATTATAGTTGCTCATGCCATGCTTAAGTAGCTAGGAGTGGATAATGATTTATCTTAGGCGTCAAGATGCATTAAAATGATCGTGATGTAGTATGATGATATGGTATCCACCTATGAATGTTTCAAGTGGCTTGACCTGGCACATGTTCATGCATGTAATTGAATCAAAACCAACATAGCCTCTATGATATTTATGTTCATGGTGTTCATATCCTTCTCATGCTAGTATTCAATGTTGATTATTCATAATGCATGCTCATGACCGTTTTCCCTCTCTAGTTGGCCGCTTCTCACCCTATTTGCTAGCCTTCGCATGTACTAAGCGGAAATACTGCTTGTGCATCAAAATCCTTAAACCAAATTTATTCCAGATGAGTCCATCATATCTACCTATATGCGGTATCACCCTGCTATTCCAAGTAAATTTGCATGTGCCACCTCTAAAATTTCAAATGAACATTTGTATTGTGTGCCTGGTTATTCTCTTGATGAGTGTTTATTCACTCGTCCTTGCATGAGAGGGCCGGTAATAGGGATGCCAAGTCTCGAAATCAAAAATTGCAAATAATTAAACAAAACTCCCCCAGGACTGTTGTTTGTATGGACGGTACCCATGGATTCGGCTAGCTGTGGAGTGTGTTTGCTGGTGGAGGGGGGTAAAATTTAGCTTTTACTGCTTGGGAACCGCCGCTAATTGTTGGAAATATGCCCTAGAGGCAATAATAAAATGGTTATTATTATATTTCCTTGTTTATGATAATTTTCTATTGTTCATGCTATAATTGTGTTATCCGGAAATCGTAATACATGTGTGAATACATAGACCACGACATGTCCCTAGTGAGCCTCTAGTTGACTAGCTCGTTGATCAATGGATGGTTACGGTTTCCTGACCATGGACATTGGATGTCGTTGATAACGGGATCACATCATTGGGAGAATTATGTGATGGACAAGACCCAATCCTAAGCATAGCACAAGATCGTGTAGTTCATTTGCTAGAGCTTTTCTAATGTCAAGTATCATTTCCTTAGACCATGAGATCGTGTAACTCCGGATCTTTGTAAGAGTGCTTTGGGTGTACCAAACGTCCACAACGTGAATCGGGTGGCTATAAAGGTATACTACAGGTATTTCCGAAAGTGTCTGTTGGGTTGACACGAATCGAGACTGGGATTTGTTACTCCGTATGACGGAGAGGTATCTCTGGGCCCACTCGGTAATGCAACATCATAATGAGCTCAATGTGACCAAGTGGTTGGTTACGGGATCATGCATTACGGTACGAGTAAAGTGACTTGCCGGTAACGAGATTGAATGAGGTATTGGGATATCGACGATCGAATCTCGGGCAAGTAACGTACCGATTGACAAAGGGAATTGTATACGGGATTACTTGAATCCTCGACATCATGGTTCATTCGATGAGATAATCGTGGAACATGTGGGAGCCAACATGGGTATCCAGATCCATTGTTGGTTGATACGTCTCCAACGTATCTATAATTTTTTATTGTTCCATGCTATTATATTACCCCTTTTGGATGTTTATGGGCTTTATTTTACATATTTATATCATTTTTGGGACTAACTTATTAACCGGAGGCCCAACCCATATTGTTGTTTTATTGCATGTTTCAGTATTTCTAAGAAAAAGAATATCAAACGGAGTCCAAACGGAATGAAACCTTCGGCAACGTGATTTTTTGGAAGAATATCATCCTGGAGACTTGGAGTCCACATCAGAAGATCCTCGAGGAGGCCAAGAGATAGGAGGCCGCCCCCCCCCCCTACAGGGCGCGCCCCCCTGTCTCATGGATCCCTCGAGCACCCTCCCCGACCGACTTCTTTCGCCTATATAACCCTACTTACCCTAAAACCATCAGAAATCAAGATAGATCAGGAGTTCCGCCGCAGCAAGCCTCTATAGCCACCAAAAACCTCTTGGGAGCCCGTTTGACACCTCACGGGAGGGGAATCCCTCACCGGTGGCCATCTTCATCATCCCGGCGCTCTCCATGACGAGGAGGGAGTAGTTCACCCTCGGGGCTGAGGGTATGTACCAGTAGCTATGTGCTTGATCTCTCTCTCGTGTTCTCTCTATGGCACGATCTTGATGTATCACGAGCTTTGCTATTATAGTTGGATCTTATGATGTTTCTCCCCCTCTACTCTCTTGTGATGAATTGAGTTTCCCTCTTGAAGTTATCTTATTGGAATGAGTCTTTATTTGAGAACACTTGATGTATGTCTTGCCGTGTTTATCTATGGTGACAATGGGATATCACGTGCCACTTGATGTATGTTTTGGTGACCAACTTATGGGTTCCGCCCATGAACCTATGCATAGGGGTTGGCACACGTTTTCTTGACTCTCCGTAGAAACTTTGGGGCGCTTTGAAGTACTTTGTGTTGGTTGGATGAATCTGAGATTGTGTGATGCATATCGTATAATCATGCCCACGGATACTTGAGGTGACAATGGAGTATCTAGGTGACATTAGGGTTTTGGTTGATTTGTGTCTTAAGGTGTTATTCTAGTACGAACTCTTTTATAGATCGATCCGAAAGAATAACTTTGAGGTGGTTTCGTACCCTACCATAATCTTTTCGTTTGTTCTCCGCTATTAGTGGCTTTGGAGTGACTCTTTGTTGCATGTTGAGGGATTGTTATATGATCTATCTATGTTATTATTGTTGAGAGAACTTGCACTAGTGAAAGTATGAACCTAGGCCTTGCTTCCTATCATTGCAATACCGTTTACGCTCACTTTTATCATTAGTTACCTTGCTGTTTTTATATTTTCAGATTACAAAAGCCTATATCTACTATCTATTTTGCACTTGTATCACCATCTCTTCGCCGAACTAGTGCACCTATACAATTTACCATTGTATTGGGTGTGTTGGGGGCACAAGAGACTCTTTGTTATTTGGTTGCAGGGATGTTTGAGAGAGACCATCTTCATCCTACGCCTCCCACGGACTGATAAACCTTAGATCATCCACTTGAGGGAAATTTGCTACTGTCCTACAAACATGTGCACTTGCAGGCCCAACAACGTCTACAAGAAGAAGGTTGTGTAGTATATCAAGCTCTTTTCTGGCGCCGTTGCCGGGGAGGTGAGTGCTTGAAGGTATATCTTTAGATCTTGCAATCGAATCTTTTTGTTTCTTGTTTTATCACTAGTTTAGTTTATAAAAGAAAACTACAAAAAATGGAGTTAAGTTTGTCTCATACGCTTCGTGTTTTTAATATCTTTCGTGAGAATGATGGAAAGGAAAATTGTGCTCAAGTGCTAGAAGAAAAATGCATTAAAATGCTTGGTACTAAATCTTTGAATGATGAGCATGATTGCAATGTTGTTAGTATGAATTCCTTGAATATCCATGATGCTAATGATATGCAAAGCCACAAGCTTGGGGACGCTATGTTTGATGAATATGATATTTTTTGTCCCCCAAGTTTTGATGAAAATATTTATTATGATGAAAGCATGCCTCCTATTTATGATGATTATATTGATGAAAGTGGGTTTGGAAGAGTGTCAACTTTAGGAAGTAGTGATCCCACTATTTTGGAGGATGTTGAATCTTATTATGATGAACATGAAAGTGGATTTGGAAGAGTGTCAACTTTATTTAGTTATGATTCCACTATTTCGGAAGAGGTTCCAATTGATTATGAGAACAAAGTTGCTATGTATGATGATTATTGTGATGACTTGTATGATATTAAGAATAATTATAACCATGAAACTTGTCATCACGATTTTAGTTTTCAATTGGCTTATGCCTCACATGATAATTATTTTGTTGAGTTTGCTCCCACTACTATTCCGAATGAGAAGAATTTTGCTTATGTGGAGAGTAGTAAATTTTCTATGCTTGTAGATCATGAAAAGAATGCTTTAGTTGCTGGTTATATTGTTGAATTTATTCATGATGCTACTGAACATTATTATGAGGGAGGAATATATGCTTATAGGAATTGCAATAATGTCAAGTTTCCTCTCTATGTGCTTAAAATATTGAAGTTATGCTTGTGTTACCTTCCTACGCTTGTTGATTATTGTTCCCATAAGTTGTTTGCTCACAAAATCCCTATGCATAGGAAGTGGGTTAGACTTAAATGTGCTAGTCATATGCTTCATGATGCTCCCTTTATGTTCCAATTCTTATCTTTTATGTGAGCATCATTGTCATCATCATGCCTAGCTAAAAAGGCATTAAAGAAAAGTGCTTGTTGGGAGACAACCCAATATTTACCCTACTGTTTTTGTGTGTACACATGATTATGCTACTGTATTAATCTTGTTTTATAGCTTTTGTTTCAATAAAGTGCCAAGTAAGACCTTTAGGATGGCTTTTGGTGATAGTTGTGTTGATCCTGCTGAAAATCAGAAACTTTTACACCCAGTACACCCAGTAACTTAGTTTTGTTAATTCACAGAAACGTGCTTCCGATATGATTATTTTTGCTCTGGATTGGTACACATATTTCTTAGGACTTCCTAATTTGGTAGAATTTTTGGAGTTCCAGAAGTATACGTTTGATACAGATTACTACAGACTGTTCTGTTCTTGACAGATTCTATTTTCTATGCGTTGTTTGCTTATTTTGATGCATCTATGGCTAGTATTAAGTGGTATGAACCATAGATAAGTTGGAATACAGTAGATATTACACCAAGATTAATTTAGAATGATTTCATTACAGTACCTAAGTGGTTGTTTTATTTTCTTATACTAACGGAGCATACGAGTTTTCTGTTGAGTTTTGTGTTGTGGAGTTTTCATGTTTTGGGTAAAGATTCGATGGACTATGGAATAAGGGGTAGCAAGAGCCTAAGCTTGGGGATGACCAAGGCACCCCAAGGTAATATTCAAGGACAACCAAGAGCCTAAGCTTGGGGATGCCCAGGAAGGCATCCCCTCTTTCGTCTTCGTTCATCGGTAACTTTACTTGGGGCTATATTTTTATTCACCACATGATATGTGTTTTGCTTGGAGCGTCATTTGTTTGTTATCATTTGCTTTCTGTTATTTAGAATAATGTTTTGCATCTTTAGTTTCAATAAAAAAAGTCAAGGATAGCCTTTACCATGCTTATTTTCCTAGTTTACATGTTGCTGTTTGAAAACAGAAAGTTTACCGCTGTTGCAAAAATTCCCTAGAAAAGTAAGAGAATGGTATGATGATGAAACCTTTTGCATAATGAGCTCTGATAAATTTACTACAGTGGGAATTTTATTTCATAATTGTTGGAGTTAGGGAAGTATGATGAATCTTGCATTCTTTACAGACTGTACTGTTTAGGCAGATTGTTGTTATGTTTGCATTGTTTGCATATGTTTGCTTGTTTAATGATTCTATTTGAGGATAGGAGTATTAAATATGCAGAGGCATTTAATAGGAATGTTGAATAATAATTTAAGTGTTTTGTTACAGTATAAAATGATAAGGTTTTTGCATTGGTTTATACTAACCTATCTCACGAGTTCTTGTTGAGTTTGGTGTGGATGAAGCCTTTTTGAGAAATAGAGAAACCATGATATGAGAGGAATTAAGGAGACACAAAAGTTCAAGCTTGGGGATGCCCAAGGCACCCCAAGATAATATTCCAAGAAGTCTCAAGCATCTAAGCTTGGGGATGCCCCGTTAGGCATCCCACCTTTCTTCTTCAAGAACTATCGGTTAGTATCGGTTGAGCCTAAGTTTTTGCTTCTTCACATGAGTTGTGCTATCCTTGCAATGTCATTTTATTTTGTTTTGCTTGCTGTTTGAATAAAATACCAAGATCTTAAATTCCTTAATGTTAGAGAGTCTTCACATAGTTGCACAATTATTCGACTACTCATTGATCTTCACTTATATCTTTCGGAGTAGTTTGTCATTTGCTCTAGTGCATCACTTATATCCTTTAGAGCACGGCGGTGGTTATATTTTGTAGAAATTGCTAGTCTCTCATGCTTCACTTATATCTTTTTGAGAGTCTTTTAGAACAGCATGTTATTTGCTATGATCATAAAAGTTGGTCCTAGAATGATGAGCATCCAAGTTGGGTATAATAAAAACTATCATAGAAAGTGAATTGGATGCTATGATCAATTCGCTGCTTGATAATTGTTTTGAGATATGGAGGTAGTAATATTGAAGTTATGCTAGTGGGGTGATTATGAATTTAAAGAATGCTTGTGTTGAAGTTTGTGATTCCCGTAGCATGCACGTATGGTGAACCACTTTGTGATGAAGTTGGAGCAAAATTTCATTTATTGATTGTCTTCCTTATGAGTGGCGGTCGGGGACGAGCGATGGTCTTTTCCTACCAATCTATCCCCCTAGGAGCATGCGCGTAGTGCTTTGGTTTTTGATGACTTCTAAATTTTTGCAATAAGTGCATGGGTTCTTTTGATTAATGTTGAGTCCATGGATTATACGCACTCTTTCACCCTTCCACCATTGCTAGCCTCTCTTGTACCATGCAACTTTCGCCGGTACCATACACCCATCATACTCCTTCCTCAAAATAGCCACCATACCTACCTATTATGGCATTTCCAGAGCCATTCCGAGATATATTGCCATGCAACTTTCCACCGTTCCGTTCATATGACACGCATTACTTTTGTCATATTGCTCTTTGCATGATCATGTAGTTGACATTGTATTTGTGGCAAGGCCACCTTCATAATTTTCATACATGTCACTCTTGATTCATTGCATATCCCGATACATCATGAGGCATTCATATAGAGTCATATCTTGTTCTAGCTTTGAGTTGTAAATCTATGAAAGTGTGATGATCTTCATTATTAGAGCATTGTCCTAGTGAGGAAAGGATGATGAAGACTATGATTCCCCCACAAGTCGGGATGAGACTTCGGACTTTACAAAAAGAAAAAAAGGAGAAAGGACAAAAGAAAAAAAGGCCAAAGAAAAAAAAGAGAAAAAGAAAAAGAAAGAAAAATAAAATGAGAGAAAAAGAGAGAAGGTACAATGCTACTATCTCTTTTTCCACACTTGTGCTTCAAAGTAGCACCATGGTCTTCATGATAGAGAGTCTCATATGTTGTCACTTTCATATACTAGTGGGAATTTTTCATTATAGAACTTGGCTTGTATATTCCAATGATGGGCTTCCTCAAAGTGCCCTAGGTCTTGTGAGCAAGCGAGTTGGATGCACACCACTTAGTTTCTTTTGTTGAGCTTTCATATATTTATAGCTCTAGTGCATCTGTTGCATGGCAATCCCTACTCACTCACATTGATATCTATTAATGGGCATCTCCATAGCCCGTTGATACGCCTAGTTGATGTGAGGCTATCTTCTCTTTTTTGTCTTCTCCACAACCACCATTCTATTCCACATATAGTGCTATGTCCATGGCTCACGCTCATGTATTGCTTGAAAGTTGAAAAAGTTTGAGATTACTAAAGTATGAAACAATTGCTTGGCTTGTCATCGGTGTTGGGCATGGTTAGATACTTTGTGTGATGAAGATAGAGCAACAGCCAGACTATATGATTTTGTACGGATAACTTAATTTGGCCATGTTATTTTGAGAAGACATGATTACTTTGATTAGTATGCTTGAAGTATCACCATTTTCATGTTAATATGAACTTTTATATTGTATCATTTGGATCTGAACATTCATGCCACAATAAAGAAAATTACATTATGAATTATGCTAGGTAGCATTCCACATCAAAAATTCTCTTTTTATTATTTACTTACTCGAGGACGAGCAGGAATTAAGCTTGGGGATGCTTGATACGTCTCCAACGTATCTATAATTTTTGATTGTTCCATGCTATTATATTACCCCTTTTGGATGTTTATGGGCTTTATTTTACATATTTATATCATTTTTGGGACTAACCTATTAACCGGAGGCCCAGCCCATATTGTTGTTTTATTGCTTGTTTCAGTATTTCGAAGAAAAGGAATATCAAACGGAGTCCAAACGGAATGAAACCTTCGGCAACATGATTTTTTGGAAGAATTTCATCCTGGAGACTTGGAGTCCACGTCAGAAGATCCTCGAGGAGGCCACGAGATAGGAGGCCGCCCCCTACAGGGCACGCCCCCTGTCTCGTGGACCCCTCGAGCACCCCCCCGACCAACTTCTTTCGTCTATATTACCCTACGTACCCTAAAACCATCAGAAATCAAGATAGATCGGGAGTTCCGCCGCCGCAAGCCTCTGTAGCCACCAAAAACCTCTCGGGAGCCCGTTCAAGCACCTCACTTGGGAGGAATCCATCACCGGTGGCCATCTTCATCATCCCGGCGCTCTCCATGACGAGGAGGGAGTAGTTCACCCTCGGGGCTGAGGGTATGTACCAGTAGCTATGTGTTTGATCTCTCTCTCTCTCTCTCTCTCTTTCGTGTTCTCTCTATGGCACGATCTTGATGTATCGCGAGCTTTGCTATTATAGTTGGATCTTATGATGTTTCTCCCCCTCTACTCTCTTGTGATGAATTGAGTTTCCCTCTTGAAGTTATCTTATTGGATGAGTCTTTATTTGAGAACACTTGATGTATGTCTTGTCGTGTTTATCTGTGGTGACAATGGGATATCACGTGCCACTTGATGTATGTTTTGGTGACCAACTTGCGTGTTCCGCCCATGAACCTATGCATAGGGGTTGGCACACGCTTTCTTGACTCTCCGGTAGAAACGTTGGGGCGCTCTTTGAAGTACTTTGTGTTGGTTGGATGAATCTGAGATTGTGTGATACATATCGTATAATCATGCCCACGGATACTTGAGGTGACAATGGAGTATCTAGGTGACATTAGGGTTTTGGTTGATTTGTGTCTTAAGGTGTTATTCTAGTACGAAGTCTTTTATAGATCGATCCGAAAGAATAACTTTGAGGTGGTTTCGTACCCTACAATAATCTCTTCGTTTGTTCTCCGCTATTAGTGGCTTTGGACTGACTCTTTGTTGCATGTTGAGGGATTTTTATATGATCTATCTATGTTATTATTGTTGAGAGAACTTGCACTAGTGAAAGCATGAACCCTAGGCCTTGTTTCCTATCATTGCAATACCGTTTACACTCACTTTTATCATTAGTTACCTTGCTGTTTTTATATTTTTCAGATTGCAAAAACCTATATCTACTATCTATTTTGCACTTGTATCACCATCTCTTCACCGAACTAGTGCACCTATACAATTTACCATTGTATTGGGTGTGTTGGGGACACGAGAGACTCTTTGTTATTTGGTTGCAGGTTGTTTGAGAGAGACCATCTTCATCCTACGCCTCCCATGGATTGATAAACCTTAGGTCATCCACTTGAGGGAAATTTGCTACTGTCCTCCAAACCTGTGCACTTGCAGGCCCAACAACGTCTACAAGAAGAAGTTTGTGTAGTAAACATCATTGGTTATTGGCCGGAGAGCTGTCTCGGCCATGTATGCGTGATTCCCGAACCTGTAGGGTCTACACACTTAAGGTTCGGTGACGCTAGGGTTATTAGGAAGACTTGTATGTGATTACTAACTGTTGTTCGGAGTCCCGCATGAGATCCCGGATGTCACGAGGAGTTCCGGAATGGTCCGGACGTGAAGATTTTTATATGGGAAGTTATCATACGGTCACCGGAAAAGTTCGGGGGCATATCGGTATTGTACCGGGGCCATCGGAGGGGTTCCGGGGGTCCACCGGGAGGGGCCACCTCTCTCGGAGGGCCTCATGGGTCGTGGGGGAAAGGGAACCATCCCTTGGAGGGTTGGACGCATCCCCCCCTTGGGCCCATGCGCCTAGGGTTGGGGGGGGACCCTAGAGGGGGCGCCCCTTTGCTTGGGGGGCAAGCCCCCTCCCCTTGGCCGCCGTCCCCCCCCCCCTAGATCTCATCTAGAAGGGGTCGGCCCCCTTTCCCCTTCCCCTATAAATAGAGGGCGAGGGGAGGGATGACCACCACATCCAAGGCGCAGCCCCTCCCCTCCCCAACACCTCTCCTCCTCCTCCGATTAAGAGCTTGGTGAAGCCCTGCCGGAGTACTGTAGATCCATCACCACCACGCCGTCGTGCTGCTGTTGGAGCTCTCTTCCTCAACCTCTCCTTTCCCCTTGCTGGATCAAGAAGGTGGAGACGTCACCGCTCCGTACATGTGTTGAACACGGAGGTGCCGTCCGTTCGGCGCTAGGATCATCGGTGATTTGGATCACGACGAGTACGACTCCATCAACCCCGTTCTCTTGAACGCTTCCGCTCGCGATCTACAAGGGTATGTAGATGCACTCCTCTCTCTCGTTGCTAGATAACTCCATAGATTGATCTTGGTGATGCATAGAAAAATTTTATTTTCTGCAACGATCCCCAACAGTGGCATCATGAGCTAGGTCTATGTGTAGTTTCTATGCACGAGTAGAACACAATTTTGTTGTGGGCGTAGATGTTGTCATTTTTCTTGCCACTACTAGTCTTATCTTGTTTCGGCGGCATCGTGGGATGAAGCGGCCCGGACCGACCTTACACGTACGCTTACGTGAGACAGGTTCCACCGACTGACATGCACTAGTTGCATAAGTTGGCTAGCGGGTATCTGTCTGTCCCACTTTAGTCGGATCGGATTCAATGAAAAGGGTCCTTATGAAGGGTAAATAGAAATTGGCATATCACATTGTGGTTTTGGCGTAGGTAAGAAACGTTCTTGCTAGAACCCTATTGCAGCCACGTAAAAACATGCAACAACAATTAGAGGACGTCTAACTTGTTTTTGCAGCATATGCCTTGTGATGTGATATGGCCAAAAGGATGTGATGTATGAGATTGATCATGTTCTTGTAATAGGAATCACGACTTGCATGTCGATGAGTATGACAACCGGCAGGAGCCATAGGAGTTGTCTTTATTTTTGTATGACCTGCGTGTCATTGAATAACGCCATGTAATTACTTTACTTTATTGCTAAACCGTTAGCCATAGTAGTAGAAGTAATGTCGTTAGGCGTGATAACTACATGAAGACACGATGATGGAGATCATGGTGTCATGCCGGTGACGATGATGATCATGGCGCCCAAGATGGAGATCAAAAGGAGCAAAATGATATTGGCCATATCATGTCACTATTTGATTGCATGTGATGTTTATCATGTTTTTGCATCTTATTTGCTTAGAACGACGGTAGTAAATAAGATGATCCCTCATAATAATTTCAAGAAAGTGTTCCCCTAATCGCACCGTTGCGAAAGTTCGTTGTTTGAGCACCACGTGATGATCGGGTGTGATAGATTCTAACGTACACATACAACGAGTGTAAGACAGATTTACACATGCAAAAACACTTAGGTTGACTTGACGAGCCTAGCATGTACAGACATGGCCTCGGAACACAAGAGGCCGAAAGGTCGAACATGAGTCGTATAGAAGATACGATCAACATGAAGATGTTCACCGATGATGACTAGTCCGTCTCACGTGATGATCGGACACGGCCTAGTTGACTCGGATCATGGATCACTTAGATGACTAGAGGGATATCTATCTGAGTGGGAGTTCATTATAAAATTTGATTAGATGAACTTAATTATCATGAACTTAGTCTAAAATCTTTGCAATACGTCTTGTAGATCAAATGGCCCACGCTAATGTTGCCGTCAACTTCAACGCGTTCCTAGAGAAAACCAAGCTGAAAGACGATGGCAGCAACTATACGGACTGGGTCCGGAACTTGAGGATCATCCTCATAGCTGCCAAGAAAGCATATGTCCTAGATGCACCGCTAGGTGAAGCACCCATTTTCCCAGCAACTCAAGACGTTATGAACGCCTGGCAGTCGCGTAGTGATGATTACTCCCTGGTTCAGTGTGACATGCTTTACAGCTTAGAACCGGCGCTCCAAAAGCGTTTTGAGCAGCACAGAGCATATGAGATGTTCCAAGAGCTGAAAATGGTTTTCCAAGCTCATGCCTGGGTCGAGAGATATGAAGTCTCCGACAAGTTAGACAGTTGTAAGATGGAGGAGAATGGTTCTGTCAGCGACCACATACTCAAAATTTGTGTGTTGCACAACCGCTTGTCTCAGCTGGGAGTTAATCTCCCAGATGACGCGGTCATTGACAGAATCCTCCAGTCGCTCCCACCTAGCTACAAGAGCTTTGTGATGAACTACAATATGCAGGGGATGGTGAAAACCATTCCTGAGGTATTTTCAATGCTGAAATCAGCGGAGGTGGAGATAAAAAAGGAACATCAAGTGTTGATGGTCAATAAAACCACTAGTTTCAAGAAAGGCAAGGGTAAGAAGAACTTCAAGAAGGACAACAAGGGAGTTACCGCGCCCGGTAAGCCAGTTGCCGGGAAGAAGCCAAAGCATGGACCCAAACCTGAGACTGAGTGCTTTTATTGCAAGGGAAGCGGACACTGGAAGCGGAACTACCCCAAGTACTTAGTGGACAAGAAAGCCGGCAACAGCAAAGGTATATGTGATATACATGTAATTGATGTGTACCTTACCAGCACTCGTAGAAGCTCCTGGGTATTTGATACCAGTGCGGTTGCTCATATTTGTAACTCAAAACAGGAGCTACGGAATAAACGGAGACTGGCGAAGGATGAGGTGATGATGCGCGTCGGGAATGGTTCCAAGTTCGATGTGATCGCCGTCGGCACGCTACCTCTACATTTACCTACAGGATTAGTTTTAAACCTCAATAATTGTTATTTAGTGCAAGCTTTGAGCATGAACATTGTATCTGGATCTCGTTTAATACGAGATGGCTACTCATTTAAATCCGAGAATAATGGTTGTTCTATTTATATGAGATATATGTTTCATGGTCATGCCCCGCTGGTCAATGGTTTATTCTTAATGCATCTCGAACGTGATGTTACACATATTCATAGTGTGCATACCAAAAAATGTAAGGTTGATAACGATAGTCCCACATACTTGTGGCACTGCCGCCTTGGTCACATTGGTGTCAAACGCATGAAGAAGCTCCATGCTGATGGACTTTTGGAGTCTCTTGATTACGAATCATTTGAGACATGCGAACCATGCCTCATGGGCAAAATGACCAAGACTCCGTTATCCGGAACAATGGAGCAAGCAACCAACTTACTGGAAATCATACATGCTGATGTGTGCGGCCCAATGAGCGTTGAGGCTCGCGGAGGCTATCGTTATGTTCTCACTCTCACTTATGACTTAAGTAGATATGGGTATGTCTATTTGATGAAAAACAAGTCTGAGACCTTTGAAAAGTTCAAGGAATTTCAGAATGAGGTAGAGAATCAACGTGACCGAAAAATAAAGTTCTACGATCAGATCGTGGGGGAGAATATTTAAGTCATGAATTTGGTATGCACTTAAGGAAATGTGGAATCGTTTCACAACTCATGCCACCTGGAACACCTCAGCGTAATGGTGTGTCCGAACGTCGTAATCGCACTCTATTGGATATGGTGTGATCTATGATGTCACTCGCCAATTTACCGCTATCATTTTGGGGATACGCTCTAGAGACAGCTACATTCACTTTAAATAGGGCACCGTCTAAATCCGTTGAGACGACACCGTATGAATTATGGTTTGGGAAGAAACCTAAGCTGTCGTTTCTAAAAGTTTGGGGATGCGATGCTTATGTCAAGAAACTTCAACCTGAAAAGCTCGAACCCAAGTCGGAAAAATGCGTCTTCATAGGATACCCTAAAGAAACCATTGGGTATACCTTCTACCTTAGATCCGAAGGCAAGACCTTTGTTGCGAAGAACGGGTCCTTTCTGGAGAAAGAGTTTCTCTCGAAAGAAATAAGTGGGAGGAAAGTAGAACTCGATGAAGTACTGCCTCTTGAACCAGAAAGTAGCGCAGCTCAGGAAGATGTTCTGTGGTGCACCGCACCGACTAGAGAGGAAGTTAATGATGATGATCAAGGTACTTCGGATCAAGTTGCTACTGAACTTCGAAGCTCCACAAGGACACGTTCCACACCAGAATGGTATGGCAACCCTGTCTTGGAAATCATGTTGTTAGACAACAGTGAACCTTCGAACTATGAAGAAGCGATGGCGGAACCAGATTCCAACAAATGGCTTGAAGCCATGCAATCCGAGATAGGATCCATGTACGAAAACAAAGTATGGACTTTGACAGACTTGCCCGATGATAGGCGAGCAATATAAAATAAATGGATCTTTAAGAAGAAGACGGACGCGGATGGTAATGTTACCATCTATAAAGCTCGACTTGTCGCTAAGGGTTATCGACAAGTTCAAGGGGTGGACTACGATGAGACCTTCTCACCTGTAGTGAAGCTGAAGTCCGTCCGAATCATGTTAGCAATTGCCGCATACTATGATTATGACATATGGCAAATGGACGTCAAAACGGCATTCCTTAATGGCTATCTTAAGGAAGAACTGTATATGATGCAGCCGGAAGGTTTTGTCGATCCTAAGAATGCTAACAAGGTATGCAAGCTCCAACGCTCCATCTATGGGCTGGTGCAAGCATCTCGGAGTTGGAACATTCACTTTGATGAAATGATCAAAGCGTTTGGGTTTATGCAGACTTATGGAGAAGCCTGCATTTACAAGAAAGTGAGTGGGAGCTCTGTAGCATTTCTCATATTATATGTAGATGACATACTTTTGATGGGAAATGATATAGAACTTTTGGATAGCATTAGGTCCTACTTGAATAAGTGTTTTTCAATGAAGGACCTTGGAGAAAATGCTTACATATTAGGCATCAAGATCTATAGAGATAGATCGAGACGCCTCATAGGTCTTTCACAAAGCACATACCTTGATAAGATATTGAAGAAGTTCAATATGGATCAGTCCAAGAAGGGGTTCTTGCCTATGTTGTAAGGTGTGAAATTGAGCTCGGCTCAATGCCCGACCACGACAGAAGATAGAGAAAAGAAGAGTGTCATCCCCTATGCCTCGGCTATAGGGTCTATTATGTATGCCATGCTATGTACCAGACCTGATGTAAACCTTGCCGTAAGTTTGGTAGGAAGGTACCAAAGTAATCCCGGCATGGAACACTGGACAACGGTCAAGAATATCCTAAAATACCTGAAAAGGACTAAGGATATGTTTCTCGTGTATGGAGGTGATGAAGAGCTCGTCGTAAAGGGTTATGTCGATGCTAGCTTCGACACAGATCTGGATGACTCTAAGTCACAAACCGGATACGTGTATATTTTGAATGGTGGGGCGATGGTAGTGCAGTTGCAAGAAAAGCGTCGTGGCGGGATCTACATGTGAAGTGGAATACATGGCAGCCTCGGAGGCAGCACATGAAGCAATCTGGATGAAGGAGTTCATTACCGACCTAGGAGTTATTCCCAATGCATCGGGGCCGATGACCCTCTTCTGTGACAACACTGGAGCCATTGCCCTTGCCAAGGAGCCCAGGTTTCACAAGAAGATCAGGCACATCAAGCGTCGCTTCAACTCCATTCGTGAAAATGTTCAAGATGGAGACATAGATATTTGCAAAGTGCATACGGATCTGAATATCGCAGATCCGTTGACTAAACCTCTTCCACGAGCAAAACATGATCAACACCAGAACTCTATGGGTGTTCGATTCATCACAATGTAACTAGATTATTGACTCTAGTGCAAGTGGGATACTGTTGGAAATATGCCCTAGAGGCAATAATAAAATGTTTATTATTATATTTCCTTGTTTATGATAATTGTCTATTGTTCATGCTATAATTGTGTTGTCCGGAAATCGTAATACATGTGTGAATACATAGACCACAACATGTCCCTAGTGAGCCTCTAGTTGACTAGCTCGTTGATCAATGGATGGCGTTGATAACGGGATCATCATTGGGAGAATTATGTGATGGACAAGACCCAATCCTAAGCATAGCACAAGATCGTGTAGTTCGTTTGCTAGAGCTTTTCTAATGCCAAGTATCATTTCATTAGACCATGAGATTGTGTAACTCCCGGATACTGTAAGAGTGCTTTGGGTGTACCAAACGTCACAACGTAACTGGGTGGCTATAAAGGTATACTACAGGTATCTTCGAAAGTGTCTGTTCGGTTGACACGAATCGAGACTGTGATTTTTCACTCCGTATGACGGAGAGGTATCTCTGGGCCCACTCGGTAATGCATCATCATAATGAGCTCAATGTGACCAAGTGGTTGGTCGCGGGATCATGCATTACGGTACGAGTAAAGTAACTTGCCGGTAACGAGATTGAACATGGTATTGGGATACCGACGATCGAATCTCGGGCAAGTAACATACCGATTGACAAAGGGAATTGTATACGGGATTACTTGAATCCTCGACATCGTGGTTCATTCGTTGATATCATCGCGGAGCATGTGGGAGCCAACATGGGTATCCAGATCCCGTTGTTGGTTATTGGCCGGACAGCTGTCTCGGTCATGTCTGCGTGATTCCCGAACCCGTAGGGTCTACACACTTAAGGTTCGGTGACGCTAGGGTTATTAGGAAGACTTGTATGTGATTACCTAATGTTGTTCGGAGTCCCGGATGAGATCCCGTACATCACGAGGAGTTCCGGAATGGTCCGGAGGTGAAGATTTATATATGGGAAGTTATCATACGGTCGCCGGAAAAGTTCGGGGGCATATCGGTATTGTACCGGGGCCACCGGAGGGATTCCAGGGGTCCACCGGGAGGGGCCACCTCTCTCGGAGGGCCTCATGGGCCGTGGGGGAAAGGGAACCAGCCCTTGGAGGGGCGAGGGGAGGGCTGACCACCACATCCAAGGCGCAGCCCCTCCCCTCCCCGACACCTCTCCTCCTCCGATTAAGAGCTTGGCGAAGCCCTGCCAGAGTACTGCCGCTCCATCACCACCACGCTGTCGTGCTGCTGTTGGAGCTCTCTTCCTCAACCTCTCCTTTCCCCTTGCTGCATCAAGAAGGAGGAGACGTCACCGCTCTGTACGTGTGTTGAATGCGGAGGTGCCGTTCGTTCGGCGCTAGGATCATCGGTGATTTGGATCACGACGAGTACGACTCCATCAACCCGTTCTCTTGAATGCTTCCGCTCGCGATCTACAAGGGTATGTAGATGCACTCCTCTCTCTCGTGGCTAGATAACTCCATAGATTGATCTTGGTGATGTGTAGAAAATTTTTATTTTCTGCAACGATCCCCAACACTAATGTGTTTAGTATGGAAGATATTAATAACTCTTGGTCGTAACGTTCATAGGAAGGGTGCACCTCCCGAAATTATATTATCTCTGATTTAAGCTCTGAGCTCTGGCACGTCTGCAAATCTCTGCTTCTCTCTGTGAAGGGACAATCTATTTAATTTTACATTGAGTCATTACCTTCTCAAACAAGCACTACTGCAGGATGCTTCTAACGCGACACTACCATCAAAGACCCTTTTACGAAATTGTGTGTGATGCATTAATCCCAAATGGCGATGTAAAATATGTCAAAAAGATGCAAAACATTTGCGATGGCGGAGACATCAAACACGGTTCAGATTTTAGTTACGTGTGCGATGCAGGGCATACAGTTGATCCATGTGAACTCTTTGCGATGAGATAGAACAACAGAAACGTGCAGCCATATCAAGGTGTTTGCAATATACGACATACAGTTCGCTCAGATGAACTGTTTGCTATTATGGAATGCAACAGAAATGATTTGCCAGATCAAGGTGTGTGTGATATACGGCATACGGTTCACTCGGACGAACAGTTTTAGATTAGGGAACACAACAGAAACGGTTCAACTTAACAAGATGTGTGTAATATGCGGAATATAGTTCACATAGATGAACTGTTTGCGATGAGCCAAAGAACACAAACGATTTGCGTAAACAAGATGTATGTGATATGTGGCAAACAGCCCACTCGGATGAACTGTTTGCGATGATAAATTATACACAGACAATTACTACAGTTAATCATGTGTGATTCTGTGTGTACAATTGTTTTTTGAAAAATGCAAACTAGTTGCTTGTGGTGGCTAGGAGTATCGCACATGATGCGTCTGCGAGTACTCATGTGTGATGATTAGTAAGTTACACATATGTTTCCTTATGTTAACACATGTGTGAATTTGCAATATGTTCAACTAATATGCAAATGCCTTATGGACATCGGTGTTGATCGCCACGTAGAAAACATGAACGTCCTCTACTCTACCGCTCTACCGGGCACATGCTTAAACTCAATAAACTGTGTACGATACTAATACTTCCCATGAAAATTTAAGAACTTGGCTAACCTCATTTGAGTAATATATATATATATATATATATATATATATATATATATATATATGTATGGAAAATGGATCCTACTACCGGGTGTAGCTACACCCATTTCTTATATACCACCATGTGATAGTATATACTGTACTTTATTATTTTTATTATGTTCATATACTATATCTAAGATACTCCAAAGTGAGTTATATGAAAAAATTGCAAGTGAGCTCATAGTTTTATTGTATTTGTGAAATACGTACATATTTGTACGCGAAATGAAGTATGCACGAAATATGGTACATACTACCAAAAAGGTAGTATATATATTATCTAAACATTCTTATATACTACATACTACACGTACGCACTCTCCGATATGATAGATACTACCTAGAACGTATGAAATAAAAGTGGGAGTAACTACACTTGGTAGTAGGACATTTTTCTTATATATATATATATATATATATATATATATATATATATATAGGGTGGGTCTATTATGATAACACCCCTTTAGACCTTATTCTGCGCACCCAAACCTTATTCTGCACACCACCAACAGATCGCGCCGCCGCCCCTCCCCTCCCGGCCTTCTACATGGCGGCAGCCTCGGGCGAGCCGCCCTCCCTCCGGCCTTCTTCACAGTGGCGGCGGCACAGGAGCAATGCCGCCTCCCTCCCGCTTTCTCCTTGGCGGCCTGGGAGCGATGCCGCCCTCCTCCCGGCCTTCTTCCGGCCAGCCGGAAGCGACGCCGCCCTCCTCCCTGTCTTCTTCATGGCGGCGTGCAGCGACGCCGCCGTCGCCTCTCGGCCTTCTTCTGCGGCAGCACCGAGCAACACCAGCCTATCGGCCTTCTTCCACGGCAGCGGCTCGGTGGCGCCGCCACCGAACTCCTCCGGCCTGCAATTAGTACTTCATCGATGTGGATTGGTGCTGCCTCGACATCAAACCAATTCGAGCAAGGAGGAGTGTGCGCAAGGTTGCTTCATCCACGGTAGCTTCTTGGAATAACTCTGCATCGACCTTCAGAGCGAATCCTCCTTCCCCGTTCACCTTGAGCAACGTCCAAACCGCCCATGAACTTCTGAAGGGCAAGTGGACTGCACGGGCGAACGTGAAAGTTGTCTTGACGGACGAGAAGGGAACTTCCTCCTGTAAACGCAAGAAATCACTGCATCACGAGGTAAGCAGTACACTTCTTCAACCATCTCAGTGTAGTTATCATAGACAAAGCAGTACAAGTAGTACAGCGCGCGATTATGCAGAGTGGAGGAAAATGCAGTACACTTCTATAGGTTCATTATAGATAACGATGCAGTGCGGTTGCTTCAGTTCACCTTGCAGGGTGCGTAGTCACCCTGGAATGCTTCGGCGGTACAATTTTGAACACATTGCAGTTTGCATGATTCAGTTCATTTAACCTGATAATGCAGCTCGGTCATTTTGTGTGCAGGAAATGACGTTCAACAGATACAAAATGCCGCACATAATTGACGGCACTGAGAACAACAACTTTCAGAAGAGTGGATATTCTTCTGGAAGAGATACTGGCTGGGTTACCCCGGAGATTCCTCGTGGATTCTTCACGACGACAAACAGGGTGCATTACTCTCCACAAGAAGATTTTTCCCAGGAAGAAGATGTAGATGAAGGTGACGATGATGTCACATTCGTCTGGGAAGGTACTCACCAACGCGATGATAAAGACGATGATGATGAAGATGAGCCAATAACAGTTCTCAACCCAGAGTATAAGCACGAGTTCACTATGTTTGTACAGCATGTCCGAACAGACAATGATGACGCAATTGAACAAGATGTTGCAGCAGATGATGATTATGTCTATGATGATGTGCCACTGCTCCAAAATTTTCAAACCAATCCACCGAGACATCGTCACAACACTGGATTACCACCACGTCCACCTGCCGCACCCCAAAACAGAGCTCAGCGTCCGCCTGCTGCACCGAAAAACAGAGCTCCAACCAGACCTGCTGCATCAACTTCGACGCTGCGACCACCAACGGTGCCTCGCTCAAAAGTAAACAGCAGGTACAAATCCTCCTCATCGCTGCCGCCATGAGATCCTCAACTACACAGATCTGCTATAACCCGGCCATGTCCAATACAACCCGGCAAGCTGCAAACACCATCGGGCGAATGACTCTACACACATGTAAGTTTATGGTCTAAAAAAATAGTTGCAGTCCATTCAGATAACATTGCAGTGCACACTGATATTTCTTGTGAGGTTTGGCTAGGAACATTGTAATGCTTTATTAAACTCGTATGCACTCCTCATATTTAAAAAACAGTACAAAAAAATTATCTCATAGAGCATTGCAATTAATGCAGGATAAAAACATGCCGCTGAACCTCGTACCTGCTGCTGGAATGAAGTTCACCACGTACGGCAAGGCATGGGACTTTTACAACAATTATGCAAGATGTGCAGGGTTTGGCATACGCAAGAGGGAAAAACACAGGACAAATGCCTATGTTATGTCCGCTCAAGAGAAGGGTGCACAAGCGGTATCAGGTCGTTATCACCGGCACGCCGAAGACATCAAAAAGGATTGGCTGCAATGCAAAGATTACAGTAAAAAAAAGGAAGGATGGCAAATTTTTGATAGAAATGGTTCAACTCAACCACAATAACAAGATGCTGGAAAGCCCCGGGATGCTTTTGCACATGCGATCACACAAAAAAGACGATCCTTTGATAGACCAGTTAGTGTAAGACATGCAACTGGACAACCACACACATGCTCAGATGATGTCGATCTTTGCCAGATGTCCGGTGGTCTGCAGTACATGGGACATACTAGCCGCGACTGGGTAAACAAGTAAGCACGTAACAGAGCATATCTCTTGAGCATTTTGTCTGTAATTATTCTCTGTTTGATGAGATAACTTTGCATTGTCTCTGAAAATGCAGGAAACAGAAGTTTGCCAGAGAAGAGTCTAAAGATGATGTCAAGAAACTTCTGGATTTCTTCAAGAAAATGCAAAAGATAAACCCAGAGTTCTTCTATGATTATGACGTTGATGCAGATAACCGTGTAAGAAACGTCTTTTGGACGAACGCAATTTGCAGAGGATCGTATGAAGATTTTGGAGACTGTGTTATATTTGACACGACGTATAAAACTAACAAATTCCACATGCCGCTGGGAGTGTTTGTGGGGGTGAACCATCATCTACAGAGCACCATATTTGCTGTTGCACTCGTGCGAGATGAAACAATACCATCATTTGAGTGGGTTTTCAAAACCTTTATAAGGTGTATGAACAACAAGCCGCCAATCTGCATGCTCACAGTACAAAAATAAAAAACACCTGCATACTTACGTTTTGTTTTGTGCACTTATATTTCTTCCATCTATCTTGCACACACACAAACAAATTAATAAAAAAACACTGTTTGTCTCTTCTCAGACCAGTGTTCTTCGATGAAGGCAGCATTAAAAACTATCCTCCCACAAACTCTGCATAAGCTCTGTCGGTGGCATATCATGAAGAAGTACAAGGACCACCTCGCCTTGTCAGTATAAGGCGCATTTAGAAGCTCAAGGATCTAACTCAATGCGGTCAACCACCCACTAATGCCGTCGAGAATTTGAACGAAAGCATGGAAGAACCTCATTCAGAGGTACAACTTGCAAGACGCAATCAAGTGATGAATTATTTGTGGGATGACAGCACGCAGTGGATCTCAGCTTACTACAAGGAAATTTTCTGTTCTCGGATGACTTCCACACAGAGAAGCGAGAGCATGAACCGCATACTGAAGAAAATTTTTGTCGGGGAGAAGCATGATCTCCATCTGTTTGCTCAGCAGGTGGACAAGTGCATACAGACTAGGAAGGCCGTCGAGCACGCAGAGACAGTAGCAAATGAGGTAAACAAAATGTCAATTAAAAACTGCTAAAAAAATATGAATACAAAAACAAACAAGTTTTTCATTTCTCTGGTTCGTAACAGTGCATTTGTGATCATGCAGTCAACAACAAAGTTTGGCTTCGAAGTTCAGCTATCAAAAGTGTATACAAGGGCAGTGTTTGCTGATTTCAAAGAAACACTCTACCGCAGCACTGCATTCAGAGCAGAACGGTGCCCTGAGAACCCGACAAAGTATCTCGTACACCACTACAACAGATCAGATGCATTTGACTGGGTAAGGCATAATTTCCAAGTGGTCGCCGATGAAGAGAAAGGTGTCTACGAATGTGAGTGCAAACTCTGGACACACACAGGTGAGACTCCTAGCAAAAAAATATTATAGATTCTCATAGTCATGCACGAAAGCTCACTTACTGAACTTTAAAAGTACACATGCATGATTAATTCACAAAAACCGAATGAAGTTCACTTCTTTAAAAAATGAACAAATAACGAAAAAAAATATACGTTTACTAATTTCATGCAGTTCACTTACAGAACAAAAAAAATCATGTGTTTGTTTGCAGGCCTCTTTTGCGTCCATGTCTTATGCATGCTTTCTCATTTGAGAGTACTCAACATTCCTGAGGTGTACAATAAGAAAAGATACACCCGTAACGCAAGATCAGATGCAATGTTTGACAAAAGAGACTACGAACAAACAGCACCAGATGGAACCTCGCTTTTTTGCCATAGAAAATTGCTGACAGAAATAGCAATGGAGCTTGCAAACAGAGCGACAAGGTCCGACACTGGGTGCCACAGAGCGTTATCTGGTATGAGGGCACTGATCGAGGAAGTTGACGTTCTCAACAAAGATGAAGAAGAAGCAGCAAAACAACAAAGATGAAGAAGAAGCAGCAAAACTAAAGCAAGCAGAGAAATCCCAGCATGACAATAATGCCGAGCAAGTAGAAAATACTGAACACATCGGAACTGGTGCTATCAAAAAAGAAACAATTCTTCCACCTCATGTTTCAAACACAAGAGGAAGGAAGAAAGGGGAGACGCATAACCCGTAAAAAGGTGGCATGCAAGGAGAAAAATGATGACAAAAACAGTAAGCCACAGCCTGAGCTGGACACTGATGGTCACCCACTTGGAGTAAGAATGTGCAAGACATGTAATGAAATCAGCGGCCACAATTCCAGGACGTGTACAAAAAGAAATGAACAAGAAAAACAAGGACATGGAGATGCACAACAAAACAGAAATTCCACTCACAACACTAAGAAATGGACGAAACCGAGACATTGTAGCATCTGCAAAAAGAGGAAGAGACACAATTCAAGAACCTGCCCCAAAAGAAAAAGAAAAAGATTAGAAAATGAGGAAGACGAAGAAGGTGAGATCAAAGAAGAAGATGATGACACAACTGAAGAAGAAATGGCTTATGAAGAAGCAGATGGAGAAGAGGAGGAAGAAGAAGAGAGTGAAGGGGACGAAGAACGTGAAGAAACTGAAGAAACAGTGGCTTATGAAGAAACAGATGATGAAGATGATGAAGAGGAAGAAGAGAGTGAAGAGACTGAAGAGAGTGAAGAGACTGAAGAGAGTGAAGAGGACGAAGAACGTGAAGAAACTGAAGAAACAGTGGCTTATGAAGAAACAGATGATGAAGATGATGAAGAGGAAGAAGAGAGTGAAGAGACTGAAGAGAGTGAAGAGGACGAATAACATGAAGAAACAGTGTCAACAAGACCACCACAAGGAAATGTTGCTGTACAGAAAAAACCGAGAACAACACCACTTTCAAAAAACAAGGTAGGAGCAAAGAAGGATGTAGGTCACAACACTGGAAAACGAAAGCAGCCAACAACCAGCACGCGGGGAGCAAAGAAGGATGCAGTCACAACAGTGGAAAACGAAGACCACCATCAATCAGCACGCGGGGAGCAAAGAAGGATGCAGTTCACAGCACTGGAAAACGAAAGCAGCCAACAACCAGCACGCGGGGATCAAAGAAGGATGCAATTCACAGCACTGGAAAACGAAAGCAGCCAACAACCAGCACGCGAGGAGCAAAGAAGGATGCAGTTCACAGCACTGGAAAACCAAAGGAGCCATCAACCAGCATGCGGGGAGCAAAGAAGGATGCAGTCCACATCGCTGAAAAACCAAAGCAACCATCAACCAGTAAGCGCGGAACAAAGAAGGATGCAGTTCAGAGCACTGAAAAACCAAAGCAGCCATCAACCAGCACGCGGGGGGCTACAAACACAAAGGTGCAGAGACAAGAACCAGCAGCACCGCCATGGAAAACAAAAGAAAGTGCGACATTAGACACACTCCGATCCGTATGCGAAGCAGGTTAACGACCAAATAGATAAACAGACAATAAATTAATCGTATGCATAGCAATTTGCTTATCTCTATGACTTATGTATCAGTTTAAATTTTGTATAAACCATGCAAGGAGAAAATGGTATATAGAGTATACCATATATATATAGCAGCCTTGAGTAAAACATTGACACATTTTGATTCAAAAACCATGTAAAAAATGATGTTAGATCGCTGCAGTCCAACAAGCAGTAACACATTTCAATATGCAGTATGGAACTTGCAAATATGCAGTACGCTTCGAACTATCATGCAGTACTATAGACTAACTACATGTAGTACACACCATGCAAATTGGGAAAAAATGTGGAAACATGTAGTGCTCAGCTGACATATAAGCAGTTCACATATTGTAACCATGCAAACACAAATTTCCCGTTGAATAATAATTGAAGTGGTTCAGATCACAAAAGTGCTTATTACAAAACACATCAAAAAGATGAAGCGTTCAACACGCAAAAGTAGTTATTACAAATCAACCTCATAACCTTAGCCAATCGAGTCAAACGTGATTCTAACAGTACGATCCTCGAGTTCAAAGAAGTTGAGGACAACAACTTGCTCAGACTTCAGGCCACTATCAATGACAAATTCCTTCCACCCTTTGTGCAGACACAGCCGCCCGTCAACGCCTACACTGTACTTGGCTGGGTTAAGGTATCCATTACCAAGAACAACTTGAAGAATTCCTTTCTTCTTGAGCTGCACATACCTAACAGCTCGTTGAGGAATTTTCTGTAAAAAAATAATAAAACTGTTTGAGAACGAAACTAGCAGTACAATTCTCATATTGTGAACAGAGATAGATGAAGTGCACAACAGTCCAACAAGCAGTACATATAAAACGTTTCAATATGCAGTATGGAACTTGCAAATATGTAGTTTGCTTAGAACTATAATGCAGTACTGCAGACTAGCTACATGTAGTACACACCATACAAATTGGTAAAAATGGAGAAATATGAAGTGCTCAGCTAATATATAAGCAGTTCACATATTGTAACCTGTAAACTAAAACATAAGCTACATGCACACAAGCAAAAAAAAACAAGAAAATAAGAACACATTGCAGTACACTTCAGAAAACAAAGAAAAAGTGTGTTCCTATAATACTACAAGTTCAGAATGCAATGGAATTATACAAAAAAAACACAAAGAAAAAAAACATATCTAAAGAAACATACCATCTTGTAGTGAGTCTCCACATTTGTTGGCGTAAGCTAATGGACAAAAGGACTCGTGCAGCCAAGGCCACGCCGAATCAGGGCAGCATAGAACGCAGAAACGTTGATCTGGCCCATATCCAATCCTTCCGTGAATATTGTACCATATGCAAGCTGCTCGGCTCGCCCAGTTCGGCACAATACCTTCCCACCACGACGAGCACGACGGGCCTGCGAGCAAGCTGAACAATTGCAGTGCGTCGGCACACCACAACCATGGCCGCAGCAGAAGAGATACGCACAGGGGCCTGGAGCCATCGCAACAAAAACCTAGAAAAGCAAAAAAAAATAATAGGCTGGAGAAAGGAGAGAACTTGCGGCTAGAGGAGAAAATGAAATGGAAAGGAAGGGTATAAGTTAGCCTTCATTTATATAAGAGGAATGCAAAAAGGTCAAAACTGAAAATTAAAGGGGACTTAATGGAAATTATGTTCCCAAGAATAAAGGACAATCAATAAAGGCTTATGTTACCAAAGAAAGAGGAACGAAAAAAGAAGGTGTACTTTGACTACAACAGTTCCCATGAACAAAATCGCAGATCATTAAAAAATAGTACTCTAAATTCTCCAAATTCGTACCAGGAAGTTCACTATATGTGTGCATGAAGTGCAGTACATGCTTTTTGGCACAAAGAAGGATGCACGCAGTGCAAAATATGTACACCTGCAGCACAGAACTATGACGAATGCAGTGCGCATAGGGGCACAAAAGCAGTGCACACCCGTACACTAAGAAAAAAGAATACAAAAGAGGAAGAACAATAAAGAAAAATGATACCAATGCAGTGCACAAAAATGTAGCATAGAAAATGTGCAGTACGGTATGCGTGCACATGCAGTACTGAAACTAAATCAATGCAGTGCACGCATGATTTACTAAAAAAACAGTGCACGCCCCAACGTTGAAAAAATTACAAAGGAAAAAAAAATTGACCACCCAGGTGCTACCGGCCCTACCAATCTCGTAATAGGTCCGCACCCACGTAAGGGGAGTCGCTCGAAGTCACAGTGCATGGGGCCGGTTGCACATGGGCCCACAGGTCATAGGGCGTATAGCTGCGAGCGCCGTGTATAAGCGCCCAGATAAGTATACGGAGGAGTTCGACCAGTATGCCTCGCCAGCCCTTATAAACAGGTCGGGCGCACCTTCCGCGGGCAAGGTGGGACTAAACATTAGGACGCACTTTACACGGAAAGCAGGAACCAAGTCAGGTTTCATCGGGCGACTTGGGCCCAATTGCGTCTCTAAACTAGCCGAACACAGGCCCAACAAGGCCGACTAAGAAAAACCAATAAGTTAAAAAAAGGGGGGCCCACCCCCCCTTTCCCTACCCCTCCCGTGCCAGGGGCTGCAGTAAGTACAAGCAAAAACAAGATGCAGTACGTGGCTGTAAAAAATGCAGTGCATTACGTTACACGATGCAGTGTGGTATGGCAATCCAGTTCCCGATTACCCTACACGAATAAGTAAACTCAAAAATAGTGAAGTTCGCACATGTATACACAAGTGCAGTACTGTATTCTAGAAGATACCGTGCAGGACTATATACCAATGCAGTTGATTATCGCACAGGATTGCATGTATAAAACATGACAAAATGCCCGTTCGCATAGAAAAAAGTGGTGGTTAAAAAATGCGCTGATCAAAAATAAAACAAACCCACCTTAAAAAAAACCCACGTTCGCATACAACCACCCAATCGGAGCAGTTCCATCGCCACAAGCCCATGATCACAGATGCAAAAACAACCCACGATCTGCACAACCGCATCATCAGTGAAATCGTGCAGTTCATCTGACGAGGCCATCCCACCCCGCGGCCTTCCCATTAAATTCAGACCCCTGCCAAAGGCCTTCTCATCCACAACAACACAAGTATCCATTGCGCTCCCACCAAATCGCCCCATATCAAACGCAAAAGCACCAAGCCATGCCACCGGCGATGACGTTCACCGACGAGTACAAGGGCAACAACGCCGTGGAGGCGCACGGCAACACCAAGTTGCACGTCATCCACACCAACGACAAGAAGCAGATGGCGATCAACCTCGCGCAGTACGAGCGCCACCTCAGCCTCCAGCGCCACAAGATCGTCGGCATTGACCTTGAGTACGACAACGACCACAGGCGCAGAAACCCGCCCTCCGCCAGCTCTCCATCGGCAAGAATCACCCGGTGCTGCTCTTCCAAATGAGCGACATCGAAGGTGCACCGCCTTCGACAACTTCCTCGCCGACCCTGTACACCTTTGCGTGCTTCTCATCGACGGCGACAAAACCAGTCAGCGTCACAACTCGAGGTTGCCAACTTCGTCGACATCCGGAAGGAGTGGAGGGTGCCCGAGGCAACCAAGCCGTTGGACTCCCTCGAGACGCCTCCGGCGTGCTCATCGACGACTACTACAACAACATGAAGAAGAAGATCACCGACGACGAGCACCAAAGATCGCCACCCCGCCTCTGCCCAGAGGCACATCGAGTACGCGGCAAAGGACGCCTACGCAGCGTATGAGATATGGAACCGCATCACCCTCACCCAGGACGGCCTTCGCCGTGCAAAGCTGGAGAAGGAGGAGCCCCCAAGAAGCGCGCCAGAAGCAGCTGGGGATGGGGAGAGCCTGTCTGGTGAAGAAGAAGATGGTGCCGGCCAGGAGCCAACAATGCCAGCGTTCTTTTAGAATTATCATCAAATTTGCTTTGTGTTGTTTTCTTATGTATCGTTAGTTTGCTTGTGTGCTGAACCTAGTTTGCTTGCCATGCACAATCGCCTGTAAAGATGAACTCTGATTATGTTAGTTTGCTTTCTGTTTAACTTAGTTTGTTGGTGATGAAATTGTCCTACAGAATGCAAACAGGACGGATGGAGTGCAAGTTGTGCACGAATGCAGTACAGAATTTGTCGAATGAAGTCTTAACATACCCAAAAAAGCAGTACACGACATAAATTTGAAAAAAGAATACATAAGAGCAAAACCAGAAAAAGAAAAACGCAAACACGTAAATAATCAATGAAGTACAGAAATATATGAACGTGCAGTACATAACCATAATCAACGACACGCTGTATGATTACTAAGCAGTGCACTCCCATACATTGGGAAAAAAGATTACATAATAGCAAAAAGACGGAAAAAAAAGGCAACTGTTCATGCAGTACGCAATGCGTACACATGCAGTACAGAACCCTGATCAATGCAGTGCACACCCCCGACATTGGAAAAAACACCTAAACAGAAAAATAAAAAGGAAAAAAAATTGACCACCCAGGTGCTACCGGCCCCACCGGCCTCAGAATAGGTCCGCACCCACGTATGAGTCGTTCGAGTCACAAAGTGCATGGGGCGGTTGCACATGGGCCCACAGTCATAGGGCATACAATGCGGCCGTGTATAAGCGCCCAGATAAGTATACGGAGGAGTTCGACCAGTATGCCTCGCCAGCCCTTATAAACAGGTCGGGCGCGCCTTCCGCGGGCGAGGTGGGACAAAACATTAGGATGCACACACAGCGAAACGGCACCCAAGCCGTGCTCACAGGCCGACTTGGGCCCAATTGCGTCTCTAAACTAGCCGAACACAGGCCCAACAAAGGCCACTAAGAAAAAACAATACGTTCAAAAATAAAACATCAAAAAGAAAAATGACAAACATTTTTTAAATGAATAACAACAAACAAAATAAAATGTGCGTCGGCACTGTAAGAATATTAATAAATAAAACGCAGGAAGCCCGATGTCAATGTACAGATGTAGTCAGCGACGTACAACAATACAGTTCTCCACGTGGAAGCACAAAGTACTTTTTTTTCTGAATTGCAGTTATCTTCACTCTGCAATGCAGTATGGCTGAAATAAGAATACAACCCTGTTACTTAACCAAAGCACTCCGACACCCCTAGCCACACTACCCTCCATCCACACAAACGCTATATTACCACAAAAATCAAGAGAAGAAAAGAAAGAACACCATCAAGAGAAGAAAAAAAGTACATCTGTGTGAATCATAATGCAAGACACTACATGGACTGAAAGCGATTCGTTTACGATAGAAAAGAAGTGCACCGACTTGGACAATTGACCAAAAACACAATCATCACATTTTCTCGACAGCCGGCCAATACATTGATCTAATCACGAAAAAAAGAGGCGACGACGTTCGGATTTCCAACGCACTAACAAGAGCCTCCTCATAGCGTAACACGCTGGCTACCACGTAACTTAAAACAGCGCCCCACCACGCTACCGCCCCGCTCCACCTCTCCCACGTCCTGTCAAGGACAGCAGAGGAGAAAACACAACTGCTTCGTCCCCCCAAAAAACCCCATTGCATCTTCTTCTCCGCTCTTCCTTTCACTAACCTCTCTCTATAACAAACACCGTGAGAGCAGAGGAGAATCATGGTGGATGCACCTCTGTACAAGCAGCGCCGCAAGTACACCAGGGAGCTCCACGACGTCCACCTCCACGGCAATCACAAGCTCCACGTCCTTTGCACAAGCAAGGGCAAAGACGTGGACAAGATGATGTCCACGTTCAGGAGGAAGCTCGGCGGAATGCCCGTCAAACTAGTCGGCGTTGATGTCGAGTACACACTATGAGAAGCCACAGCGTGCAGCGGTGCTACAGCTATGCGTACAAAAAGAATGCCTTGTCTACCACATATCTGCAGCTAAAGACAGGTAAGAATAACTATTGCTTGTCAATATTGATTTTAAATTTTCTTCACTGCAATTGCCATAATATTTAACCTTGTTTCTCATTCTTGAAAAAGCATGGCATATGAATTTATTGACAGTTTTGATCTGGCTCCATGTATGTCACTCATGTGTTCAATTCTTGAATTATGATATCTAGCAATACACGCAGTTTAATTATATTTTCTTCACTGCAACATTACCATACAAAACATGTATGAAATTAGGTTCAAGAATACAAGCATACACAAAATATGCATTGTTTATGCAATCTATTATCAGATTTACTAGTTATGTTGAACAAAGTATTAGCAATCGCTCAATGCAACAGATTCAGATATTCATATTGCGCTCAGTTTCGTAAAAACACAACAAAACATTGCTAGTTCTAAAGAAATAAACTATATTCACTCTATACAAATATATTATGCCAATGGAACTAGACAAATTCACGATGAATGATGAGTACACCTTCGTCGGATTCGCTATTGAAGGAGACAAAAGCAAGCTGAAGGTATCTGGTTTGGAGATCAACTCCGACAACTACATTGATATTCGTGTGGAATGGAGAGACCCATACAATAAAAAGAAGTTTGACTCTTTGGCTGATGTTGTTGGCAGGATGATAGACATTCACTACCATGACATGAAGAAAACAATTAACCGCAAGGAGGACCATACTCTGTGGGGATTTTGCCCGCTGCCAGAAAAGCTTATCAAGTATGCAGCAATAGATGCATTCGCAACATATGAGTCATGGAGAATCATATACGATGTCATAATGGGACTGGACAGGGCAAAAAGAGACAAGAAGAAAAGAAGAAGAAGAACAAGGCTGTAATCCAAAACAGCAACTAGAAAAAATCAGGGATGTGTTTAGTTTCACTTTACTTTAGGCGTTGTGTTGTTCTTTGTTTCATGTATGCAAGATTTTGATAATGTCCGTTGCTTCATATCGAACATTTCTTTTATAAAAACAATGTCAGTTTGCTTGTGATCAATTGCTTTCGCAGAAATTAGTTTGCATTAGAACAAGTATCTACACAACTTTGAAAAATTTAATGAGTGATACCAAAACATACTATTCACATACAAAACATACTCAAAACCAACATTAAACAAAAAAAATTAGGTAATATGACTACAAACTCGGACATAAAAAAGAAGAAGATTAATGCAGTTCACAATCGTAAAAATTAGTATTGATATATCTAAAAAATATAATCTGTATACCTTTCTAAACAAACGTGAATACAGTTCACGTAATCTAACATAAGGCGCTTCAACAAGTGTATGCATGAAGTGCAGTACATGCATAAATGAAGAACGACAAGGGCCCCAACACACACACTTGCTACACGAAGTGCAGTATTCAACGTTGGTGCAAGCAGTTCAAATGACATCATTTTTGTTTTTCCATCAAAGGGGACACGCGCAAAACCCCCGAAGCCACACCCCTAAGATAGACAGGGGCGACGGGGTATGACGGACTCACCTACGCATGCGGCGCCACGGCAAGCTGCGTCGCCGCCTGCTCCGACTCATTCCAGGCTCGGCCTAGCAGGGGGATGTGGAGGGGGGGCACGACCCCCCTCCCCACCCCCTGCTCGGCCTCGCGCTAATGCATGCAGTGTGCTTGGTTGACAGGCGCAGTGCGGAAATTCTATTTTTCCATCAAAGGACGCCAAGAAACCCCGAGCCACACCCCTAAGATAGACAGGCGGCGACGGGGTATGGACTTCGCCTACACATGCGGCGCCGGCAAGCAGCGTCGCCGCTACTCCGGCTCGTTCGAGCTCGGCCTCGCAGGTGGATGTGGAGGGGGACGACCCTCCCCACCCCCGCCGCCTCGCTTAACGCATGCAAAGGCGCTTGGTTGACAAAGCAAGGCGTATATTCTGTTTTTCCATCACAGGGGACGCGCGCAAAACCCCCGGAGCCACACCCCTAAGATAGACAGGGGGGCGACGGGGTATGACGGACTCGCCTACGCATGTGGCGCCGCAGCAAGCCTCGTCGCCGCCTGCTCCGGCTCGTTCCAGGCTCGGCCTCGCAGGGGGATGTAGAGGGGGGGTCACGACCCCCCCTCCGCACCTCGGCCTCAACGCATGCAAAGGCGCTTTGTTGTGAGTCGATCACGGACATTCTGTTTTCCATCAAAGGGGCCTTAAAACCCGAGCCACACCCCTAAGATAGATAGGGGCGGCAGGGGTATAGACTTCGCCACGCATGCGGCGCCGCGGCGAGCCGCGTCGCCGCCTGCTCCGGCTCGTTCCAGGCTCAGACTCGCAGGGGGATGTGGAGGGGGGTCATGACCCCCCTCCCCATCCCTGCTCGGCCTCGCGCTAACGCACGCAGTGCGTACAAAAATAATACAAAAATATATAGACAACTGAAAAATTGGGCCCCCCCAACCCCCCCCCCCCACCATGTACCTTAACGTACAAACAATAAAAAAACAACTACAAAACGCAACTACAGGCAAAAGGCAATGCGTTTTTTGTTTTGGCAAAAAAAAAGCAGTTCGGTATCATAAAAGCAATGCAGCTTCGGCATGCACACACGTGCAGCGCTTTGCTTGAAATACAAAAAAATGCAGTGCTCTTATATTGGACAAAGAAGTTCGGCATCAAATGCGATACAGTTTATCGAACACATATCATACATATAAGCGTGACAAAATGCCAGTTCGCATAGACCGTGGTCGTCAACAAAAAATAAAATTATACACTTTTATGTATTGTATGAGTTATTGATATAAAATACACATACATATACAAATTCATCCACATGCACTGCTGCATAAAAAGAACAAGAAGAAGCACAACAACAGAATAAAAAGTCTTTTTCATACATTATCTACCTTATTCAGCACACACAAACACAACATCAAACCCTAGCTATTGTCCACGCACAGCCTT
The DNA here is from genome assembly GCA_021605145.1 of Aegilops bicornis. Taxonomy (NCBI): domain Eukaryota; kingdom Viridiplantae; phylum Streptophyta; class Magnoliopsida; order Poales; family Poaceae; genus Aegilops; species Aegilops bicornis. The sequence goes on along the minus strand of CM038673.1, from coordinate 365,010,274 downwards.
TCGCACCAAAGAGAAAACAAAGGCCCCAAATGATCATATCAAGGCTCTGCGATCAAGGCTTATGATTGCGACAGGAAGTGAGCTTGAGGTCCGCAATCGATTCAGGTAACTCAGCGGCATGTCTTCATAACACAACATGTTCAAAGGATTGAACAAAGAATTTGGAACATGTACTCCGCCTTCCAATCTTCAGCAGCAGGCTGAAAAAAAGAAAACAAATGCAGACAAGTGATTAAAAAAAAGGTTGTCATAAAGAACAAAAAAGTGAAAAGAAAACAGAGAAGCTGTTACGTCGGATTTCAAAATTTTCTCAACTAGACGTTGGCCGTCATACAACTGCGTCATCCTCAGAACATAGATTCTGCACTCATTTGCTCCCTGCGCTGGCACGACCGGGTAAGATGGCTTCTCTGCCAATTTAACCCGCCGAGTGGTTCCTCGATTTATACATTTTTTCACCATAAATCGCCTTCAGCAGCTGAGTCATCCTCCCCATCTGCCAAAAAAAATAAAGCACAAGGTAAGAATAACACACATCACGGATCAAAAGTTGATATTCAAACGTAAGAAAAAAGTTGTTCTCAAACGTCTAAACAATCCCTCTTTTAAGTGCACGTGAGAAAAATGCGGTTCTGTCGCGCATATGTTGAAGTGCACTACATAAACAATTGCAGTTTATAAAAAATGCGATGGGAGAAACACAAAAAAAGCTTTACGCTTGGCAAAGAAAAAAATAACATACCACTTCAGTGCAATCTGCGTGGTAGTCAGTCCTGCACCACCTTGTCGTGACATCAGCATGGCCAGTGTACTTCCTACTGTCATGGATATCAAGGGTCTGGCGATGCTGGTTCATCGTGTATAAGGAATAATGACCATCCTTGAATCGCGACATCATAATCTGTTCGCATAAAAAATTGAAATGAAAAGTTCTTTCGACACGTACCACCAGGGCCATTGTTCCAAAAATAACTATAAAAAGAAATGCAACAAACCAGGAAAAATAAATGACAAAAAACAATGAACTTACCAGTTTTGCGTCCAACAGGTTTGCGTCGTCGCTCACAAAAAATTTGAACTGCTTAACTGCATCTTCTAAAACAAACGAGCTATGCACAACTGACAACACATGATTTCCCTCATTATCTCTTGCCACAGAGGTTTCCATTTGAAGAACGTACTGCACACAAAAAAGAGCAAAAAAAAGGACATGAAAAAAAAGAATAAACATTGCAAGCAGGCATGGACATGAAAAAGCCGGTCAAAGGGGAAAGAATGACAAGAAACGCCATCGTGATAAATAAAGGTGAAAGTAGCACACGTTCACCGGATTGATAAGCTAAACCCAATTCAGGGTCTTGCTTCCAGTACTTGATGAAAAAATCCATGATACACGAATCCATTAAAGCTCCTTTGCCAAATGTATCATAGATATAGTCGATATTGTAAGTATCGACATCACCAAAAGGACCATGCACCATAAAGAACGCGTTCCTGCAGTAAACATACACAGATGGGATCAACAAAATTAGAATTAAAATCAAAACACACAGAAAGCATGAAAGGGCGCACACATCACATAAAACTTACTCGCGGTATTTGGTTACAAAATCTTTGTTGAGAACAAGATCATTTATTTTAATCGCCTCATCAATATATCTAAACCTCGGAGGCTTCAATTTCTCTATAGAGCATCTCAACTTAAAAGCCCTCTAACCTGCCCTCTTGTTCGAAAATACTTCAACCTCATCCAAAGGAGGACGATTAATTGCTGCACTCCTAGTCCTAGTGACACGTGCACACGGTGTAACAAAATTATCATCATCAACATCATATACATCGTGTGGAGAGCTAGGTCGAGTGACACTTCCACCATCAGGTCCAGACGCCACATTTGTGTTCAAACCAGAATTATCTGGAGAGATTTCAATGACACAATCCTCCATAACAACATCAGAACCCTGGGACTCAAACAGTGACGTACAGCCTTCATGAAGCCCCCAATCAAAACCTAAAAACGTGCAGAAAAAACATGGAAGTACTCAGTACAAAACACAAAAACCAAAAAACATGCATATAGAAAAAATAGAATGCAGCCCACTCTTGTATACATCAATGCAGCCCACTTCTCTACAGTAATGCAGCACACTTCTCTACATCAATGTAGCCCACATATAAAGAACAATGCAGCCCACACTTGTATACATCAATGCAGCCCACATATAAAGAACAATGCAGCCCACTTCTCTGAATCAATGCAGCCCACACTTGTATACAGCAATGCAGGCCACATATAAAGAAAAATGCAGCCCACTTGCCCATAAAGAAGCGGAACCAAGCAGTAGACAAAAATAAAATAAAGCGAGGATAAAGAAGTTCAATAAAACAACCTTTATCTGCAAAAATTAGAAGTGATGTTAAATCAAGGCAACACTTCCTCGATGTTAGCTAGCTATAGAGCATGGCCTTTCTGATGTAGCCAATGTGCTCCACCCCAAACTTGGCAACTCGAACACCATCCCATGTCTGCAAGAATTGAAAATATAGAATCCACAATCATGACTGCAATAAAAAGAATAAAAAACATCAGTTTCACAAAAACGAAGTGAAAAAAAACTTGAACGGTATGACATGTATAGGGTCAGAAAGAACGCACCCATTTGGCTGCAATGGGACAATGACATGTTTCAACACAAATCCATCAAGTGTGGGAGGATTTAGTGGCTCATCAGAACTCAAGCTATTTAACCATCCTCCTAAAAACCCTAACCGCATCAGGGCTGCCAGGTTTGCTGAGCGAGTCAAGAAATTCAAACCGTCTTTTTTTCACATTTAACGCAACTACACAATAATGACCAATACCATCCCTCGTATCTGGCGGATCAAAAGTTGCAAAAAGGACCTGTTGGAAGCATGAAAAATAAATAAAATTATTATAAGAAGAAAAAACAGAACGCTATTAAAACAAAACACGTAAAATACACATAAAAACGTCTCTCACCATATCCTTTTTATCAACACGCTCCTCGGCTTTTGAAGAGAACATCATTTTAACACTCCTGCCTACAGTACCACCATTCCAAATATTTGTCTGCAGAAACAAAACCAAAAATCAAATAAGCAAAACAGGTCGTCGCGCGAAATCAGAAAAGAAAATCAAAAAATAAAACAAAAATTTATGTGTTCTTACACAAATATGGTACGGGACAACCATTGTCGAAGATCCCTTAAACTTATCTACCACCAAAGAAACCCAAGATCTACAAGCCTTGTAGTGAGCATCCCTTTATCCCAAAAGGATTGACCAACTTCGCCAATGCTAATATCACCCATCTCAGTTTTAAAAGCAATCATGTCCCTGAATTTTTCATGAAAAACTCAAACATAAGATACTAAAAGAAATAACAACAAATAAAAAGGGGTAAATACAAAAATTAGATAATACATATGAACAAAACAATTTCGAAAAAACCATACTTCTTCTTCTTGTCCTTCCGAGCCCTTTGTAATGACGTACAACTCATTGTATCTTTTCAGAAGAGCTGGATCAATGCTCGACGGTGTCACAACAGGAAGTTCATCATCTGTAATAAAAAAGATGAAGTTCACTTATCCAAACAATGAAGTTTAAATATTAATATAAGGGAATTCTGCTAGCTATTTTTAAAATCATAGACAAAAGATCATAGTTTCACTTATCATTAAACATCTAATACTGTTACCATAGTAATTAAACATCATGAATGAGAAAAACATCAAATCAAGATTGTTAAAACTTGCCTTCAGTGTTAGAGTCTTCAGTCATTGTTCTTAATCGAAGCAAAATATTTTCTTGCATAGGTTGCGCATTTAATCCACCACAACCTCATCGGACTTTCCTTCTGCAGCAACATCGGCATTCTCTCGATTTACAACAAGATGGTCAATAAAGCGTCCTTAGATACTTCAACTACATGAGGCTTCACTATCAATACTTCCTAACATCATTGGACACCGCATGCAGGGGAAGCAACAACACTAGCAGCAGGGGCAACATTCTCTAGTGGCTTTTCAATGCCAACATCAGAATCTTCATGCCGAATGGTGGGAACAGCATCATGGGATCCTTGAGCTACAGAAGGATCTGCCCACGCAACGGCAACAGATACAGAAGCATCAACACTGCCATGGCCATCAACAGCACAACTGCCCTGATTCAGATCAACGTGGACTTCCACGTTTTGTTCTCCAACCTGTGGAAAGTTTAAAAAACACACAGTAACACAAAAATAAGCATGGGGATAACTAACACAACACACTTATGTCAAAAGACTGCTGGCAACATACACATAACAACTACAGTCCACATATGCAAAACAACACCAACACACGTGTGTCAAACACAACTACAACTGCAACCCACATATACATAAAAACAATCATAGTTCGCTTTGACAAACGCTGCAGTTCAGTTATGTTAAATACTGAAGCTCACGTATGTAAATCAGTATGGATCGCACATGCCAAAAGAACTGCAGTTCACTTCTGTCAATCAGTGAAGATCACACATCTAAAACTATTGCAGCTAACATACGCAAATGAAAATGCATATGGATGAACATAACAGCGTAAATCAAGTTTATAATGCATAAAGAAAAATTAGATTACAACCCACTAATGTAACAAGTAATACAACTATACCTTATCAGCTACAACATCCACAGGGGACGCTGCATCAGCCAAGACCTCATCCTTCCCATAGCCATCGTAGGTCTCTTTGTGCACATCACGAGCAGCAACACCAGTCTACGGGCATAGAACAAACCAAAAACGAGAAATAAGATGGTACCGACCGAAAAAGAAAAAACTTCAACTATGCACATGTTGGAAATATGCCCTAGAGGCAATAATAAATTAGTTATTATTATATTTCCCTGTTCAGATAATCGTTTATTATCCATGCTATAATTGTATTGATAGGAAACTCATATACATGTGTGGGTACATAGACAACACCATGTCCCTAGTAAGCCTCTAGTTGACTAGCTCGTTGATCAATAGATGGTTACAGCTTTCGACCATGGACATTGGATGTCGTTGATAACGGATCACATCATTTGGAGAATGATGTGATGGACAAGACCCAATCCTAAGCCTAGCACAAAGATCGTGAATTCATATGCTAAAGCTTTTCTAATGTCAAGTATCATTTCCTTAGACCATGAGATTGTGCAACTCCGGATACCGTAGGAATGCTTTGGTGTACCAAACGTCACAACGTGAATCGGGTGGCTATAAAGGTGCACTACAGGTATCTCCAAAGTGTCTGCGGGTTGGCACGAATCGAGACTGGGATTTGTCACTCCGTAAACGGAGAGGTATCTCTGGGCCCACTCGGTAGGACATCATCATAATGTGCACAATGTAACCAAGGGGTTGATCACGGATGATGTGTTATGGAACGAGTAAAGAGACTTGCTTAAACGAGATTGAACAAGGTATCGGGATACCGACGATCGAATCTCGGGCAAGTACAATACCGCTAGACAAAGGGAATTGAATACGGGGTTGATTGAATCCTCGACATCGTGGTTCATCCGATGAGATCATCGTGGAACATGTGGGAGCCAACATGGGTATCCAGATCCCGCTGTTGGTTATTGACCGGAGAACGTCTCGGTCATGTCTACATGTCTCCCGAACCCGTAGGGTCTACACACTTAAGGTTCGATGACGCTAGGGTTATAAAGGAAGTTTGTATGTGGTTACCGAATGTTGTTCGGAGTCCCGGATGAGATCCTGGACATCACGAGGAGTTCCGGAATGGTCCGGAGGTAAAGATTTATATATGGAAAGTTGTTGTTCGGGTTTCGGAAAAAGTTCGGGTTTTTTCGGTATTGTACCGGGAAGCTTCCAGAAGGTTCCGGAGGATTCCGGAGGGGTCCGGAGGTCCGGAAATTGTTCCACCACGTCCAATATAGTAGCATGGGCTGTAGGGGGGCGCCCTAGCCTTAATGGGCCAGGGGCACCAGCCCCCCCAAGGCCCATGCGCATGGGAAGGGGAAAACCCTGGCGGGAGGGCCTCCACTTGACTTGGGAGGCACTCCTCCCTTGGCCGCCGCCTCCTCAGATTGGATCCGAGGGGCCGCCCTCTCTCCTGCCCCTATATATATGTGGGGGTGGGAGGGCAGCCGCACCACAAGTTCCCCGCAGCCCTCCCCTCTCCCAAGTACTCCTCCTCTCCTGGTGCTTAGCGAAGCCTGCAGATTGCCACCTCCTCCACCACCACCACGCCGTTGTGCTGCTGCTGGATGGAGTCTTCCTCAACCTCTCCCTCTCTCCTTGCTGGATCAAGGCGTGGGAGACGCCACCGGCTGTACATGTGTTGAATGCGGAGGTGCCGTCCGTTCGGCACTAGGATCTCCGGTGATTTGGATCACGACGAGTACGACTCCTTCAACCCCGTTCTCACGAACGCTTCCGCTTAACGATCTACAAGGGTATGTAGATGCACTCTCCTCCCTCTTGTTGCTAGAATCTCCATAGATTGATCTTGGTGATGCGTAGAAAATTTTGAATTTCTGCTACGTTCCCCAACAGTGGCATCATGAGCAAGGTCTATTGCGTAGATTCTTTGCACGAGTAGAACACAAAGTAGTTGTGGGTGTTGATTTTGTTCAATATACTTACTGTTACTAGTCCAATCTTGTTTCAACGGTATTGTGGGATGAAGCGGCCCGGACCGACCTTACACGTACTCTTACGTGAGACAGGTTCCACCGACTGACATGCACTTGGTGCATAAGGTGGCTAGCGGGTGCTAGTCTCTCCCACTTTAGTCGGATCGGATTCGATGAAAAGGGTCCTTATGAAGGGTAAATAGCAATTGACATATCACGTTGTGGTTTTATGTAGGTAAGAAACGTTCTTGCTAGAAACCCATAGCAGCCACGTAAAACATGCAAACAACAATTAGAGGACGCCTAACTTGTTTTTGCAGGGTATGCTATGTGATGTGATATGGCCAAGAAGAATGTGATGAATGATATGTGATGTATGAGATTGATCATGTTCTTGTAATAGGAATCACGACTTGCATGTCGATGAGTATGACAACCGGCGTGAGCCATAGGAGTTGTCTTTATTTATTGTATGACCTACGTGTCATTAAACAACGCCATGTAATTACTTTACTTTATTGCTAACCGTAGCCATAGTAGTAGAAGTAATAGTTGGCGAGACAACTTAATGAATACACGATGATGGAGAACAAGATTATGGAGAACGTAATGCCGGTGACGATGATGATCATGGAGCACCGAAGATGGAGATCAATGGAGCTATATTATATTTGACATATCATGTCACTACTATATATAATTGCATGTGATGTTTATTATGTTTATGCATCTTGTTTACTTAGAACGACGGTAGTAAATAAGATGATCCTTACAACAATTTCAAGAAGTGTTCTCCCTAACTGTGCACCGTTGCTAAAGTTCGTCAGCTTCTAAGCACCACGTGATGATCGGGTGTGATGGATTCTTACGTTCACATACAACGGGTGTAAGACAGATTTACACACGCGAAACACTTAGGGTTAACTTGACGAGCCTAGCATGTATGCATATGGCCTCGGAACACGTAGACCGAAGGTCGAGCATGAGTCGATAGTAGATACGATCAACATGAAGATGTTCACCGATGATGACTAGTCCGTCTCACGTGATGATCGGACACGGCCTAGTTGACTCGGATCATGTAATCACTTAGATGACCAGAGGGATGTCTATCTGAGTGGGAGTTCATAAGATGAACTTAATTATCTTGAACATAGTCAAAAACCTTTTGCAAATTATGTCGTAAGCTCGCGCTTTAGTTCCACTGTTTAGATATGTTCCTAGAAAAATATAGTTGAAAGTTGATAGTAGCGATTATGCGGACAAAAGAAAGCTTATGTCCTTAATGCACCGCCACAGGTGTCTTTGAACCCCAAACGTCGTTTGTGGATGTTGCGAACATCGGACATACACGCTTTGATAACTACGTGATAGTTCGCTTAAACGGTTTAGAGTTGAGGCACGAAAGACGTTTTGAAATGTCGCGGAACATATGAGATGTTTCGAGGGCTGAAATTAGGATTTCAGTTTCGTGCTCACGCCAAGAGGTATAAGACCTCCGACGATTTTCTTAGCCTGCAAACTCAGGGAGAAAAGCTCAATCGTTGAGCTTGTGCTCAGATTGTCCGAGTGCAACAATCACTTGAATCGAGTGGGAGTTAATCTTCCGGATGAGATAGTGATGTTTCTCCAAAGTCATTGCCACCAAGCTGCTAGAGCCTCATGATGAACTATAACATATCGTGGATAGATATGATGATCCTTGAGGTATTCGTGATGTTTGACACCGCGAAAGTAGAAATCAAGAAGGAGCATCAATTGTTGATGGTTGGTAAAACCACTAGTTTCAAGAAGGGCAAGGGCAACAAGGGATACTTCATGAAACGGCAAAACAGTTGTCGCTCTAGTGAAGAAACCCAAGGTTGAACCCAAACCCGAGACTAAGTGCTTCGTAATAAGGGGAACAGCCACCGAGCAGCATTACCCTAGATACTTGGTAGATGAGAAGGTCGGCAAGGTCGATAGAAGTATATTGGATATACATTATGTTAATGTGTACTTTACTAGTACTCCTAGTAGCACCAGGGTATTAAGATACCGGTTCGGTTGCTAAGTGTTAGTAACTCGAAATAAAAGAGCTACGGAATAAACGGAGACTAGCTAAAGGAGAGCCGACGATATGTGTTGGAAGTGTTTCCAATTTTGATGTTTTCAAAGATCGCACGCTGCCTCTAACATCATGATTAGTATTAAACCTGAATAATTGTCTTTTTGTGTTTGCGTTGAGCATAGACATGATTGGATTATGTCTATCGCAATACGGTTATTCATTTAAGGAGAATAATGGTTACTCTATTTATTTGAAAAACACCTTCAATGGTCTTGCACCTAAAGGAATGGTTTATTGAATCTCGATCGTAGTGATACACATTTTCATGCCAAAAGATATAAGATAGTAATGATAGTACCACTTACTTGTGGCAATCGCCATGTAAGTCATATTGGCATAAAACGCATGAAGAAGTTCCATGTTGATGGATCTTTGGACTCACTCGTTTTGAAAAGTTTGAGACATGCGAACCATGTCTATTGGTGTATACGCATGAAGAAACTCCATGCAGATGGACCGTTTGGACTCACTTGATTTTGAATCACTTGAGACATGCAAATCATACCACATGGGCAAGATGACCAAAGCCTCGTTTCAAAGAAATGGAACAAGAAAGCAACTTGTTGGAAGTAACACATTTTGATATGTGCAGTCCAATGAGTGCCGAGGCATGCAAAGTGAATATCGTTATGTTCTTACTTCACGGATGATTCGAGTAGATGTTGAGTATATTTACTTGATGAAACACAAGTCTGAATTATTGAATGGTTCAAGTAATTTCAGAGTGAAGTTTAAGATCTTCGTGACAAGAGGATAGAATGTCTATGATATGATCATAGAGATGAATATCTGAGTTACGAAGTTTTGGCACACAATTAAGACATTGTGCAAATTGTTTCACAATTAATACCGCCTGGAACACCATAGTGTGATGGTGTGTCCGAACATCATAGTTGCACTCTATTGGATATGGTGCGTACCATGATATCTCTTATCGAATTACCACTATCGTTCATGGGTTAGGCATTAGATACAACCGCACTCACTTTAATGGGGCACCACGTAATTCCTTTGAGACGACACCGGTTGGAGAAACCTGAGTTGTCGCTTTCTTAAAAGTTTGGGGTCATGACGCTTATGTGGAAAAGTTTCAGGTTGATAAGCTCGAACCCAAAGCGGATAAAATGCATCTTCATAGGACACCCAAAACAGTTGGGTATACCTCCTAATTCAGATCCGAAAGCAATAGGGATTGTTTCTTGAATCGGGTCTTTTCTCGAGGAAAAGTTTGTCTCGGAAAGTTGAGTGGGAGGATGGTGGAGACTTGATGAGGTAATTGAACCGTCACTTCAACAAGTGTGTAGCAGGGCACAGGAAGTTGTTCCTGTGGCACCTACACCAATTGAAGTCGAAGCTTATGATAGTGATCATGAAGTTTTGGATCAAGTCACTACCGTACCTCGTCTGGTGACAAGGATGCATCGCTTGAGTGGTACGGTGATCCTGTCTTGAAGGTCATGTTGCTAGACAACAATGAACCTACGAGCTATGGAGAAGCGATGGTGGGCCCAAATTCCGACAAATGGTTAGAAGCCATGAAATCCGAGATAGGATCCATGTATCATAACAAAGCATAGACTTTGGTGGACTTGCCCGATGATCGGCAAGCCATTGAAATAAATGGATCTTTAAGAAGAAGACGGACGTGGACGGTAATGTCACCGTCTATGAAGCTCGACTTGTGGCGATGAGTTTTTTACAAGTTCAAGGAGTTGACTACGATGAGATTTTCTCATCCGTAGCGATGCTTAAGTCCGTCGGAATCATGTTAGCATTAGCTGCATTTATGAAATCTGGCAGATGGATGTCAAGACGAGTTTCCTTACCGCCACGTAAGGAAAGGTTGTATGTGATACAATCGTAAAAGTTTTGTCGATCCTAAGGATGCTAAAAGGTATGCTAGCTCCAAATGATCCTTCTAAGGACCGGAGTAAGCATCTCGGAGTTGGAATATGCACTTTGATAGGATGATCAAAGATTTTGGGTTTATACAAAGTTTATGAGAAACTTGTATTTCCAAAGAAGTGAGTGGGAGCACTATAGAATTTCGATGAGTATATGTTGTTGACATATTGATGATCGAAATGATGTAGAATTTCGAAAGCATATAGGGTTATTTGAAAGATGTTTTCAATAGAAAACCTGGATTAAGCTACTTGAACATTGAGCATCGAGTTCTATAAGGATAGATCAAAAATGCTTAATAATACTTTCAAATGAGCATATACCTTGACATGATCTTGAAGGTGTTCAAGATGGATCACCAAAGAAGGAGTTCTTGCCCGAGATGTAAGGTGTGAAGTTAAGACTTAAAGCTCGACCACGGCAGAAAAGAGAGAAAGGACGAAGGTCGCCCCTATGCTTTAGACGTAGGCTCTATAGCATGCTATGTCAGGTACCGCACCGAAGTGTGCCTTGCCATGAGTTAGTCAAGGGGTACAAGAATGATCCAGGAATGGGGATCATTGGACAGCGGTCAAAATTATCCTTAGAAGAATAAGGAAATATTTCTCGATTATGGAGGTGATAAAGAGTTCGGCGTAAAGGGTTACGTCGATGCAAGCTTTAACACCTATCCGAATGACTCTGAGTAGCAAACCGGATACGTATAGTGGAGAAACCATTTGGAATAGCTTCAAGTGGAACGTGGAAGCAGCATTTACAATATGACATAGAGAATTGCGAAGTACATACGGATCTGAATACTGCGGACCCGTTGACTAAAACTTCTCTTACAAGCAAAACATGATCAAACCCTAAAACTCATTGAGACTTAATCACATGGTGATGTGAACTAGTTTAAGACACTAGTAGACTCTTTGGATGTTGGTCATATGGCGATGTGACCTATCAGTGTTGATCACATGGCGATGTGAACTAGATTATTGACTCTAGTGCAAGTGGGAGACTGTTGGAAATATGCCCTAGAGGCAATAATAAATTAGTTATTATTATATTTCCTGTTCATGATAATCGCTTATTATCCATGCTATAATTGTATTGATAGGAAACTCAGATACATGTGTGGGTACATAGACAACACCATGTCCCTAGTAAGCCTCTAGTTGACTAGCTCGTTGATCAATAGATGGTTACAGCTTTCGACCATGGACATTGGATGTCGTTGATAACGGGATCACATCATTGGGAGAATGATGTGATGGACAAGACCCAATCCTAAGCCTAGCACAAAGATCGTAGTTCATATGCTAAAGCTTTTCTAATGTCAAGTATCATTTCCTTAGACCATGAGATTGTGCAACTCCCGGATACCGTAGGAATGCTTTGGGTGTACCAAACGTCATAACGAATCGGGTGGCTATAAAGGTGCACTACGGTATCTCCGAAAGTGTCTGCTGGGTTGGCACGAATCGAGACTGGATTTGTCACTCCGTAAACGGAGAGGTATCTCTGGGCCCACTGCGGTAGGACATCATCATAATGTGCACAATGTAACCAAGGGGTTGATCACGGGATGATGTGTTATGGAACGAGTAAAGAGACTTGCCGGAAACGAGATTGAACAAGGTATCGGGATACCGACGATCGAATCTCGGGCAAGTACAATACCGCTAGACAAAGGGAATTGAATACGGGATTGATTGAATCCTCGACATCGTGGTTCATCCGATGAGATCATCGTGGAACATGTGGGAGCCAACATGGGTATCCAGATCCCGCTGTTGGTTATTGACCGGAGACCGGCTCGGTCATGTCTACATGTCTCCCGAACCCGTAGGGTCTACACACTTAAGGTTCGATGGCGCTTAGGGTTCTAAAGGAAGTTTGTATGTGGTTACCGAATGTTGTTCGGAGTCCGGATGAGATCCCGGACGTCACGAGGAGTTCAGGAATGGTCCGGAGGTAAAGATTTATATATGGAAAGTTGTTGTCGGGTTAGGAAAAAGTTCGGGTTTTTCGGTATTGTACCGGAAGCTTCGGAAGGTTCGGAGGATTCCGGAGGGGTCCGGAGGTCCAGAAATTGTTCCACCACGTCCAATACAGTAGCATGGGCTGTAAGGGGGCGCCCTAGCCTTAATGGGCCAGGGGCACCAGCCCCCCCAAGGCCCATGCGCATGGGAAGGGGAAAACCCTAAGGGGGAGGGCCTCCACTTGACTTGGGAGGCACTCCTCCCCCCCTTGGCCGCCGCCCCCTCCTCAGATTGGATCTGAGGGGGCCGGCCCCCCTCTCCCTTGCCCCTATATATATGTGGGGGGTGGGAGGGCAGCCGCACCACAAGTTCCTCGTAGCCTCCCCTCCCAAGTACTCCTCCTCTCCCGGTGCTTAGCGAAGCCCCAGGATTGCCACCCTCCTCCACCACCACCACGCCGTTGTCTTTGCTGCTGGATGGAGTCTTCCTCAACCTCTCCCTCTCTCCTTGCTGGATCAAGGCGTGGGAGACGTCACCGGGCTGTACGTGTGTTGAATGCGGAGGTGCCGTCCGTTCGGCACTAGGATCTCCGGTGATTTGGATCACGACGAGTACGACTCCTCCAACCCCGTTCTCACGAACGCTTCCGCTTAGCGATCTACAAGGGTATGTAGATGCACTCTCCTTCCCTCTTGTTGCTAGAATCTCCATAGATTGATCTTGGTGATGCGTAGAAAATTTTGAATTTCTGTTACGTTCCCCAACAGCACAAGCAGTACACACTTCACAACAGAGAAGTACACAAAAAAATATGGTAAGCAAACAAAATGCAAGTTCAAAGAAAAAGGGGAAGCATGGGAAAACAGACATGGCAGGAGTATTTATACCTGACCAACTCCATCGTCTCTAGTTCCATCGACACTAGAAGATTCCACTCCAGCCTATAACAAAAAAAACAAAATATAGTGAGGAGCATTCAACATAATACACAAAAAAGAGGTTCAAAGCCACAAAAAACCTAGAACATACATTATCGGTAACGCCAAAGGTCCCGACGGATCATTTCGTCCACAATATGCCCAGCATCCTTCTCATACCGACCGCATTTTTCTTCTTGTGAATGTATCAATTGAGCATACGAAGAACGAACATTTGTCACTGCAATCTTCAGGCTTTCAATCACACCACAATCAAAATTGTGAGCAGCAACAATATCTTCATCTCGTGGGCCATGGCCAACAGGGAAAAAACCAGCAACTGTCCTCAACCTGTCACCAGAGGTTGGCAAATCTTCAGTCAGCTTCAAAACCTTCAGAAGAAGCTCATCAATCTCCTCATGTTTTTTGCCGCCAACAAATGTCTGTTTATAAGAGCTTGTATTATCAAACATTTGTTGAGGCATGAAACCACGAGTGTGCGGCACCTCATCATCACAGGCAGGAAGCTGACTACAGATAGGCTCATAAAACCTAGCATGAGTGCTAAGCCCCGCATCAGAGCTGCCATGTACAACCGCAACAGAACGGTTGTACACAATATCACCTGATGCCTTCCACTGCAAAAAAATACAACACGCAAAGAGAAGTACACATGTGAGTACTAGAGAAGTTCACATTTATAATGGCTGCACATTTAAAAAAATCTGATATTAAAAAATCAGGTGCACTAACCGGCAGCTTCCCAAATTTGTAACTTTCCAAGTAAATCTATCCCTTCACAAGCACATCCTCATTGTACAACTTCATCAGGTCCTTGGTCATCGGTATGGCAGCGTGGGCGTCAGCGTGTGCATGACTGAAAATTTCATGAAGCTTCAAGCGATCAAGATACATAATCAGGGGGACAATGGCACAACCCTCTGCACAATTCTGATTGCTGCCTTCTGATTGCCACCTAACCACAACTGCCTGCAACTCATCAACAACAAGCTGACAAAAGTCCATCTGAGCCATAGCCGCATAATCCATGTTCTCTACCATCGCAAAGAACTCTACCCAAACGAATGCAGACCCGGGCACAAAGAAATTCGTAAAGTATCGTGAAGAACACCTTCACAAAGAAGGTCAACACTCACATAATCATCTTCCTCCACCAACACCTTCAACTTCTCAAGCAAGTCCTTGACACCTATACTTTTTGAACGGTCAAAGCCAAGATCATCCTTGAGGGCAATCAACGATTCATCATGACCACTGGAAGCAGGCATGGGTGCAGTGTGACGTCCCATAGGTAAATCAAAAATGTGATGAACTGCATCACGATTGATTCGAAGAACCCTGCCATTCCCAAAATCCATTAACATGGTGACAGGGTCAATCACTCCCATCAGATAGCACATAAGAATGCGCGACACATTTTTCTTCTTGACGGATCAAAGACAACACCAAATCCAGCATCCCTAACACGGCTGCAATGCGCCTCTTTCAACAAAGAAGCAGCCTTGCAAACAGTGGGAAGCGGCAAACGCACGGTCTTGTTAAATCGAGAATCATCTCCCTCACCATCATCTTCAATTGCATTGCTCTTACTAAACTTCTTCCTCTGTGTAAAGGGCAATGCAGTCCACATTAGAAGATTAGGAGTAAAAAAAAGAGACATAGAAAATACAGAAAGAATAACAAATGAAGGAAACAAATGCAGTGCACTTCAACAAACCTTTGGAGCAGCATCCACATCCTCGCCAGAATCACCACCAACATCTTCGTCGACATCATCATGGGCACGCTTGGGTACACTCTTAGATGAACCACGGTCTTTGCGTCGAGAAGGATGAACACCCTTCACATAATCAGCAAGCAAAAAGTCGTCGTCATCAGAATTGGGACCTTCAGTGACATGTAGTCGTTTGCGCTGAGGATCATCACTTCCACCAGCTTCAGCGGTTCTCTTGCCAAGATTCTTCTTCATTCCAGCAACACGTGGACTCCGCCGAGGTATACCACCTTCCTCAGCAACAATACTCAACCTCTTCTTCACCTTGCCAAATTTACCACCCTTGCCACCATCTCCAGATCTCCTCTGCTTCTCCTTCTCAACAAACTCTTTTGACTCAATTTCAAACCTCAACTTCTTCTTGCTTTGCTTCAACTCATATTGACGAACCTGTTCCGGGACCATCCAATCCTGTGTAACTTCCTCTGTACCATCAACAGACTGCGACTGTGTTTCAGACAAGACAGGACGTCTCTGATCAAAGCTCACACCAACATTACCCTCTGCAAAATAATGGTCAATCAATTGAGTAACCTCCTCAAACCCAGGCGCCCCAGCATGGAAAACAGACACTGCGTCAAAATAAAGTTTGACTATGCTCGTTAAAAATTGCACAAAAAGAACAAATGCAATGCAATTAGACATATAAATGCAGTGCTCCAACCATAAACTCAAAAAAAAATAATGCATTGTACAAAAAACTTGAATAAAACAACAATGCAGTTCACACATACATACAGTGGAGTTCACATACAAAAATAAATGCAGCGCTGCATATACTAAATTCACGGTTGTTCGCAACAAAAATGTCAAACTAGATAAAACAAAGCATACACAAAAATAAACAAATTAATAACATACCAGAAGGAGCGGCCACACTTATAGGAGATGATTCAATCGGCGAATTCACTTGATGTCCTCCCTCGTCACCATGATCCTTACCACCAGGACAAGGAGAGACAATTGGTGTATCATTATGAGCTCTACAATCACCTGCTGGATTAAAAAAACAAGAAAAAAGAAATTACAAAAACATCACATGACAAAATAATGCAAACGAACTCTGACAACTAACAGAGCATAACCCAATATGCAGGATGAATTGGGAAACTAGATAAACATCAAACAAAATAAACAAAGCCTAAGGAATAAGCACTCCACATACCCTGAACTCCTTCTCCCGGCACCTTTCGGCGAAGACATAGCGTTTCCACAACACAAAGGACGAAGTGACAGACATAAGCAACAAAATCGGCAAAAATCTCACGAAACCCTAGATCCACATTGCTACACACAACTATCGACTTCAAAACGAGATAAAATCGACTGCCTACGGAAAAATTACACAAGCAAAAAGAGCTACAACAATTACAAGAATTACAAAAACAAGACAAGGGGACGATCAACACCGAGCCAAGCGGAACGTACCAAAGAAAAGTGTGCGGCGACGGCGGCGGGAAGGGGGGGCGGCCACGGGAACAGACAGGAAAGAGCTACGGGAGCGCAGCGGCAAGGGCTCACGGAGCGGACAGCGACGCGGAATGCAGGAAAAAGGACCTCTTGAGGGCAGCGGTTCTCCGGGCGACGGCGGTTGCTGCGCGCGACGGCGGTTTTGCCCGAGGGAGAGATGCCTCGGGAGAAACTGCAAGAGAGGAGAGGGGATTGTTCTCGGTCTCTTTCTCTGAGAGCGGAGCGGTGGAATAGCCTGGAAACAATACGTAGGAGGCCCGCGTGTCGCTAAAAGGGTCACAAAAAACGGGCCGGCCCAAAAACAGCACAGACAAAATAAGCCAGTCTACATCAAAACGCACGTATTACTAAAAAACAAAAAAAAAACACATGATGCAGTTCTCTGTGAAGAATCATGAAGTTCAAACGGTAAAACAACAATTAAAATACATATAGTTCGTAAAAAAAGTTAAAATAAAAAACAAAACGCATGTTAAGAAAACACATCCGAAAAAAAAGTCTACCTTCAAATAAGTGCCACAAAAAAAATGTCCCCCCCCCCTCCGCTCTCCCCTTAAATCTCCCGTACAGTGCAGTAAGCACATGCAAAAAAACAAATGCAGTACGCACTACTGGAAAAATGCAGTGCATTTCTTTATGGGATGCAGTACGACATTATGAATTTCTTTACGGGATGAAGAAAAACGCGAACACGGAAAAAGTAAACGCAGTGCGGAAGTACACAAACGTGCAGCACAGTATCATAACCAATGCAGTACAGTTGTAATTTGCTAAGCAGTGCAGTCACATACATTCGAAAAAAAGATTCCAAAAAAAGTAAAAACACGGGAACAAAAATGAGAACTGTACATGTAGTAAGGAATGAAGTTCATATCTAATGCATAACCATGATCAATGCGGTGCACCGATGATTTACCAAAAAGCAGTGCACTCTACGACATTAAAAAGCATACAAGGAATAAAAACTGATCACCCAAATGATACAGGCCCCAGCCACACAAAAATTGACCACGTACATGCGTCTCTGAACTACCCGAACACAGGCCCAACAAAACCGACAAAGAAAAAACAATAAGTTCAAAAAAAATGTGGGGGGCCCCCCCCACCCCCTTCCCTACCCCTCCCGTACCAGGGACTGTAGTAAGTACAAGCAAAAACAAGATGCAAGACGGGCAAGCGTTAGAAATCTGTGATGCACTCCGTTCTTGTAATGCGGTCGCCAAGCACATAGCAAAGACACGCATAAAAAAGCAGCAGTAATACACTGCTGCGATTCGATTTGTATGCGGCCTTGATGCGGGAGTGTAAGCAATGCAGTTATGTTGTCACGCAGTATACATGTATAAAACATGACAAAATGCCCGTTCGCATAGAAAAAAGTGGTGGTTAAAAAAATGCAGTGCTGTATTCTAGAAGATGCAGTGCAGGACTATATACCAATGCAGTTGATTATCGCACAGGATTGCATGTATAAAACATGACAAAATGCCCGTTCGCATAGAAAAAAGTGGTGGTTAAAAAAATGCGCTGATAAAAAATAAAACAAACCCACCTTAAAAAAAACCACGTTCGCATACAACCACCCAATCGGAGCAGTTCCATCGCCACAAGCCCACTGTCACAGATGCAAAAACAACCCACGATCTGCACAACCGCATCATCAGCGCCATCGTGCAGTTCATCTGACGAGGCCATCCCACCCCGCGGCCTTCCCCTTAAATTCAGACCCCTCCCAAAGGCCTTCTCATCCACAACAACACAAGTATCCATTGCGCTCCCACCAAATCGCCCCATATCAAACGCAAAAGCACCAAGCCATGCCACCGGCGATGACGTTCACCCACGAGTACAAGGGCAACAACGCCGTGGAGGTGCACGGCAACACCAAGTTGCACGTCATCCACACCAATGACAAGAAGCAGATGGCGATCACCCTCGCGTAGTACGAGCGCCACCTCAGCCTCCAGCGCCACAAGATCGTCGGCATTGATCTCAAGTACGACAACGACCTGAAGTGACGCAGAAACCCGCCCTCTGCCAGCTCTCCATCGGCAAGAATCACCCGGTGCTGCTCTTCCAAATGAGCGCCTCTGAAAGGTGCACCGTCTTCGACAACTTCCTCGCCGACCCTGTACACCTTTGCGAGCTTCTCCATCGACGGCGACAAAACCAGTCGGCGCGTCAACTCGAGGTCGCCAACTTCGCCGACATCCGGAAGGAGTGGAGGGTGCCCGAGGCAACCAAGCCGTTGGACTCCCTCGGAGACGTCTCCGGCGTGCTCATCGGCGACTACTACAACAACATGAAGAAGAAGATCACCGACGACGAGCACCGGCCATTGGGCCACCGCCTGCCTCCGGGAGGCACATCGAGTCTGTGAAAAGGACGCCTATGCAGCGTATGAGATATGGAACCGCATCACCCTCACCCAGGACGGCCTTCGCCGTGGAAAGTTGGAGAAGGAGGAGCCCCCCAAGAAGCGCGCCAGGAGCAGCTGGGGATGGGGAGAGCTCGACCGTGAAGAAGAAGATGGTGCCAGCCAGGAGCCAACAATGCCAGCATTCTTTTAGAATTATCATCAAATTTGCTTTGTGTTGTTTGCTTATATATCGTTAGTTTGCTTGTGTGCTGAACCTAGTTTGCTTGCAATGTAGAATCGCTTTGTAATGATGAACTCTGATTATGTCAGTTTGCTTTATGTTCAACTTAGTTTGCTGGTGATGAAATTGTCGTACAAAATATCTGTGATAATTTGTTTTATGTTGTCTGCTAATGTATCATTAGATTCAAGTAGTACAGAAAATGAAAGATGAGTTGCGATTAACAAACAGGGGCATGCAATTACAAGTTGTGTACGAATGCAGTACATAATTTGTCGAATGAAGTCTTAACATACCCAACAAAGCGGTGCACAAACCTAAATTTGAAAAAAGAATACATAATAGCAAAACCAGAAAAAAAAATGCAAACACGTAAATAATCAATGAAGTACAGAAATATATGAACGCAGCGATGTAACCATAATCAACGCATTACGTATGATTACTAAGCAAAGGCACTCCCATACATTGGGAAAAAAGATTACATAATAGCAAAAAGACGGAAACAATAAAATGGCAACAGTTCATGCAGTACGTAATGCGTACACATGCAGTACAGAACCCTGATCAATGCAGTGCACACCCCCGACATTAAAAAAGCACCTAAACAGAAAAATAAAAAGAAAAAAATAGATTTGTGCCCATGTATATGAAGTCGTTACGAGTCACAAGCAGTATGGGGCCACCACACGTGGGCCCACAGGTCAGAGAGCATACAGCTACGAGCGTCGTGTTCAAGCGCCCAAATAAGTAACAAGAGGAGTTCGACACAGAGGCCTCGCCACCGCTTATAAACATGTCGGGCGCGCCTTCCGCGGGCTAGGTGGGACTAAACATTAGACCGCACACAGCACACCGGAAACCAGCCGTGCTCACAGGCCGACTTGGGCCCAATTGCGTCTTCACTACCAGAACACAGGGCCAACAAAGAAAAAGAGATGCCACTGAAAATATAAAAAAATTCTACATACCATACACAAACACAGGCCCAACCACGCGTTCGCAGTTCGTCGTGATATGACAATGCAGTTCGCTATTTTCAACTAAGCAGTCATGTTGCTTCTTAAATGCATTCGTGTTCACTGAATCAGACCCAATCCACCACCTAACGCCAACCACACCATTTATTACTTCCATTGCTCGATTGGTTGCATAAAAACTTATCCATTCGTGCTACAGACTAACACAACCACTCCCCCGTTCCTCATTTTCCTCAAAACGTAGATCTAGGGTTCATCCCATCCACAGCTCTTCTCTGGAATTCCCCTGAACCCGCCATGGACTGTAAGTGCGAGTGCTTGGCAAGGATGGTGCCGGTAGCGGACACATGAGTCTACCCAGAAGGTCTAGAGCTCACCAACACCGAGTGGCGCAAAGATGCTCACGCTCGATGATACCCAACAGGGGGTTTCGTGCGCCATTTCTTCATCGCCTCACAACCGCAGATCTACAGGAAAGTTGGGTATGTTTTTCCCCTCACAATTTTGGACATAATCTAGACTGCAAATACACATCTGAATATATAGTTCAATCAATTTGTTCAGTAATATCAACAAAAATACGAAACAGAATTTGTATTGTTGTTCGGATCACATTAGCTATTAAGACTAGATGCTTCCACCTATCTTTCTTGATTACCACACCATGTATCGACACTAGCTAGATCGTAATCCCAACGCATGAACAAAAAAGGGTTAGTAGATAAGCGTTGTAGTTATCTTAACATGCTGGAGAAGTACACTGTTACTGACATTGCAGTGCACGCATGTTGCAGTATAATATATATCCCAGTAAAACTAGGAGGCAATTGCGTATATAAGTTTGTTCATACATTGCAACTACTTTGCAAAATACAGTCATATGTATGTAACTATTTAAGTAAACATAAACAAATCATACTAAGTATAAAACAAAAACATTTGTTGTTTACTTATAAATTCTTTTTCCACCCATTCCAATATGCAAAAACTGCCATCCACAATAAAATTTCATGGTCCGAGTTCAGGGAAGCTCACTTTGGAGACAGAACACAAGAAAGGCTATGGAGACCTGCAAGCTGACTACCACATCGACTCTGAAGACTGCATCAACTTAACTACTGGTTGGAAAGATTTTGTCTCCTAGAATGGCTTTGAGGCCGGAGAAGTGGCCATGGTCTTTTTCTACAAAGAAGAAGACTCCATCAAGTTTACAATATTTGCACTCTAGGCTGTCTAATATGAAGCAACCAATATTTCTAATGCCTTGCTTATCTTTGTATGCTTTTTAAATTATGTCCATCGGACAATTTGAACGATGCCTATTTAAAGTATGCAACCTCTCTTTGCGTCATTTTATCATCCTTTTTAGACAAAGTTGTTGTTGGCGATGTCGAGTTCTCTCGAACGCATAGTGTGGTACTAATAATAACAAAAGGCAGCCCTCTAAACAGTAACAAGGAAATGAAAATGGTCGAAACTTTGCAGTTAACATATGATGTTCAAAAAAATTCTTATAATAACTATTCAGCTAACACAAGCGTATCAAGGACCATCCATTCTAATAGCAAAATAGAACATTAACAACACTGCTAATGCAAAGATGCAATGCATATTATGCGATCATCTAGAACACGGAATGTAGTTTAAGAAAAAGAGAAATCTCATAAGCAGCCATAACCATCGTAATGCGGCTACAACGAAGTACACTACCAAAGAAAATGCAAAGGCACTACAACGAATGCCACGACTACAACAAATAAAATTAAAGCAGTAAAACTACGAGACATGTGATAGATTGATAGAGGTGTCAATTTCACTCGCACTTCCATAACTCGCCTAAAAATTGTACAGCCACTAAACTATCGAAAAATACACCCGCAAAAATTTACATGGAAGACATGGCAACTTGACGAACAGCATCAGCTTTCATTTAAAAAACGCGATTCAAAAAATGACAATTATACCCGCAATAAAATGAATTCAAACCTACAGCAACAGTAATTACAATATTCAAACACGCGTGGACGGGCAAAATCAAAAAAATCAACAAGAACACAGGAGCAGACGAAGCTCACCCGCCCGCACAATCAAAATAACAAGAATTGAAAACTAACTCCTAAAAATTAACAAATTATAGAGTGAACGGACCGACTAAAACAAACGCAATCAAAGAATTCCTACTAAATAACAGCATCCGAGCACAAAAAAAAATCACATCTGACACAAACACGAACGAACAGAGAAAGCTCGTCCGCCAAATCCATCGATTTGCAAGCACTCTAGTATATTTTTCTGTAAATTAGAAAGAATAAAGCTAAAATGAGATACAGACACAAACTGAATCATCCCGCGACACCCGATTCCACATAGAAAAACGCAGCGGAACACCTAAAATGAAGCGGTTCTCACGTGAAGCATTGCGATTGCCCAACGTAGAGGAGATGCAGTGCACTTGCGTCCAGCGTGCAGTGCGGAAGCGGTGTGTAGAATAGTTATTCTGCTAATATTAGCAGAATAGACCGTCTGTATATATATATACATATATATATATATATAGGACAAATTTTTACTACTACCGGGTGTAGTTACTCCCACTTTTGTTTGATACGTTTTAGGTAGTATCTATCATATTGAAGAGTATGTACACGTAGTATGTAGTATATAAGAATGTTTACGTACTATATATACTACTTTTTTGGTAGTATGTATCATATTTTGTGCATACTCTATTTCACGTACAAATATGTATGTATTTCACAAATACAATAAAACCATGAGCTCACTTGCAATTTTTTCATATAACTCACTTTGAAGTATCTTAGATATAGTATATAAACATACTAAAAATAATAAAGTAGAGTATATACTACCACATGGTAGTATATGGGAAATGGTGTAGCTACACACCGTAGTAGGATGCATTTTCCCTATATATATATATATATATATATATATATATATATATATATATATATATATATATATATATATATATATATATAAACACTATTTCGATCACGGGATCGTAATAATATTCGATCACAACATGAACTTCCCGAGTAACGCTACCGACCTTCCCGAGTACAAGGTTGAACTTCAGCTAAAAAGTGTCCAAATGGGGCTTGCGATATACCCGTTGGAAAGGTATGAACACCAGTATCATGACCCAAGTTGAATTTTTGGCAAAATGTAAGTGCTTTAAGAGCAGTTTTGAAAACCGTTTTTCCATCATAAAAAAACGTGAAACATATTTTTGATTGCATTTCTAAACCATTTATCAGAAAGACGCAAATAATATGGCGTTGGAAAGCTGCTGCAACACCGCTCCTTCCACATGTTGAAAGTTTTCTCTATTTTTTTATGGTTAAAGAGTAATTTGGAAAATCGTAAAATTTCGCAAACCGAACAGCCGAGTTCGTATTTTCGATGGCATTTCTAAATGGCTCATTCAATTGAGGCAAATGATATGGCGTTGGAAAGCTTGTGAAAATGCGCCTACTCTTTCATGTTGAAAGTTTTTTCTAGTTTTGAATGATTTAAAAGAAATTTAGAAAACAATACAAGTTCTAGCGAGTTCGTATTTTCGAGCTAATTTTTTAAACGTACGTTCGAATGCAGCAAATGATATGGCGTTGGAAAGCTTTAGGAAATGTGAAACTTTTTTGTATCTATTATTTCTCCCAATTCTTTACGGTTTTAAGTCAGTTTTGAAAATGGCCAAAAATGTATTTTTGCCGTATTTTCTACAAAAAATTTCGGAATGGGGCAAATAATATACCGCTGAAAAGCTACGAAAAATGCAAAACTTTTTCATGTTGATGGTTTTCTCTGATTCCTAGCCATTCTCAAGTAATTGCGAAAATGGCGAGATCATTCGCTCTACCTTTATCGCGAAACTGATTCTTCGAAAATGCACCGCATGAAGAGTTGAACTTCTCGGCATGTCTACTTGAACTTCACTATGTTTTTCACGTGTTTTTTTCCTCGTAGATCTACGTCCACTGCTTGTAGCTCTACATCCATTCACCGAAATTGAGCAAGTGATATAGCAATGGAAAGCTACTGTAGACACGCAACTTTCCTGTGTTGATCATTTTTTCATACTCGCGGCGGTTTTAAAAGTTTTTCATGTGAAATTCATTCAGTGTAGTAGCAGAACTTATTGCTGTTTCGACGTTGAACTTCTGTGACGTATTTTCGTTTGTAATTTTCCTCATCCATTCGTTAGTGTTACACAAAAGATTTTCCTTTTGTACAAACCCTTCTCACAATAATTTTTTTAACTTTCTCCGACCGAGGACTTGAACTTACACAAATGATATTCCTGTCGTTTTGAAGTAAATTAGAAAATGACAAGATCATGATTTATGCCTTCATAGCGCATGGAAATGCACTACGTGAAGTAGTTGAACTTCTCGAGCATGTCTGTTTGAACTTCACTCTGTTTTGACGTGCTATTTTTGACATCTTGTTTTTCGACCGTGTGAAGTATTTGAACTTCGGGGCATGTCTGTTTGAACTTCACTCTGTTTCACTTTATTTGTATTTTTCTTGTATGAAATACACACCATGTAGTACGTGAACTTCCGGTTGTTATCACTTTTGAACTTCTCTCTGGTTTGAGAGAATTATTTTAAAACACAAAAATACCATATTTTTTATGTATTTTGGAAATCTAAATACACGGTGAACCTCTCTCACAAGAATTTTTTGAACTTTTCCTTGCTGAGCAATTGAACTCCTATCAACCATTCTTTTCATTTATGAGTTGTTTTTAGAAGTGCAAAAAATGGTGCTGTGTTTTTTATTTTTTTTCAACAGGTAAATCCTAGGTTTTAACAAACTCCGAACTTCTCTGTTATTTCAATTTGAACTTCACCTTTTTATATTTTGAGTAAAGAATTGCATTCGATTTTTTACACGGAAAAATCTTTGTTTTGTAATAAACATTATACAAATTCTTCGTTATTTCAAACTTAACTTCTTGGTTTATTCGTTAGCAATGGGAAAATATAAGTTTTTGTGATAAATATTGAACTGCTCCATTTTCTGAAATTGAACTTCTTGGTTTATTATTTATTATCAAGGAAAATATAATTTTTTTTCATATACATTAAACTATTGTATTTTTTAAAATTTAACTTCTTGGTTTTTTCAATTTGGACTTCTTGGTGTCATTCATTTGTAATGGGAAAAAATGCTAATTTTGTAATAAACATCATCGTACAACTTCTTGGATATTTTCGAACTGGATTTCTTGGTTTTTTCGTTAGTAACGGGATTTTTTTTGAGAAAACACTATATTTCTTATAAACATCGAACTTCATCATTTTTTAAATTTGAACTTCTTAGTTTTATTTGTTAGTAATGGGCAAAATCCTTTTTTGAACTTTCCCGGGCAGGTCACTTGAACTTCGAGCAACTAAATTTTTCATCAAGACAAGCATCACAAATTGCTACCGTTTGAGAGCGATATTAAAAATTGCAAAAACAACATCATTTTTACTTGTTTTTAACATGTAGTTAAAGGTTGGACGTCTCGCACTAGAGATCTCGAACTTCACCGGGAGGAGCACGTGAACTTCTTACAACAAACCTTTGAAGCTTTTAGTTTTCTATGCTTATATTCTTATCTGAAATGCATTTCGTGTAGTAGTTGAACTTCCCAATGTTTTCACCTTGAACTTCTGTCACATATTTTTGTTCAACCTCTCTCACAAGAATTTTTGAACTTTCTCGGGCCGAGCACTTGAACTTCTAGCAACGAAATTTTAGCCTTTGCTTGAACTTCCCGCTGTTTTCACCTTGAACTTTTGTCACGTATTTTTGTTCAACCTCTCTCACACGAGTTTTTGAACTTTCTCGGGCTGAGCACTTGAACTTCTAGCAACGAAACTTTTAGCCTTTGATTTTTCATTCTTTTTTTCATACAAATGCATATCATGTAGTACATGAACTTCTGGAAGTTATCAACCTGAACTTCTCTCGGTTACATGAAAATATCTGAGTTTTGTATAGGCATTGCACTACTCTACCTTTTTTATTTGAACTTCATTATCTATTTTCTTAGAAATGTGAAAATTGGAGGTTTTTTAGAAACATCGAACTTGTTCATTATTTCGAATAGAACTTTGTTATTTTCTTATATTGAACTTCTTCTTTCGTTTCTTAAACTTCCGGAGTTAACATTTATCTGGGCGGGCTTTGTTTTCTTCTTATTTTTTCTAGCGTGTATGTTTTGTGTTCTTTTTCTCCTTTGTTGGACTTATTTTTGATCTAATATTTGAATTTACTTGGGCTTTTTTGTTTTGTAGTTTTTGAATTGAAACCAACATATACTAGTTTTTTGCATCCATACATATTGTTGAACTTTAGGAAATAATACATAACAAGAAACTGTACACCATGATGTTTTAGACTAATGTTTTGTTAGAACATCACATTTTCCCCTACGACATGTTGTACAATGTTTGAACATGACATTTTTGCTTTTTTAACTCTATGATTTTTGTTGTTGTTGAACTTCAAGGGTTTTTATATTTGAACTTGCAAGGGTTGTCATATCAACTAAGATATCATTAACCTCCCCCGAGTTTCTTTCATGAACTTTTAGTCTTTGACGAATTCCCTCGAGTTTCTTTTTCTATAGATTTTTCAGCGACAGTAATACATGAACTTCATCAACTTTTTTTTTCAAGTAGCAAAAGATGTAGAACAAATACGGAAGAGTGTAATTTTTATTCCACGACTTTCCCATGATTTCAATCATTCCAGGATCGTGTTTTGCGTGAACTTTTTAGATACCGATCTACTTGAAATAACACTTGTGAGAATAAGTCCACTTAAATCAGAATCCAGTGAATAATATTTGTTTTAATTTATCTTGTTATCATCATTTGTTTTGGTAAATTAACTTCAATATCCTTTTTTCAAGCATCCCAAAGTTATGTGAATTCCCAAATTGATATTTATATTTATATTGTTAGCGCACAGGAGAAGTAGAACTTTCTCCCCCACTCTATGTAGCATTATCACAACCACAGAAAAAACAAGTTTCTAGCTACCAGAGGGCCTTGGAAAAAAAATAAAGGTTACAGCCCTGCAATATCTGCATAAAATAAAAACATTGGCATGCAGCCATTCTAAGTTGAAGAACAGTCCGAACTTCTATATTTTTTATTGATTAATTTTCTAGGAGATACAGACTAAAAAATATAAATGCTCCATTATAGTACAACTTGATCATACAAAAAACTGGGACATCGTAATGCTAATTACAATCATTTGCTAGTATCATTGTTTAATAAAAAGGAGCGCACAAAGCTAGCAGGTGGGAAGGCCGAGGACAATTTTTTTTACACAACTCACATTTACGATGGAAGAAGAGAAGAGGAACTTACGAAACCTTTGTTCAGAAGAAAAGTCAAGTTTGACCAGAGAAGAAATGGGACACGTTGAAGTAGTATACTATTTCCCACGAATGAAAAACGAAAGTAGCAGTAGTAGTATTACTACATGGAGGATGCAGGGTGCCGCGGGGGATAAGGATGCAGAAATTTTATCCTTTCGCTGCTCTAAACTCAACACCATCTCCTTGTTTCTGCTTCTCTCTTTTTTCCAGTCTACATGTTGGCAAAGCCTCCACCACTGCGCTATGGTATCTAGCATAACCACCACAATCACAGCATCTCAATACTTCTTCGGGGCGGAGCAAGAGTTCGTGTTCGTAGATGTTTGACCTCTAGACGATTGCATGCATGCAATTAAATTCAAGTATGTATTGCAATTCAGGTTCAGAGATGGAAACTCTGCTTGTATCGCACAAGAGGAAGAACAGAGAATGACACAAAGGAGGAGAGCGGCTGTTGGGAGGGCGCCCTGTTGTGCTCGTTACCGTTCTGATGCAGAACAGGTTGTCGGGATGGGAGCCCACCCCCTGTTGGAAATATGCCCTAGAGGCAATAATAAAATGGTTATTATTATATTTCCTTGTTCATGATAATTGTCTACTGTTCATGCTATAATTGTATTAACTGGAAACCGTAACACATGTGTGAATACATAGACCACAACATGTCCCTAGTGAGCCTCTAGTTGACTAGCTCGTTGATCAATAGATGGTTATGGTTTCCTAACCATGGACATGGGAAGTCATTGATAACGGGATCACATCATTAGGAGAATGATGTGATGGACAAGACCCAATCCTAAGCATAGCACAAGATCGTGTAGTTCGTTTGCTAAAGCTTTTCCAATGTCAAGTATCATTTCCTTAGACCATGAGATTGTGCAACTCCCGGATACCGTAGGAATGCTTTGGGTGTACCAAACATCACAACGTAACTGGGTGGCTATAAAGGTGCACTCTGGTATCTCCAAAAGTGTTTGTTGGGTTGGCACGAATTGAGACCGGATTTGTCACTCAAGATGACGGAGAGGTATCTCCGGGCCCACTCGGTAATGCATCATCATAATGAGCTCAATGTGACTAAGTAGTTAGTCACGGGATCATGCATTATGGAACGAGTAAAGTGACTTGCCGGTAACGAGATTGAACGAGGTATTGGGATACCGACGATCGAATCTCGGGTAAGTAACGTACCGATTGACAAAGGGAATTGCATACGGGATTGCTTGAATCCTTGACATCGTGGTTCATCCGATGAGATCATCGTGGAACGTGTGGGAGCCAATATGGGTATCCAGATCCCGCTATTGGTTATTGGCCGGAGAGGTGTCTCGGTCATGTCTACATGGTTCCCGAACCCGTAGGGTCTACACACTTAAGGTTCTGTGACGCTGGAGTTGTTATGGGAAATAGTATGTGGTTACCGAAGGTATTTCGGAGTCCCGGATGAGATCCCGGACGTCACGAGGAGTTCCGGAATGGTCCAGCGATGAAGATTCATATATTGGACGAAGGGTATTGGAGTCCGGAAGTGTTCTGGGGGTACCAGGCTATGGCCAGCATGACCGAAAGGTGTTTCGGGAGCCCCGACAAGTGTTGGAGGGCCTCATGGGCCAAAGGGGAAGGGGCAAACCAGCCCACTAAGGGGTGGTGCGCCCCCCACACCATTTCCCACGTTACTTGGGGAGGTGGGCGCCCACTCCACGGCTTGGGAGGCAAGCCTCCACATGCTTGGCTTGGGGCAAGTCTCCTAGGATTTTCCCTAGGAGATCCAATCTGCTTGGCCGCTGCCCCTAGGGGAAACCCTAGGGCGCCTCCCCCTCTCTCCCTTGCCCCTATATATAGTGGAGGGGTGGGAGGGCAGCCGCACCTCTTCGCTGGCGCAGCCCCTCCCTCCTCCAACACCTCCTCCTCCTCCGTAGTGCTTGGCGAAGCCCTGCCGGAGAACCACGAGCTCCATCGCCACCACGCTGTTGTGCTGCTGGAGTTTTCCCTCAACTTCTCCTCTCCCCTTGCTGGATCAAGAAGGAGGAGACGTCCCCGGGCTATACGTGTGGTGAACGCGGAGGCGCCGTCCGTTCGGCGCTTAGATCGGAATTGACCGCGATCTGAATCGCTGCGAGTACGACTCCACCAACCGCGTTCTTGTAACGCTTCCGCTTAGCGATCTTCAAGGGTATGAAGATGCACTCCCTATCTCTCGTTTCTAGCATCTCCTAGATTGATCTTGGTGACACGTAGGAAAATTTTGAATTATTGCTACGTTCCCCAACAGTGGCATCATGAGCTAGGTCTATGCGTAGTTTCTATGCACGAGTAGAACACAAGTTTTTGTGGGCGTCGATTTTGTCAATTTACTTGCTGTTACTAGTCTTATCTTGATTCGGCGGCATCATGGGATGAAGCGGCCCAGACCGACCTTACACGTACACTTACATGAGACAAAGTTCCACCGGCGACATGCACTAGTTGCATAAGGTGGCTAGCGGTGTCTGTCTCTCCCACTTTAGTCGGATCAGATTCGATGAAAAGGGTCCTTATGAAGGGTAAATAGTAATTGGCATATCACGTTGTGGTTTTGGCATAGGAAAGAAAGCGTTCTTGCTATAAACCTATAACAGCCACGTAAAACTTGCAACAACAATTAGAGGGCGTCTAACTTGTTTTTGGCGCATATGTCGTGTGATGTGATATGGCCAAAAGAATGTGATGAATGATTTATGTGATGTATGAGATTGATCATGTTCTTGTAATAGGAATCACGACTTGCATGTCGATGAGTATGACAACCGGCAGGAGCCATAGGAGTTGTCTTAATTTATTGTATGACCTACGTGTCATGAGTAACGCCATGTAATTACTTTACTTTATTGCTAAACCGTTAGCCATAGTGGTAGAAGTAATAGTTGGCGAGACAACTTCATGAAGACACGATGATGGAGATCATGGTGTCATGCGGTGACAATGATGATCGTGGCGCCCGAAGATGGAGATCAAAGGAGCAAAATGATATTGGCCATATCATGTCACTATTTGATTGCATGTGATATTTATCATGTTTTACATCTTATTTGCTTAGAACGACGGTAGCTTAAATAAGATGATCCCTCTAATAATTTCAAGAAAGTGTTCCCCTAAGCGTGCACCGTTGCGAAGGAGCGTTGTTTGAAGCACCACGTGATGATCGGGTATGATAGATTCTAACGTTCGAATACAACGGGTGTAAGCGGTTACACACGCAATACACTTAGGTTGACTTGACGAGCCTAGCATGTACAGACATGGCCTCGGAACACGGAAGACCGAAAGGTCGAACATGAGTCGTATAGAAGATACAATCAACATGAAGATGTTCACCGACGATGACTAGTCCGTCTCACGTGATGATCGGACACGGCCTAGTTGACTCGGATCATGTATCACGTAGATGACTAGAGGGATGTCTATCTGAGTGGGAGTTCATTAAATAATTTGATTAGATGAACTTAATTATCATGAACATAGTCAAAAGGTCTTTGCAAATTATGTCGTAGCTTACGCTTTAGTTCTACTGTTTTAGATATGTTCCTAGAGAAAATTTAGTTGAAAGTTGATAATAGCAATTATGCGGACTAGGTCCATAAACTGAGGATTGTCCTTGTTGCTATGCGTATAGGCTTATGTCCTTAATGCACCGCTCGGTGTCTTTGAACCTCGATAAATCGTTTGTGGATGTTGCGAACATCCGACATACACGTTTGATGACTACGTGATAGTTCGATGCGTAATGTTAAACGGTTTAGAATTGAGGCGTCAAAGGCATTTTTGAAATGTCGCGGAACAAATGAGATGTTCCAAGGACTGAAATTGGGATTTCAGGCTAGTGCCCACGTCAAGAGGTATGAGACCTCTGACAAGTTTCTTAAGACTGCAAACTAAGGGAGAAAAGCTCAATCGTTGAGCATGTGCTCAGATTGTCTGAGTACTACAATCGCTTGAATCGAGTGGGAGTTATCTTCCAGATGAGATAGTGATGGTTCTCCAAAGTCACTGCCACCAAGCTACTAGAGCTTCGTGATGAACTATAACATATCGAGGATAGATATGATGATCCTTGAGCTATTCGCGATGTTTGACACCGCGAAAGTAGAAGTCAAGTAGGAGCACCAATTGTTGATGGTTAGTAAAACCATTAGTTTCAAGAAGGGCAAGGGCAAGAAGGGATACTTCATGAAACGGCAAATCAGTTGCAGCTCTAGTGAAGAAACCCAAGGTTGAAGCCAAACCCGAGACTAAGTGCTTCTATAATGAGGGGAACGGTCACTGAAGCAGAACTACCCTAGATACTTGGTAGATGAGAAGGCTAGCAAGGTCGACAGAAGTATATTGGATATACATTATATTAATGTGTACTCTACTAGTACTCCTAGTAGCACCAGGGTATTATATACCGGTTCGGTTGCTAAGTGTTAGTAACTCGAAATAAAAAGCTATGGAATAAAGCGGAGACTAGCTAAAGGTGAGATGACGATATATGTTGGAAGTGTTTCCAAGGTTGATGTGATCAAGCATCGCATGCTCCCTCTACCATCGAGATTGGTGTTAAACCTAAATAATTGTTATTTGGTGTTTGCGTTGAGCATAGACATGATTGGATTATGTTTATCGCAATACGGTTATTCATTTAAGGAGAATAATGGTTACTCTGTTTATTTGAATAATACCTTCAATGGTCTTGCACCTAAAATGAATGGTTTATTGAATCAAGATGGTAGTGATACACATGTTCATGCCAAAAGATATAAGATAGTAATGATAGTACCACATACTTGTGGCACTGCCATTTGAGTCATATTGGTATAAAACGCATGAAGAAGCTCCATGTTGATGGATCTTTGGACTCACTCGTTTTTGAAAAGATTGAGACATGCAAACCATGTTTATTGGTAGATATGCATGAAGAAACTCCATAGAGATGGATCATTTGGACTCACTTGATTTTGAATCACTTGAGACATGCAAATCATACCACATGGGCAAGATGACTGAAAGGCCTCGTTTTTCCAGTGAGATGAAACAAGAGAGCAACTTGTTGGAAGTAATACATTTAATGTGTGCAATCCAATGAGTGCTGAGGCACGTAGTGAATATCGTTATGCTCTTACTTCACAGATGATTTGAGTAGATTCTAAGTATATTTACTTGATGAAACACGAGTCTGAATTATTGAAAGGTTCAAGCAATTTCAGAGCGAAGTTGAAGATCATCGTGGCAAGAGGATAAAATTTCTATGATATGATCATAGAGATGAATATCTGAGTTACGAGTTTGGTACACAATTAAGACCTTGTGGAAATTGTTTCATAACTAATACCGCCTGGAACACCATAGTATGATGGTGTGTCCGAACATCATAGATGCACCCTATTGGATATGGGGCATACCGTGATGTCTCTTATCGAATTACCACTATCGTTCATGGGTTAGGCATTAGAGACAACCGCATTCACTTTAAATAGGGCACCATGTAATTCCGTTGAGATGACACCGTATGAACTATGGTTTAGAGAAACCTAAGATGTCGTTTCTTAAAATTTTGAGGCTGTGACGCTTATATGGAAAAGTTTTAGCCTGATAAACTCAAACACAAAGTGGATAAATGCATCTTCATAGGACACCCAAAAGAGTTGGGTATACCTCCTAATTCAGATCCGGAAGCAAAAGTGATTTTTCTGGAAATGGGTCATTTCTCGAGGAAATGTTTCTCTCGAAAGAATTGAGTGGGAGGATGGTGGAGACTTGATGAGGTTGTTGAACTGTCACTTCAACTAGTATGTAGCAGGGCACAGGAAGTTGTTCATGTGGTGCCTACACCAATTGAAGTGGAAGCTGATGATAGTGATCACAAAACTTCGGATCAAGTCACTACCAAACCCGTGGAGTCGACAAGGATGCATACTACTTGAGTGGTACGTAATCCTGTCTTGGAAGTCATGTTGCTAGACAACAATGAACCTCTGAGCTATGGAGAAGTGATGGTGGGCCCGGATTCAGCGAATGGCTCGAGGCCATAAAATCCGTGAGAGGATCCATGTATGAAAACAAAGTGTGGACTTTGGAAGAACTACTTGATGGTCGTAAATTTGTTGGAGTGCAGATGGATTCTAAGAGGGAAGATGCACAATGATGGTATGTGTCACCATTAAGAAAGCTCGGCTTGTCGCTAAGATGTTTCCGAGCAAGTTCAAGGAGTTGACTACGATGAGACTTTCTCACCGTAGCGATGCTAAGAGTATGTTGGAATTATATTAGCAATTCTTGCATTATTTATGAAATCTTGCGTATAGGATGTCAAAACATTATTTCCTCGGCAGTTTTCTTGAGGAAAGGTTGTATGTGATACAACCGTAAGGTTTTGTCAATCCTAAAAGATGCTAACAAGTATGCAAAGCTCCAGCAATCCTTTAAGGACTGGAGTAAGCATCTCGGAGTTGGAATATACGCTTTGATGAGATGATCAAAGATTTTGGGTTTATACAAAGTTTATGAGAAACTTGTATTTCCAAAGAAGTGAGTGGGAGCACTATAGCACTTTTGATGAGTATATGTGGTTGACATATTGTTGATCGGAAATGATGTAGAATTTCTAGAAAGCATATAGGCTTATTTGAAAGGTGTTTTTCAATGGAAAACCTGGATTAAGCTACTTGAACATTGAGCATCAATCTATAAGGATAGATCAAAAATGCTTAATAGTACTTTCAAATGAATACATACCGTGACAAGATTTTGAAGGAGTTCAGAATAGATCAGCAAAGAAGGAGTTCTTGGCTGTGTTATAAGGTGTGATTATTGAGTAAGACTCAAGACGACCACGGCGAAGAGAGAGAGAAAGGACGAAGGTCGTCCCTATGCTTTAGGCGTAGGCTCTACAAGATGCTATGCTACGCATCAAGACTTTTGAAGTGTGCCTTGCCATGAGTCGGTCGAGGGGTACAAGAGTGATCGAGGAATGGATCACATGACAATGGTCAAACTTAACCTTAGTAACTAGTGGACTAAGGATTTTTTCAATTATGGAGGTGGTAAAGAGTTAAATGCGTAAAGGGTTACGCCGATGCAAACTTTGACACTAATCTGGATGACTACTGAGTAGTAAACCGGATTCAGTATAGTAGAGTTGTTATTTGGAATAGTTCCAAGCGCTCGTGATAGCTGCATATAGAAGATGACATAGAGATTTGTAAAAGCACACGGATCTGAAAGATTCGGACCCGTTGACTAATAACCTCTCACAAGCGAGATATGATAAAACCCAATGGTTGTTGGATTCATTACAATCACATAGTGATGTGAACTAGATTATTGACTCTAGTGCAAGTGGGAGATCTGTTGGAAATATGCCCTAGAGGCAATAATAAAATGGTTATTATTATATTTCCTTGTTCATGATAATAGTCTACTGTTCATGCTATAATTGTATTAACTAGAAACCGTAATACATGTGTGAATACATAGACCACAACATGTCCCTAGTGAGCCTCTAGTTGACTAGCTCGTTGATCATAGATGGTTATGGTTTCCTAACCATGGACATAGGATGTCATTGATAACGGGATCACATCATTAGGAGAATGATGTGATGGACAAGACCCAATCCTAAGCATAGCACAAGATCGTGTAGTTCGTTTGCTAAAGCTTTTCTAATGTCAAGTATCATTTCCTTAGACCATGAGATCGTGCAACTCCGGATATCGTAGGAATGCTTTGGGTGTACCAAACGTCACAACGTGGCAATCGGGTGTCTATAAAGGTGCACTACGGTATCTCCGAAAGTGTCTGCATTGGGTTGGCACGAATTGAGGCGGGATTTGTCACTCCGTGTATGACGGAGATGTATCTCTGGGCCCACTCGGTAATGCATCATCATAATGAGCTCAATGTGACTAAGTAGTTAGTCACGGATCATGCATTATGGAGCGAGTAAAGTGACTTGCCGATAGCAGATTGAATGAGGTATTGGGATACCGACGATCGAATCTCGGGTAAGTAACGTACCGATTGACAAAGGGAATTGTATACGGGATTGCTTGAATCCTTGACATCGTGGTTCATCCAAAGAGATCATCGTGGAACGCGTGGGAGCCAATATGGGTATCCAAATCCCGCTATTGGTTATTGGCTGGAGAGGTGTCTCGGTCATGTCTACATGGTTCCCGAACACGTAGGGTCTACACACTTAAGGTTCGGTGACGCTAGAGTTGTTATGGAAAATAGTATGTGGTTACCGAAGGTAGTTCGGAGTCCCGAGGATGAGATCCCGGACATCACGAGGAGTTCCGGAATGGTCCAGCGATGAAGATTCATATATTGGACGAAGGGTATTGGAGTCCGGAAGTGTTCTGGGGGTACCAGGCTATGGCCAGCATGACCAAAAGGTGTTTCGGGAGCCCGAGCAAGTGTTGGAGGGCCTCATGGGCCAAAGGGAAGGGGCAAACCAGCCCGCTGGGGTGGTGCGCCCACACCCTTTCCCACGTTAGTTAGGGAGGTGGGGCGCCTCCACAGCTTGGGAGGCAAGCCTCCACATGCTTGGCTTGAGGCAAGTCTCCTAGGATTTTCCCTAGGGAGATCCAATGCAGCAGCCGCCCCCTAGGGAAACCCTAGTGCGCCTCACTCTCCCTTGCCCCTATATATAGTGGAGGGGTGGGAGGCGCAACACCTCTTCCACAGTGCAGCCCCTCCTCCTCCAACACCTCCTCCTCTTTCGTAGTGCTTGGCGAAGCCTGCTTGGGAGAACCACGAGCTCCATCGCCACCACGCCGTTGTCTTCTTTGGAGTTTTCCTCAACTTCTCCTCTCCCTTCTTTGGATCAAGAAGGAGGAGGCGTCCCGGCTGTCGACGTGTGTTGAGCAGCGGGCGCCGTCCGTTCGGCGCTTAGATCGGAATTGACCGCGATTTGAATCGCTGCGAGTACGACTCCACCAACAGCGTTCTTGTAATGCTTCCGCTTAGCGATCTTCAAGGGTATGAAGATGCACTCCTTCTCTCTCGTTGCTAGCATATCCTAGATTGATCTTGGTGACACGTAGAAAAATTTTAAATTATTGCTACGTTCCCCAACACCCCCATCTCTTAGATCGGAGGCTGCTCTGTAGCTTCCCTCTGCAGTAGCCGCCCCAAGGATGAACCTTCCTCGGGAAGGTCACGGTGGGCCTCACGAGAAGGTCAATTTGGCCGGAGATACAGGGGCGGGGCTACTTGTGTGGAGGTTGGTGACGGCGATGGATGGGGCGAAGACCAGCATCGGCGTTTGGGATAGAACACCGTGGAAAAGGTCAGGAGCCATGGCCGGATGCGTGAGTGCGAGATCCATGGTGATAGGTTGGGCATTGGCGGCGTACAGTTGACTGCGTCGGTCTGAGCGTGGTGGAGGAAGGTCGCTGGAGATTCGGAGCTGAGGTGCATCGCGAGAGTCGGTGTGCTCCACACGTGCAGCAGCCGACCAAGGAAAACGGCCTGCGGTGCCGTCGGCGAACTGCCTGGACTTTGCGGAAGCGGATCCCCACCAGGAGGATCCGGTAGGCAACGCAGTGGCAAGGAAAAGCTCTGCCGATGGGAGTTTTGGCAGCAGCGACTCAAGCAGGCAGGTAGGATGCTCGTACGCAGCCTCGCTGGGGGAGAGGAAAGCGACGACCGCGCCATTTTTTTGAGGCGGCTCCGGAGCTAGTAGGGAGGCATGGATCTGGGAGCGGCGGGGCTGGTGGACGGGAGGCGCGCGGTGCCGGGTGGCCAGTGGCACGACGGCCCGAGGTGGGTGCATGGTGGCCGGAGGATCCGGGAGGTCGCGCTGGGGCGGGGTGATCCGGGAGGTCGCGCTGGAACGGGGGGGGAGATCCTGGAGGTCGACCGAGGGCGGCGAGATCCGGCGCGTCGTCCGGCGGGAGGGTGCGTCCAGGGAGGGGGCTTGGCGGCGGAGGTTGCTCGGGCGGGGTGGGGAGGGGATGTACGCGAGAGACGCAGGGGTGCTCAGGTTTGGGATAAGGTGAGTTTTTTTTCGTGGGCCAGTTCGGGAACAAGTGGATCGTCACTCACAGGGGTGCGCCGTGATCCAAATAGTTATTCTAACCCTGGGATTAGAATAGTATTCCTAGGAGTATGTATTCCCATGCCACAGTCGCTCCTATCTTTAATGCCCATTTAAATCTAGTTAGCAATTAACCAGATAACAACCGAATAGGGATTTGTTATCCCGTCCATGTTAATAGGGATTCTGGCAGCTCACAAATCCGACGTACAATCTATTAAAAGAATATGGAAGCCCTCCACGATAGTTCCATTAGGTTCTCGTATAAGAGACGGCACCTCCGCTGGCAATGGCAACGACGACGGCAGCCGGTGACGACGACGGCAGCCGATGGCGACGGGCGACATTTCTACCTGGCAGATTAATATCCATCGACATGGTCAACGACGTTGGCTGGGTTTGATCTCGGCACGGCACCGGCAATCATCCCTCAATCGGCCCGTCAGCGACATGGCCAGCCACTCATCCCGGCTACTCCCCATAGAATTAG
Source organism: Aegilops bicornis (assembly GCA_021605145.1). Classification (NCBI taxonomy): domain Eukaryota; kingdom Viridiplantae; phylum Streptophyta; class Magnoliopsida; order Poales; family Poaceae; genus Aegilops; species Aegilops bicornis. The sequence continues at coordinate 364,971,910 of CM038673.1, read as the reverse complement.
TATTACCAGGTATGTTACAACACTCAACCTGTATAGATCTATTTAATCCATTGATATTCTCATGCATACGTCCAGTCGATCAGAGGCAAGGGTGCAATGAAGAGCTAGTACTAGTTACATGTGCATGTAGCTGTAGTGTCGTCTCAAAGATTGGACAATATATATTGCTATGCTGATGCAGAGTAACCAGCAGATCGAGGTAACTAAGAATTGATTTTTCTCATTCTTTTGGTGGCAGGATGTGCATTATCAGCTACATTCATTCAGAGAAGGTGCTGCGTTGTCACGGTCATGGGTGCTTCTCGCCTTTTTTGTAAATGTGCCACCAGATTGTGCTGGTCTCCGGCCGCCGCTTCTCCCCTGACGACTATGGGGACGAGGACTTTAACTCGGTTGTACTCCGGCGAGACACATGACTACCTGGAGGCGTACAACAACGTACTTTTCAGTGTACATGCACGACCACTCTACATCAGTGCGTCTACATATACAAAGCGATAGTATATCCAATGAAAAAATATTGTATATACTCTCTTCATACTCCTTTATAGTACTATATATATAGCCTTCAATGAAATGCAGTATAGACTCGAACATATACTCATTTTCACAAAATTTGGTATATACTTCTTCGGCAAAAATTAATAATTGGTATATACTTCCACACAAAAATGTGTATATACATACTGTTTTTAAGAGGAAGTATATATATTGCAGAACAATTGGGATATACTTCCTCATGAAAACTAACATATGCTACTTGCTACATCATGAAAAGTTAGTATATGTCGTCCGAGAAAATTTAATACGTGAAAGCTCAAAAAATTATAGACCACCTCACATAAATACTCACTTTCATAACCATTTTTACTACATGTAGGAACACACTATTTCTTCTTCAGAGTCACGAAGACATACTATATTTAGGCAGTATATACTTCAACATATACTAATTACTAATATACATTTTCAAGAGATGGACAGTATATAATCACAAAAACAGGTGTATACTCGTAAAAAGTGCAGCATATACTCGTTAAAAAGTGCAGCATATACTCCTTCAAAACATAAGCAGTATATCATCCTAAGAAGAGTCACTATACGCCTGTGTGGGAGATGCATTGGCAGTATGTTTATACTCAAGAAAATAGTGCGTATGTTCTTAAAAAAAATGGAGTATACCTCAAACGGAGTGCAGTAGTACACAATTCATATTACCAACGATAAAAAGTGACCGCTGGCTGTCCTTTTAGATCTTTGGTTTGTTATGCATGCATGCGGTAGATAAAACAAAATAGTATTTTTATTTTCTCTAACAAATGAAGCCATCGGCAGATCTAACTGATCATGTGCCTACCTTATCCATTAGGAGGATGGGAGTATGTACCCTGAGAGTATAAAAGACTATATATATATATATATATATATATATATATATATATATATATATATATATATATATATCTGGGCTATTCTGTTACCCTCTCTGTACTGACGTGGTTCACAGTTTGGACTGACGTGGTTTTCAACCAGAACAGATCTTCCTGCGTGCACGAGGACGGAAACAGGGGACACAACGTCGAGCTTCCGGTCGTTCTCCGGCGCGATCCTGCGGGCCATTCGTTGCTAGAGGAGACACGTAAGGGGTTCCGCACGTGCACGCGCTCAGCTGGATGTGTTTTGCGATCTGTAGTCACCGGAGGTGACGGCGTGGGCATTTTGGCGGCGGACGTGATTTTGGGCATCAGTGTTTACTGTGGTGTTCGTGGGCCTCAATTTACGTCGTGTTTGTCGTTTTTGATGCGAGAATTATCGGTATGTTATAGTTTTTTGAGATTATTTTCATCTGTAATTTATGATTACAAGTTTTGGTGTTCTTGTTCGTTTTCCACGCCCGCCATGGAAATCTGTTCTTCTTTTTCTGTTGTTTTACTTTCGAATTAGTGTTGCAGGGAGAGATATAAGGACTGTATGAAAAGATTTGTCTTGTCAATTTTGCTTTTTTGAGTTGTTTCTACCCCGGATTCCCATGTTATTTTGTCGTTGGCGGAGGTTGTGTATGGCGGTGGTAAGCTGCGATTTCTTGTAATCTGGTCAAACCGTAATTAAGTTGCGTGTTTTCGGTGTTGTTTTGAATTTACGCCGTATGTGTAGTTGGACTGCTGTGTGTCAAAGTTTTATTACTGTGTGTTGACATCGGAGCCGCACTGATGGCTCTGCACTTTGATTATAAAGCCCGAGCCCTCTGTCAGTTTCATTCTACGAGCTGTGACCAAAGAAAAGGGAGATGGATCCTGAAATGGGAGAGGTTCTGAGAGGAGGAGGGGACGCCATAGATTTGAGGGCTGAAGAAGCGGAGCAGAGGAGGAGGAGGCGCAGCGCAGCAGATGGCGCGACGTCTTGCCGAGGAGGAACCGGAGGCGAGTTCAACAGACGGCTTGCGTGAGGTGATGGATACTTGCAACTCCAATGAATTGGAGCTTCTTTTCCCGGAGGGCGGGGAAGGAACCATATTCATATCATTAGTTGGGCTAGGCGAGCAGCCACGGCTCCACATCCATCCACCAGGCAAAATGGCGTCGTTTCTTTGATCGTTATGGTGAAGTAGTGAATATTATGTTTTTAAGATTTTTGTTGTGAGGGAGCATATGTTGAATGACTAAATGAATTCAACTTTGTTTTTGTCTCTGAATGTGTTGTTTTGTCTGCATATGTTCGACATGTGCACCTTTGAACTGCTTGTTTTTACGAAGTTGAACTGATTTGCGGGTCAAATGTTGCATGGCTTGTGTAATAACTATTTTCCTACCCGGTGGCTGCCCATACGCCTATTTATTATTTTTATAATCTGCGAGTGTCCCCGACTATAAAAGCTATCCATCTATGTGTGGTGTGTGGCCAAGTCTTCCCCTCCCTTTTCTTCCTTCTTCCGTAATCAGATCTAGGTTCCTCTCTCTTCTCTTCGTTGCCTTTTTACATTCCTGTGTGTTCGATGGAGGATTGTTCATGCAGATGCACAGTAAAGATGGCGCGCATAGGCTGACGGTGTGTCTGAGTCTGGTTTGGAGCTCGGTCAGGACTCAGTGGCGTGGGCAACTTTCTTGTTTCTTGTATGCAACCATGGGTTTCATTACACCCTATGTTTGTCGCTGACGGATGGTGACTTGAAGGAATCATGGGTATGTGTTTCTATTCGTTTTGTTTTCTACTTTCTTGTTGGTTTCTGTTTGAAACCCATGGACTGGATCTGCAGTTTTGTCTTATGAATAGCTTGTCTATATTTTTTTAATTTTGTTTTGTCAGATTTTAACAGTAGGGATTTCTGTGTGTATTTTTTCGTTACTTAACAATATTTTAACCATTTTTTGTATAATCCCTGATCTGTTTATGAATAGATGTTTTTACTGTAGGTGTATTGATATGTATATTTTTCAGTTTAGTCAGTTCACATGTCTAGTTAGTTTTGTGTTATTGTTTTGGTTCAGATTTTTTCCATTTTAGTTTGTTATGCAAATCGTTACTATATCTGTGTAAAAATTCAGTTATATCAGGTGTTCATTTTGTTTTGTACTGCCATGCCCATTTGCAGAAAATGTCACCCAGGATCAGGATTGTTGCTCCTAGTTCCGGTGTTCTGAACATGGAGACTTCAAACAGGAATGGGTATCAGTTGATGGATGTTGGCTACCACGTCGACTTTGATGGTTGCATCAACCTAACTACTGGGTGGAAGGAGTTTGCGGCTGAGTTTGGATTTGAGGATGGTGATGTGGTTATGGTTATGTTCTCGAGAGAAGACGACTCTCTGACGTTCAGAATTTATGTGCTGTAGGTTTAAATGTGGCAAATGACGCCGGCTGTGAGATTTGTGTGTGGTTGATTATGTTGCAGTATTTTTTCTTTTAAAACATTTGCATGTGAGATGGTTGAATTGATTGGTATTATCAGAATGGTATGGAACTAGTTATGTAATGTTTTTCCTATTGTTCTGCTCAATTATAACTGTTTTATTTATACATTCTTTATATTAATACTGGAACAATTTCTATAGTTTAACTGATGGTCATCCTTTGTTTTGGTGGTATATTTTTCATGTTCATAACTTCATGAGGAGCGGTGCTATCTGTTGATGATTTTTAGAACCCCTTTTTGTTATTGAGTTTGCTGAACTTACATTCTGTTAATGATAGTACTGATCTATTTTAGGCTGTCAATTACCAATCAAATTTGTTTGTTGTATAATTTTTTTTCTTACTTTTTTACATTAATTTTGGAGCACGTTTTTATCTTTTTTATAGATGAATAATGATAGTTTTGGTATTTTTAAAAATAAAAAAAAATTAATCTTCGCTGCACAATGCTTTTTTTATTCGTACTTGAACCTTATGAATTGTAGTAGTTAAACTTTTTTGTAAATTCATTTTTGAAATTTTTATTTACAGTCTTATATATTTTTTTAACTTCTTGACATTAAGATGTGTTTGAACTTTTTACAATATTTTTGTTTATTAACTGATTTTTCTTGTGAGTTTTTTTAAATTATTTTCATTTTTTATTTTTTGTCGTGCGTGATCTACTGGATTTTTGTAATGGGGCGAAGTACTTTGTTGGGCCATCGGCCTGGGTCGTTGTATTCGGCCCGGATAGCTTCTCTCGCGTCGCTGTGCAGCACGGCGTGCGCGTGAGCTATGTGTTTAGTCCCACCTCGCTAGTCGAGGGGGGCTCTAGACTTGTTTATAAGCGCAGCCGACGCTCACCAGTCGAACTCCTCTGAACACTTACCAGAGCGCTTATACACGGTGCTCGCTCTCTCTCTCTCTCTTGACCTGTGGGCCCTGGACGGAAGGCCCTGCGGGTGTGCGGATTACTAGGGATTCGCCAACGGGCTCGAGTTCAAGTATCTAGCATTGTCAGGGCCTGCGCCTGTCCTTGGGCGGTCAAATTTTTTTTTGTTGTTGTTTTGGATCTAGTACTTGACTACACCAGTAACTTGGACTCGTACTTTTTTGTCCTTGGGCTGTCAATTTTTTCTTTTTCTTTTTTCTTGTTTGTTTGAATATAGTACCTTGAGGGCATGACTTGCCCTGCGAACTGCATCGAGGGGCATAGTTGTACTGACACATCTACCTGGTATGGACTTTGCCCCATTATCCAAATTAGGGGTGTGGGTGCGTGGGGGGGGGGGACAGAATAACCGCACTGCAAAGCGCAAATGAGCGCACTACCGCGTTAGCGCGAGGCCGAGCCTGGGAGGAGGGTTGGGACCCCTCCCCATCTGGCGAGGCCGAGCCAGAACGAAGTCAGATGACTGACGCGGCGTGCAAGGCCGTCATGCAACGGCGCGTCTGTAACATGACGTGCCCCCTTATCCTTCTGAGGGGGGTGGGTGCGTGGGGGGGGGGGTAACAGAATAACCGCATTTTCTATCTTAGGGGTGTGGGTGCGTGGGGGAAACATGACTTGCCCGCCCGAACCGTCTTAGAGGGCATAGTTGTACTGACACATCTTCCTTGTATGGACTTTGCCCCATTATCTATCTTAGGGGTGTGGGTGCGTGGGGTGGGGGGGGGAACAGAATAACCGCACTGCGCCTGTCAAACGAGCGCACTGTCGCGTTAGCGCGAGGCCGAGCCGGGGGGGAGGGGGAGGGACCCCCCCTCCCCCATCCTTGCGAGGCCGAGCCAGGAACGGGCCGTAGTAGGCGACGACGCGGCGTGTCGCGGCGTCGCATGCGGAGGCGAGTCCGTAACATGACTTGCCCCATTATCTTATCTTTATTTTTTAGGGGAAAAACCAGCACCGTTATGAATTATTTTTTCATTTGTACTTTTTGATAAAAAAAAATTCCTGTTGTGAGTTATTATTTGTACTTTAGCCGTTTGTTTTCTCCATCTATATTAAATTTTTTATTGTATTTGATTTTTGGTATTATATTTTGTAACTGGCCAGAGATAGTGGGCTTTGCCACGGTTGTGGGCTTTAGCCGTCCGTTTTCTCCCAGCCATCTTTTAACCCTCCCACTCACCTTTTAACCTCCGATCTTCCCCGTTCCGCTCCTCTCCCGTGCCCAAATCGATTCCGTCTTCGTTCCCCTCTTCTTCTCTTCTCAGAGGAGGAGTTGCTACTCTGTTTGCCCTTGGGGCGTCGGTAGGAGGGCTCAACCCTGTGGGTGGAGGTATGTGTGCTCTGTTTTGTTCCTTTTGCTCTGCCATTGACTTTGCTTGCGTCCTCTTATGTTCAGATTTTCTCTCTATTTCTAATCTCTTGCTCTTTTTGCTGTCCCAGTCGCACTTTTCGCTAGGGTTCCTTCTTTGTTGAGCAGCGTTTGGCGGTAGTGATACTGGATTGCGTGGCGGATTTTGTGTTTTGCTGGAAAGAGTTTTGCTTTTGTATGGCGTGCTTCGTTTCTGAAATAGTTCAAATCCCTAATTTTTGTTCATGTGTCGGCGGATCTGGTTCGTGATTTTAGGGTATAGATCTCAATGGGTACATCATCCAGTCCAGACAAATTGAATGCAGGTGATTTTCCCTGTATTTTGGATGATGCTTTAATAGATCTTGTTTTTAGGTTGTACAGTTGTTGCCGTATCGATTTTATAAGTTGTATGTATTTTGATGTGTTAATTTTGTCCTGGATTGTATGGCGTGTATGGTTTTGGCAGTTGATGCAACCCGCAGACAGGTTGTAGTACTTATCACCATGTGTATTTTGAACTGCTGTCCTGGCATTTGAATAGGTTGTAGTAGTCAGTGAAGAACTATTATGGTGTTGAAAGAGTTGTGTTTTCTGAAGTGTGTTCTGCGAGTGGTGGGTTCATATTTGTTTTATTAGGTGAACTTGTAGTGTTCACATAGTTGAACTGATTGATTGTTCTTGTACTTTTTTGCTAATTATGATGTTGTTGCAGATGTTGGAGTGTCGGTGCCTCCTGATTACGACAAATCGGGGCGCTTTCAAGATCTTGTGAATGTTATTTTGAGACACCAAATCCTCTAGAAGAACTTGCGAATGTTGCTTTGGTGTTTCCCTTATATTTTCTCTTTTTATCAGCCTTTAATACATATATATGCTTAGTTACATCAGTTGTTCCTTTTTGTTTGTGTATGCGATGCTATGCGCTTTATTTATCTTTTGTGTCTCGCAATGTTAATTGTGTTTTAATTTTTTATGTGCGTGGTTATGTTATTGGTTTAGGCGATTAATGACAGCCATGGTGTTCCGAAGGACATTCTTGATGTTGCTAAAGATATTAATGATGGAATGTATTCACTTAACGTTGATGATGGTGATGGCAGCTTGCGGTTATGCATTAGTCGATCTCAAAGTGTTGATGGCACTGAGCACATTACCCAAGCCGAGGATGTTCCTATGCGATTCTGACTCGAGGATGAAAGGATAAGAAATAAGAAGTATGAATTCCAGAAGAGAAAGGAATTGGAACGTCGTCAAAAGGCTGCCTGTGTGCCAGAAAGTGATGTTGATGTTACTCAAGCTCCTAAATGTGTAGGCGATGAAGGTGGTGACGTGGGTTTTTCAACTGTTCATGCCGGATCTCATGGAAGTGACATGCCTGTGAAGACAAACTTGATGCAAACTCGTTTGACGCAAGTGTTTGATCGTGATGGAGTTAAGGAGAAGAAAGTTGTTTTGAAGAGGAAGATGTCGGATCGAAATCTGATGGCACACAGGCGTAGCCCACGTGTGAAAGTTGGTTCCCAACTTTGGTAATAGCAAAGGCGATGCGGATAGTGTTGCTATGAAAATTGGTCCAAGCAAACTTGGTGGCTCCTCTGTTCGTCGGAGTCCACGAGGTTTGACAAATAAGAAGCCTTCTTCGTCTCCTCTTCAAGAGCGGTCTTTGTTGAAAGAAAATAAGAAGCGCAAAGTTCATCCTGCAAAGGTGAACAAAGGTGTGAAGAAGCATGCTCGTGTCGAAGTCAAGATGCTTTGCATCTGAAGAAGATGATATTGAAGTTGATTCGAAGATGAATTTGCGATGGTATGTGTTTTGTCTTGCATGTGACTTGCTAGTTGTACTTGCAATGATTTAATTGTGTTTGGGCTGGTATCTTTGGCGGTGAGGCTGGTCTTTGTTTTGCATCTATTTGATTGTGGTACTGATGTTGTTTTAATAGCTGAACTTGTGCAAACTTTTTCTTTGTTTTACTTGCCTTCATATGCTTGTTTTATTTCCTATATTCATTGTTTGCAGTGGTATGTGTTTTGTTGTGCATGTGACTTACTAATTGTAATTGTAATGATTTAATTTGTGTTTGGGCTGGTATCTTTGGCTAGGTGAGGCTGGTCATTGTTTTCATTAATTGAGGGTGAATCTTGATGTTGTTTTAATAGTTGAACTTGTGCAATTTTTTTACTTACATTCATATGCTTGTTTTGTTTTCTATATTCATTGTTTGCGGTGTTATGTGTTTTGTACTACATGTGACTTACTAGTTGTACTTGCAATGATTTAATTGTGTTTGGTGGTATTGCAGCCTGTTAAGGCTGATCATTGTTTGCATCAATTGAGGGTGGTAATGCGATGTTGTTTTAATAGTTGAACTTGTGCAATCTTTTCTTTTTCTTTTACTTGCATTCATATGCTTGTTTTGTTTTCTATATTCATTTTTTTAAGGTGTGGCTTTTTGTTTTCATTTACATCCTGTTAGCGTTATGAGTCCGGTCAAGCCGGTGGGAGGCAATCTTAGGAAAAGTTGCCTTGGATGAAGGTGACCAACGGAAAGTGAACTTAACTGTGCGATGTTCGTTGAGAGAGGTTGAAGATTGTGCTAAATTGCTCGAGAGTCGGCATGTGGCTAGGGTTCATGCATCTGGTTTTGGTTCTATCTTCAAGTGGAGGGTGAAGTCTAACATTTCCCGCCCTCTGATGGGAGTTTTGTACCTGAGGATAGATTGTGATACAATGACTCTTGACATGGGTGAGGCTAATAAGAAGCTTCGCATCACTAGCGATGGTATACATCAATTATTTGGTTTCCCTCGTGGTGGTCGTTCTGCGCCAAGGCCGTCAGAGGACGGATATGACAACGCTCTGATGAAGTTAAGATCGGAGCTTGACATTAATTAGCAGGGACAAAGATATAAAGAAAAAGGATTTGAGGAATATGCTCAAGGTGCTCGTCAAGGATCCTAGCAAAGATGACCTTGCTCTGAAAGTGTTCTTCATGATTGTGTTTATGAAGGTTGTGTTGCCTGGTTCTGCCTCGCGTGTTTCCAGAGAGGCAGCAATGTTTGAGGGTCTCGTCTTTGAGGACATGGCTAATATGGATTATTGCCAGCTGATGGTTGATGAGCTTAGAAGGGCTGTTGCCAAGTACCAGGATGGTGATACCATGGGGAAGGCAATCACAGTACGTGCCATAGGGCACAATACTAATGTATCTTGACTGCCTTATCCGTGGCAAGATCATGAGCTGACATGCGAGTCCCCGCATATGTTACATGGATCCTGCCAAGCTTTCTGATCTGGTTGATGCAGATTTGATAAAAAAGGCAATGCAGATCCAAAGACTTGGGTGTTTGGGAAGCTTCCGGTGACTTTTGTTTGTTTTGTGTCTTGCAGACCTTTGTTTTATTTTAGGTATAGCTATTTTTTGCCGTAGTGGACATGTGTACTGTAGAGTTGTCTGTTTATATTTTGTATGGTTTAGGTATGGTTTTTTAGCACTGTTGTTTCGTGTGTGGTTGAACTGAATAACTTTGTTCAACTGGCCTGTTGGTAAATACTAACAAATTGGCAATGACAGTTAAAGTTTATTAGTGGTGTTGATTTTAAATCTGTTAATATCATGATTTATTTTTCCCTATGTGTCACATTGATTGATTAACTATTTTCCCTTTTGTTTGTAGTGGAAAACTCAAGAGGAGGTTGTTTTTTCCGAGTGTATAAGCGGCCGATCCTGGAGATGCCGTCGTCTCGAGTTCAAGTTTTCATCTCTGCCCGATGAGTTGAGGGATGGCCGTGGTGTTGAGGGTCTTTGGTTATGCCCTCTGGCCCTAGTAATGCTAGTGCTTCCGCAGGCGGGGTTTTGGTATTGATGTTCTTTGTTTCAGCGTTGGGCCTTGTTGAGCATATCTTAGGTAATGTGTGTTACGAAATGCAAAAGGTCCCAACGACAGTTGAGCGTTTGAGCTGTACCAATGGTATCCTTCCTGAAGGTCATCAATTTAACGCTGAGGAAGCTGTTGACTACATTGAGATGGAGAGAATTTTAATTGGTGATATGCGTGACGGTGTCGCTAATCTAGTTCAGAGCTCGGTTCGTCTGTTGAACAACATGAAGCGTTTCAGAACTAAGCAAAACTCTCGCTGCAAGCCATATGAAGAAAGTGCAAATGTTGTTATCAAGCAGTTTGAGCAGGATGAGGCTGCCGCCAATGCAATGAAATTTGGTGATGGTACCGAGGCTAATGTTTTGATCATGAAACTAATGATGTTGGCTTTGAGCGTCCGATGTTGATGTGAGTCGATCATCGGTGTTTGCAATTTTACTTTGTTGTCCCGATGTCGGTGTTGTAGTTGAACTTCCTCATGTTCATCTATTTATTAATAATTTTCTTTCATGCAGATTGATCACGATGAAATTTCGCTTGCACCGTAGGGCGATGATGGTCTTGAGGCTAATGTTTACGATCAGCGTATGAGCGATGTTGGCTCATGACACCACTGTTGTTGATGTGAGTCAGTCCTCGTTGTTTGTATGTTTTTACTATGTTGTTCTGCTGTCAGTATTGTAGTTGAACTTCCTGACCTACATCTGTTTATTAATTTTTCTTTTTATGCAGGAGACCAGTCATAATGTTGAGGTTGCTGTTGACGGTGGAGTTAATGATCCATCCACTGATAAGTGCAAGGTTATTTTTATTTTCATTGTGTTTATTCATATTTTCTTAAAATTTCATGCGCACCGATGTGTCTTGCTTGTTCATTTATCTATCCCACACCGTTTATTGTTGCTCATAATAGCATTGTTTTTTGCCTCATTACATTTGAATCAGGGTCCTATTGTTGGCGATGAGCCTTGTTTGCCCGTTGGTGATGTCGCCTTGAATGTTAGCAGCAGCAAGTTCGATGATGTTCTTTGTGAATGCTTCCAAGGTTTATTTTTACATGCACCTCTTGGTAGCTTATTTTTATTGTTAGTTTTGTTCGTATTATTCACTTTTTCTGAATTTTTATTTTCGTCAGATTACTGATGTTGAGCGTGAGGTTGTCCTTAGTGGTGGAGATGATGCTCGTGATGTTCCATTGAGTAGTGGGCGCAATGTTGGTACCAAAGTTGTTGATGAGGATCTTTGGTGCTGCCCGATACTTGATGCCAAATCGCCTGGTGTTGGTATTCCTGGGAATGAAAATGTTTCTGGTTGTGAAGATTTGCCGCCGGAGAATTTCCCGTCTGGAGGTCTTGATTACGGTGATGCATTGCAAGATGCTTCTAGCGTGGAGGAGGTGCCATCCGAGGATGATGATTTACTTCTGTCAATTTCTTCTGACCCCTTGACGCAGGAGGCGCTCTTGTCGTCCCAGGATTTTCTTTCTGAGACCCTGAAAGCGCATCAATATTGGTGTCCTCTCAAGATGTCTCATCGTCAAACCCTGAAACTGGAGGCATAATGGTCTCATCACAGGAACTACCGTCGTTGTCAAACCCTGATAGTCCAGGTAAGGACTTGTAAATGGGGCGTACTTCTCAATTTTGGCATTTTGGACATGTTCTCTTGTAGTTGTTGAACTTATTATTTTTCATCATTTCCTGCAAGCAGAAAGTGGTAATGTTGTTAAGGTTGATACGTTTTCTTCTTATTCTACGAGGTTGCGCACGAACCGTACGAAATGGTTAGTTTGGGATTTTGCCCGTACCATTTTTTGTCTCTTTTTCTTTCTCTCGTATGATTATTGTTGTTGTTGCAGTAGTTTTAATTCATGTAATCTTTTGTGTTTTTCTAGTCACAAGCCGATCTTTCAAAATAAAGAATGTGATGCCAGTGTTGGTTCTATTGCTAAAGCGTTTGTCCCCACTAGCATGCTCAACTCAGACAGTGCTGATGTTGTTTTATATTCTCTATGTCGAAATGCAGAGACAACGACAAGTTGATAGTTCTCGAGATGGGTGACGGTCGATATTTTGCTTTTTTTGTAAATAGGATGATAACTTGTTTTGCCAATTTTCTAACTGTTGTTGTTCTTTTTGTACAATGTACCAAGATCCGTGATGGAAATATTGATTCCAATGTGCTAAATTGGTTCACGAGATCAGTGTCGATGGTTTTGACCAAGTAGGTGAACTTGGACTTTTTGTACTCATTAACTAGAACTGTCATGTTTTCTTTGCAGTTTTGGGAGGTGGGGGGAATGAACTTGATCTGTGCTTCTTTTACACCTGCACTTATGAATGATCTGTGCTTCTTTTATTAAAGATGCACTTATTGTTGCAAGGAAATTGAACTGATATGATTGTTCCTCAATTTTGGGCGGTGGATATAAATTCTTTATGATTATGTGATTTTTTGTTTGTACTTATGAATTTCAATTTCCCTCTTTTATTTTATTGTTTGGAGGCTGGATTTTTTGTTTCATTATGATTTGGTAAATTCATTTTTCCTCTGCGATTTTTTTTCAGATTCTTTTCACTAAATTTGATCCATGATCATTTGTGGCTACCATGAAGCCTAGTGAAGAATCTTGGCATTGGTGCTTGGTTGTTCTGAATTTGAAGTTCCGCTGCGTTTGAGTGTCTTGATTCACTCCGTGATGAAACACAGGGTGATGCAGTTATATTCTTAAGGAATATGACAGATAATATATAGAAGCTTTGGATGGAGTCAAGTGTAGACAGGGCCAAACCGTTCTCACCGGCGCATATTGATGGTTTCTCTTGCGAGTTTGTGCGGGTGCCTCAACAGGAAAACACGCGAGTATCCGCTTTTAATGATTTTTGCTGGTTGTTTTTGTTCTTTGGAGGATGTTGTTCCTGTATTTTTGGATTATTTGTTGTACCATTTTTGCTTTTTCCTTTGTTTACGTGCATGATTGTGGATTCTTTATGCTACAAAACTGCAAGACCTATTATTGCCGGAGGATGGTGTAATTGAAATGGTCGATTACACCATGAAGACATTTTGGACCGTAGGACGACTTTGCTGTATACCTGCGCACCTAGCAATGTGTTTGATGTTGACGTCCGGGGGTTGTTTGGCATCGAACCCTGTACGTGTGCATGGACTTTTGTAAATTTTTTGCAGCTTGTACTTCTCTATTAGTACTGTCATGAAATATGTATTTGAACTTACGCTTTGTGTGGTCTTCTTTTTTTTCCAGGTGAGTGGTCGGATCTTGGTGAGCATGACTACAGGTTATTTGGTAGCCAGTTCTCGGAGGTCGAGCGCGTAGCTATTGATCTTAGCCAGGGGCGTTCTCCCGAAAAGACAAGATTTGGTGTTATGAAGGGGCGGTTGGGAGCTCTGAGAGGTTCTACGACTGCTTGTGCAGATAGCCCTACTACACCCAAGAATCCCATTGTGGAATTGATACACAGCGATGATGATGTGTTTGACAAGATTGCTGGCGTTGGAAGAGTCACGAGAAGCGCATCTGCCAAAGGTTTATCTCCCCTTGCTGGAATAGTGGCTCGTAGAGCTGGTGGTGCTAGGAAAGATCCCGCTTTGGATTCTGGCAATGTTGTCAGCACGAAGCGTGCGCCCAGAGCTCCTATAAAGTTTTGCTCCCACATGCGTGACTTCACCCTCATAAATTCCCTCACCTGGACAAGGCTCGCATGTTGTATAATCTGTTGCTTAGTGATGAATGGCGTGAGAAGTATGCCGAGTGAGTATCTCTCATTATTTTTCCTCTTCCTTTTCTTCTGTTGTTTGTAACTGCTAGATAGATATGACCTGAACTGTTCCTTTTTATACAACTCGAACTGCTATGAATGCCTTATCTTGCTTCTCCTTCTTTTTGTAATTATGTGTGCTGCAGGAATACATTCTCAATGATGCCTCAGCCTGATGAAAGCGTAACTAACTTCACTGGGAATCACATCTGGGAAGTTTTTTCACCTGGCCAAATGATGGAGGGTGATGTAATGGACTTCCTCATTGATGATTGGAAGCAAGATCCCGATAGAAATGCTGATTTCGCATCTGGGAAAAGGATATTGTTGAGTCCATATTTCATCACGGTAATCAATCAGATCGGTTTCTTTATGTTGAACAAGACTGCCTATTGTTTTTACGAGTTTTAATAATACTTTTCTTGTTGATTCTTTTCCGCTGTCTATTTTCTATTTTGGCTTTTTTGCAGGTTGTGCTTGACTGTTCGTTTTACGAGGATGAAAATAAAGTGCTTAATGTGGAGAGTGCAGCAAGAGATTTCAAGAGCTATGTTAAAGCTAATGAAGACTTGCTCAGTGTCGACCTTGTGAGATCTACTAGCTGATTTTTGGTTTTTATTTGTTTGTTGTGATGCTGGTTTTTACTTTGAATATTTAACATCTCTTTTTTGGTCATTTGTTTTTAGATCATGATGCCTCTATTCAAGCCTATGGTTTTATCAAAGGATAGGAAAGTGAGCCACTATTCCTTATATATCATGAATCGGTACCGAAGTAGCGTTGACATCCTTGACTCTTTACCTTATCTGAAAAACCACCGTCCTTCGAAGAACACCTATCACAAAGACTGCGAGAAGATTGTGAGTGACATTTATTATCTGTACTGGATTAATATTTCTGCATCTTTGTTTCTGCTTTTACGAGACCTAAAACTGTGTGGGTTGTTTTGTTTTTTACAGATTTCTAGATTGGTCAAAGTAATGAAGGTGTATGGTGATGCTCAGTATAATGCGAGCAAGCAGCCCAATTGGGAGCTGTTTGCAAAGAAACCAACGTTTGTCAAGGTTCCACTTCAAGGGAAAAATGAATGTGGCCATTATACTTTGAAGTATGCGGGATGCTATGATGGTGAAAATATCGTTGAGAACATTCGAGATAATGACGTGGGTTTCTTGTTGAGCTTTTCACTTTTTGTTTTTGGCTTATTGTGCATCCTTTTTTTATGTGTCATGATTTTTTATAATTTGTTTTATTGTTTTGCAGCCACGCATTGTTGATTGGAACACTGAGGATCTGTATAGAGTTGTGTTCAACCGGAATAACCATCTTATGGTGACGGAGCTTCCCAAGGAGCTTTAGGCTTTGGCTCCTGGTGCATAGGAGAAATGGTCATCATTTGCATAGTGAATTGGATAGTTGTGTGATATATCTCTTGAAAACATTGTAGGCTATATTTTGTAGTGTTTGATGTCTTGTCGAGTACTATGTAATATCTAGTATATTTTGTGTTGTGTTTTAAGTGTGGCACAATGTTTCATCGGGAATTCGTTTTGGTTAAGTTTTATTTTTTGTACTGAAGACTTATATAGTAGTTGAACTGAAAACACTTTTTTTCCAAGTGTATTTACGAGTTGTTGCTCAGAAAGTGAGATTTATTTTATTTTTATGTGATTCCATCCTAAGTTGGACCTTTATAGTTTCTGTACTCTCGTTTTCTTGTACTTATGATATAGTTCTGTTAGTACGGATTTGTAATCTCATTCAGCGTAAGGCTTTCAAAATTTTGGTGCCAAATTTCTATTTGAACTTCTTGAACTTTAGTAGTTGAACTTCATAGTAAAAGTTAAAAGTCTTTGGTTTAAATTAGCTACGTTTAAGAGATAGTCCTATTAAGTTGAAAACTATTTCTTTCTCAATGCATTAATTGGTATCATCATAGCACTTACCGAATAAACTTAGTTGTACTGAGATTCCAATTGTGCTAGTACTTTTGATTAATTATTTATTGTTTGTGTTGTTTGATGCTAGTACGTCTTCTGTCGTGTTTCTTGTGATTTTTCTCTTGCCTTCTTTTTTTCTAGGTTGTGGTTCTTCTCCAGGCAATGTTTGGTATAATCCTAGCACTTGCCGTATAGACTTAGTTGTTGGGGAACGTAGTAATTTCAAAAAATTTCCCTACGCACACACAGGACCATGGTGATGGCATAGCAACGAGAGGGGAGAGTGTCTGTCACATTACCCTCGTGAACCGAAAGCGGAAGCGTTATAACAACGCGGTTGATGTAGTCGTGCGTCTTCACGATCCGACCGATCCAAGTACCGAACGTCACGGCACCTCCCGTGTTCACCATCGTTCAATTTCGATGGCGATCCCGGACTCGATCCAGCAAAGTGTCGGGATGAGTTCCACAAGACCTGACGGCGTGGTGGCGATGTTGATGCTCCACCGACGCGGGCTTCGCCTAAGCTCATGACGATATGACTTCTCCGGTAGCAGGCTTCGCCTAAGCTCCATGACGATATGACCAAGTGGAATATGGTGGAAGGGGCACCGCACACGGCTAAGGAAAGATCCGTAGATCAACTTATCTGTTATGGGGTGCCCCCGCCTCAGATATAAAGGAGGCAAGGGGAGGTGGCCGGCCCTAGGGGAGGCGCGCAAGGAGGAGTCCTACTCCCACCGGGAGTAGGACTCCCTCTCCTAGTTGGACTAGGATTGGAGGAGGGAAGAGGGAAGGCGCCGCCCCTTCCTTGTCCTATTCGGACTAGAGGGGAGGGGCGCGCAGCCCACCTTGGCTGGCCCTTCCTCTTCTCTCCTATGGCCCATTAGGCCCATGGACCTCCGGGGGTTCGGTAACCTCCGGTACTCGGTAAATCCCGATTTCACCGGAACACTTCCGATGTCCAAATGTAGGCTTCCAATATATCAATCTTTATGTCTCGACCATTTCGAGACTCCTCGTCATGTCCGTGATCACATCCGGGACTCGAACAACCTTGATTGCATCAATACTTATAAACTCATAATGAAGCATCATCGAAGCGTTAAGCGTGCGGACCCTACGGGTTCGAGAACTATGTAGACATGACCTAGAACCATTCTCGGTCAATAACCAATAGCGGAACCTGGATGCCCATATTGGTTCCTACATATTCTACGAAGATCTTTATCGGTCAAACCGCATAACGACATACGTTGTTCCCTTTGTCATCGGTATGTTACTTACCCGAGATTCGATCGTCGGTATCCAATACCTAGTTCAATCTCGTTACCGGTAAGTCTCTTTACTCGTTCCGTAATACATCATCTCACAACTAACTCATTAGTTGTAATGCTTGCAAGGCTTAAGTGATGTGTATTACCGAGAAGGCCTAGAGATACCTCTCCGAGCAATCGGAGTGACAAAACCTAATCTCGAAATACGCCAACCCAACAAGTACCTTTGGAGACACCTGAAGTACTCCTTTATAATCACCTAGTTACGTTGTGACGTTTGGTAGTACCAAAAGTGTTACTACAGTAAACGGGAGTTGCATAATCTCATAGTTATAGGAACATGTATGGGTCATGAAGAAAGCATTAACATACTAAACGATCAAGTGTTAAGCTAACGGAATGGGTCATGTCAATCAGATCATTCAACTAATGATGTGACCTTGTTGATCAAATAACAACTCCTTGTTCATGGTTAGGAAACATAACCATCTTTGATTAACAAGCTAGTCAATTAGAGGCATACTAGAGACATCTTGTTTGTCTATATATTCACACATGTATTATGTTTCCGGTTAATACAATTCTAGCATGAATAATAAACATTTATCATGATATAAGGAAATAAATAATAACTTTATTATTGCCTCTAGGGCATATTTCCTTCATCTCCCACTTGCACTAGAGTCAATAATCTAGTTCACATCGCCATGTGATTTAACATCAATAGTTCACATCTATATGTGGTTAACACCCATAGTTCACATCGACATGTGACCAACACCCAAAGGGTTTACTAGAGTCGATAATCTAGTTCACATCGCTATGTGATTAACACCCAAAGAGAACTAAGGTGTGATCATGTTTTGCTTGTGAGATAATTTTAGTCAACGGGTGCATTACATTCGTGAGCCGTGAGTATTTTGCAAATTTATATGTCTACAATGTTCTGCACGGAGCTACTCTAGCTAATTGCTCCCACTTTCAATATGTATCCAGATTGAGTTTCAAAGTCATCTAGATTAGTGTTAAAACTTGCATCGACGTAACCTTTTACGACGGGCTCTTTTATCACCTCCATAATCGAGAAATATTTCCTTAGTCCTCACTAAGGATGTCTTTGACCAATGTCCAGTGATCTACTCCTAGATCACTATTGTATTCCCTTGCCAAATTTGGAGCAAGGTATACAATAGGTCTGGTACATAGCATAGCATACTTTATATAACCTATGGTGAGGCATAGGGAATGACTTTCATTCTCTTTTCTATTTTTCTGCCGTGGTCGGGATTTGAGTCTTACTCAATTTCATACGTTTTGCAACACAGGCAAGAACTTTTCTTTGACTGTTCCATTTTGAACTACTTCAAAATCTTGACAAGGTATGTATTTATTGAAAAACTTATCAAGCGTTTTGATCTATCTCTATAGATCTTGATGCTCAATATGTAAGCAGCTTCACCGAGGTCCTTCTTTGAAAAACTCCTTTCAAATACTCCTTTATGCTTTGCAGAATAATTCTACATTATTTCCGATCAACAATATGTCATTCACATATACTTATCAGAAATGTTGTAGTGCTCCCACTCACTTTCTTGTAAATACAGGCCTTTCCAAAAAAGTCTGTATAAAATCATATGCTTTGATCAACTTATCAAAGCGTATATTCCAACTCTGAGATGCTTGCACCAGTCCATAGATGGATCATTTGGAGCTTGCATATTTTGTTAACACCTTTAGGATCGACAAAACCTTCTCGGTTGCATCATATACAACTCTTCTTTAATAAATCCATTAAGGAATGCAGTTTTGACATCCATTTGCCAGATTTCATAAAGTGTGGCAATTGCTAACATGATTCGGACGGACTTTTAAGCATCGATCTGAGTGAGAAAATCTCATTGTATTCAACATCTTGAACTTTGTCAAAAACCTTTTTCGACAAGTCTAGCTTTGTAGATAGTAACACTACTATCGATTGTCCGTCTTCCTCTTGAAGATCCATTTATTTAACATGGCTTGCTGATCATCGAGCAAGTCGATCAAAGTCCATACTTTGTTCTCTTACATGGATCATATCTCAGATTTTATGGCCTCGAGCCATTTCGCGAATCTGGGCTCATCATCGCTTCCTCATAGTTCGTAGGTTCGCCATGGTCAAGTAACATGACTTCCGAGAATAGGATTACCGTACCACTCTGTGCGTATTTTACTCTGGTTGACCTCTCGAGGTTCGATAGTAACTTGATCTGAAGCTTCATGATCATCATCATTAGTTTCTTTCACTAATTGGTGTAGTTGTCACGGGAACCATTTCTTGTGATGAACTACTTTCCAATAAGGGAGCAGAATCTGATTATCTCATCAAGTTCTACTTTCCTCCCACTCACTTCTTTCGAGAGAAACTCCTTCTCTAGAAAGGATCCGAATTTAGCAACGAAAATCTTGCCTTCAGATCTGTGATAGAAGGTGTACCCAACAGTTTCCTTTGGGTATCCTATGAAGACACATTTTTCCGATTTGGGTTTGAGTTTATCAGGTGAAACTTTTTCACATAAGCATCGCAGCCCCAAACTTTAAGAAAGCGTCAACTTGGGTTTCTTGCTAAACCACAGATTCGAGATGTTGTCGTCTCAGCGGATTTAGATGGTGCCCTATTAAGCGTGAATGCATTGTCTCTAATGCATAACCCCAAAAGCGATAGTGGTAAACTGATAAGAGACATCATAGATCGCACCATATCCAATAAAGTCTTGATTCGACTTTCGGACACACCATTATGCTTTGTGGTGTTCCATATGGCATGAGTTCGAAACTATTTCACATTGTTTCAAATGAAGACCAAACTCGTAACTCAAATATTTATCTCCACGATCGGATCGCGAAACTTTATTTTCTTGTTACGATGATTTTCCACTTCACTCTGAAATTCTTTGAACTTTTCAATTATTTCAGAATTATGTTTCATCAAGTAGATATACCCATATCTGCTCAAATCATCTTGTGAAGGTCGGAAAATAACGATACTTGCCACGAGCATCAACACTCATTGAATCGCATACATCGGTATGTATTATTTCCAATAAGTCGGTAGCTTGTTCCATTGTTCCGGAGAACGGAGTTTTAGTCATCTTGCCCAAAAGGCACGGTTCGCAAGCATCAAATGATTCATAATCAAGTGATTCCAAAACCCATCGGCATGGAGTTTCTTCATGCGCTTTACACCGATATGACCCAACGGCGGTGCCACAAATAAGTTGCACTATCATTATTAACTTTGCATCTTTTGGTTTCAATATTATGAATATGTGTATCACTATGATCGAGATCCAATGAACCATTTTCATTGGGTGTATAACCATATAAGGTTTTATTCATGTAAGCAGAACAACAATTTATTCTCTTACTTAAATGAATAACCGTATTGCAACAAACATGATCAAATCATATTTATGCTCAACACCAAATAACACTTATTTAGGTTCCACACTAATCCCGAAAGTATAGGGAGTGTGCGATGATGATCATATCAATTTTGGAACTACTTCCAACACTCATCGTCACTTCCCCTTCAACTAGTCTCTGTTTATTACGTAACTCCTGTTTGAGTTACTAATCTTAGCAACCGAACAAGTATCAAATACTGTGGGCTACTATAAACACTAGTAAGGCACATATCAATAACCTGTATATCAAATATAACCTTGTTCACTTTGCCATCCTTCTTTTCCACCAAATATTCAGGGGTAGCTCCGCTTCCGGTGACCAGTTCCATGACAAAAAGTACTTAGTCTCGGGCTTAGGTCCAGACTTGGGCTTCTTCACTCGGTAGCAACTTGCTTGTCGTTCTTTTTGAAGTTCCCCTTCTTCCCTTTTCCTTTTCCTTGAGACTAGTGGTCTTGTCAATCATCAACACTTGATGCTCTTTTCTTGATTTCTACCTTCGTCGATTTCGGCATCACGAAGAGCTTGGGAATTACTTTTGTCATCCCTTGCATATTATAGTTCATCACAGTTCTACTAACTTGGTGATGGTGACTAGAGAATTACATCAATCACTATCTTATCTGGAAGATTAACTCCCACTTGATTCAAGCGATTGAAGTACCCGGACAATCTGAGAACATGCTCACTAGTTGAGCGATTCTCCTCCATCTTTTAGCTATAGAACTTGTTGGAGACTTCATATCTCTCAACTCGGGTATTTGCTTGAAATATTAACTTCAACTCCTGGAACATCTCATATGGTCCATGACGTTCAAAACGTCTTTGAAGTCCCGATTCTAAGCCATTTAAGCATGGTGCACTAAACTATCAAGTAGTCATCATATTGAGCTAGCTAAGCGTTCATAACGTGCGCATCTGCTCCTGCAATAGGTCTGTCACCTAGCGGTGCATCAAGGACATAATTCTTACGTGCAGCAATGAGGATAAACCTCGAGATCACGGATCCAATCCATAAATATTGCTACTAACATTTTTCAATACAATTTTCTCTAGGAACACATATAAAAACATAGGGAAGCAACCACGCGAGCTATTGATCTACAACATAATTTGCAAAATACTACCGGGACTAAGTTCATGATAAATTAAAGTTCAATTAATCATATTACTTAAGAACTCCCACTTAGACAGACATCTCTCTAGTCATCTAAGTGATCACGTGATCCAAATCAACTAAACCATAACCGATCATCACGTGAGATGGAGTAGTTTTCAATGGTGAACATCTTATGTTGATCATATCTACTATATGATTCACGCTCGACCTTTCGGTCTCCGTGTTCGAGGCCATATCTCATTATATGCTAGGCTCGTCAAGTTTAACTCGAGTATTCTGCGTGCATAACTGTTTTGCACCCGTTGTATTTGAGCGTAGAGCCTATCACACCCGATCATCACGTGGTGTCTCGGCCACGAAGAACTTTCATAGCGGTGCATACTCGGGGAGAACACTTCTTGATAATTTTAGTAAGAGATCATCTTATAATGCTACCGTCAATCAAAGCAAGATAAGATGCATAAAGGATAAACATCACATGCAATCAATATAAGTGATATGATATGGTCATCATCATCTTGTGCTTGTGATCTCCATCGCTGCACCGTCATGATCACCATCGTCACCGGTAGCGACACCTTGATCTCCATCGTAGCATCGTTGTCGTCTAGCCAACTATTGCTTCTACGACTATCGCTACTACTTAGTGATAAAGTAAAGCAATTACATGGCGTTGCATTTCATACAATAAGCGACAACTATATGGCTCCTGCCGATTGCCGATAACTTCGGTTACAAAACATGATCATCTCATACAATAAAATATAGCATCACGTCTTGACCACATCACATCACAACATGCCCTGCAAAAACAAGTTAGACGTCCACTACTTTGTTGTTGCAAGTTTTACGTGGCTGCTACGGGCTGAGCAAGAACCGATCTTACCTCGCATCAAAACCACAACGATACTTCGTCAAATAGACTCCATTTTAACCTTCTCAAGGACCGGGCGTATGCTACTCGATTCAACTAAAGTGAGAGAGCGAGACACCGCCGGTCACCTTTAAGCAACGAGTGCTCGGGCGGTGAAACCAGTCTCGCGTAAGCGTCTGGCGTAATGTCGGTCCGGCCGCTTCATCTCACAATACCGCTGAACCAAAGTATGACATGCTGGTAGGTAGTATGACTTGTATCGCCCACAACTCACTTGTGTTCTACTCGTGCATATGACATCAACGCATAAAACCAGGCTCGGATGCCACTTTGTTGGGGAACGTAGTAATTTCAAAAAATTTCCCTCGCACACACGGGACCATGGTGATGGCATAGCAACGAGAGGAGAGTGTCTGTCCACGTACCCTCGTAGACCCGGCGGGCGTTATAACAATGCGGTTGATGTAGTCGTGCGTCTTCACGATCCGACCGATCCAAGTACCGAGCGTCACGGCACCTCCGTGTTCGGACTGCGTTCAGCTCGATGGCGATCCCGGACTCCGATCCAGCAAAGTGTCGGGGATGAGTTCCGTCGACCTGACGGCGTGGTGGCGATGTTGATGCTCCACCGGCGCGGGGCTTCGCCTAAGCTCGTGACGATATGACTTCTCCGGTAGCGAGGCTTCGCCTAAGCTCATGACGATATGACGAAGTGGAATATGGTGGAAGGGGCACCGCACTGCGGCTAAGGAAAGATCCGTAGATCAACTTATACATTATGGGGTGCCCCTGCCCCGTATATAAAGGAGGCAAGGGGAGGTGGCCGGCCCTAGGGGAGGCGCACCAAGGAGGAGTCCTACTCCCACCGGAGTAGGACTCCCCCCTCTCCTAGTTGGACTAGGATTGGAGGAGGGAAGAGGGAAGGCGCCGCCCCCCTTCCTTGTCCTATTCGGACTAGAGGGGAGGCGTGCAGCCCACCTTGGCTGGCCCTTCCTCTTCTCTCCTATGGCCCATTAGGCCCATGGACCTCCCGGGGGTTCCGGTAACCTCCCGGTACTCGGTAAAATCCCGATTTCACCGGAACACTTCCGATGTCCAAATGTAGGCTTCCAATATATCAATCTTTATGTCTCGACCATTTCGAGACTCCTCGTCATGTCCGTGATCACATCCGGGACTCCAAACAACCTTCGGTGCATCAATACTTATAAACTCATAATGAACTGTCATCGAAACGTTAGCGTGCGGACCCTACGGGTTCGAGAACTATGTAGACATGACCTAGAACCATTCTCGGTCAATAACCAATAGCGGAACCTGGATGCCCATATTGGTTCCTACATATTCTCTGAAGATCTTTATCGGTCAAACCGCGCATAACGACATCGTTGTTCCCTTTGTCATCGGTATGTTACTTACCCGAGATTCGATCGTCGGTATCCAATACCTAGTTCAATCTAGATTTACCGGTAAGTCTCTTTACTCGTTCCGTAATACATCTTCTCACAACTAACTCATTAGTTGTAATGCTTGCAAGGCTTAAGTGATGTGTATTACCGAGAAGGCCTAGAGATACCTCTCCAGAGCAATCGGAGTGACAAAACCTAATCTCGAAAATCGCCAACCCAACAAGTACCTTTGGAGACACCTGTAGTACTCCTTTATAATCACCCGATTCGTTGTGACGTTTGGTAGTACCCAAAGTGTTCCTCCAGTAAGCAGGAGTTGCATAATCTCATAGTTATAGGAACATGTATGGGTCATGAAGAAAGCATTAACATACTAAACGGTCAAGTGTTAAGCTAATGGAATGGGTCATGTCAATCAGATCATTCAACTAATGATGTGACCTTGTTGATCAAATAACAACTCCTTGTTCATGGTTAGGAAACATAACCATCTTTGATTAACAAGCTAGTCAATTAGAGGCATACTAGTGACATACTGTTTGTCTATATATTCACACATGTATTATGTTTCCGGTTAATACAATTCTAGCATGAATAATAAACATTTATCATGATATAAGGAAATAAATAATAACTTTATTATTGCCTCTAGGGCATATTTCCTTCATTAGTTGTACTGAGATTTCAGTTGTATTGCCACTGTTAATTCTTAGTATGTCACTGTTTTAAGGAATGCGAACTGAAGCTTCCCGTTCCTTTTTATATATTTGTAGAAAGAACGTACCGTGTGTTCAACTCTACCAGAACTTTCAGTCCTAGGATGCTAGTGACTAGGAAATACGCACTGGTGTTTCTTTGCTTTTCCTGATGCAGTACTTAGTGAATTTTTAACTACTTTTTAGCACGATGCTTTTTAGTACTGAATGTTGTCCTTGGCTGAAACTTAGTCTTTTTAGTGTTCTTCTGAAACTAAAACCTGATTTTTTTAGCGTGATAGTACTACCGTTCATGTCTAAGCTGTCTTTGGCCGTCGAAGGCTACTATTTGCTTTTGGCCTTTATTTAGTCTGCCACTTTTTTTTGCGAAAATATTCATGTGTTATTTTTTTCTCCATGACTAGTGCTGTGTGGCAGCCATCAAGTTTCAACTTCAAATCATGGATGAACAAAATAGGAAGCTAGCAAACTTGTTGGACGGCATAAGCAAACGATGTACTTGATAGACATAGGCAAACTTGTTCAAACCCTGACACACATAGCATAAGGTAGCTAGTTCAACATAACGAAAGCAAACTACAAATCTGAAACAACAATACTAAGGACACACACAGCATAAGGTAGCTGGTTCAACATAACAAATGCAGACTTTCATGCATCTTCATTCGCGAAGTTGCAGTGGTAGTAGGGGTCAGCCTCCTGCTCTTTTGAAATATCCCAACTTGTCACGATGTTGTCGATTGTCTTCCATGACTTGTACGTTGCGTATGCATATATTCCTGCGTACGTGATGAGGTTGTCTGGCAGCGGGCTGTTCCCCCACAGTTTGTGGTGCGCCTGTTCATCTTCTTCTTCATGCCTTCGTAGAATGGGTGGATGACGCCGCCTGCAACATCGGCCAAGTAGTCGTAGTATTTGTTGGTCTTTGGATCTTTCCACTTGCGCTGCATGTCGATGAAGTTGTTGGGGTTGATTTCCAAACCAGACTCCTCCAGCATCCGCTTGTCACCTCCAATGCTGAAACCAACAAACGTGTACAATTTCTCCTCCATGAGGAAGTCTTTGAGGCGCTTGGGCCTGCAAGGGGGAGACACACATTTATAGATTAGTCTTCTTTTTTGAGGATTTAATTCTTCTACTTTTTTTTGTTTTACAAGTGATAATCCATGAGGTAGATGCTTATATATTATGAGTCATGCATGAATGTAGTTCAAAAACTAGTACGCAAAGTCCTGAAATTAAATTCAACTACACCGTGTTATTTTTTCTTTTTTGCTATCTTCGTTGCTTCACCAAATGCTTCACCAAATTAGAGAATCGTTTTACCAGAGTCAATGATATATGCGCTGCTTGATTCAAATTTAGTTTTCTTTTTTGTTGAATAAAAGACCTATACCAGTGCTTGATACATCTTTGTGCATTAATTCTATATCAAGTTCAAAAATTAGTTTGAGAAACATGTGCATCAAGATATGCACCTATACCACTTGACCAAAGATCTTTTAATACATCAATTCTATAAACTATACTAGTGCATCAAGATCAGAATCTATGCTAGTACATCAAGTTCAGAAATTAATTTGGTGCATAAAGTTCAGAATGTTATAAACTTTTTTTCAGATGCTAATCTGGTGAAACAATCCACTTCACAGTTTCGGAAATGCATGTAACTTGATAAACATGTAATTGTGCATCCACTTCATAGACTATAATAGTTCATCTAGTTGGGAAACAAGTTTTAATTAAGTTTTTAGTGACTAGTACTGGTACAACAGATGAATGAACAGTAGTATGGGTTACAATGGATGAATTTACTTCAAAAACTAGTAAAGAAAGTTCTGAAATTAAATTAAGTACATCATGTTATTCTTCTTCTTGGATTATACATAGTTTCAGTCAATGTTGTACGTTCTTCATTAGTAATAGTTTAGTCTACTTTTGTTGAAATAGGATAACACAGAACAAGTGCTTCACCAAGTCCTTAGTTTATTTTCTTATGAAAATAACATTAGATCAAACTCAGAAAATACTTCACTACATCAAGTTCAGAAACATCTTTTTTAATACATCGAGTACATAGACTACTCTATTGTATCAACTTCAGAAACTACACTAGTCGATCAACTTCAGAATTTAATCTTCCGCAAGATTTTCCAAATAGTAATCCAGTGCATCAGGTTCAAATGATGACCATTTATAGTATATCTATTTGAGAAAATGCAGTAGTGCATCCACTTTTCACAAACCACACTAGTACATCAAGTTGGGAAACAAGTGTGATTAAATTTTCAGGATACAGTACTAATAAAACAGATAAACCATATATAGGGCAAATGAGTAGGATTGCTCACCATTTTGTGCCCGCTGCGATGTGGTACACCAAGCAGAGTTCCTCGGCCGCACAAGCTGCAGGACTGCCGCCATCTCAGGAGGTTTTTCCTCGTCGGTGTACTCCACATCAACTCCGATGAAGCTCGAGATACAAGCCGCCTCCCTTCATCCTGAGCCTGCTCATCATCTCGTCGACCTTATGCGGTTCGTTGGTCTTGTGATCTCCAGCGTCTCCTTGCCGTGGAGCTCAACCCCTTTGGCGTTACGGTGTACTCGCGCTTCTCGCCGGGGCGTTAATGTCGACGAGGTTGCTCCTCTTGTCCAAGCGTCTCGGCATGATGACGCTTGGCGGGACGGTTCCTCCGCCATGGCCTTCCTCCGGCCGGTATGGGCTTTGGAGAGAGGCGGCTGGAGGTTTGTGTGCAATGAAGCAGGCGGCAATGGTGGTTTGTGGGAGCGAGGGAGAGATGGAAGACAATGGGGTACTTTTGCGATTGCACCAGCGGTGGTGTGTGGGGCCAGCGGTTCGTCGGGTCGCCCGTTTGCGGATGCGTCGTGGCAACCGCCCAGTGGGTGGCGCGGGTGGTGGCGTGGAAGAACTAACCGTCCAAGTTAAATGGTTTTTACTGGTGCACTGACTAGTCTTGTCAAGATGTACTTATGACCAGCCAAATCCCACTTGCACGTCTCTGTTTAAGTATTGTTTTTCTATTGTAGCCTTTATACACTAGTGTATGTCAAAACATTTTTTCAGTGCCCTGGGAGTTGTTGCTCAAAACATGTACTTATTTTATTTTCATCTGTACCAACCTAAGTTAGGCCTTTATAGTTTTTTATTCTCATTTTAGTGCACTTATGTTTTAGTCTTGTGTGAACTGAATTGTAATTTCAAACAGCGCATGGGTATGAAATTTGATGTCGAGTGGTGCGAGTGGCTTTGTTGATCCTGCTGTTTTAATCTTGATGTCGTATGTATGTTTGAAGTGATTTTTTTTATAACTTAGCTTGGGGGTGGGGGTTTGAGATTATTTTACGACCAGATCGTTCGTTGTGGTGTGGACAGATTTTATATAAATAAGAAATTTAGCAGAATTGACAAATAAATTCTATTTGAACTTTTAGAGTTTTAGTAGTTGAACTTGTCAGATTTTGTATAAATAGGAAATTTAGCATAATTGACAAACATTATATGTTTGAACTTTTTGAATTTTAGTAGTTGAACTTGTCAGATTTTATATAAATATGAAATTTAGCATAATTGACAAACATTATATGTTTGAAATTTTAGAGTTTTAGTAGTTGAACTTGCCAGATTTTGTATAAATAAGAAATTTAGCATAATTGACAAACATTATATGCTTGAACTTTTTGAGCTTTAGTAGTTGAACTTGTCAGATTTATATAAATAAGAAATTTAGCATAATTGATAAACATTATATGTTTTGAACTTTTTGAGTTTTAGTAGTTGAACTTGTCAGTTTTTCTATAAATAAGAAATTTAGCATAATTGACAAACATTATATGTTTTGAACTTTTGAGTTTTAGTAGTTGAACTTGAAAGTAATTTTTAATTCTGTTTTTTAAATTATGTACATTTAATGTATAGGCTATTAAGTTTTGTTATTTATAGAGGTTCATAGTTTTTGTATCATATTTTTTCATTTTTTCTTTTAGAGTTTAATTTTCAAACATTTTTCTAGTAGATTATATTTCTTTGTAAAGCCCTCTGGTTTGTATAAATTGGCTTATTTGGTGGGGTGTTTTGTTGACGATGTAGGCTATTGGGCCGTTTTTCGGCCCAGATAGCTTGTCCGCGCGCCTGTGCAGTGCGTCGTGCGCGTGCGCTCTGGGTTTAGTCCCACCTCCCTAGTCGAGGGGGCTCCGGACCTGTTTATAAGCGCAGCCGAGGCTCACCAGTCGAACTCCTCTGAACACTTACCTGAGCGCTTATACACGACGCTCGCTCTCTCTCTTGACCTGTGGGCCCTGGTTGGCGGGTCCTGCGTTGTGCGGATTACTAGGGATTCGCCCACGGGCTCGAGTTCAAGTATCTAGCATTGTCAGGGCCTGCGCCTGACCTTGGGCGGTCAATTTTTTTGTTTTTTGTTTGTTTGAATCTAGTACTTGACTCCTCCAGTAACTTGGACTGATACTTTTTGTTCTAGTTCTTGTCAGTTTTGTGTGAGTGTAATATTTTTCATTTGAGTTTTGCCTTCTTTTTTGTGTTTGTTTCTGTGATTATTCTCAAGTGTCTTAATTGTCATTTTCATAACTATGGTACTTGCGTGTAGACTGAGTTGTACTGATAGTGCATTCATAGTAGCGCTTACGGACTGATGCTTCTTTGTACTTTTTATTGTAGTAAGTATGTAATGTCCGATCAAGTGTGCTGAGTTGTACTGACATGGAACAAAGTTGTGTGACTAGTTGCATCATAACTAGTACTTTAGAGCAACGACAACGTTCCATTCAGAAGCTACTTTCCAATTTTGAAACGATGGATTAACAACATACGAAGCTACCAAACCAAACTTATATAATGAGATAAGCAAAACATTGTACTTGATGACATAACTAAACTTGTTCAAACATGATAAGCACGACATAATCATACTGGTTCAACCCAACAAGAGCAAACTACTAATTTGAAACAACAAGATAAAAGACAAGCACAAATGGAAGTAAAACAAAGGCAGGCTCTGATGTATCTTCATCCCGAAAAGGGACAATAGGGGCGGTCGTAGAAGTTGTCAGCCTCCCGCTCTTTCGCATATTCCGAACCATCTGTGATGTTGTCGATCATGAACCATGACTTGTACGCGGCGTGCGCATCTACTCCTGCGTACTCGATGAGGTTGTCTGGCAGCTCATTTGTTCCCCACGCTTGTAGTTTTTCTGCGTGTTGATCTTGTTCTTCATGCCTTTGTAGAATGGGTGGATGACCTTTGGCTGCAACATCAGTCAAGGAGTCATACTCTTTTCCGGTGTATGGAACTCTCCACTTGCGCTGAATGTCGATGAACTTGTTGGGGTTGATCTCCATACCGGACAACTTGACTTCTCTTTGTCGCTTTCAATCTTTGAAACCGGCAAATGTGAACAACTTGTCATCTTTATGACATGTCGATTGAGCGCTTGGGCACTGCAAGGGCGAAGATATTTTGAATATTAGCATTACTTTGATGTTTGAATTATCCATTTTTGTTTTGTTTTACAAGCGATGAATCCATGAAGTAGTTGTTTATGTAGGATAAACAATGGATGAATGTACTTCAAAAACTAGTCAAGAAAGTTCTGAAATTAAATTAAGCACATCATGTTATTCTTCTTCTTGGATTATACATAGTTTCAGTCAATGTTGTATGTTCTTCATTGGTACTACTTTAGTCTACTTTTGTTGAAATAGGATAACACAGAATCAGTGCTTCACCAAGTCCTTAGTTTATTTTCGTAACATTAGATCAAATTCAAAAAATACTTCACTACATCAAGTTCAGAAACATCTTTTTTAATACATCAAGTACATAGACTACTCTATTGTATTAACTTCAGAAACTACACTAGTCGATCAACTTCAGAATTTAATCTTCCACAAGATTTTCCAAATAGTAATCTAGTGCATCAGGTTCAAAAATACATTTATAGTATATTACTTGAGAAAATGCAGTAGTGCATCCACTTTTCACAAACCACACTAGTACATCTAGTTGGGAAACAAGTGTGATTAAATTTTCAGATACAAGATCAATAAAACAGATAAACCATATGCAGGGCAAATGAGTAGGATTGCTCTCCATTTTGTGGCCGCGCGATGTGGTACACCAAGCGAGTTAAATCGACAAACAAGCTGAAGGACTGCTGCCATCTGGGAGGTTCATCTTCGTTGGTGTAGTGCACACCAACGCCGGCGATCTCTGAAACCTGCCGCCATGCTTCCTCCAGAGCACAGAGATCACCTCGTCGGCCTTATGCGGTTCGGCTGGTGCGAGACGATCTCCAGCATCTCCTTGCCGTGGAGCTCAACCCCTTTGAGCGTTCTGGTGTACTCGCGCTTCTCGCCGGGGACGTTAATGTCGACGAGGTTGCTCCTCTTGTCCGACGTCTCGGCATGATGACGCTTGGCGGACGGTTCCTCCGCCATGGCCTTCCTCCGGCAACTGTGGGCTTTGGAGAGACGCTGGAGGTTTGTGTGTAGTGGAAATGGAAGCGGCAATGGTGGTTTGTGGGAACGAGGGAGAGATGGAAGACAACGGGGTATTTTTGCAGTGCGCCGACGGTGGTGTGTGGGAGGCGGTTCGTCGGGGTCGCCGTTTGCAGTGCGTCGTCGCAACCGCCCAGTGGGTGGCGCGGGTGGTGGCGTGGAAGAACTAACCGTCCAAGTTAAATGGTTTTTACTGTTGTACTGACTAGTCTTGTCAAGTTGTACTTATGACCTGCCAAATCCCACTTGCACGTCGCTGCGGTGGTGATGATGGCGTTTTACTGTGGCACTGAGCTTTGTTTTTTCAAAACGATTTTTTTTCAGTCGTTCACTGGTGTGTTTGTTATTACTATGCCTTTTGTACTGCCGACAGAGAGTTATCAAGATCGATGTAATACAAGAGTTTAAATTTTTCCTTGACATTTTTTTTGCTGAGTTACTGGTTGACAGTAGCGTTTTGCGTCAGATATATCAAGATAAGTTTTTTCAAATTTATTTGTGACTGCATTCAAAAGGATTATCAAATGGTTTAAATAATAATGTCATCCTTTGCTTGGTGAGCACAAATCAGAAATTATATCAAGATCGATGTGTACTCTGCCTTGTCTTGACGGTGAGAGTTATCGATCTTGATGTGCTACAAGAGTTTAAAATTTTCCTTGACATATTTTTTCCGAGTTCTTTGGTTCACGATGGCGTTTTGCGTCGGATATATCCAGATAAGTTTTTTCAAACGTATTTTGTGACTGCATTCAAAATGATTATAAAATGGTTTACATAATAATGTCACTGCTCTAGCGGGCACAAATCAGAAACTAAAAAATAACTTTAGTTCTGATCGAGAAATCGACGATAAAGCTAAATAAGTTTTGGTAACGATGTTGTTTTGTGAAATGCTTCCTCATTGTGTGTTGATGCAACCGAGACTACAAGGTTATTTTTTAGTTGGACGAGCAGGATAACCACTATGTATTGTTCAGTCTTGAGCTTCTCCTAACTGTCCCCGAATGTTGTGCCTTGCGGCGCTCTTTCCGTTGAGCCTTGGCAGCTTCATCGTCAGTTTCAGTTTCCTCGCCCTCGACACTGTCATCTTCATTGTCTTCGTCTGATTGGCCGTCATTCTCATCAAACTCTTCTTCTTCATTGTCTTCATTTGATTGCTTGGAACTCTGTACCTTGCCATGTTTATGTTCAGCTCTACTGACCTCCTTTCTCACTTTGCACGTGCGGGCATTATGTCCGTCAGTTCCGCCACACTTGCGGCAAGTGTAGCTGTTACGTGTGTTGTCTCCATTGGTAGAAAGCTGGGTGGCTCCAATCTGCTTGTTCTTGTTGACAGTGGCATCTATGCGGAGTGGGCATGTGGCGGTAGTTATGGTTGCTCACGACGTTGCAGAATATGCATGCCCTTACCCCGAGGGGTTTGCCGTCCGGGCCAAATTCCACGCGCTTGATGGGGCGTGGTGGCTTTTTGGCTGCTGCTGCTTGCGTCTTGCTCCTCCCCTTTGTGTTTGAGAATATTGGGGGTTTAATCACCCTTTCCTGCTACTGCTGGTAGGATGTGCTATTGTCATGTCGTTCGCCTACAGCACCATCGAGCTCATGATCTCGCATGTGAGTTTGTCGGTGCTCTTGAGTGTGCACACGGGCAAGCTCGGGTTGCTGCTGCTCCTCTTCCTCATTCTCAAACGGGTCAATAGCTCCCATATGGTTCATCTCGGATAACATTGTAGCAATATCCTGCTCAATGGCTTCATTGTCCGCGACACCTCCATTTTCAGCAGAATGCATGGCGTCGAGTTCTTGTTCAAGTTTTTCCATGACGACCCGCGTCCTTGCCATTTTCTCTTGGCTTCTCACGCTTTTTCTGTGCACCCTCATGTTCAGCGTCAGCAGTGAGCTTACAATGCAGTATTGGGATGCCTTGTTTGATGCTACTGTCCTCAAGTCATTTCTGTCAAATGTTGGCTGGATGTTCGGGCGTTTGGTGTATCTCCTGAGTATGTATTTCTCTGGAACGCTTTCAGCCTTAATTATGCGCATCATGCACGGGACATGGGCCTTGCAAAGACATGTATTTGTTTTTGGAAGAGGTGCATGTTTTTGTCATTTCATTTGAACAAAAACTTTGCAAAAAAGTAGTACAATATGTAACATCTTTTTGCAGTCCTTACAATAATGGTCCCATAGCCTCGCACTCAGACTCATATGTTTCTCCCACGGGTCTGCAACCACACAGAACGCGTCTTTGAGCCGAGCCCACGCAGACAGTTTTTATGGGTGGTTGTAGCGCACTAGGTACTTTGTGGGCTCTTCCGTCTCTGTCGCCGTGAAGAGAGTGCTCAGCTTAGCCTATCTCTGATCTCACAGACATACGGCTTCAGACATAGCTTTGCCATCTGGGTGTCAAACCCATAGAAGGTCGGCGTGTTTTGTTCCTTCCGCAGATGCAAGAATGATGACCAAATTGTTAGTTTTCTCGCAGGAAAAACTTCTAATAAAGTTTTACTTTAGTAAGCATGTAATTTTTGTCCTTCGACAAGTGATAGAGCTATACCCGGTTTCCCATTGTCTCCTTGTTCTCTTTCTGCCTCCTGGATTTGACGCAGGAGTTTACCTGGCTGACAAACCGGTGTAGGTTATGTCTCTCATTTATGTAGTTCTCCTTGAGCACATAGTTCATGCTCTCACTTCGCTGTGTGGATGTCATTTTGGCGCAGAAAATTTCTTTGAAGTAGGATGATATCCATTTCTCACGCTGCTCCACATGCCCACCATTGTGGCATCATCGTGGAGGTTGTACTTATCCATGTGTCTTTTCCAGGCATCCTCAAACTCAGTTGGCATGAGGGGCCAGTTGAGAATTGATGTGAATTCATCCTTAAAGTCCTCGTGCAGGAAATACAGGTACGTGAGGTGTTCCCTGTACTTCTTCATAATGTGTCACGCATAGCTTATGTAATCGTGTTCTTGAAAACATCTGCGATCGCCAAAGCCATTGCACGGCAATCGTCCGGGTAATGAGAAAATAGACTGAGTTGTCGCCAGATGGTTGTGCATATATACCAATAGAACTGACACAACATTTTTATTGTGTTACTTTCCTTTTCTTTTTTGGAAGGGGGGTGGTGGTTGGGGTTGTTTTAGCGGGTGTACCTGTGAGGATGCATGTAGGAGCCTTCCTTCTCATGCACCTTAAAATGTCTTGAACAGCCACTTGAATGAATCAGCATCCTCATCTCTTATCGTGGCAAAACCAAAGAATGTAGTCCTGTAAGTGGTTGTTAGTTCCGACAAACACCCCAAGTGGCATATGGTACTTGTTGGTCTTATATGTTGTGTCAAACGTTACGCAGTCCCCGAAGTCCCGATACGCCTCGGCTATGCGTTCGCCTGCAATATGTTCTTAACTCGTCGGACTCATCGAGTTGCATGTCACGTAAGAATTCCCTGTTTATAGCTTTCATCTCCCTAAAGAAGTTGATGCCTTTAGGACATCGCCCACATCATCAATCCTTGAATTCTTTGCTTTCCTGCATATTAAAAGTTCATTGAAAATGCATGTTGAATCAAGGCCAGTCATGCTATGCGTGATATGTTTGTACCGACAGAGGAAAAAAAGACGAGGGCGGTTTATGGAGGAGACCAAGATTGTACTTACAGTTAATCAAGTCTTTGGCATTCATTTCGAGGAAGTAGCTACTGTGGTCATCACCTCCTAGAATGCTCATGATTTGCGCGTTTTAAATGCCTTTGAACTTCAGGTACTTGACGTACTCCAAGATTTTTTTGTCAAAGTTTTTGTGGGAGTGCAAGAAGACAAGCATTTCTGCGGTGAGTCAGAGTTTGTGGTTGTGTTCCCAGACTATCTCTTTTACGACAAATGTTCCATCCTTTCCCTTCTTGACCTCATTTTAGCCCCCGCAGCTTAGTTCTCGTTGTCGCCTTGTTATGCTTTGTCTATTTGCTTTAGACACCTTTGATTCATAAACTCCATGGCACGTGCAATAAAGGTAGGCTCTGGTCTTAAACTTGGGGCCTTCCCCGACAAAGAAACCAGCGTGCTTCGCATATATCGTTGTAGAAGTTCTTACTTTCTTGAAAGTTTCAAACCTCATCTCTAGCCTTGGCAGAACATAAGCTTCAATGTCAGGTGGCTGCACACAACAGTGACCAAACAAAAATGTTAGATGGGGTGGTCACAGCACCATGGTATGGACTGTGCTTGTATTTTTTTTTCTATATGGATACTTACATGTGTATAGCTCTCACTGCCTCCGTGTTTGTTGTTCTCCCTAGTTTATGGGCGCGGTGGTGTCACCCTTGGCACATGCAGCAATGCATCTCTTGAGGGAGCAACGATGACGGAGATCTCCGTCTCTCGCTGTACGGCCGCCTCTCCTCGATTCATTGTGATGTTGCTCCTGTCTATATGGCTCATATCTTGTACTTTTGAACCTGCTAGAGTGGCCAAAATTTCTGTCTTTTTGCCTGGTCTTCCCGTCATAGCTGCTTTTGCAAAGACGTATGATTGATGTTGACGGAGCGACTGGTGGAAGCCTTCTTGCAACCCATCCACGGCTTCCTGTCCTTGGCTTTTTGCATGCTACCGGGAAGGAAAACAATTGTTGTTGGTGATATTGTTGGCCTTGTTGCAACCCAAAGCGGCAAAGCTTGCATTCCTGCATGTTGTTGTTTGCTGTATAGAAGGACCTGTCTGCGTGCTTCCGATGATTGCGGTGTATCTTCAAATATGCTGTCTCGTTGAAATATCCAGCGGTATTTCCGTGTTACCCAACCGTGTGGTGCCCCATATCTATTTTTCTCATGAAATGCTTTCTGCGTGCGCCGTCTTGCATGCTTCTGCTAACATCACTAAACAGTTTTTGGGATTAATCTGGTTCCGTTTTGATCGAATCGATGAACGTTCATGTTCAAACACGGATGTCTTGATGTATCGCTTTTTTAGCACTGTTTTGTAAATCGCCATTGAACTCATGCATGACTTCTCTTACGTTCTTCTATAACTTATGCAACTACACTAGAAGTACTCCTAGTTTATGTATCAACCGAACTTACGTGTAATCGTGGCACTCTCTTGTCACTATCTACCCGGACTGACGATATGTTTAAGTTTTTTTAACTTGAACTCAAGATAGCATATTAGATGCAATCGACAAGAACCTCGACATCCTAATCATGCATTAATGCATCTACATTACAAGTAATCGCTAGCTTATGTATCACCGAACTTACTTTGTGTAGCAATTTTATATTTTTTCGGTAACAGTTTTGTTACTCGTTCGAACTGACGCAATTACATGACTTGTACTCTTAGGAATAACAACATACAACTCTCAGTGGTAGTTGAACCTTGTCACTATCTACCTGGACTGATGCATATGTTTAAGTTTTTTTTAACTTGAACTGAAGATAGCATATTAGATTCACTGACAGTAACCTCGACATCCTAATCATGCATTAATGCATGTACATTACAAGTACTGCTAGCTTATGTATCACTGAACTTACTGTGTAGCAATTTTATTTTATTTTTCGGTAACAATTTTGTTACTCGTTCGAACTGACGCAATTACATGACTTGTACTCTTAGGAATAACAACATACAACTCTCAGTGGTAGCTGAACCTTGTCACTATCTACCTGGACTGACGCATATGTTTAAGTTTTTTTTAACTTGAACTGAAGATAGCATATTAGATGCACTGACAGTAACCTCGACATCCTAATCGTGCATTAATGCATCTACATTACAAGTACTGCTACCTTATGTATCACTGAACTTACTGTGTAGCAATTTTATATTTTTTTCGGTAACAGTTTTGTTACTCGTTCGAACTGATGCAATTACATGACTTGTACTCTTAGGAATAACAACATACAACTCTCAGTGGTAGTCGAACCTTGTCACTATCTACCGGACCGACGATATGTTTAAGTTTTTTTAACTTGAATCAAGATAGCATATTAGATGCACCGACAAGAATCCTCGACATCCTAATCGTGCATCAAGTGGCAGGGGTGTCAATGAACTGATGCTAGCATTTACAATGTACCATCAGGTTCTTCTTCATAGCAGGACTGATGAACTGATGGAGTGACACAAACGTGGGGAGCAGACATTACCTCCAGTGTATTGTCTTCTTCTTCTACCTCTTGTGGGTGTCTTACTGGCATGTTCTTGCGAGGCGGCGCCATTGACGCAGCTCCTGCTTGTGGTGGATGTCTGGCGTAGAGGTTAGTTGAGGAAGCACCTTGCGGGGATAACTGCCCCAGAGAAGGAGACCCGGTGACGGAGGGAGGCAGGAGGCGGGGATGACGGCTCCATTGATGGATCCGTCGACGGAGGGAGGCAGGAGGCGGGGATCACGGTCCTGCCGATGGATCCTGCAGTGGAGCGAGACAGGAGGCGGGGATCACGACCCCAACGATGGATACGGCGACGGAGGGATGCAGGAGACGGGGATCACGGACCTGTCGATTAATCCGGCGACGGAGGGAGGCAGGAGGCGGGGATCACGACCCCGACGATGGATCCGGCGATGTAAGGAAGGAGGCGGCGGCGGATCCGTCGCCGGCCAATCACGGTGCCGCAGGCTCCCTCGCTCCGGCTGCCGCCGTCGCTCGCTCGCCCACGACGCTAGCCTCCAGCGGAAGAAGGCGCGTTGGGGTCGGGGCTGATCCCACGGTGTTGTGTGCGTCGCGCCTATAAGGGGAGGGGGGTAACAGAATAATATTCTGTTACCGGTAACAGAATAGTCCAGCCCTATATATATATACATAAAAACTATTCTGATCACGAGATCAGAATAATATTCTGATCACACATGAACTTCCCGAGTAACGCGCCTAACCTTCCCCGAGTACTAGGTTGAACTTCAGCTAAAAGGTGTCCAAATGGGGCTTGCAATATACCGTTGGAAAGCTATGGACACCCGTATCATGATCCAAGTTAAATTTTTGGCAAAATGTAAGCGGTTTAAGAGCAGTTTTGAAAACCCTTTTTTCTTCATACAAAAAACGTGAATCGTATTTTTTATCGCTTTTCTAAACCATTTATCGGAATGAGGCAAATAATACGTTGATGGAAAGCTGCTGCAAAACCGCTCCTTCGACATGTTGAAAGTTTTCTCTAATTCCGTATGGATAAAGAGTAATTTGGAAAATCGTAAAATTTCACAAACCGAACAGCCGAGTTCGTATTTTCATTGTAAGTTCTAAACGGATAATCCAATTGAGGCAAATGATATGGCGTTGGAAAGCTTGTGAAAATGCGCTACTTTTTCATGTTGAAAGTGTTTTCTAATTTTGAACGGTTTAAAAGTAATTTAGAAAACAGCAAGTTCCGCCGAGTTTGTATTTTCGAGCTAATTTTTTAACCACACGTCCGAATGCAACAAACGATACGGCGTTGGAAAGCTTGAGGAAATGCGAAACTTTTTCGTATATATTGTTTCTCCCAATTCCTTATTGTTTTAAGTCAAATTTGAAAATGGCTAAAAACGTATTTTTGCCTTAATTTCTACAAACTTTATTGGAATAGGACAAATAATATACCACTGAAAACATATGGAAAATGCGAAACTTTTTCATGTTGATGGTTTTCTCTGATTCTTAGCCGTTTTTAAGTAATTTAGAAAACAGCAAGGTCATGCGTTCTGCCTTTATCGCGAAACGAATTCTTCGAAAATGCACCGCTTGAAGAACTTGTACTTCTGGGCGTGTCTACTTGAACTTCACTCTGTTTTTCACGTGTTTTTTTCTCGTAGCTTTCCATCCACTGCTCGTAGCTCTCCGTCCACTCACCGGAATTGAGCAAGTGGTATACCGATGGAAAGCTGTTGTAAACACGCAACTTTTCCGTGTTGATCATTTTTCATAC
Source organism: Aegilops bicornis (assembly GCA_021605145.1). NCBI lineage: Eukaryota > Viridiplantae > Streptophyta > Magnoliopsida > Poales > Poaceae > Aegilops > Aegilops bicornis. The sequence continues at coordinate 364,932,844 of CM038673.1, read as the reverse complement.
TCGCGACGATTTTAAAATTTGCATCTGAAATTCATTCAGCATAGTAGTTGAACTTCCTGCTGTTTTCACGTTGAACTTCGGTGACGTATTTTCGTTTGTAAATTTCTCATCCATTCATGAGTGTTACACAAATGATATTCCTTTTGTACAAACCTCTCTCACAATAATTTTTTAACTTCCTCCTACTGAGGACTTGAACTTCTAACAACTAAACTTCTAGTCTTTCTTTTTTTATTCTTTTTAATATAAAATGCAAACCGTGTAGTACGTGAACTTCTGGCAGTTATCATCTGAACTTCTCTCGGTTACGTGAAAATATCTGAGTTTTTTATGAATATTAATCTGAATTTCTTAGTCCTTTTTTTATGAATTCTGAAGCGCTCTATTTTTAGAAGTTGAACTTTTTGTTATTTTATTTTTGAACTTCTTGTTTCCATTCTTTAATAACGAGGGAAATCTGAGTTTTCTATAATCATCGAACTTCTCCATCTTTTTAATACGGACTTCTTAATTTTTTTTCTTAATCTTTTTTATCAAATTTTGAAGCGCTCTATTTTTAAAAGTTGAAATTCTTGTTTCCATTCGTTAATAACGAGGAAAATTTGAGTTTTTTATAATCATCGAACTTCTCCGTCTTTTTAATATGGACTTCCTGTTTTTTTCTTAATCTTTTTTATAAAATTTTGAAGCGCTCTATTTTAAAAGTTGAACTTCTTGTTGTTTGATTTTTAAACTTCTGGTTTCCATTCTTTAATAACGAGGAAAATCTGAGTTTTCTATAATCATCGAACATCTCCACCTTTTTAATTTGGACTTTGTGGTTTTATTTCTTTTAGTAACGGGAAAAATCCCGAGCTTCCTGAGTTACACAACCTGAACTTCCCTCTGTAGGAACCCGACCTTCGGGTTATCTTCGCAACCGTGTCTCCCCGCGCTAATTATTCTGGTCAGCTGTGTTCTATGTGATGTAAGTGTAATCTAGAAACGGTTTTTAGCAACTAAATGCCCGTTTTAAATAGGAATCTCGCTCATTGGGGGATTTGCTCTCGGGTCGTGATGAACGTGTAATGAGAATAATATTCTGATAACTACATAACCTGCCGCAACAGTAGCACTTGAACTTCTCCAAGTGCTAGGTTGAACTTCCGCAAACATTGCCCAAATGGGGCTTGCGATATACCGTTGGAAAGCTATGGACACGAGTATCATGACCCAAGTTAATTTTTTTACAAAATGTACACGGTTTAAGATCTGTTTTTAAAATTGTTTTTCTTCATACAAAAAAGTGAATCATATTTACGAGTCTATTTCTATACCGTTTATCGGAATGAGGCGAATGAGATGGCGTTGGAAAACTATTGCAAATCCGCTCATTCCCCATGTAGAAACTTTTTTCCAAATTCTGAAGTTAAATAGGAATTCTTTTTAGTGGATCCTTACCATATTCGGCGCCCTGAGGAGCAAGGTGGCGACACGGAAAAGCTTATGTATAGAAACCGAGTTATTCAAATTTTGAACTACTCTATAATTATAAATTGAGCTTCTTGGTTTATTCTTTAATAACGGGAGAAATCCGATTTTTGTAAAAAAAACATCAACCCACTCTACTATTATAAATTGAACTTCTTGGTTTTACTTTTTTAGTAGTGAGGAAAATCTGAGTTTTTTATATACATTGAACTACTCCGTTATTTTATTTTGGACTTCTTGATTTTATTATTCGAATAGAGCATACAATATACCCCTGTTGGAAAGTTGTTAAATAGAAAAGAAAACCTTTTCATGTAGATCATTTTTGTTCCAAAATTTTAATGCATTGAGAGAATTTTTGAACTTCCCCCGACAGAGCACTTGAACTTCTTTCAACAAACCTTTTAAGGTTTTATTTTTTTATACTTTTATTCTCATCTGAAATGCATTTCTTGCACTACTTGAACTTCTCATTGTTTTCACTATGAACTTTTGTCACATTTTTGTGTATAGGTCGAATTACACGCAATTGAAGGTCAGATGTCATTTTTTGCCATTTGAAAACATGTAAATGGAGGTCCGACGTCCCGCAATATAAATTCTAAACCGTGCACGGAGGTCCACGTGAACTTCTAGCAACAAATTTGAGTTTTTTATATACTTCAAACTTCTCTGTTATTTTAAATTCAACTTCTTTGTCATATTCTTAGAAACGAAATACATTTTTAAATAAGCATCAAACATTTTTTTTGTAAATTGCACTTCATTTTTCTTAGAAACGATAATAATTTGATTTTCCCATATACATCGAACTACTCCTCTATTTTAATTTGAACTTCGTCATTTTTATTCTTTAGTAACAAGGAAAATCTGAGTTATTTTACAAATATCGAACTTCTGTATTTTGTAATTTGGACTTCTTGGTTTATTTTTAGCATCAAATATCCTAGTTTTGTCATTAATATTGGACCCCTCACATTTTTTAATTTTTTTGATTTATTTGTAAAAACATAGACACAAACGGGAGAGAGAATTATGTGTGCATAAAGTGGGTAGCAATTTCCAACTTTCCCTCGTCGAGCACTTGAACTTCTAGAAAGAAATGTTTTTCATTTTTATGAGTTGGTTTTAAAAATGCCAAAATGGCATTGGTTTTTGTTTTTGTTTTTTGAACATGTAAATCTTAGGTTTTTAATAAACTTCAAATTTCCATGTTATTTTAATTCAAACCTCACATTGGTTTTATTTTCTATTAGCGGTTAAAATCCGGGTTTTGAATAAACATTGAACCACTCCATTTGTTTAATTTGAACTTCTAGGTTTCTTTTAGAAACGGGGAAATCCATTTACAAATTAAATTTTCTAAACTTTGATTTTTGTTATTTTAATTTGAGTCGGTTGTGGAAACTTGTTGAACAAGGGGAACTTTTTCAATTTTCCCAGTCTGTGCACTTGAACTTCTAGCAACAAAAATTTTGGACTTCGCCTTTTTACTCCTATTTTCTCATACGAAACACACACCCATGCACTACGTGAACTTCCGTCTGTTATCAATTTGAACTTCTCTCTATTTCATTTTAGTAACGAAAAACATCTGATTTTGTATAGACATTGAACCGCTCTAACTTTTTTATTTGAACTTCTTTGTGTGTTTTTTAGAAATGTGAAAATGTGAAGTTCTTTATTTTATTTCTTTTAGTACCAAGAAAATGTGAGTTTTTTTATAAATAGCGAACTTCTCTATTTTTGAAATTTGGCCTTCTTGGTTTATTTCTTTTAGTAATGGGAATATCCTAGTTTTGTAATAAGTATTGAACCGGTTCGTTATTTAAATATGAACTTCTAGAGTTTTTTTTAATTTAGAAATGGTGAAAATCCTTTTTAATGATTTTTAACTCCTCTATTTTTAGAATTTGAACGTCTTGTTTTCTATTTAGAAATGGGGAAATATCCACTTCAAAGTGCCATGTTATCTTCTGAACTTCTGAGTTATTTTTATTTGACCTTCTTGATGTTTCCGTCACCAGATTCGGATCTTCTAAGTTTTATACATTGAACTATTGTGTGATTTAATTTTGAACTTCTTGTTTTCATTCTTTCAGAACAACCAAAGTTTAAATTTTCTATAATCATCAAAATGCTCCATCTTTTTAATTTGGACTTCTTGGTTTTATTTCTTTTAGTAGCAAAAAAAATATTTTTCTATTAAACATCGAACCACTCCACTATTTTTAGTTGAACTTCTAGATTTTTTGTGAGAGACGGGGGAAATCTATTTCATTATTTTTATGAAGTGCTCAATAGTTTTAATTTGACCTTGCTTGTGTTTTTTAAATGTGAAAATATGTTATTTGTTACATATTTTAAGCTTCTTCAGTGTTTTTAATTTGAATTTCTTTGTTATCGTTTTTTAGTAACGGGGAAATCCGTGGGAGAAAATTTTTGTACACAAATAACACTTTCTCTGAACTCTCTAGTTTACTAAATTTGAACTTTAACAATTTACACTGCTCTAGGTGATGCTTTCTTTGGTGATTCTTGTTTGTCAGCAAAAATCCCACTTTCTTTATGCGAACGTTGACGGAGTGTAAGGTGTGGACTTTATTTGTGCTTCTCATTCAAACTTAACTAGTGTATTTTTACTTTCTATGTTAATTGTTGATAAAAGTTTTCAGTTGATGTTTTTAGTGTGTTTGACCTTCCATGCTTTTCACACATGAACTTAAACTAATTTTCATTTTTTTAGTAGTGTTCTAATTTTTCAAATCTCCTAATTCAAGTCTCCAAGCGAACAATTCTAAAATTAAATGTCATCTTAAACCTATTTTTCCTAAATGCGTGGACCACTCAATAATGGTTGGGTCGTTGAGCATGGGAAGTTTTCTTTTTTTTCAAAACTTTGTGTGTGCGTGCGTGTGTGACTAGATGGGTTTTGCAGTGACTCCGTGAAAGCAACACAAATCACTCAACAACAGCAAGAAGTTTATGTTGCGCACTATTCTTATAGAATCCAAGTAGCAATAACAAAAGGACATGCAAGAATCATGAAAGCAACACAAATCAATAGCACTACGAAGTGACACTTGAATCATGATCTCAAATTCTCGACGGTCAGCACGCAATAACAAAAGGACATGCAAGAACGGGCAAACCATAGAGTACAATGTATGCACTTTCCAAACAAATAGTAGTTTTTTATACACAAGTTGTGCATGTTTTTACAACACTCCTTTTGGTCTTTATCTCTCTGTCTTATCTCCTAGAAGTAACCACCACTACTGGATTTATTCCTTGTCTTTTCTTCTCCGTGTAGATGGTCTCTACTTATGCATATGAAGCTAGTGGACGGAGCAGCCTCAGCTAGAGAACTTCAGGTTCAGGTTCAGTTTTGGGTTCAAGTTGGATTAACTCTCAAGTAGTAGTAGTAGTCAGAAGAAGCGGACAAAAGTTTTAGCATAAAAATATAAAAGCGAGCTACCAAAAATAATACCCATGTTTGTAGCAGTAGTATTCAGTCACCCCAAAGTATTAGCAGCTCGGCGCCCATGCCTACAGGCTCCAGCTAACCTGTCTCATGCATTATTCTGCTCGTCGCATTGCAGGCTCCAGCTAACCTGTCTCTTCTTTCTCTTGCTGCTAGCCATACCCACTCGCTAGCTCCATGCCTCCATCTTGTCTGCCGCCCACCACACACCGAGTCTGATAGGAGCAGGAAACAAGTGTTGGTGAAGCTTTGCAGGATCGAGAGATGGCAACCCACACAGTGAGCACACACACTGGCGAGGACGAACTTCACAAGCAGACACACACCCAGCAGGCCAGTACATTGCACACCCCCACACACCCATGTCTGACACTGCAACCTGCATCTACAGGAGGCCGCGAACTACCGCGACATTCACCAGCAGGGTATGGGATCGGGGTCAATCGGCCATGGGCGGCAGCGCCATGGAACCCGAACAACACCTCTTTGTACTGAGTGTGTGTTTAGCCAAAACACGAAAAAGAAGAAAATCTTCTGAACCTTAGTCCCCATTCTCTCTGAACTGTAGGATCTGGAGGCGTGCGTCGCGCCGGAGCAGAGGGCAGGCCGCGTCGGAGGGAAAGGAAGGTCGCGCCGTTGCGGACGGAAGGTCACGCCGGAGGGGAGGTTGGGGGCGTGTGGAAGGGATGTGGTCGGGGCGTAGGGCACCGATGGAGGGGCTGCGGAGGAAGTGGTCTAGGAGCACGGCCGTGGCGGAGGACGGCAGCGTGGGCGTCCGGTGGAGACACGGTCCAGGTGGCGCGAGGCCGGCGTGGAGAGGTGGTGAGAGGCCGGCGAGGAGGGGCTCCGCTTGCTCGGCGAGGAGGGGCTGCGCGGTCCTGCGGGGAGGGGCGGCGCGGTCCGGCAAGCAGGGGAGGGGCAGCAGTGCGCCGTGATGGTTGCGCCTGCGGGAGAAGCTGGCCGGTGGCCGCTGCGGTGGGATAAGGTGGCGTGTGGCTGGAGCGGCGGGGGAAGGTGGCCGGCCACGGCGGAGGCGGTCGCGCGGCGGCGCGCGGGGGGTTGGGGGCGCGGGGTGAGGGCGATCTGGGGCGGGCAGGAGGTTGCGGGCGATGGGATCGGCATTGGGTGGTTTTCTTTTTCTGTTCAGTGGCATTTTCGGATCTTAGAGCATTACTAGTAGTACCCCTAAACCCTCAAACCCTTAAAAATAATCGTTTTTTACGGGTTGCAACAAAAAAAGCAAAGACTAGAACCCTTAAACCCTTAAACCCTTAAAAAAAGTAAGGGTCCAACCCTCAAACCCAATTTCAAACCGTAGAAGTGAGGGTTGGAGGCTCGACCCCAGCCACTCCCTTCCTCACCGGGAGGAAGTTTCCTCCCAACCTCCGCTTCCTCCCTCACGCCGCGGCCGTCGCCCCCAAATTCGGCCGGCCCCGCCTCATCGGCCATTGGTTCACGCCGCCTCCGGCCCGCCGCCGCTTCCCCGCCTCTGTACAGCCTCCGCCCAGCCCGCCCTTGATCGCCTCCGCCCCGCCGCCTCCGCCTCGAGCCTCCTCGAGCCGCCGCGCCAAAAGGCCGACAGGCCGAGGCGCCATGCCGCCGAGCTCCCGTGGGTATGCTTTCCCGAGCTCCCAGCGCCAAAGAGGATGGGCGCATTGGCCCATGATGTATCTTTTGTTTTACTTTTCTATGTCCTATTTGATTCGAACAATTAGTGTAATTTGCTCAAACATTGTTGTAATAATTTGAATGATTATTGTTTTATTCGGTGTTGTAATAATAACTAGAATGATTATTGTTTTATGTCAAATGTGATGGAATTTGGGATATGTCATATGATGAAATGTGATGAAATGTGTGATATATGAAATGACAGTTTTAAAGGTTGGGGTTGAGGCAAAGACTAGAACCCTCAAATCCAACCTTTAAAGCAGTTTACGGGTTGGGTTTGAGGGTTCTAATCTTTGCCCCTGTTTTTCAACCCTTAAAAGTGTTAAAAACTGGCACTTCTCAACCCTTAAAACTGCTATGAGGGTTTGAGAGTTTGAGGGTTCTACTAGTAATGCTTTTAGGAACCTCCAGCCGGCAGTTATTCTTATCCCGATATTAGTATAGTGTCTCTATATATATATAGAGTAACACTATTTTAATACCAGGATTAGAATAGTTATTCTGATCACAGCGGCCCTATAAGGAGCCGAACAGGTGTTTCCGATATCCAAAGAGCAGAGCCAGACCGGCCCATAAGCACTTTCCTGAACGGCCTTATAACCAGCGACGACTTTCTCCTTCTGCAGCCCCGCCGCCGTTCTCCTCCCATGGCCCCGCCGCCGCCTCCTCCCGCGACCCATCGCCAGCCTCCTGCTGTGACCCGTCGCCGGCCTGCTCCCGTGACCCGTCGCCGGCCTCCTCAAGAGGATCTGCTGCCGGCCTCCTCCCGCGACCCGCCGGCGGCCTCCTCCCGCGGCCCGCCGCCATCCTCATCCTACCAAAGCCGGCCATGCGCACTGTAACTGGTGCTGCCGCAAAAACACGTCGCATCAATCGCTACTGCTCAAGGTTGAGGATCGATTGGATCTTGCTGGAATTGGGGTTGCAGAGACTACCTCGCGCCCGTGCTGACGCACCTTCACGGAGGCCTTGGGTGTCCCTGGCGACCACCTCTTCATTGCGCGGCCGCCGTGGCTCTCTCCGGCCAGAGCAGCCGCTGCTTCCTGCACCTGCCCATGCTCCGCCGCCTGCACACCTCGTCTTTAGTATTGGGTGTCCCTGGCGACCACCTGCCCATGGAAGATCCCATGCAGGTCACCGCACCATGCTCCTGCAGGTCGATTGCGCCGCCGCACGAAGTTCACCGGCCAGAGGTGGTGCCGGATCCGTGGTCAGTGCGTCACCTCGGTCAACCTCCACCGCCGTCCCTCCATCCATCTCTCCAATTCGGCTGTCCAGGGCCACCTGCGCGGTGCCGCTACGCCACACACTGTCGTGTGCCTCCTCCTCACAGGCCAATCCCATTGGATCAGGGTCGGATCCTCGTGCGTGTGCAGCCATTCCAGCTGCATCGGGCAGTGCTCTCACTGCAACCGTACTTGGACAGCTAGTCTCTATTGAGATTCTTCCATTTGTGTGCTTCAAGCCTGCAATTGATGCATCTCCTACGACTGGCTAGTCCCCTGCTTCGTTGGAGATAATTTTCGTACAAATTTTGTGGAAGCTATGCACTATGGATCTGTACACAAACATTGCGCTGCCGCTCCTCAGTCTCCCAAATCTGCTTAATATTGTTTTGACTGAAACTGACGTATTGATGTTTGTTTGAACTGAACCTTTATGGTTTGTCCTGTTGATAACTACATGAGTAGATGGATTGATGCCAGTGGTTGCCGCTAGACAACTCTCTTTTCTGCTAGTGCGTGCAGCCCAGCTGCTTCTATTTCCCTCTCTTCCTGTCGCTCAATGTTGATGCCGGTCACTGCTAGCTGCTGTTGTCGGACATTGCTAGTTGTTGCTGTGCCGTGTGGCTGCCCGGCGCCACTGCCGTTTTATGGCTGCTGTTGGTACGCTATTGCTGCAGTACAACGTGACAAAAAGAGTCATTTCTGTTATAGATTAGCACTGCTGCTGTCCTTGGTTAAAGAAATGAGAGAGAGAGAGAGAGAGTGGATAGGATATAGCGGTGGGCGGTGGATACAAAGCATCAATTATAGTGAAAAAGGTAATTCTTTCTCTGGCACTTGGTGCGTGTGTATTTCTCTGAATTGTCGTTAGTGTGTTCTCTCTACAAAGCATAAACTATGCTTGCTTGTTTCATGTCCTATTCAATTGGCAAAATGAAAAAAATAAAGGATCAGTTTTTTACACGCATTCTTGTCATGTGAGTTAACAAAAAAAGAGCCTTTCGTCTAGTACTAATTTGCATGTATGTTAAGTAGCGTTACCCACATGTACTGCGACTGGGAAGTTCAACGACCAGAAAACTATAGGTTCAGGTGTGAAACCACATAAAATTCAGAGAAGAAAAAATAGTACGTAAAAGCCGGAAAGTTCAACCAGAGAAACACAGAAAGTTAAGAAAAAACATTCAGTAGTTCATTTTTGAGAAACGTGAAACTTCAAAAAATATCAATAAAAAATCCATGTCCAAAAAAGAACAGAGATTTAAGAGGAAAAATTCAGGAATATTGTGGGTATCTAGAAGTTCGTATACTATGTCCCAAGAATTTTGAAAAATAAAAGAACTGTAAGTGGAGTTCAAAAACAAGGGCGCAAAAGAATTATGTCTATTTTTTTCCCGATTTAGAAAAAAGAAACGTAGAAGTTCAAAATAAAATAATTGAGGAGTTCAATGTTTCTAGAAAATATCCTATCCTTTATAATAAAAATAGGTGTTTCATGTATCTAAAAACAAGAAGTTTCAAATTAAAAAAATAGTGCCTCTGTTTCAAAAAGAACTACAAGTTCAAATCTAAATAACGGAGTGATTCGATTTTTATTGCAAAAGTAGGATTTCCGCTGATTGTAAATAATGACCCAAGAAGGTCATATTGAAAAAATAGAGCAGTACAATTGTTCTAAATGGATTTTCCACATTTCTAAAAATACCTAGAGGTTCAAATTTAAATAATGAAGAAGTTTAATATTTAATACAAACCCAAGAAGGTAAATTAAAAAAATGGAGAAGTTCATATTAAAAAGATGGAGAAGTTCGATAATTATAGAAAAATCAGATTTTCCTTGTTATTAAAGAATAGAAACAATAAGTTAAAAAATTAAATAACAAGAAGTTCAACTTTTAATAATAGAGCGCTTCAAAATTTCATAAAAAAAGAATAAGAAAATCATTAAAAAACACAGATATTTTCATGTAACTGAGAGAAGTTCAGGTTGATAACTGTCAGAAGTTCACGTACTACACGCTGTGCATTTTGTATGAAAAAAAGAATGAAAAAGCAAAGGTTAAAAGTTTTGTTGCTAGAAGTTCATGTGCTCGACTCGAGAAAGTTCAAAAATTCTTGTGAGAGGTTGAACAAAAATATGTGACAGAAGTTCAAGATGAAAACAACGAGAAGTTCAACTACTACAAGGAATGCATTTGAAATGAGAATAAAAGTATAGAAAATTAAAAGCTTAAAAGGTTTGTTGAAAGAAGTTCAAGTGCTCTGTCTGGGGAAGTTCAAAAATTCTTACGAGAGAGGCTCATCTTGTATTTCCATGTTCGAACTTTTCCGTATAAAATCGAATACAATTCTTTACCCAAAATATAAAAAGGTGAAGTTCAAATTGAAATAACACAGAAGTTCGGAGTTTATTAAAACCTAGTATTTACCTTTTCAAAAAATAAAAGCACAACGCCATTTTTTGCACTTTTGAAAACAATCTCATAAACGTAAAAATGCTTGCTAGAAGTTCAAGTGCTCGGCGAGGGAAAGTTCAAAAATTCTTGTGAGAGAGGTTCACCGTGTATTTAGATGTCCAAAATACATAAAAAATATGTTGTTTTTTTGTATTTTAAAATAATTCTCTCAAACCAGAGAGAAGTTCAAAGTGATAACAACGGAAGTTCACGTACTACATGGTGTGTATTTCATATAAAAATACAATAAAGTGAAACAAAGTGAAGTTCAAACACACATGCCCAAGAAGTTCAACTACTTCACGCAGTGCAAAAAATAGCACGTCAAAACACAGCACATCAAAAATTAGAGTGAAGTTCAAACAGACATGCCCGAGAAGTTCAACTACTTCACGCAATGCATTTCCATTCACGATGAACGTAGAAATCATGATCTCGTCGTTTTCTAATTTACTTCAAAACGGCAGGAATATCATTTGTGTAAGTTCAAGTCCTCGGTAGGAGAAAGTTAAAAAAATATTGTGAGAGAGGTTTGTACGAAAATAATATCATTTGTGTAACACTGACGAAAATGATGGGAAATTACAAACAAAAATATGTCACAGAAGTCCGACGTGAAAACAACAGGAAGTTGAACTACTACACTGAATGAATTTCACAAGAAAAACTTCTAAAACTGTCGCGAGTATGAAAAAATGATCAACACGGAAAAGTTACGTGTTTATAGCAGCTTTCCATCGGTGTATCACTTGCTTAATTCCGGTGAGTGAATGAAGAGCTACAAGCAAAAAAAAGCACGTGAAAAATAGAGTGAAGTTCAGGCAGAACTGCCACAGAAGTTCAAGTACTTCACGCAATGCATTTTCGACGAATCTGTTTCGCGATAAAGACAGAACGAGTGATCTCGCCGTCTCTGAAATTACTTGAAAATGGCTGGGATTCAGAGAAAACCATTAACATGAAAAAGTTTCGCATTTTTCGTAGCTTTTCAATAGTATATTATTTGCCTTGTTCCAATGAAGTTTGTAGAAATTATGGCGAAAATAAGTTTTAAGCCATTTTCAAAATCAACGAAAAACTGTAATGAATTTGGAGAAACAATATATACCAAAAAGTTTCGCATTTGTTCAGGCTTTCCAACGCCATATCATTTTCTACATTCGGACGTATGATTAAAAAAATAGATCAAAAATACAAACTTGGTAGAACCTGTATCGTTTTCTAAATTACTCTTAAACCATTGAAAATTAGAAAAACCTTTCAACATGAGAAAAAAGCGCATTTTCATAAGCTTTGCAACGACATATCATTTGTCTCAATTGGATTAGGCTTTTAGAAATGGCAATGAAAATATGAACTCGGTTGTTCGGTTTGTGAAATTTTACAATTTTCCACATTACTCTTTAACCATAGGGAATTAGAAAAAACTTTCAGCATGTGAAAGGAGCGGTTTTATAGCAGCTTTCCAACGCCATATTATTTGCCTCATTCTGATAAACTGTTTAGAAATGCGATCGAAAATACAATTCACGTTTTTTGTATGAAGAAAAAACGGTTTTCAAAACTGCTCTTAAACCACTTACATTCTGCCAAAATTTTAAGTTAGGTCATGATACTGGTGTCCATAGCTTTCCAACGGTATATCACAAGCCCCATTTGGTCAATGTTGACAGAAGTTCAACCTAGCACTAGGGGAAGTTTAGGTCGAACCACTCAGGCAGTAAAAATGCAAAAAACGCAACTTCATCACGACCCGAGAGCAAATTCCGCCAGCGAGCGAGATTTCTATTTAAAACTAGTATTTAGTTGCTAAAAAATGTTTCTAGATTACACTAACATCATATAGAACACTACTAACCAGAACAATTCGCGGGGGAAGCCACGGTTGCAAAGATAGCCCGAAGGTCGGATTCGTACAGAGGGAAGTTCAGGCGCGCGTGCAAACAAAAATACATCACAGAAGTACAACATGAAAACAACATAAAGTTCAACTACTACGCTGAATAAATTTTAGATAAAAACTTTTAAAATCGCTGCGAGTATGAAAAAAATGATCAACATGGGAAAGTTGCGTGTTTACAACAGCTTTCCATCGATATATCACTTGCTCAATTCCGGTGAGTGGATGTAAAGCTTGGAGCAGTGGATATAGATATACGAGCAAAAAAAGCACGTAAAAAACAGAGTGAAGTTCAAGTACACGTGTCGAGAAGTTCAGGTTCTTCACGCGGTGCATTTTCGAAGAATCAGTTTCGCGATAAAGGCAGAACGAATGATCTCGTCATTTTCGCAATTACTTAAAAACGGCCTGGAATCAGAGAAAACCATCAACATGAAAAAGTTTCGCATTTTCCGTAGCTTTTCAGCAGTATATTACTTGCCCCATTCCGATAAAGTATGTAGAAATTATGCTAAATATACGTTTTTATTCATTTTCTAATTTGACTTAAAACTGTAAGGAATTAGGAGAAACAATATATACAAAAACGTTTCGCATTTGCTCAAGATTTCCAACGCCGTATCATTTGTTGCATTCAGACGTACGGTTAAAAAATTATCTCGAAAATACGAACTCGGTGGAAGTTGTACCGTTTTCTGAATTACTTTTAAACCGTTCCAAATTAGAAAACACTTTTAACATTAAAAAGTAGCGCATTTTCACAAGCTTTCCAATGCCATATCATTTGCCTCAAATGGATTAGCCGTTTAGAAATTACATTGAAAATACGAACTCGGCTGTTCGGTTTGTGAAATTTTACAATTTTCAAAATTACTCTTTATCCGCAGGGAATTAGAGAAAACTTTCAACATGTCAAAGGAGCGGTTTTGCAACAGCTTTCCAACGCTATATTATTTACCTCATTCTGATAAACGGTTTAGAAATGCGATCGAAAATACGATTCATGTTTTTTGTATGAAGAAAAAACGGTTTTCAAAACTGCTCTTAAACCGCTTAAATTTTGCCAAAAATTTAACTTGGATCATGTTATTGGTGTCCATAGCTTTCCAACGGTATATCGCAAGCCCCATTTGGACACTTTTTAGCTGAAGTTTAACCTAGTACTCGGAGAAGGTCAGGCGCGTTACTCGGGAAGTTCATGTTGTGATCAGAATATTATTCTGATCCCATGATCAGAATAGTGTTTATGTATGTATATATATATATATATACATATATATATATATATATATATATATATATATATATATATATATAGGACAACACTATTATGATCATGGTATTAGAATAACTATTCGGATCACAGCCAGCCCTATAAGGGCCCGACTGCTCCATCTCGAACTTCTCGAACTCCTCGAAACCCAAACAAGAACGGGCCCAACAACCCATCTTCCACCTCCCGATTCCATCGTCACCCAGGACCGCCCGACCGACCCCCCGCGCCTCAACCGCCGACAAGCCACCGCCACTGCCCAGCGCTCCTCCCAGGCCCCGGCCATCGTGTGCCTCCTGGTCGTCGCGCGCCACGCCCATGCCCCCGACCCCAACCGGCGACACGCCGCACCCCCGCCCCCAACGGATCCCGAGGAGACGCTGCCGCACCACCTCCTGGAGCACCTCGGGGGTCGCCGGATCCGGTGAGGTTCCTTCATCGCCCTTCACTCACCGGCGACCACGAGCACAGGCACAGATTAGACGCTATCATGCAGCTGGAGGAGCCGTTGACCTTCGGCCGGAGGAGTCAACGACTTGCAGCTGGTCGTCGTGAAAGACCCCTCCCGCACCCCGCCGTTGATCCCTCCGGCGCCGTTGCCTCTGCCCGAGCTCTCAGTGACGCGCCCAAGTGTCGTCCGTCCTACCCCAGCAGTGTTCCTGCTCATCCACGCCACTGATCTAGATCAGGGTTGTCCCAGCAACCGCGAAGACCTACGACGAGTGGGTCCGGGGTCGGGATCCTCCTCCCCCGCTGTTTGCCTGGGCAGCCATCGAGCCCACCTCCTCTGCCCATGGTGTGTGGACGCAAATGACGACGACTCCGCGGTGTTGTAGCCTGCTGCTGCTGGGTGAGTTCGTGTGCAGCTTTGTGTTGGGTCTTGGCTCTGTGTGTGTGACGATGGTGAGTGAGTGAGGTGTGTGTGTGTGCACACAAACTGAAAAAAGTTTCAGATCTTGTAGCTAGCTCGTGTGCACCACAAGTATTTGTGTTTATGCCCCCAAATAAGAAGGTCACCAAGTTGGAGGGGAGAAGGTCAGATGAGGTGCAGGGAGAAAGGGTGTCGCCTTTGATGAGGAACATGATCGCTGCTCCAGAACGTGGAGTTCTTTTTGTTGTGGCTGAGTGAGTGAGTGAGCGGGTAACTTCAGAGGCATAAAAGAACATGCAAACAATGTACGTACATGTGCAGTGATCTGAGTCGAGATGTAGAGTGTGTAAAGACAATTTTGAGTCTGGGTGGATGCAAGTGAAGTGCTGAATTTGCACACTATTTAATGGAAAGCTATTGAATGGATTCCTGAACATGCTGAATTTGCTGCTGGGAGATGTTCAGCGTCTCATTATCTATCCTAGGTACTGGTGTAAAATATAGTTTTTATGGGTTCTTGAGAAAATGCTCCTATGCATATTATAGCCAACATAACTCAACAATGCCCTTGCACACTATTTAACTTGCCATCAACATATGATGTCCGGAAGAAATTCTGAGTTTTATACTGCTTCAACAAATGTTGGGTGTTATATATGTTTTTTAACTAGGTGTTACATATGTTTGAGCAAACCAGTAACCCTTGAACGAATGGTTGTTTGAGAAGTTCTAAAAATTTCAGCCAACAGGTAGCCATTCAAGTTGAATATGTGTAGTATCATCAGTTCATAGTTGAAGTGAAGAGAGAAGGACAAAGTTTGAAGAAAAGTTTTTTTTATCTGGATCAACGAGTTCATATGTAATAAAGCCTTAGAAAGCAAAATGAAATTCAACAAAACAAAAAATGCTAGCGAGTTCTTTGCACAAACCACATGAAGTTCAATAAGTATAATTTTAGAGGTTCAAGTAATATGGGAACGCTGGAAGTTTGTACAAGAAAAATGTCGGTGGTACCGTTGTCGTCAGCTACATCGGTCGGAGCCCCTACTCCTCCACGAATCTGGCCAACCATGCACTGCTGACTTGGATCCACACTAACAAGTTCAACTTAAAATAACATAGAAGTTCGAAGTATATAAAAAACTCAGATTTTTTGTAACAAGTTCACGTGCACCTCCGTGCACGGTTTAGAATTTATATTGCGGGACATCCGACCACCAATTACAAGTTTTAAAATTGAAAAAATGATGTCCGACCTTCAATTGCGTGCAATTAGACATATACACAAAAATGTGACAGAAGTTCAAGGTGAAAACAATGAGAAGTTCAAGTACTGCAATGAATGCATTTCAGGTGATAATAAAAGTATAAAAAAATAAAAGCTTAAAATGTTTGTTGAAAGAAGTTCAAGTGCTCTGTCCGGGAAAGTTTAAAAATTCTTGCGAGAGAGGTTCACCTTGTATTTCCATGTTCAAAAACACAAAAAAGAAATTGTTTTTTTGCATTTTAAAAATAATTCTCTCAATCCATAAAGAAGTTCAGCTATTATTTGGAAGAAAATTGCTCAACTTACGAATTTGAAAAAAGTTTCTAATATTCAAAAACTTTTCGAGGGTATATTGTATGTTGTATTCAAAAAAATGGTAAAAACAAATTGGTGTATGTAGTCCTAAAAGAAAAGTTTAACCGTATTAAAAATGCATCTTTTCAACAAGTTTCTAATGGTTTATCATTTGTGAAATTCCGACGAACGGGTGAGGAATTACGAACAATAAAATGTGAGAGAAGTTCAAACTGAAATCAACGAGAAGTTCAACTAGTATAAGGAATACGTTTCAGGAGAGAATAAAAGGAGTACAAAACTAAAAGCGTAAAAGGTTTATTGCAAGAAGTTCATGTGCACCTCCTTGCATGGTTCAAAATTTGTATTGCGGGACGTCCGAACTCCAATTACATGTTTTAAAAATGACAAAAAATGACGTCCGACCTTCAATTGCCTGTAATTTGATGTATACACAAAAATGTGATAGAAGTTCATCATGAAAAACAGCAAGAAGTTCAAGTACTGCAAGGAATGCATTTCAGGTGAGAAATAAAAGTATAGAAAAAATAAAAGGTTAAAAGGTTTGTTGAAAGAAGTTCAAGTGCTCTGTCAGGGAAGTTTAAAAAATTTTACGAGAGAGGTTCATCTTGTATCACCATGTTTGATTTTTTCCGTATAAAAATTGAATACAATTCTTTACTCAAAATACAAAAAGGTGAAGTTCAAATTGAAATAACAGAGAAGTTCGGAGTTTATTAAAACATAGGATTTACCTGTTCAAAAAATAAAAAACACAACACGATTTTTGCACTTTTAAAAACAACTCATAAACGAAAAAATGGTTGCTAGAAGTTCAAGTGCTCGGCGAGGGAAAGTTGAAAAATTCTTCTGAGAGAGGTTCACCGTGTATTTAGATGTCCAAAATACATGAAAAAATATGTTATTTTTTGTGTTTTAAAATAATTCTCTCAAACCATAGAGAAGTTCAAAGTGATAACAACCGGAAGTTCACGTACTACAAGTGTATTTCATATAAAAATACATTAAAGTGAAAGAAAGTGAAGTTCAAACAGACATGCCCCAGAAGTTCAACTACTTCACGCAGTGCAAAAAATAGCACGTCAAAAAACAACACGTCAAAAATTAGAGTGAAGTTTAAACAGACATGCCCGAGAAGTTCAACTACTTCACGCAATGCATTTCCATTAATGATGAAGACAGAAATCATGATCTCGTCGTTTTCTAATTTACTTCAAAACGACAGGAATATCATTTGTGTAAGTTCAAGTCCTCAGTCGGAGAAAGTTAAAAAAAATATTGTGAGAGAGGTTTGTACAAAAAGAATATCATTTGTGTAACACTGACGAAAATGGATGGGAAAATTACAAACAAAAATATGTCACAGAAGTCCAACGTAAAAACAGCAGGAAGTTCAACTACTACACTGAATGAATTTCACAAGAAAAACTTTTAAAAATGTCGCGAGTATGAAAAAATGATCAACACGGAAAAGTTGCGTGTTTATAGCAGCTTTCCATCGGTATGTCACTTGCTTAATTCCGGTGAGTGAATGAAGAGCTACAAGCAAAAAAAAGCACGTGAAAAACAGAGTGAAGTTCAGGCAGAACTGCCACAGAAGTTCAAGTACTTCACGCAATGCATTTTCGACGAATCTGTTTCGCGATAAAGGCAGAACGAGTGGTCTCGCCGTTTCAGAAATAACTTGGAAATGGCTGTGATTCATAGAAAACCATCAACATAAAAAAGTTTCGCATTTTTCGTAGCTTTTCAACAATATATTATTTGCGCCGTTCCGATGAAGTTTGTAGAAATGACGGCAAAAATTCGTTTTTAGCCATTTTCAAAATCAACGTAAAACCGTAGTGAATTTGTAGAAACAATATATACCAAAAAGTTTTGCATTTGTTCAGGCTTTCCAACGCCATATCATTTGCTATGTTCGGACGTATGATTAAAAAAATAGATCGAAAATACAAACTTAGTAGAACGTGTACCGTTTTCTAAATTACTATTAAACCATTCAAAATTAGAAAAAACTTTCAACATGAGAAGAAAGCGCATTTTCATAAGCTTTCCAACGCCATATCATTTGTCTTAATTGGATTAGGTGTTTAGAAACGGCATCGAAAATACGAACTCGGTTGTTCGGTTTGCAAAATTTTACGATTTTCCACATTACTCTTTAACCATAGGGAATTAGAAAAAACTTTCAGCCTGTGGAAGGAGCGGTTTTACAGCAGCTTTCCAACGCCATTTTGTTTGCCTCATTCCGATAAACGGTTTAGAAATGCGACAAAAAATACGATTCACTTTTTTTATATGAAGAAAAAACGGTTTTCAAAACTTCTCTTAAACCACTTACATTTTGCCAAAATTTTAAGTTGGGTCATGATACTAGTGTCCATAGCTTTCCAACGGTATATCGCAAGCCCCATTTGGGCAATGTTGACAGAAGTTCAACCTAGCACTAGGGGAAGTTCAGGTCGAACAACTGAGGCAGTAAAGTTGCAAAAAACGCAATTTCATCACGACCCGAGAGCAAAATCCGTCAGCGAGCGAGATTTCTATTAAATACCGGTTTTTGTTGCTAAAAAACCTTTCTAGATTACACTAACATCATATAGAACACTACTAACCAGAATAATTCGCGGGGAAAGCCACGGTTGCAAAGATAGACCGAAGGTCGGAGTTAAATCTGAGAGGGAAGTTCAGGCGCGTGTACAAACAAAACTACGTCACAAAAGTTCAACGTGAAAATAACATGAAGTTCAACTACTACACTGAATGAATTTCAGATAAAAAACTTTTAAAATCGTTGCGAGTATGAAAAAATGATCAACACGGGAAAATTGCGTGTTTACAGCAGCTTTCCATCGGTATATCACTTGCTCAATTCCGGTGAGTGGATGGAGAGCTAGGAGCAGTGGATAGAGATATACAAGAAAAAAAAGCACGTGAAAAACAGAGTGAAGTTCAAGGTTTCATACCGAGAAGTTCAGGTACTTCACGCAATGCATTTTTGGCGAATACATTTTTAGCGATAAAGGCGTAACGAATGATCTCGCCGTTTTTGAAATTACTTGAAAACGGCTAGGAATCATAGAAAACTGTCAACATGAAAAAGTTTCGCATTTCCCGTAGCTTTTCAGCGGTATATTATTTGCGCCATTGCAATAAAGTTTGTAGAAAATGCAGCGAAAATACATTTTTCGCCATTTTCGAAACTAACTTAAAACCGTAAAGAATTGGGATAAATAATACATATCAAAAAGTTTCGCATTTGTTCAAGCTTTCCAACGCCATATCGTTTGCTACATTCGGACACACGGTTAAAAAATTAGTTTGAAAATACAAACTCGGTAGGACTTGTACCGTTTTCTAAATTAATTTTAAACCATTCAAAATTAGAAAAAACTTTCAAAATGAAAGAGTAGCGCATTTTCATAAGCTTTCCAACGCCATATCATATGCCTCAATTGGATTAGCCGTTTAAAAATGACGTTGAAAGTACGAACTCTGCTGTTCGGTTTGCGAAATTTTACGTTTTCTCAAATTACTCTTTAACCATAGAGAAGAGAATTAGAGAAAACTTTCAACATGTGGGAGTAGCGGTTTTGCAGCAGCTTTCCAACGCCATATTATATGCCTTATTCCGATAAACGGTTTAGAAATGCGATCGAAAATATGATTCACGTTTTTTGTGTGAAGAAAAAACGGTTTTCAAAACTGCTCTTAAATCGCTTACATTTTGTCAAAAATTTAAGTTGGATCATGATACTGGTGTCCATAGCTTTCCAACGGTATATCGCAAGCCCCATTTGGGCAATGTTGGCGGAAGTTCAACCTAGTTCACAGGGAAGGTCAGACGCGTTACTCGGGAAGTTCATGTTGTGATCAGAATATTATTACGATCCGTGATCGTAATAGTGCTTATATATATATATATATATATATATATATATATATATATATATATATATATATATGTATGTATATAAAACATGAACCAACACACCTGTAATATAACATGATCCAACGGAGGGATTGAAAGAATATGACTGCATGTGCCCTGGACAAAAAGAACAAATGTTTCAATATATATTGATCCTGCAGTAGGCTGAAATGCTTGTTTTTTTTTGCTGAGGACGCATAAATGCATATTTTCACAATCAAACTGTTGAATCATTTTATTATATTAGAGTGAGGCTCCCCTATATACATACTCTTACGTACTGTAACACAACCCGAAAACAATTACCTTTCTCGTTGTGTCATACTTCCTCCGTCCCAAAATAAGTGTCTTGAGCTTAGTACAAATTTGTACTAGAGCTAGTACAAAGTTGAGACACTTATTTTGGGACAGAGAGAGTATATTAGATGGACGCCGACCTCAAGGGCCCATGGAGGGAAGAGTCATAGGCGAATGAGTGACAACCATCGTCTGCACGTGTCCCAATGTGTTGGGGATGTTTTAATACTCAATATGCACAACTTCTTTGTGGCACATGCCTCCGAAATCGAAAAGTACACACGGAGCGAGATCGTTCATGATGTGTGTGTAGTATGTGCTGCCCCGGCCCCCTCTTCCCTTCTTCGACGCGTACTATATACTCCTACCGCAACACAACCCAAAAAGAAACCTCCTTGTTGGTTCAAAGTGATGGAGGATAACCTCGCGGGCCCACGGATGGAAGAAATGCACACGAGTGACTGCCCTATATGACGCGTAGTATTGCCCCCGGCCACCCTCTTCAACGCGTACTATATATATACTCCTACTGTACTTAACAAAAACCAAAAAAATGGCCATCCCTGTTGGTCATATTAACCTCTCTCATCGGATGTCATAGTGCTGGACGGTGACCTCACGGGCCGATGCGAGTGAGTGTCCTAGGACCACTGCGTGCATGTGGCCCAAAGATGCATGTCAAACTTTTTCTGCAGCGAACATGCGAACAAAAGAGTTAAGTGTTAAAAATTAAAAGAAAATAGATAACATTTGTCCATTTTTATACTTTGATTGATTTTGCAGGCATTGAATGTGCAAAAGTCAAATTTGATCTACATGAGACCCGTGATAGTGCACGAAAATGGATTGCAAAATCATATGTGTACGTGTCCCTGGGTGCATGTTTAGTCCCCGTGCAAGAAATTTCTAACATTGAGAATCATGATTTTAAAATCCAGTAAATCCAAAACTAAGTTGAAATTCATGAAACTTATCGTGGTGTCATATGGACACCAATAGACTGTGATATTATTTATTTTTTCAAATTTGAGACAAGTTTTGATATAATCTTCTTACATACAGGAAATTATCAATAATTCTCAACCAATATCACAAATGGACTCTTTATTCGAACCATGTGCATTAGACCAACAATGTACGTGTCGTGCTTCGGTTAAGCAATAAAGCGGAAAAATTAATCATCAAAAGGGAAAAAATCAATATAATACATGCCGCGCACGCGTCCCGTGTGCCGTACGAGCATGCGGAGTTGACGAGACGCATGCTAGTAGGCAGACCGGGAGGCCGAGGCATGCGCATGTTAGATATTGCTGCCCTTTTCAACTTGGCTTTGACCCATATTTTCTTTCATACAAACCAGAGCTTCTATCAAGAAGCCTCATGGTTCCGAGAGGAAACTTGGTCCCATGATGTGTGTGTGAAATGACATACGTTGTATCTTCCCGCCTTGATTTATTTTACAGAGGCAACATGCAACTGTGCTAAACATATGAAATTATTCAGGGTTCATTTCGCCTTTTTATACATTGATTTTCCTAGTAATTTTTAACAAATAGCCACCATGTTATTATCGCAAACGGTCGTATTAGTCCAACCATCGGTGTTCAACTAACCATTTACTACCTCAGGCAGTTGTTTGATTAGACGGGACGACTGTGAGCAGTCCGCCGCGCACGCCGCGAGCGCTGCAATTTATTGCTGGTTTTGGACTTTTGTTCCGGCCGCCTCAGGAAGGTACGTTGAACAGTCCTCCGTTGTCATCTACAAGCACCTCCGCCGAGGATTGCCGCCTGCTGCGAGATAGAGGACGAGCCGACCAACAAGCGGGGGCGGGTCGAACCAGAACCGCAAGAGCCTCCGGCGAACGTGGACTTCATCGGCAGCCTTCCCGACGAGATGTTGGTAACCATCAAATCCCACCTCCCCATCAAATATGGCATGCGGACCACTATCCTCTCACGGCGGTGGCGCCCCCTCTGGCACTCCACCCCCCTGGACCTGATCGTTGACCACAAGTTCTGCAGCGGGGAGTAGCAACGCCTAGACACATTGTCCCACGTCCTCTCCATGCACCTTGGGCCGGTCAGACGCCTTGCTATCGGCAGGCTCAGACTCCACAACAAGACCGAACCCAGATTGCACTACTGGTTCCTATCCCAAGCCCTGGATCGGCTTGAGGAGCTCAGCTTTCATGCTAGATGTCCTTACCCGCTGCCACTGATCGTGCTCCACCTCGCACCCACGCTGCACCGCGCTAAATTCGGGCGGTGCATTTTCCCCCGGATCGATGTCGTGTGTTCTCTTCATCTCCCTAAAGTTAAGAACCTCGAGCTCATTGCCTTCCGCATCTCCAAGTAGGATTTGGAGTGCCTGCTCGTCGGCTGTACAGCGCTCGAGTACCTTCATCTTCATGTGATGGATGGGTTCAATAGCCTCCACATCACCTCGACTAATGTCTGTGCGATTTATGTGCATTGCTGGCGCCGCCCAAGGCTGTCAGTTGAGGTGTTTCATGATACTGTCATTGAGAATGCGTCTTTCCTCAAGAGATTGTATGTACTTGATAAATTAGGTCCAGCAAGAATCAGGGTCGTTCATGCACCGAAATTGACAGTGTTGGACTATTTGTGTGCTGAATTCAACGAAGTTGTTACTGGATCATTATCCGTTCAGGTACAACAGTCTTCTTCTTCTCCTTCTTACATATTATTGGACAACACATTTTATCTAATTTTTGTTGATCTATATGTTCGCCTATCATCCATAAAATTATTCCCACATGCTTGACCCGGCCTCTGCGCACAGTGAAGATCTTGGCACTACAATCTGTTGGGGAACGTGGCATGCAATTTCAAAAAAATTCCTACGCACACGCAAGATCTATCTAGGAGATGCATAGAAATGAGAGGGGGAGAGTGTGTCTACGTACCCTCGTAGACCGTAAGGGGAAGCGTTTGACAATGCGGTTGATGTAGTCAAACTTCTTCTAGCTCCGACCGATCAAGTACCGAACGTACGGCACATCCGAGTTCCGCTCAGCTCGATGACGCTCCTCGCCCTCTTGATCCAGCAAGGTGTCGAGGAAGTAGATGAGTATCGTCAGCATGATGGCATGGTGACGGTGATGGTGAAGTGATCCGTACAGGGCTTCGCCTAAGCACCATGAGAATATGACCGGGGGTGTAAACTATGGAGGGGGCGCCGCACACGGCTAACAATTGATGTTGTGTGTTCTAGGCGCCCCCTTCCCCACATATATATAGGTGGGAGGGGAGGAGAGGCAGCCAGGGGGTACCCCAAGTAGGATCCGAATCCTACTTGGGGTTTCCCCAAGTTCCCCCCCCCCCTTCCTTTTTCCACCAGAGAAGAAAAGGATGGGGGAAGAGAGAAAGGAAGGGGGAGAACCCCCTTTTTCCTTCTCCAATTTGGCCACATGCCTAAGGGGGCGCGCCACCCCTTGTGGGCGGGTGTGCTCCCCTCTCATGGCCCATATGGCCCATATCTTTGATACGTCTCCAACGTATCTACAATTTTTTATTGTTCCATGCTATTATATTATCTGTTTTGGATGTTTAATGGGCTTTATTATACACTTATATATTATTTTTGGGACTAACCTATTAACCAAAAGCCCAGTGCAAATTCCTGTTTTTTTGCCAATTTCAGTGTTTCGCAGAAAAGGAATATCAAACGGAGTCCAAACGGAATGAAACCTTCGGGAGAGTTATTTTTGGAACAAACGTGATCCAGAGGACTTGGAGTGGACGTCAAGAAAGAAGTGAGGAGGCCACGAGGCAAGGAGGCGCGCCCCCCACCCTTGTGGGCCCCTCGCAGCTCCACCGACCTACTTCTTCCACCTATATATACCCATATACCCCGAAAACATCCAGGAGCACCATAGATCAGGAGTTCTGCCGCCGCAAGCCTCTATAGCCACCAAAAACCAATTGGGACCCTGTTTCGGCACCCTGCCGAAGGGGGGATCCCTCACCGGTGGCCATCTTCATCATCCCGATGCTCTCCATGACAAGGAGGGAGTAGTTCACCCTCGGGGCTGAGGGTATGTACCAGTAGCTATGTGTTTGATCTCTCTCTCTCTATCGTGTTCTTGATTTGGCATGATCTTGATGTACCGCGAGCTTTGCTATTATAGTTGGATCTTATGATGTTTCTCCCCCTCTATTCTCTTGTAATGGTTTGAGTTTTCCCTTTGAAGTTATCTTATCGGATTGAGTCTTTAAGGATTTGAGAACACTTGATGTATGTCTTGCGTGGGATACCCGTGGTGACAATGGGGTATTCTATTGATCAACTTGATGTATGTTTTGGTGATCAACTTGCGGGTTCCGTGACCTTGGGAATCTATGCATAGGGGTTGGCACATGTTTTCGTCTTGAATCTTCGGTAGAAACTTTGCGGCACTCTTTGATGTACTTTGTGTTGGTTGAATAGCTGAATCTGAGATTGTGTGATGCATATCGTATAACCATGCACACGGATACTTGAGGTGACATTAGAGTATCTAGGTGACATTAGGGTTTTGGTTGATTTGTGTCTTAAGGTGTTATTCTAGTACGAACTCTATGATAGATCAAACGGAAAGAATAGCTTCAAGTTATTTTACTATGGACTCTTGAACAGATCAATCAGAACGGATAACTTTGAGGTGGTTTCGTACCCTACAATAATCTCTTCGTTTGTTCTCCGCTATTAGTGACTTTGGAGTGACTCTTTGTTGCATGTGGAGGGATAGTTATATGATCCAGGTATGTTATTATTGTTGAGAGAACTTGCACTAGTGAAAGTATGAACCCTAGGCCTTGTTTCCTAGCATTGCAATACCGTTTACGCTCACTTTTACCACTTGTTACCTTGTTGTTTTTATATTTTTCATATTACAAAAACCTATATCTACCATCCATATTGCACTTGTATCACCATCTCTTCACCGAACTAGTGCACCTATGCAATTTGCCATTGTATTGGGTGTGTTGGGGACACAAGAGACTCTTTGTTATTTGGCTGCAGGTTTTTTTGAGAGAGACCATCTTCATCCTACGCCTCCCACGGATTGATAAACCTTAGGTCATCCACTTGAGGGAAATTTGATGTTGTCCTACAAACCTCTGCACTTGGAGGCCCAACAACGTCTACAAGAAGAAGGTTGTGTAGTAGACATCAAGCTCTTTTCTGGCGCCGTTGCCGGGGAGGTTAGTGCTTGAAGGTATATCTTTAGATCTTACAATCGAATCTTGTAGTTTCTTGTTTTATCACTAGTTTAGTTTATAAAATAAAACTACAAAAAATGGAATTAAGGTTGCCTCATATGCTTCATCTTTTTAATGTCTTTCGTGAAAATGATGGGAAGGAAAATTATGCTCAAGTACTAGAAGAAGAAATCTATAAAATGTTTAGCACTAAATCTTTGAATGATGAGCATGATTGCAATGTTGTTAGTATGAATTCTCTGAATACCCATGATGCTAATGATATGCAAAGCCACAAGCTTGGGGATGCTATGTTTGATCAAGATGATATGTTTAGTCCCCCAAGTTTTGATGAGAATATTTGTTATGATGAAAGCATGCCTCCTATTTATGATGATTATATTGATGAAAGTGGGTTTGGAAGTTTGTCAACTTTAGGAAGTAATGATCCCACTATTTTGGAGGATGTTGAATCTGTCGGATATCGGGTTCCGGCAAAACCCTTAAAGTTCGAACTCTGCTGGGGTGCACACGAAGATCTTCTCCCTACCGATTCAGGCCCCAAAACCTCGCTGCAATTCTAGCTAGCACGATGAGCAACACAAGAGACACAGGGTTTGTACTGGTTCGGGCCACCGTTGTGGTGTAATACCCTAATCCAGTGTGTGGTGTGGTGGATTGCCTCTGGGGCTGATGATGAGCGATCTGAGAGGAAGAACAGCCTCGCGAGGGGTGTTCTTGTGGTGGTGTGCTTGGAGAGGAATTGAACTGTCTCTGTTGGCTCTAGATGAGATCCAGCCCCTTCTACTGTGGTGGCTATCTCTATTTATAGAGGCCCTGGTCCTCTTCCCAAATATTGAGCGGGAAGGGAGCCAACAACGGCCCTTTGAAAGGGGACAGCTAGTACAAGCTATCCTGACTAAAGGTGGTCTTCGACTGCCAAAGGTACTGGCGATGACGCCGTCTTGGGCTCCATGGTGACCTCTATCCTGCCGTTCAGCTGGTCTTGGTCTCGTTGCACCGATATAGAAACCTTTTCCTGATGCCTCGGTACTCCGCGCCTACGCTTGCCCCCTTTGCACCAAAGAGGAAACGAGGACACTGCGCAGGCTGGCGCCCGTCTGGTCTTGATCGTCATGGCTTGCATCACGAACACCTCGCGAGGTACCCCTCGCCTTGATCTCTCTGCCTCCTCGTGAGCCTGCCTAGCGAGGCCGCCCCTGAGGAGTCCTTGCATCGTCCGCCCCACGAGGCTTGACCCCTTGCGAGGGTCTTGAACTTGGGTTGATGAAGACGGGCCATACTGGGCCACTGCTGAGCCACGCCGCAGGCCGCAGGCAGGCAAGTCTGGGGACCCTCGTTCCCAGAACACCGACAGTAGCCCCCCGCCCAAGGCGCGCTCGGACTTGGCTTAGCAGCAAAGCCAAGGGGCAAGTGCGGAGCGCCGCGGGCCCCAACAGCCTGCAACCTTGGTCGCCGCGTGGCGGTTGATTGGACATGGGTGTCTCCGCTTCCCCACGCTCCCCCAATATCCGCCTGGCTAGGCGGCCACGAAGCTTTACACAATTATTTCCTTTGCTGCCCGCGTGCTTCCTATTCCCCTCTCTTCCTCGAACCTCTGTTTCCGCTTCCAATCTGACTTGAGCTCTGCCCCCTCCATCGCCATGGCACCAACTAACAAAGAGAAGGGGAAGAAGCCCGTGTCCTCACCCAGCTCGCCTCCGGCAATCGAGCCCTCCGTCGGCCGGTCGCTGGTGCGTAATCTAGAAGCCTTGGAGAAGGTCCGCTCCGCCCTCGCCTCAAGCTTCAATGAGTGCGGAAAGACGATGGCTTGGCCTGCGTCCCATGCATCCATCGACAGGATCGTCATGGAGGTTCGATTCTTCGTCGACGCCCTGTGGGCTGGTCTGGTTCTTCCTTTCCTCGCCTTCTTTAATGCGGTGCTTTCCCACTATCAGATCCACATGATGCATCTTGATCCTCAATCCGTTACCCTCCTTGCCGTCTTTGCCTTTGTCTGCGAAGCCATGGTGGGCATCGCTCCTTCCATTGCCCTCTTGCACCATTTCTTCTCCTTGCGCCTGACCGACCCATTGCAATGCTCGGGGTGTGTGATCTTCCAGGCCGTGGCAGAGACGGCCGCCTCGGGGATTGATTTTAGCCTTCCACCTTCCACGAGCGGATTTCGGACGTGGTGGATGTATGTGGATGTCTGAGTGCCCAGCCCCCTGCTCTCGCATCCTACATTGCCTGCTATCCCCAATTCGGGCTGGGGCCATGAGAGGCTCGTGAGCCCCCGGCTTTCCTTCGTCTGGCGCCGACTGGGGAGGTTGAGAGCGCTCGGCGTGACTGCATCCCGGGTAGAGAAGGAGTTCCTCTAGTGTCGCGTTGCTCCTCTCCAGCGCCACTCCTGACCGATGTGGGCCCTGACTGGACATCAGGACCGCATGAGGCTCCAGGAGGCGGAGCTTGCGCCCGAAACACTGAAGAAGGTGCTGGAGGTCTTGACTGGCGACCCGTCGTCGGGCGATATCCGGCACGGGGGCAGCCTCATGTATCTTTGCTCGGGCGGGGCCGAGTTCACGAGGCAGATGCCTCACTTCGACGAATGGTGGTTGCGCCCGGCCGTCCTTGTCGGGCCTCGCGAGAATCCCGTTGCCGTGGCTCCCTTCCCCGTCGCCAACACCGATCTTGCCTTAGGAGGGGGTGCAGGAAGGCAAGCATCGCTGCAGGCTGGAGGCTCTGGTGTCGAGATGTCGATGTCGCATGGGTCCCCAGAGGCGTCGTTCTCTGGAGCTTGCGAAGTCCGTCCTGAGGCGGTCGTTGATGAGGAGGCGCAACCTGCGGCTCCCGAGGCCGGAGCCCCCGAGGCCTCGGCAGGCCACCAAAAAGCGGTGCCCGACCGCTCCTCCAAGCTTGGCGCCCCTGAGGCAGGCTGCCTAGGCGCTTCTTCGTCTGCACCACGCGCCGGCGCTCACATTGAGAGCTTGGGTCGGTTCCGCATAGACTTCGACGCCCTCCACAAGAGGAAGGAGTCTTCGAGTGGCAGCGAGCGCCCCTGCCGTCCGTTGAAGCATAGGAAGTACTTCGCCATAGATGAGTAAGTACCTCATTCTCGTAATTCCTCAATCGCTACTCCCTTTTCTAACTGCGGCCCTTCAGGACCCCTCCTGCCAAGCCTGCGGAGTCCGTCAAAAAGCGACTTCCTCCAGCCTCTCCTCCACCGCTGGCCTTGAGCATCCCGAGCTTGCGTGCTGCCCCCGATGCGAGCTCGGCCGAAGAAGTGGGCCGGCCCGTAGGGTTCCTTGAGCCGTGCCCTTGCCGCCTTTCCTTCGTGACCTCGCCCGGAGCGTGGTCAACATGCCCAGGGCTCCTCCTCTAATCGTGGACGGCGAATGGTTGAAGTCGATCCTTGGCTCTTCTTCTTGGGATGGATCTGCACCTGCCAGGGTCCCTTGCGGGGCCCGTCCGGCGATCGTGGGGGCGCCAGCCCCCAGGCCCCTGCCAGGAGGGGGTGTACCACTTTAGGGTGACATTGATGACGTGCTCAGGCGAGCGCGGGGGTGTAGGGTCGTTCGCCAAGAGTTCCTCCGGAAGGCGATGGACGCGATGGGCCAGCTTGGTGGAGAGCTCGTGGACGTGGACGCGTGCCTTGAAGCTGAGGGCCTGTGGCTGGTTAAGGAGCGACACAAGCTGAAGGTGGCCGTCAACCTCGCGCGCCGTCAGCGGGAGCTTGACAACGCGAAGGTCGAAGCATCCCTTGCAGCCTCGCGAAAGGCCTGCCCAACTATTGAGGGGGCTCGGAGGTAGACCAACGGCGCGAGGCCGCGGAGAAGCGCGCGTGGGAGCTCCAGCCCTGGAGCGCTTCCCTGGAGCAGCAGGTGGAGCTACATCAGGCCGCCCTTCCTTCACTGAAGGGGACGCCCGTCGAGGAGGAGGAGCTCCGGAGGCGTGAGGAAGCGCTGACGCTGGAGGCCGCCGAGCGCCATCTCGACCTTGAGCGGTTGGAGACGAGGGAGCGCCAGGTTACCTAGGCGAAGGACGATGTTGGCGCGTGGGAGGCTCGAATCCAAGAAGAGGTCGACCGCCGCATGGCGGAAGCTTGCGTGGATCTCGTGCGCGAGTATGGCGAGAAGCTGGAGATGATTGAAGCCGAGGCGGTGAGCAGGACTGCCGCCCTCAGGTCCAAGCTGAACGAAGCGACGCAGCTCGTGGCGGCCATCGCAGCCGCCCCGGTCTCGACGCAGACTGAGTTGGCGTCCTCCCATGCCGAGCTGCTTCTTCTTCAATGGAGGGTCGATGACGCCGAGCGGTAGAACAGAGAAGAGATTCACCAGCAGCAGACGCTGGAGCACATGCACGGCCCCATGCTCCAAGCGCTCAGGGATAGGGCCAACACGACCCTAGGCAACATCTGCGATGCGAACACTCCGCACCCTCACGTCACCAACTATGCCGGCCATCTCCAGTTTTTTACTGACGTGGTGACGCATCTGGAGAATCGCTCCGAGAGGGCTCGCCAGCTTGTCGAGGAGAGGGGCCGCAGCCTGCTCGGGCGCGCATTCTCCCGCGTCTTCAGCCATCTTCAGGACAGGGACCCCCACTTCGACTTCGATGCCTCCATTGCTCCGGTGCCCATGGCCGTTCGAGGCGACTTGGCGCGGTGGGTGGAGGACACACTTGTTAGGGCCTTCGCTTCTGACGATGACGGGGTGATAGTCGCCACGGATGAAGGTGGTGTGGTGAATGACAGCGAAGATGGCGCTGATGGCGGCGATGGCGACGCCAGTGACAGTGACAGCGGTGCCCGTGATGCCTCCGGAGACAACCAAGAGGATGCGGTGAGCGATATGTCCGAGTGACCCTGTGTCCCCCTGCTGTTTATCCTGCACACAAAAAGCTTGGGCGCAGCCCTGAAGATTGTAAGAGCATTTTGGGAGGGGAAGCCCCTCATGTAAAAGGATTGTTGTCCGCACGCTTTCTGGGGGTGACGTTGAATGTGCGCCTGCGTGGCGTTACCGGCCCTGCGATGAGCTAGTTGCTGTGATTTACCTTTAGCCCGGGCGAGCCTTGAGTAGGCTTGTGAGGCTGTGAGGGTCCTCTAGGGGACCTGCTGGCCGAGCGGTGAGATCCTCGCGAGAGCGAGTGCTGGCCGCAGGATGGCATGCGTGTGTGGGCTGAGCCCAGCCCCGCTCACGAGAGGCTCGTGAGGGGAGGCGGCTGGTGCGAACCCCGGATCAGGGCAGAAACCAGAACGCAAGAAAACACACGAACGAAACAAGACACCCCTCCGCACACACGCAAACACAAATCCAATTTCAACTTAAATCCGATGCAAGGAAGCTCGACCACAGAAAGGGGGGCAAAAAGCAAAAGGCCGCGTCCGACACCTAATCTAGTCTTCGACGACTTCTCACCAGCGTGGAGCTAAGTGCTGCCACTGGACGTGGGAGGGAGCCCCCGAGGCCCGAGGGCGGCTCTCTGGAGACTCCAGGGCGTGTACAGCACCAACTCATTATTACGTGAGAGTGCCACGGGCGGCGAGCTTCACGAGCACCGGGCCTTCTTCACAGTGTACCGCCTTGCTTCATATCGCCGGATGAGGGCCCGCCTTGTGCCACCCTCGACCACCATTGACGGTGACCGTAAACCAAGGGCGACGCCAATGGGGTAAAGGACGCCAGCGTTCCCCGACGACCACGGGTCCTCTGCCGGGGGCATGCTTTGCAGCACCTCCCCGGCAGAGGGCCTACCTCCGGGAAACACCTTGCTCCATGCGCCGTGGGGAGGGGCCTGGCTCCCGGCCCCTCTCCTGCAGCCCCAGTGAGCTCCTCCTGGCGGAAGGGAGGCTGCCGAGCTGGGGCAGCCCTCTGCCGCAGTGACCTGAACTTCCTGCGACCCATGGTTAGAATAAGCTTTCTCCTGAGAAATTAGCGGTACCCGATAGCTGCTGCCGCCAACACGATTGGTGAGGCTTCCTTGAGGCTCCTGAAAGGGCTCGGCTTTTGGCGTCTCTTCCTCCCAGCCGGGCCCGAGAAACGAGCCATGGTCGTCTTCCAATGCGTATTCCTGATCCACCATGTGGGGCACATAAGCCTCCGAGGTCGCCGCCCCGAAGACTTCTTTGTAGTGCCCCGCGCTCCATGCGGCTTGGCTCGAAGCACTATCTTGGGGGTGATAGGGCGGCGGCCTGCCCGTGCCGTAGGCAACGATGCGCATGCCCTCGCTCACCAAGGGTAGTGCTGGTGCACCTTGACGCCCGGCGCTGATGCTCGAGCTGGTGTTGATGAAGCCTTGGGGCACGCCTGAGGGCGCGCGGGCGCGGATGGGCCCGCCGTATGATCCGCCTGGGGCCTGGGGTGGAAGCTGGACGCAGAAAGGAGGCGCCCCCGAAGCTGCGGCATCCAGGAGCTCGGTGACGCGCTCCAGCAGCACGTCATGGCCGCTCTCCTGCAACCTGCAGCGTAGCAGCTCCTGGGCCACTATGAGTGTGACCTTCATGTTCTCTTGTTCCCGTCGGGTGTGCGGCGCCGTGGCTGCGGCGTGGTTTGAGGCCCTTGCCGCTGATCACACCTGCCGCGGAGTGAGGGCAGGCGGCGCTTGACCGCGTTGCCCGCGCCCCGCAGCGTTCTGCGAAGCGCGGGCTGCCTGAGGCGCGTGGTTGAGGTCGCCTTGGGCAGGCGGCGTGACATGGGAAGGCCATGCCGCCCAGCGGTCGGTGTTGGCTGTCGGGTCGCTAGACATGGATGCGACGAAGCAGTGGAACGAAAATCGGCGGAAAGAGGATTCCAGTGCACCCCTACCTGGCGCGCCAAATATCAGATATTGGGTTCCGGCAAAACCCTTAAGGTTCAAACTCCGGGGTGCGCACGAAGATCTTCTCCCTAGCGATTCAGGCCCCAAAACCTCGCCGCGATTCTAGCTAGCATGATGAGCAACACAAGAGACACAGGGTTTATACTGGTTCGAGCCGCCGTTGTGGTGTAATACCCTAATCCACTGTGTGGTGTGGTGGATTGCCTCTGGGGCTGATGATGAACAGTACAGACGAAGAACAACCTCGCGATGGTGTTCTTGTGGTGGTGTGCTTGGAGAGGAATTGATCTGTCTCTGTTGCCTCTAGATGAGATCCAACCCCTTCTACTGTGGTGGCTATCTCTGTTTATAGAGGCCCTGGTCCTCTTCCCAAATATTGAGTGGGAAGGGAGCCAACAACGGCCATTTTGAAAGGGGACAGCTAGTACAAGCTATCCTGACTAAAGGTGGTCTTCGACTGCCAAAGGTACTGGCGATGACACCGTCTTGGGCTCCATGGTGACCTCCGTCCTGCCATTCTGCTGGTCTTGGTCTCATTGCACCGATATGGAAACCTTTGCCTGATGCCTCGGTACTCCGCGCCTGCGCTTGCCCCCTTTGCACCAAAGAGGATACGAGGACACTGCGCAGGCTGGCGCCCGCCTGGTCTTGATCGTCATGGCTTGCATCACGAACACCTCGTGAGGTACCCCTCGTCTTGATCTCTCCGCCTCCTCGCGAGCCTGCCTGGCGAGGCCGCCCCTGAGGAGGCCTTGCATCGTCCGCCCCGCAAGGCTTGGCCCCTCGCGAGGGTCTTGAACTTGGGTTGATGAAGACGAGCCGTACTGGGCCACTGCTGAGCCACGCCGCAGGCAGGCTAGTCTGGGAAACCCCGTTCCCAGAACGCCGACAGAATCTTATTGTGATAAATATGAAAGTGGATTTGGAGAGTCAGGACTTTATTTAGTGATGAATCCACTATTTCGGAAGAGGTTCCAATTGATTATGAGAACAAAGTTGCTATCTATGATGATTATTGTGATGAGTTGTATGCTATTAAGAATAACGATAACCATGAAACTTGTCATCATGATTTTAGTTTTCAATTGGATTATGCCTCACATGATAATTATTTTGTTGAGTTTGCTCCCACTACTATTCATGAGAAGAAATTTGCTTATGTGGAGAGTAATAAAAATTCTATGCTTGTATATCATGAAAAGAATGCTTTATGTGATGGTTATATTTTCGAATTCATTCATGATGCTACTGAAAATTATTATGAGGGAGGAATATATGCTTGTAGGAATTGCAATAATATCAAGTTTCCTCTCTATGTGCTTAAAGTTTTGAAGTTATGCTTGTTTAGCCTTCCTATGCTAGTTGATTATTGTTCCCATAAATTGTTTGCTCATAAAATACCTATGAATAGGAAGTGGGTTAGACTTAAATGTGCCAGTCATATTCTTCATGATTCTCTCTTTATGTTTCAATTCTTACCTTTTATGTGAGCATCATTGAAATCATCATGCCTAGCTAGGGGCGTTAAACTTTAGCGCTTGTTGGGAGGCAACCCAATTTAATTTTGTTCTTTGCTTTTTGCTCCTGTTTACTAATAAATAATTCATCTAGCCTCTGTTTAGATGTGGTTTTATGTTTTAATTAGTGTTTGTGCCAAGTAGAACCTTTGGGAAGACTTGGGTGAAGTCTATCTTGATCTTGCGTAAAAACAGAAACTTTTGCGCTCACGAGATTAGCTGCCATTTTTTTACTGGAGAGTGCTTTTGGGTTGATTATTTTTGAAGATTATTAATAGACAAATTCCTCAGGTCCACCAATTTATTTCAGAATTTTTGGAGTTACAGAAGTATTCGAATGATACATATTACTACAGACTGTTCTGTTTTTGACAGATTCTGTTTTCATTGTGTTGTTTGCTTATTTTGATGAATCTATGAGTAGTATCGGAGGGTATGAACCATAGAGAATTTGTAATACAGTATATATTAGACCAATATGAATTTATAATGAGTTCACAACATTACCTAAGTGGTGGTTTTATTTTCTTATACTAACAGAGCTTACGAGTTTTCTGTTAAGTTTTGTGTTGTGAAGTTTTCAAGTTTTGGGTAAAGATTCGATGGACTATGGAATAAGGAGTGGAAAGAGCCTAAGCTTGGAGATGCCCAAGGAACCCCAAGGTAATATTCAAGGAAAACCAAGAGCCTAAGCTTGGGGATTCCCCGGATGGCATCCCCTCTTTCGTCTTCGTTCATCGGTAACTTTACTTGGAGCTATATTTTTATTCACCGCATGATATGTGTTTTTCTTGGAGCGTCATTTTATTTTGTTAGTATTTGCTTGCTGTTATTTAGAATAATGTTTTGCGTCTATATTTTCAATAAAAATGTCAAGGATAGCCTTTAGCATGCTTATTTTCCAAGTATACATGTTGCTGTTTCAAAACATAAAGTTTACCGCTGTTGCAAAAATTCCTTAGAAAAGTAAGAAGATAATAAAATGTTGAAACTTTTTGCATATTGAGCTATGATAAATTTTCTACAGTTTAGTATTTTTCTCATAATTTTTGGAGTTAGGTAAGTATGATGAATCTTGCATTCTTTACAGACTGTACTGTTTTGGCAGAATGCTGTTATGTTTGCATTGTTTGCATATGTTTGCTTGTTTAATGATTCTATTTGAGGATAGGAGTATTAAATATGCAGAGGCATTTAGTATGAAATGTTGAATAATAATTTTAGTGATTTGTTACAGTAGAAAATGATAAGGATTTTGCATTGGTTTATACTAACTTATCTCACGGTTCTTGTTGAGTTTGGTGTGGATGAAGCTTTCGAGAATTAGGAAACCGTGATATGAGAGGAATTAAGGAGACACAAAAGCTCAAGCTTGGGGATTCCCAAGGCACCCCAAGATAATATTCCAAGAATTCTCAAGCATCTAAGCTTGGGGATTCCCTGGTAGGCATCCCACCTTTCTTCTTCAACAATTATCGCTTAGTATCGGTTGAACCTAAGTTTTTGCTTCTTCACATGATGTGTGCTATCCTTGAAATGTCATTTTATTTTGTTTTTCTTGCTGTTTTAATAATATCCCAAGATCGAAAATTCCTAAATGTTAGAGAGTCTTCACATAGTTGCATAATTATTTGACTACTCATTGATCTTCACTTATATCTTTCAGAGTAGTTTGTCATTTGCTCTAGTGCTTCACTTATATCTTTTTAGAGCACGGTGGTGGTTTTATTTTGAAGAATTAGATGAGCTCTCATGCTTCACTTATATTATTTTTTGAGTCTTTTTGAACATCATGGTAATTTGCTTGGGTTATAAAATTAGTCCTAATATGATGGGCATCCAAGTTGGGTATAATAGAAACTTTCATATAGAGTGCATTAAATACTATGATAAATTTGATACTTGATAATTGTTTTGAGATATAAAGGTGGTAATATTAGAGTCATGCTAGTTGGGTGATTATGAAATTGATAAATACTTGTGTTAAAGTTGGCAAGTCCCGTAGCATGCACGTATGGTGAACGTTGTGTGACAAATTTGAAGCATGGGGTGTTCTTTGATTGCCTTCCTTATGAGTGGAGGTCGGGATCCCGTGATGGTTAACTCCTACCAACCCTTCCCCTAGGAGCATGCGTAGTAGTACTTTGCTTCGAGGGCTAATAAACTTTTGCAATAAGTATATGAGTTCTTTATGACTAATGTGAGTCCATGGTTTATACGCACCTTACCCTTCCGCAATTTGCTAGCCTCTACGGTACCGTGCATTGCCCTTTCTCACCTTGAGAGTTGGTGCAAACTTCGCCGGTGCATCCAAACCCCGTGATATGATATGCTCCATCACACATAAACCTCCTTATATCTTCCTCAAAACAGCCACCATACCTACCTATTATGGCATTTCTGTAGCCATTCCGAGATATATTGCCGTGCAACTTTCCACCGTTCCGTTTATTATGACATGCTCCATCATTGTCATATTGCTTTTGCATGATCATGTAGTTGACATTGTATTTGTGGCAAAGCCACCTTTATAATTCTTTCATACATGTCGCTCTTGATTAATTTCATATCCTGGTACACCGCCGGAGGCATTCACATAGAGTCATATTTTGTCCTAAGTATTGAGTTGTAATTCTTGAGTTGTAAATAAATAGAAGTGTGATGATTTCCATTATTAGAGCACTGTCCCATGTGAGGAAAGGATGATGGAGACTATGATTCCCCCACAAGTCGGGATGAGATTCCAGACTTTATGAGAAATAAAAGAGGCCAAAGAAGACCCCAAAAAAAGAGGCCAAAGAAGCCCACCGAATAAAAAAATAAAAAAATGAGAGAAAAAGAGAGACGGGACAATGTTACTATCCTTTTTCCACACTTGTGCTTCAAAGTAGCACCATGATCTTCATGATAGAGAGTTTCTTATTTTGTCACTTTCATATACAAGTAGGATTTTTTCATTATAGAACTTGGCTTGTATATTCCAATGATGGGCTTCCCCAAATTGCCCTAGGTCTTCGTGAGCAAGCAAGATGGGTGCACACCCACTTAGTTTATTTTGATGAGCTTTCATACATATATAGCTCTAGTGCATCCATTGTATGGCAATCCCTACTCCTCGTATTGACATCAATTGATGGGCATCTCCATAGCCCGTTGATTAGCCGCGTCAATATGAGACTTTCTCCTTTATTGTTTTATAACATAATTCCTATCATCATACTCTACTCCACCCATAGTGCTATGTCCATGGCTTACGCTCATGTATTGCGTGAGGGTTGGAAAGGCTGAAGCGCGTTAAAAAGTATGAACCAATTGTTTGGCTGAAACCGGGGTTGTGCATGATGGGAGCATTTTGTGTGACGAAAATGAAACATGGCCAAACTATATGATTTTGTAGGGATAAGCTTTCTTTAGCTATGTCATTTTGATAAGACATAAACTGCTAGGTTAGCATGCTTGAAGTATTACTATTTTTATGTCAATATTAAAATTTTATCTTGAATCTTTTGGATCTGAACATTCATGCCACAATAAAGAGAATTACATTGATAATTTTGTTAGGTAGCATTCCATATCAAAAATTCTGTTTTTATCATTTACCTACTCGAGGACGAGCAGGAATTAAGCTTGGGGATGCTTGATAGTCTCCAATGTATCTATAATTTTTTACTGTTCCATGCTATTATATTATCTGTTTTGGATGTTTAATGGGCTTTATTATACACTTTTATATTATTTTTGGGACTAACCTATTAACCGAAAGCCCAGTGCAAATTGCTGATTTTTTGCCTATTTCAGTGTTTCGCAGAAAAGGAATATAAAACAGAGTCCAAACGGAATGAAACCTTCGGGAGAGTTATTTTTGGAACAAACGTGATCCAGAGGACTTGGAGTGGACGTCAAGAAAGAAGCGAGGAGGATACAGGGCAGGGAGGCGCGCCCCCACCCCCGTGGGCCCCTCGCAGCTCCACCGACCTACTTCTTCCTCCTATATATACCCATTGTTGGAAATATGCCCTAGAGGCAATAATAAATTAGTTATTATTATTATTATTATTATTATTATTATTATTATATTTCCTTGTTCATGATAATTGTTTATTATCCATGCTATAATTGTATTGATAGGAAACTCAGATACATGTGTGGATGCATAGACAACACCATGTCCCTAGTAAGCCTCTAGTTGACTAGCTCGTTGATCAACAGATGGTTACGGTTTCCTGAACATGGACATTGGATGTCGTTGATAACGAGATCACATCATTAGGAGAATGATGTGATGGACAAGACCCAATCCTAAGCCTAGCACAAAGATCGTGTAGTTCGTATGCTAAAGCTTTTCTAATGTCAAGTATCATTTCCTTAGACCATGAGATTGTGCAACTCCCGGATACCGTAGGAATGCTTTGGGTGTACCAAAGCGTCACAACGAATCGGGTGGCTATAAAGGTGCACTACGGGTATCTCCGAAAGTGTCATTGGGTTGGCACGAATCAAGATTGGGATTTGTCACTCCGTGTGACGGAGAGGTATCTCTGGGCCCACTCGGTAGGACATCATCATAATGTGCACAATGTGACCAAGGGGTTGATCACGGGATGATGTGTTACGGAACGAGTAAAGAGACTTGCCGGTAACGAGATTGAACAAGGTATCGGGATACCGACGAATGAATCTTGGGCAAGTACTATACCGGTAGACAAAGGGAATTGCATACGGGATTGCTTGAATCCTTGACATCATGGTTCATCCGATGAGATCATCGTGGAACATGTGGGAGCCAATATGGGTATCCAGATCCCGCTATTGGTTATTGACCGGAGAACGTCTCCGTCATGTCTGCATGGTTCCGACCCGTAGGGTCTACACACTTAAGGCTCGATGACGCTAGGGTTATAGGGAAGGTATGTACGCTTGATTGCGAATGTTGTTCGAGTCCCGGATGAGATCTCGGACATCACGAGGAGTTCAAATGGTCCGGAGGTGAAGATTGATATATTGGACGAAGGGTTTTGGACTCGGAAGTGTTAGGAGGTACCGGTGATGACCAGCATTACCGAAAGGTGTTTGAGGAGCCCGACAAGTGTTGGGGGGCTTCATGGGCCAAGGGAAGGGGGCAAACCAGCCCACTAAGGGGTTGTGCATCCCCTCACCTATTCCCACGTGACCAAGGGGTTTGGGGCGCCCCATCTAGGGTTCCCACCTCCTGGCTTGGGGGCCAAGTCACCCAAGGGGGAGATCCCATCTGCCCTGGCCGTCGCCCCCCCTAGGGGAAACCCTAGGGCGCCTCCCCTTCCCTTTGCCCCTATATATAGTGGTGGTTTTGGGGCTGCCTAACACACGAGTCTCTCTCTCCCAAGGCGCAGCCCTACCTCTCTCCCTCCTCGTCTCTCGTAGTGCTTGGCGAAGCCTGGCTGAGTACTGCGCTCCTCCACCACCACCACGCCGTTGTGCTGCTGCTGGACGGAGTCTTCCCCAACCTCTCCCTCTCTCCTTGCTGGATCAAGGCATGGGAGACGTCACCGGGCTGCATGTGTGTTGAACGCGGAGGCACCATGATTCGATGCTTAGATCGGAATCAACCGCGATCTGAATCGCTACGAGTACGACTCCTTCATCCACGTTCTTGCAACGCTTCCGCTTAGCAATCTACAAGGGTATGTAGATGCACTCCCCTTTCCCTCGTTGCTAGATTACTCCATAGATTGGTCTTGGTGATGCGTAGAAAATTTTGAATTTCTGGTACGTTCCCTAACAGTGGCATCATGAGCTAGGTCTATGCATAGTTTCTATGCACGAGTAGAACACAAGTTGTTGTGGGTGTTGATTTTGTTCAATATGCTTACTGTTACTAGTCCAATCTTGTTTCGACGGTATTGTGGGATGAAGCGGTCCGGACCGACCTTACACGTACACTTACGTGGAGACAGGTTCCACCGACTGACATGCACTTGTTGCATAAGGTGGCTAGCGGGTGCCAGTCTCTCCCACTTTAGTCGGATCGGATTCGATGAAAAGGGTCCTTATGAAGGGTAAATAGCAATTGACATATCACGTTGTGGTTTTTGCGTAGGTAAGAAACGTTCTTGTTAGAAACCCATAGCAAACACGTAAAACATGGAAACAACAATTAGAGGATGTCTAACTTGTTTTTGCAGGGTATGCTATGTGATGTGATATGGCCAAAAGAATGTGATGAATGATATGTGATGTATGAGATTGATCATGTTCTTGTAATAGGAATCATGACTTATATGTCGATGAGTATGACAACCGGCAGGAGCCATAGGAGTTTTCTTAATTTATTGTATGACCTGCGTGTCAATGAACAACGCCATGTAATTACTTTACTTTATTGCTAAACTGTTAGCCATAGTAGTAGAAGTAATAGTTGGCGAGACAACTTCATGGAGACACGATGATGGAGATCATGGTGTCATGCCAGTGACAATGATGATCATGGAGCCCCGAAGATGGAGATCAAAAGGAGCAAAATGATCTTGGCCATATCATGTCACTTTTTGATTACATGTGATGTTTATCATGTTTATTGTCAGGACCCTGATTCCAAGTCACATCGATCTAGCCGGTAACACCTCATATCACTTTGCGGCCTCACGCACGGTATTCCCACGGGTGTCGCCTTACCATGGCCCGGGACCGTTTGCGTCTCTTGGCACACGTATATGATAGTGTCGCTAGCATCCATATGACAGAGAACCCGGGCCGACATGGCTAGTCGTGAACCCAAAGCGGCGCTAACCCATGGGGACAGGCATACATGAATCACATCGAGCATGTCGGTCATCAACGTATGAATCGGGCTGTAGCACTGGGCTATGAGGACTCCGGTATCCCGGCTGTAGCAGGCTAGGCGGGACTCGAATATCACCGCGTGACATTTCCCGAAGGGAACAGACATAGGAACAAAGTGAAACACATGCCGCCAGTCAAGTGTCCAAAGCGGTAGTCTTTGGGCTAGCGAGACTCCGGTGAACCGGTGTAGCAGACTACTATCGCTCGGCAAGCACTAGACTACATTTCCCCATATGAGAGGCTGCCAAGGATAAACAACTAGATTGTCGGATCCCACACATACCAAGCATTTCAAACATACACACAATATGCTCAATATGTGTAAATACAACATGGCATCACAACATAACCCTACGACTCAAATATTTATTCATTAGGCTCGAGGAGCGAGATATTACAAACATGGGTCTCATGACCCAACACTCGAAACATACAAGTCAAAGCACAAGCGGAAGCTAAACATGTCCGATGTACGCATAACTATAAATGAAAAAGGCTGAGAAGCCCGACTATCTACCAGATCCTGCCGAGGGCACAAGATCGTAGCTGAGGTAACAAGCTAAGCGTCAAGTCCAAGCGGAACTACTAGCAAGACTGATGTCTCTCTCGCAAAACATAAAATAAGCAAACGTGAGTACAAAGCGTACTCAGCAAGATTTACATCATAACTATCTACACATGCATCATTATCAACAAAGGGGTGGTGGAGTTTGACTGCAGCAAGCCAGCTTTGACTCGG
Source organism: Aegilops bicornis (assembly GCA_021605145.1). NCBI lineage: Eukaryota > Viridiplantae > Streptophyta > Magnoliopsida > Poales > Poaceae > Aegilops > Aegilops bicornis. Next base: position 364,891,582 of record CM038673.1, on the reverse strand, counting down.
TGGCTATCCTGAACTACGACTGCAAGTAACTCTTTTGAGGTGGCGCACACGAGTCCACATATTCACCATATCAATACACCACTATGGACCCGATCCCGTCTCCCTACGAGAACGCCATCCATAGCACTCACGCTTATCTTGCGCATTTTAGAGTATCCACTTTCACTTGTCTATGAACTGATATAGGCAACCCATAAGTCCTTTTCCGCGGACACGGCTATTCAAATAGATCATATTAACCCTGCAGGGGTGTACTTCTTCACACACGCTCTCACCACTTACCGCCGTTTACACGACATGTACTCGGCAACCTTCAAGCGAAAGTCCAGCGAGGGTGTCGGCCACGACCTACCTAAACACTCAAGTCCCTAGTCCAGGTTTATCGCGTATTCAGGTTCCATCCGCAGGGAGTCCGACCGAAGTTTCCCATACAGCCCCGAACGATGTGTGCAGGGTTCCCGAGACACCAAACGGGCGAATCGGTACACCGGTCCACGTGCCTACCGCAACACAACCCACCCCTAAGGTCAGCGTTTGCGTCTGGCCCCCATGCTACAAACACCGTAAACTACTTGCAACTTCCTGGATGAGGACAAGGGTGGTTAAGAAGCCGAGAGAGTCAATTAAGGATCCCAATGTGTGGTAGTAACTGTTTCATGGATCACAAACACGTAACTTCAGTTCGAGGACGGCTTCAATGAGACAACCCACCATGTACTCCTACATGGCCTCTCACCGCTACCTTTACCAAATCGTGTTCACACACTTAGCTCACACACACGATGGGACATGTTCACACACCTCCGATTCATCCCGATGAATCGGACACGACTCAACTCTAAGCGATGGCAGGCATGACAAACAAGCATGAATGAGTAGGCACAACATGGCTCAAGCAACTCCTACTCATGCTAGTGGGTTTCATCTAATTACTGTGGAATGACAGGTCATGCAGAGGATAAAGGGATTCAGCTACCGCAGCAAGTAACACATGAGTCGTTGTTGTTCTAATGCAGTAAAATAGAGCAGGAGGCGAGAGAGTGGGATTATATCGGAATGAACAAGGGGTTTTGCTTGCACGGCACTTCAAGATAATATAGTTCTTCATCGGTGTCATCGAACAATCGTTAACGTCGTCTCTTGAGAGGGGACAAACACCGGCAACTGAGAAAGAACACAATCAATGCAATGCACATTCATATGAATGACATGTCATGTTAAGGTACTGAATTCACCTAATGCAAAATCTAGCCAAGTTAATTGAAGTGGAATTCAAACAAGGTTAAACTCCAACTCCAAATACTAGTTCATAAATTACCCTATTCATGATTCATCCTATTCAGTGAGGTTAACTTGTTCAATCATGCATGATCATGGCATAAACAGATTCTTCATATTTTTCTGATAATTTTTCATATATAACTTATTTCCATTAGAGTTACGGTTGAATTTCTATGAATTTTAGAAGTTTTGGACATATTCTGGAATTTCCTGAATTAAATTAAATCCAGAAAATAACTAATTGCGTCAGCACTACGTCACTATGACGTCAGGGGTCAACGGGGACGTCCAGGTCAAACCTGACTGGTGGGTCCCATATGTCAGCATAATTAGTTTAACTAAATATCAATTAAAACTAATCCTAATTAGTTAACAGGGCTGGGCCCCACCTGTCATTGACTCGGGAGAGTCAACCAGGGCCCACCCATGGTCAAAGTCAACGTCGGCTGCACCGGCGTTTAGCCGCCGGCGAGCCCGATGCGGCGGTGGAAGTGGATTTGGCCATTCCGGCGACCAAATGGGTCGCGGAGGGCATCTAGGTGGGCGAGGGACAAACCGCAGCTCTTGGTGGAAGTCGATTGAGCTCGGGCGGCCGTAATCGGGCGGCGGCGACCTAGGCAGCCGCCGGAGTTCGTCGAACACGGCGCTAGGGAGCACGGCGAGGCGTGGGGTGGCGTTTTGCGCTCCTGCGAAAGTCGCGGTGAGGGCGGTCGTGTGCTCGAAGCGAGCTTGCGGTTGTGGCCAGCTACGCCATGACCCGGCGAGGAGCAATCGGCTCCGGTGATTAGGCGGCTAGAGGGTGCGTCACGGGCACGAGGGAGGGAGAAGAAGGCGGAGCTCACAAAGGGGTCGGGAGAGGATCCGGTGGCTCGGGAAGCTTCTGCGACGGGCAATTGGACGACGGCGATCTCCGGGCACCGGAGATGGGGGCAACGATGCTCCGGTCGATTGGGGCCTCCTACAGTCGCGTGCATCGGGTGGGTAGCTCCGAGGTCGGCGGAGCTCGAGGATGCATAAGCGGGGCGAGGGTGGCTGTGGCAGCTGCAGCGATCGGCGTCGTGAGCTCGCTCGGTGGGAGAGAGAGGAGCCAGAGGAGGGGGCGAGGCCACGGGTGAGGTGAGAGAGGTCGGGGTGCGTGGCGCTCGGGAGGCGTCAGGCGTCGGGGGGGTAAGCAGGCGAGGTGGAGGTGGCTGCTGGCGTGGCGGCTGCACGTCGGCCACCACGCCTCTCGTCCTCTTGGCGAGAGGTGGGAGGCAGTGGCGGCTGGTGAGCTGGGCCACCAGTGGGCCAACCAGGGGAGGAAAGCTGGGCGGTGTCATGCCGAATGGTAAGCTTCTCTCTCTCTTTAATAGTTTTTGTTTTTCTATTAATCTGTAGTCTTTAGGGCTTTATTAAAAATACTAATACTAACCCAAAAATCATGAAACTTGCTCAAGCCCACTGTTTGGAAAATATCCAACAGCAAACATTTAAGTTTATGATTATTTGAGCATTTAAAATATTTTATAGTATTTAAATTCCCAAATGCAAATACCATATGAATTAATTCAGAGCCCAAATATGTCATGGAAAAATGTGCATCACCTCTGGTTACTGTTTCCAGCATTTTCCAAGAGTGATGAACATTGTTGGAAGTCATTTGGATTTTTGGAAATATTTTGGTTGAACCTAGTGAATTCCTTTAATGCTAGGGTTTAGGCAATCCCCATTTCAAATTCCATGAAAATTAAACATGATGCATGGATGCAATGCCACTAGTTACAAGCAAGCTCTAGGGCTGTGACAACTCACCCCCACTAAACAAGAATCTCACCCCGAGATTCAAGACGCGAGGTAAGAGGAAAAGGGGAGTCACAAAACTATCACAATCTTCATGATCCATTTGCCCTTCTCGAAGATGTTGATTCATTCCATCATCTTGGTCTTGACGTCTCTGCTTTCGAGATCTTCACTCGACACGACAACAGAAAGAAGGGGAAAACCCTACAGGATTTAATCTTCTTGAGGATCGAGCAACTCAAGATCAGATCATGGAGAGACGTAAGAACAACTCTTGAGTTGAGACACCAAACACACATTAGGAATGATGGTAAAGAAATGGATAACGAAGGTTCAAATTGGTAGGCAACCATTCCACGCTTAAAAGAGATGATGGATGGTGTCAAGGTGGCGAGGAAATAATTGTCATGATTCAATAGTGGGGCACCTCAGGGGAGGTGACGCGAGGAACTATTCCCTTAAGTGGCAAAAAGAATTACTTTTGATATAAAGATCATTGAAACTCCTTATACCAGCCTAAGGCAATCACAAATGATCGTTTGGTGGAGTGCAAAGGAATGGTACACCCGGACTAGAATGGATGATGTGGACTACCTTGTTGAAGACAATGCAATGGATGATTTTTGCTTATCATCGGAGGTGGAGGGAACCCATGGTAAGTCCACCTTTAAAGATGAGCCTAGACAAGAATTACTAAGAAGGCAGCCCATAGTGAAATGGCACAAGGACGGTGCAAGCTGGGAACGAAATGCAACTGTTGGAATGTTCCAACCATCATATCACCGAGATTCAGATCCGATTGGTGATAGGATACTTCGGACTCAGCATGTCCGAAAAGGAAAGGTCGCAACACACAAATCGATGAGATGACGTTGCGAGATTCTCGGGATATGAACTACGATAGCAAGCTCCAAAACATGAGCTGGTTCTGCTACAAACACGTGAGCATGTTGTCCCAGACAAGCATGACCACACAGTAGTCTTATAATACAACACTACCGAGTTCAGGTGGGGCACCATCAACAAGGATATCGAAGTCGTGTGCATGAACTAGTATTCGCACCTCAACTCCTTTTCCTTGAAAAAATCAATCAGTGGCTTGGTGTGCTAGGAATTGCATATGGAATGAAGATGATCAGTCTATCAAACCACAGAATACTTCGCACGTGCATGACTGACTTGGAATGATTCCAAAGGAAACAAAACAAACCTTTCTCGAATTCATGGCGGCAACTTACACCTAAAGCACATGAATTTGAGGAAGTCACTTTTTCCATCCAGGCATAAGCTTCATGAACGGAACACGAAGACATTGCTTATAAAGTTTCCAACACTAGATTGATGTTCAACATGACTCATGGGGGAGACAACATGCCGCTGATGGGCTCAACAACAACTCATCGAAATTTCCATATCACTCGACTTCCACCATCATGTGAACACGGTGATAGCATTGGTCAGACCAAAAGATATAATGGGGTATGCCCGAGGGATCAACCACGAGTAAGACAACATTACGAACATCGTTGGTTCTGATTTGACTTGACGATAGCCCACACTCAAATCAAAGGATTGATAAGACAATAGGTCCGACAAGCGATCACAGGGACCAATCGATGAAGATATCATCTTTCTTCAACACACACTACACAAGAATATCCCTTTGAAACGAACTAAGTTAGGCAAGCTTTTATCTTCCAACTCTCCAAGTTGTTGTCTAGCTTAACCAACTAGTTCAGGGATATCCAACACAGATTCTTGGAGAAAGGGTGGTTCACAAGAAACCAACTTGATCACGAGCTCAACATAGCAGTCAGGAAACAACCCGGTGACACTCCCAAGAAGATATTTGGAAAGTCACGAACCACCGGTATGTTACTAAGCTCGGGAACAATCTTGCTTTTGAGGGCAAGACGATATGATCAAATGAGTGAGGACTTGACAAGGTCCTAACCCATCAATCGAAGTGTGCACCAGAAATAAGGACTAGGTAGCACGATCAATCTTAGGATGATGATTTAATAACCAACACGCTAAGAATGAGGATATTGTCCATTTACTACTAAGCAACATGGTTGCTAGAAGTGTTGATTTCACACATCACAGTTCACTTGTCGGCATTCCGGTTACAACAACACGAGGACCGAGGAATGAATGATGATGGCGAGAAGTATTACTGTGTCAAGAATTTATAAGAGGTGGTGCAATTCTCATGACACTCTTGACATAAAGAGAGCAACACTCCAAGGTCGAACAGAACAAAAGCTGAATTGGCATTTTGATCTGCGGAATACAACTACTTTGACCCAATCCTAGAAATGGACAAGGTACTGGAGTTTGTTTCTCCTAGTCATTCCGAAATAGAATGGCTCGATGGAGCACAAGGATAAAAGGCATCGATAAACACGATCGCACACATACTCTTGGTTATCAACTGATAGAGGAGGGTCGGAATACAACTAAAGAGAACAACCCAAAGGAACGTATAATTTTCTGAGTTGTGGATGCACAGATTAGTATGTCGAGCAAAGCTCAACATTTCTTCCGGATAATCCATGCAGAGAAGGTAGAACTGGCAGAGTCACAAATAGAATGGAGTACTCCTCAAGAGCACTCTGGTTGTGATCTTTTGGTTCAGCGAGGAACTTCTGCCATAAGCGGTTCATAGTATTTGGAAGAAGGAAATACCACGGACCTCGAGGACTATCGCAAAGTTACTAATATCCTAAAGGTACGAGCAACACTATCAACATTAGGTAAGTAGGGTGAATCTCGGGTTCAAGAACCCATGAATAGAATACCTACTAACTAAATTGCATCACGGGATGCTTTCGAGAATAATGGCCAGAATCATCACACGAAGAATACAAAGCATGGCTGGATTACTAAGTGATACTCTAGACACCTAAGGTCATAATAATAACTCCAACATATATGTCGAGGCAGCGGAGTACCTCAACATACTAATTTGTGTGATTAATCTGGCCCAGACGAACATTAGAAATGGAGAGAAGGGATTTGCAAATGCATCAGACTATTTAGAGACCTGGGATGACTCGGACAGCATAACGGCTCTAAATGCTCAAAATGATTTGAGACATCCTGCAAAAATGGTGGCATAACCACTCAACATCACAATATCAAGGTTCTCAGATCAATAATTATCATACAGAAATAGTAGGAACTGAACTGGGGCTTAAAACCAACAATCTTAAAGGTCTATGGATTAGTAACACGTCATCCTGATAGATAGATGAGAAGCCTAGTTCTTAAACCCCGTAGAAGAGAAGAGGATGATTTCGGATCAGAAGGCCATGAGGTATAAGGAGTAAAAAGAGCCTTACGTTCCCTTCCACAATCAATTCCCTTACATAACTAAAGCATTTCTAGACACAATTTCGACCAGTTTGGCTTGGTAATCCTACAGGCAGTCAGGCTATGATACCAATGCTGTCAGGACCCCGATTCCGAGTCACATCGATCTAGCCGGTAACACCTCATATCACTTTGCGGCTTCACGCACGGTATTCCCACGGGTGTCGCCTTACCATGGCCCGGGCCTGTTTGCGTCTCTTGGCACACGTATATGATAGTGTCGCTAGCATCCATATGACAGAGAACCCGAGCCGACATGGCTAGTCGTGAACCCAAAGCGGCGCTAACCCATGGGGACAGGCATACATGAATCACATCGAGCATGTCGGTCATCAACGTATGAATTGGGCTGTAGCAGGCTATGAGGACTCCGGTATCCCGGTACATGTAGCAGGCTAGGCAGGACTCCGAATATCACCGCGTGACATTTCCCGAAGGAACAGACATAGGAACAAAGTGAAACACATGCCGGCCGATCAAGTGTCCAAAGCGGTAGTCTTTGGGCTAGCGGGACTCCGGTGAACCGGGCTGTAGCGGACTACTATCGCTCAGCAAGCACTAGACTACATTTCCCCATATGAGAGGCTGCCAAGGATAAACAACTAGATTGTCGGATCCCACACATACCAAGCATTTCAAACATACACACAATATGCTCAATATGTGTAAATACAACATGGCCTCACAACATAACCCTACGACTCAAATATTTATTCATTAGGCTCCGAGGAGTGAGATATTACAAACATAGGTCTCATGACCCAACACTCAGAGCATACAAGTCAAAGCACAAGCGGAAGCTAAACATGTCCGAAATCTGAGACAACTATAAATGAAAAAAGGTGAGAAGCGACTATCTACCGAGATCTGCCGAGGGCACAAGATCGTAGCTGAGGTAACAAGCTAAGCGTCGAAGTCAAGCGGAACTACTAGCGAGGCGGCGTCTCTGCAAAACATAAAATAAGTAAACGTGAGTACAAACGTACTCAGCAAGACTTACATCGAACTATCTACATATGCATCATTATCAACAAAGGGGTGGTGGAGTTTGGACTGCGGCAAGCCAGCTTTGACTTCGGTGGCTATCCTGAACTACATTTGCCAAGTAACTCTTTTGAGGTGGGCGCTACGAGTCCACATATTCACCTTATCAATTCACATCTATGGTCCCGATCACGTCTCCCTTCGAGATCTCCATCCATAGAACTCTCGCTTTTCTTGCGCTTTTTAGAGTATCCACTTTCACTTGTCTATGAAATGATATAGGCAACCCGAAGTCCTTTTCGCGGACACGGCTATTCGAATAGATCATATGAACCCTGCGGTGTACTTCTTCACACGCTCTCACCACTTACCGCCGTTTACGACATGTACTCGACAACCTTCAAGCGGAAGCCCAGCGAGGGTGTCGGCCACGACCTACCTAAACACTCAAGTCCCTAGTCCAGGTTTATCGCCTATTCGAGTTCCATCCATGAGGAGTCCGGCGAGGTTTCCCATACAGCCCGAGCGATGTGTGCGGGGTCCCGAGACACCAAGCAGGCGAATCGGTACACCGGCCACGTGCCTACCGCAACACAACCCACCCCTAAGGTCAGCGTTAAATGCGGCCCCTGACATGCTACAAACACGGAACCTACTTGCAACTCCGGACCGAGGACAAGGGTGGTTAAGAAGCCGAGAGAGTCAATTAAGGATCCCAATGTGTGGTACTAACTGTTTCATGGATCACAAAACAGAACTCAGTTCACGAGGCGGCTTCAATGAGACAACCCACCATGTACTCCTACATGGCCTCTCACCGCTACCTTTACCAAATCGTGTTCATACACTTAGCTCACACACATAGTAGGACATGTTCACACACCTCCGATTCATCCCGATGAATCGGACTGACTCAACTCTAAGCGATGGCAGGCATGACAAACAAGCATGAATGAGTAGGCACAACATGGATCAAGCAACTCCTACTCATGCTAGTGGGTTTCATCTAATTATTGTGGAATGACAGTCATGCAGAGGATAAAGGGGTTCAGCTACATGAGCAAGTAACACATGAGTTGTTGTTGTTCTAATGCAGTAAAATAGAGCAGGAGGCGAGAGAGTGGGATTATATCGGAATGAACAAGGGGTTTTGCTTGCACAGCACTTGAAGATAATATAGTTCTTCATCGGTGTCATCGAACAATCGTCGAAACGTCGTCTCTTGAGAGGGACAAACACGGCAAGCGAGAAAGAACACAATCAATGCAATGCACATTCATATGAATGACATGTCATGTTAAGGTACTGAATTCACCTAATGCAAAATCTAGCCAAGTTAATTGAAGTGGAATTCAAACAAGGTTAAACTCCAACTCCAAATACTAGTTCATAAATTACCCTAATCATGATTCATCCTATTCAGTGAGGTTAACTTGTTCAATCATGCATGATCATGGAATAAACAGATTCTTCATATTTTTATGATAATTTTTCATATATAACTTATTTCCATTGGAGTTACGATTGAATTTCTATGAATTTTAGAAGTTTTGGACATATTCTGGAATTTCCAGAATTAAATTAAATCCAGAAAATAACTAATTGCGTCGGCACTCGTCACTATGACGTCGGGTCCTTGAGGGCGTCCAGGTCAAACTGGTTGGTGGGTCCCATATGTCGGCATAATTAGTTTAACTAAATATCAATTAAAACTAATCCTAATTAGTTAACGAAATTTGGGCCCCACATCATTGACTCGGGAGAGTCAACCAGGCCCACCATGGTCAAAGTCAACGTCGGCTGCCGGCGTTTAGCCGCCGATGCGGCGGTGGAAGTGGATTTGGCCATTCCGGCGACCAAATGGGTCGCGGAGGGCATCTAGGTGGAGCTGGGGACAAACCGCAGCTCTTGGTGGAGTCAGTTGAGCTCGGGGCGGCCGTAATCGGCGCCGGCGACGACCTAGGCAGCCGCCGGAGTTCGGCCGAGGTCGAACACGGCGCTAGGGAGCACGGCGAGGCGCGTGGGGTGGCGTTTTGCGCTCCTGCGAGTGCGGTGAGGGCGGTCGTGTGCTCGGAAGCGAGCTTATGCGGTTATGTGGCAACAGCGCCATGACCGGCGAAGCAATCGGCTCCGATGATTAGGGCGGCTAGAGGGTGCGTGCAGACACGAGGAACGAGGAGAAGAAAGGCGGAGCTCACAAGGGGTCGGGAGAGGATCCGGTGGCTCGGGAAGCTTCTGCGGCGGCGAATTTGACGGCGATCTCCGGGCACCGGAGATGGGGACGATGATGCTCCGGTCGATTGGGGCCTCCTCTGGTCGCGTCGTCGGGTGGGTAGCTCCACGGGGTCGGCGGAGCTTCGAGGATGCATAAGCGGGGCGAGGGGTGGCTGTGGTCAGGCAGCGATCGGCGTCGGCGAGCTCGCTCGATGGGAGAGAGAGGGAGCCAGAGGAGGGGACGAGGCCACGGGGGAGGGTGAGAGAGGTCCGGGGGGTGCGTGGCGCTCGGGGGAGGCGTCCAGAGCATCGGGGGTGAAGCAGGCAGGGTGGAGGTGGCTCTGGCGTGGCGGCACGTCGGCCACACGCCTCTCGTCCTACTCGCGAGAGGTGGGAGGCAGTGGCGGCTGGTGGGCTGGGCCACCAGTGAGCCCGGCACGGGGGAAGCTGGGCGGTGTGCATGCCAGTAAGCTGGGCTTCTCTCTCTCTCTCTTTAATTGTTTTTGTTTTTCTATTAATCTGTAGTCTTTAGGGCTTTATTAAAAATACTAAGACTAACCCAAAAATCATGAAACTTGCTCAAGCCCACTGTTTGGAAAATATCCAACAGCAAACATTTAAGTTTATGATTATTTGAGCATTTAAAATATTTTATAGTATTTAATGCCCAAATGCAAATACCATATGATTTAATTCAGAGCCCAAATATGTCATGGAAAAATGTGCATCACCTCTGGTTACTGTTTCCAGCATTTTCCAAGAGTGATGAACATTTTTGGAAGTCATTTGGATTTCTGGAAATATTTTGGTTGAACCTAGTGAATTCCTTTAATGCTAGGGTTTAGGCAATCCCCATTTCAAATTCCATGAAAATTAAGCATGATGCATGGATGCAATGCCACTAGTTACAAGCAAGCTCTAGGGCTGTGACATTTATGCATCTTATTTGCTTAGAACGACGGTAGTAAATAAGATGACCCCTCATTAAAATTTCAAGAAAGTGTTCCCCCTAACTGTGCACCATTGCGAAAGTTCGTTGTTTCGAAGCACCACGTGATGATCGGGTGTGATAGACTCTAACGTTCACATACAATGGGTGTAAGCCAGATTTACACACCTTGAAACACTTAGGTTGACTTGACGAGCCTAGCATGTATGCAGACATGGCCTCGGAACACAAGAGACCAAAAGGTCGAGCATGAGTCGTATGGTAGATACGATCAACATGAAGATGTTCACCGATGATGACTAGTCCGTCTCACGTGATGATCGGACCACGGCCTAGTTGACTCGAATCATGTAATCACTTAGATGACTAGAGGGATGTCTATCGAGTGGGAGTTCATAAGATGAACTTAATTATCCTGAACATAGTCAAAAGGTTTTTGCAAATTATGTCGTAGCTCGCGCTTTAGTTCTACTGTTTTAGATATGTTCCTAGAGAAAATTTAGTTGAAAGTTGATAGTAGCAATTATGCGGACCAGGTCCATAAACTGAGGATTGTCCTCGTTGCTTTGAAGAAGGCTTATGTCCTTATTGCACCGCTCGATGTCTTTGAACCTCAAAGCGTCGTCATGGATGTTGCGAACATCTGACATACAAGTTTTGATAACTACGTTATAGTTCAGTAATGTTAAACGGTTTATAATTGAGGCACCGAAGACAATTTCGAAACGTCGCGGAACATATGAGATGTTTCGAGGGCTGAAATTGGGATTTCAGGCTCGTGCCCACGTCAAGAGGTATAAGACCTCCGACGATTTTCTTAGCCTGCAAACTAAGGGAGAAAAGCTCAATCGTTGAGCTTGTGCTCAGATTGTCTGAGTACAACAATCACTTGAATCAAGTGGGAGTTAATCTTCCAGATGAGATAGTGATGTTTCTCCAAAGTCATTGCCACCAAGCTGCTAGAGCTTCGTGATGAACTATAACATATCGGGGATAGATATGATGATCCTTGAAATATTCGCGATGTTTGATGGTTAGTGAAACCACTAGTTTCAAGAAGGGCAAGGGCAAGAAGGGATACTTCATGAAACGGCAAATCAGCTGCTGCTCTAGTGAAGAAACCCAAGGTTGAACCCAAACCCGAGACTAAGTGCTTACGTAATAAGGGGAACAGTCCTTTGGAGCAGAATTACCCTAGATACTTGGTAGATGAGAAGGCTGGCAAGGTCGATAGAAGTATATTGGATATACATTATGTTAATGTGTACTTTACTAGTACTCCTAGTAGCACCAGAGTATTAGATACCGGTTCGGTTGCTAAGCGTTAGTAACTCGAAATAAAGGCTACGGAATAAACGGAGACTAGCTAAAGGTGAGCTGACGATATGTGTTGGAAGTGTTTCCAAGATTGATGTGATCAAGCATCGCACGCTCCCTCTACCATCGAGATTGGTGTTAAACCTAAATACTTGTTATTTGGTGTTTGCGTTGATCATAGACATGATTGGATTATGTTTATCGCAACATGGTTATTCATTTAAGAAGAGTAATGATTACTCTGTTTATTTGAATAATACCTTCAATGGTCTTGCACCTAAAGTGAATGGTTTATTGAATCTCGATCGTAGTGATACACATGTTCATACCAAAAGATATAAGATAGTAATGATATAGTGCCACCTACTTGTGGCCGCCATTTGAGTCATATTGGTATAAAAGCATGAAGAAGCTCCATGTTGATGGATCTTTGGACTCACTCGTCTTTGAAAAGATTGAGACATGTGAACCATGTCTATTGGTATATACGCATGAAGAAACTCCATGCAGATGGACCGTTTGGACTCACTTGATTTTGAATCACTTGAGACATGCAAATCATACCATATGGGCAAGATGACCAAAAGCCTCGTTTTCAATGAAATGGAACAAGAAAGCAACTTTTGGAAGTAATACATTTTGATGTGTGCAGTCCAATGAGTCTTTGAGAGCACCTTGATGGATATCGTTATGTTCTTACTTCACGGATGATTTGAGTAGAATCTTGAGTATATTTACTTGATGAAACACAAGTCTGAATTATTGAATGGTTCAAGTAATTTCAGAGTGAAGTTGAAGATCTTCGTGACAAGAGGATAAAATGTCTTTGATATGATCATAGAGATGAATATCTGAGTTACGAGTTTTGTACATAATTAAGACATTGTGGAAATTTTTTCACAATTAATACCGCTGGAACACCATAGTGTGATGGTGTGTCCGAACATCATAGTTGCACCCTATTGGATATGGTGCGTACCATGATGTCTCTTATCGAATTACCACTATCGTTCATGGGTTAGGCATTAGAGACAACCGCACTCACTTTAATAGGGCACCACGTAATTACGTTGAGACGACACCGTATGAACTATGGTTTGGAGAAACCTAAGTTGTCGTTTCTTAAAAGTTTAGGGCTGCGACGCTTATGTGAAAAGGTTTCAGGCTGATAAGCTCGAACCCAAAGCGGATAAATACATCTTCATAGGACACCCAAAACAGTTGGATTCTTGGGTATCCCTCCTGTCTCAGATCCGGAAGCAAAAGGGATTGTTTCCAGAATCGGGTCCTTTCTCGAGGAAAAGTTTCTCTTGAAAGAATTGAGTGGGAGGATGGTGGATACTTGATGAGGTTATTGAACCGTCACTTCAACTAGTGTGTAGTAGGGCACAGGAAGTTGTTCCTATGGCGCCTACACCAATTGAAGTGGAAGCTTATGATAGTGATCATGAAACTTCGGATCAAGGCACTACCAAACCTCGTAGGTCGACAAGGATGCGTACTACTTCAGAGTGGTACGTACTCCTGTCTTGGAGGTCATGTTGCTAGACAACAATGAACCTACGAGCTATGGAGAAGCGATGGTGGGCCCGGATTCCGACGAATGGCTCGAGGCCATAAAATCCGAGAGAGGATACATGTATGAAAACAAAGTATAAACTTTAGAAGAACTACTCGATGGTCGTAAGGCTGTTGAGTACAGATGGATTTTAAAAGGAAGACAAACAATGATGGTAAGTGTCACCATTAAGAAAGCTCGACTTGTCGCTAAGATGTTTTCCGACAAGTTCAAGGAGTTGACTACGATGAAACTTTCTCACTTTCGTGGCGATGCTAAGAGTCTGTTGGAATTATATTAGCGATTCTTTGCATTATTTATGAAATCTTGCGAGATAGGAAGTCAAAACATTGCTTCCTCAACAATTTTCTTGAGGAAAGGTTGTATGTGATACAACCAGAAGGTTTTGTCAATCCTGAAAGATGCTAACAAGTATGCAAAGCTCCAGCAATCCTTCTAAGGACTGGAGTATGCATCTCGGAGTTGGAATATACACTTTGATGAGATGATCAAAGATTTTGGGTTTATACAAAGTTTATGAGAAACTTGTATTTCCAAAGAAGTGAGTGGGAGCACTATAGAATTTCTGATGAGTATATGTTGTTGACTATTGTTGATCGGAAATGATGTAGAATTTCTGGAAAGCATATAGGGTTTTTGAAAATTGTTTTTCAATGGAAAACCTGGATTAAGCTGCTTGAACGTGCATCAAGATCTATAAGGATAGATCAAAACGCTTAATGGTACTTTCAAATGAGCACATACCTTGACATGATCTTGAAGGTGTTCAAGATGGATCAGTCAAAGAAGGAGTTCTTGCCTGAGTTGTAAGGTATGAAGTTAAGACTTAAAGCTCGACCACGGCGGAAGAAGAAAGAAAGGACGAATGTCGTCCCCTATGCCTTAGCCATAGGCTCTATACAGTATGTCATGCTTTGTACCGCACTTGATATGTGCCTTGCCACGTGTCTGGCAAGGAGGTACAAGAGTGATCCAGGAATGGATCATTGGACAACAGTCAAAATTGTCCTTGGAGTAATAAGGACATATTTCCCGATTATGGAGGTGATAAAGAGTTCGGCGTAAAGGGTTACGTCGATGCAAGCTTTAAAACCTATCCGAATGACTCTGAGTAGCAAACCGGATACGTATAGTAGAGCAACCATTTGGAATAGCTCCAAGTGGAGCGTGGAAGCAGCATTTACAATATGACCTAGAGATTTTTGAAGTACATACAGATCTGAATGTTGCAGACCCGTTGACTAAAACCTCTCTCACAAGCAAAACATGATCAAACCCCAGAACTTATTGAGTCTTAATCACATGATGATGCGAACTAGTTTATTGACACTAGTAAACTCTTTGGATGTTGGTCACATGGCGATGTGACCTGTGAGTGTTAATCACATGGTGATGTGAACTAGATTATTGACTCTAGTGCAAGTGGGAGACTGTTGGAAATATGCCCTAGAGGCAATAATAAATTAGTTATTATTATTATTATATTTCCTTGTTCATGATAATTGTTTATTATCCATGCTATAATTGTATTGATAGGAAACTCAGATACATGTGTGGATGCATAGACAACACCATGTCCCTAGTAAGCCTCTAGTTGACTAGCTCGTTGATCAATAGATGGTTACGGTTTCCTGACCATGGACATTGGATGTCATTGATAACGAGATCACATCATTAGGAGAATGATGTGATGGACATGACCCAATCCTAAGCCTAGAACAAAGATCGTGTAGTTCGTATGCTAAAGCTTTTCTAATGTCAAGTATCATTTCCTTAGACCATGAGATTGTGCAACTCCCGGATACCGTAGGAATGCTTTGGGTGTACCAAAGCGTCCACAACGTAACTGGGTGGCTATAAAGGTGCACTACGGGTATCTCCGAAAGTGTCTGTTGGGTTGTACGAATCGAGACCGGATTTGTCACTCAGTGTGACAGAGAGGTATCTCTGGGCCCACTCGGTAGGACATCATCATAATGTGCACAATGTGACCCGCAGGGGTTGATCACGGGATGATGTGTTACGGAATGAGTAAAGAGACTTGCAGTAGCGAGATTGAACAAGGTATCGGGATACCGACGATCGAATCTCGGGCAAGTACTATATCGGTAGACAAAGGGAATTGCATACGGGATTGCTTGAATCCTTGACATCGTGGTTCATCCGATGAGATCATCGTGGAACATGTGGGATCCAACATGGGTATCCAGATCCTGCTGTTGGTTATTAACCGGAGAACGTCTCGGTCATGTCTGCATGGTTCCCGAACCCGTAGGGTCTACACACTTAAGGTTCGATGACGCTAGGGTTATAGGGCAGGTATGTACGCGATTACCGAATGTTGTTCGGAGTCCCGGATGAGATCCCGGATATCATGAGGAGTTCCGGAATGGTTCAGAGGTGAAGATTGATATATTGAACGAAGGGTTTTGGAGTCCGGAAGTGTTCGGGAGGTACCGGGTGATGACCAGCATGACCGAAAGGTATTTCGGGGGCCCCAGCAAGTGTTGGGCGGCTTCATGGGCCAAGGGAAGGGGCAAACCAGCCCACTAAGGGGCTGTCGCCCCTCACCTATTCCCACGTGACCAGGGGGTTTGGGGCGCCCCATCTAGGGTTCCCACCTCTTGGCTTGGGGGCCGAGTCACCCAAGGGGGAGATCCCATCTGCCCTGGCCGTCGCCCCTCCTAGGGGAAACCCTAGGGCGTCTCCCCTCCCCTTTGCGCCGATATATAGTGGAGGTTTTGGGGCTGCCTAACACACGAGTCTCTCTCTCCCAAGGCGCAGCCCTACCTCTCTCCCTCCTCGTTTCTCGTAGTGCTTGGCGAAGCCCTGGTGGAATACCGCGCTCCTCCACCACCACCACGCCGTCGTGCTGCTGCTGGACGGAGTCTTCCCCAACCTCTCCCTCTCTCCTTGCTGGATCAAGGCATGGGAGACGTCACCGGGCTGCATGTGTGTTGAACGCGGAGGCGCCGTGATTCGGCGCTTAGATCGGAATCAACCGTGATCTGAATCGCTACGAGTACGACTCCTTCATCCACGTTCTTGCAAGGCTTCCTCTTAGCGATCTACAAGGGTATGTAGATGCACTCCCCTTTCCCTCGTTGCTAGATTACTCCATAGATTGGTCTTGGTGATGCGTAGAAAATTTTGAATTTCTGCTACGTTCCCCAACACCCATATACCCCGAAAACATCCAGGAGAACCATAGGTCAGGAGTTCCGCCGCCGCAAGCCTCTGTAGCCACCAAAAACCAATCGGGACCCTGTTCCGGCACCCTGACGAGGGGGGGGGGGGGGTGGGGTCCCTCACCGGTGGCCATCTTCATCATCCCGGCGCTCTCCATGACGACGAGGGAGTAGTTCACCCTCGTGACTGAGGGTATGTACCAGTAGCTATGTGTTTGATCTCTCTCTCTCTCTCTCTCTCTGTCTCTCTCTCTCTCTTGTGTTCTTGATTTGGCACGATCTTGAGGTACCGCGAGCTTTGCTATTATAGTTGGATCTTATGATGTTTCTCCTCCTCTATTCTCTTGTAATGGATTGAGTTTTCCATTTGAAGTTATCTTATCGGATTGAGTCTTTAAGGATTTGAGAACACTTGATGTATGTCTTGCGTGCGATACTCGTGGTGACAATGGGGTATTCTATTGATCCACTTCATGTATGTTTTGGTGATCAACTTGCGGGTTCCGTGACCTTGGGATTCTATGCATAGGAGTTGGCACACGTTTTCATCTTGATTCTTCGGTAGAAACTTTGGGGCACTCTTTGAAGTACTTTGTGTTGATAGAATAGATGAATCTAAGATTGTGTGATGCATATCGTATAATCATGCCCACGGATACTTGAGGTGACATTAGAGTATCTAGGTGACATTAGGGTTTTGGTTGATTTGTGTCGTGAGGTGTTATTCTAGTACGAACTCTATGATAGATCGAATGAAAAGAATAGCTTCGTGTTATTTTACTACAGAATCTTGAATAGATCGATCAGAAAGGATAACTTTGAGGTGGTTTCGTACCCTACAATAATCTTTTCGTTTGTTCTCCGCTATTAGTGACTTTGGAGTGACTCTTTGTTGCATGCTGAGGGATAGTTATATGATCCAGTTATGTTATTATTGTTGAGAGAACTTGCACTAGTGAAAGTATGAACCCTAGGCCTTGTTTCCTAGCATTGGAATACCGTTTACGCTCACTTTTACCACTTGTTACCTTGCTGTTTTTATATTTTCATATTACAAAAACCTATATCTACCATCCATATTGCACTTGTATCACCATCTCTTCATTGAACTAGTGCACCTATACAATTTGCCATTGTATTGGATGTGTTGGGGAAACAAGAGACTCTTTGTTATTTGGTTGCAGGGTTGTTTGAGAGAGACCGTCTTCATCCTACGCCTCCCATGGATTGATAAACCTTAGGTCATCCACTTGAGGGAAATTTGCTACTGTCCTAAAAACCTCTGCACTTGGAGGCCCAACAATGTCTACAAGAAGAAGGTTGTGTAGTAGACATCAATCTTCTCCCCGGGGGTTCCGGTAACCCCTCGGTACTCTGATATGTACCTAGTACCCACCGGAACACTTCCGGTCTCCAAATACTATCGTCCTATATATATCAATATTTACCTCTCGACCATTTCGAGACTCCTTGTCATGTCTGTGATCTCATCCGGGAGTCCGAACAACATTCGGTCACCAAATCACAGAACCATATAATACAATATCGTCATCTAACGTTAAGCATGCGGACCCTACGGGTTCGAGAACTATGTAGACATGACCGAGACACCTCTCCGGTCAATAACCAATAGCGGAACCTGGATGCTCATATTGGCTCCCACATGTTCTACGAATATCTTTATTGGTCGAACCGTTATGACAACATCCGTTATTCCCTTTGCCATCGGTATGTTACTTGCCCGAGATTCGATCGTCGGTATCTTCATACCTAGTTCAATCTCGTTACCGGCAAGTCTCTTTACTCGTTCCTTAACACATCATCCTGCAACTAACTCATTAGTCACTTTGCTTGCAAGGCTTCTTATGATGTGTATTACCGAGAGGGTCCAGAGATACCTCTCCGATACTCGGAGTGACAAATGCTAATCTCGATCTATGCCAACCAAACAAACACCGTCGGAGATACCTGTATAGCATGTTTATAATCACCCAGTTATGTTGTGACGTTTGATAGCACACAAGGCATTCCTCCGGTATCCAGAAGTTGCATAATCTCATAGTCAAAGGAATATGTATTTGACATGAAGAAAGCAACATGTCCCGCATGAAGCCGTCGTTGTCGACGAGCTCGATGTCGTAGCCAGCTTTCTCGAGATATAGTAATACGCTAGCCCGCTGACAAGAAGCCTTCGTCATGGCAACATATTCAACGTCTTCGCCGCGTGTTGCTCCGGGATTGATAGGTCGGGGCGAATGGCAGCCACCTCGCCCATGTCCGCCGGAGAGGCCATGATAAACCTCTTCTTGGCCGAACGCTCGTCAGGCTTCCCGGGATACGTGATCGAGCTTAGCAATACAAAAAAATACACTTCCGTGATGATACGTGTTTGTCATAGTAGGTCGCGTTTTTTGTCATGCATGTACATCCATGATGATTTTATGACAGAATCAAGATAGTCATACCTGTGCTGTCGTAGAAGTGTTCCATGACATTACCAAAATTATCATCACGGAAGTGTCCAATTCCATGACAATAAATCGCGCGTCACAGAAGTGCTTTCGTCAAGGGTGACCGACACGTGGCATCCATCGTAACGGAACGCTGTTAAGCTATAGGGTCCGGTTTTGGATCCAATAACCCGTTAACAGCCCGGACCAATGGGGATTTTCCACGTGTAAAATCATCATTGGCCGCAGGAAACACGTGTTGCCTCACCGTTGGGATAGATGTCATCCACTCATTGGACAGGAGGCGCCTATGATAGGTCGACACGTGGCACGGCCCAACAGTGGCCCATTCCGGTGAAAAAGGCGGCCCGATAAAAATTAGCGGTGGCCCATATAAGGCCTACTTGTGTCAGGTCCATTTAAGCCCACGACCCATACAAGATGTGCCAATTCGGCCCGTCAACGGCCCGTTAAAGATTTGACACCATTGCAGCCCATCATCAGTTCGAGCCCGTTAACAGCCCGCTATATATTTGGGCTCAATATCGGCCCGATGAGATTTCGGCCTGTTAACGGCCCATTTAATGGATGGGACAATTTTGAGATGTACATCTTTCGCCTTTTAGCGACCCATTTAAATGTTGGGCCAATTTCCACCCGATGTGTCTTTTCGACTGTTGACGGCCCATAAATCGATGGGCCATTTGTAGTCGGACCTGAGTTTGACCTTTTAGCAGCCTATTTAAGTGTTGGGCCAATTTACGGCTCGGTGTCACTTTCGACTGTTGACGGCCCATAAATCAGTTGGGCCATTTGTAGTCGAACACGAGTTTTGGCATTTTAGCGACCCATTTAAGTGTTGGGCCAATTCCGGCCTTGTGTGCCTTTCGCTGTTAACGGACCATAAATGAGTTGGGCCATTTGTAGTCGGACCTTAGTTTTGGCCTTTTAACGGCCCATGCCCTTCATGGTCCAATACCAGCCCGGTTTCTCTTCGGCTGCTAAAGGCCCACAACCTGATTGGGCCATTTACAATCTGACGACTTTCGGCCTCTTAGCGGCCCATGCTCTTCATGGTCGAAGACAAGCCCATTGTCTCTTCGGCCTGCTAAAGGCCTACTGATATAGTTGGGCCATATGTAGCCCAAACTTAGTAACGGCTCGTTAACGGCCCGTGAAATAAATTGGGGCCACTGTTGCCCGCTTCGATGTCGGCTCATTAACGAATCGGGAGGTAAGAGGGCCGACCATTAACTTTCGGCCTAGTAACGGCCCATTAACTTAATGGGCCCACTAAAGTTTGTACATGTCTTTAGGCCAAATTAGATAATTTGAGCCCATTACGACGAGCAATTATGCACAGGACCAAAAGCGATCAAGCAAAGGTGCGGCATCTGAGGAATAACGTTGCACATCCAAAGATATATTACAGGAAATTACATCCTTTGGGCAATCAAAGATTGATGCTAGTGCAAATAAATGAGCGAGAACCTAACCATCTACAATGTCACAATCGCAACCTCGTACAGATGATGCCCATAAGCATGTGGGCAAGTTCTTGCTGCTTTGCTACCTTGTCTCTGAAAACATTGATCGGTTGTTGTGTCGCATGCGACTCTGCACCTCTGATTCATCCACCATTTCCATCATTGCTTCATCCATTAATTGGTTCACAAACATACATTTATTCCGTTGCATTGAGACGGAGGATACTAAGCAGATTCAGATGGCGATTTTGGCGGGCTTGTATTATTGATAGTGGAGAGTGTCTCACCACCCTTTGCATCATAACATAAATTAGGACGGAACCAAACAGATTAATCATGAGTTATTGCCATATTACCTGGCCTAGATTTACTAGAAAGAAACAATGGGGTTGCCTTGCTGTTTTCGTAGTTTGTCTTCTTATCTTCAAAGACCTACACAAAATTAACACACTAGCATTGCTATCATTTGCCAAGTCAGATGATAGGAAAGCAACATTGACACAACAAACGTTTGGGCAACTAGCCTACACCAAATTAACACAATATGGCACAGCTATCATCAGCCAGGTAAGGTAGTACGAAAGCAACATTGACACAATGAATGAATGGGCAACGGAGAAGCACTACAATTCAAGAATGTGCGTGATATGAGATAGTACATTCATGCAACTCAAGATGCAAAACTACGAGCAGTTTTCCTTACAAAAATCAACATTGGCGCCTTTAACATTTTGCTACAACTAATTTTAGATCAGATAAAGGTTAGATTCACGCCGATTAACAAAATACATGTTGATGTAAAAATATAGTGATATACAACAGGTACTTACATCAGCATTGGAGCACAGAGAATTCCCGCAAGATATTTTCCTCGAATACAATCCCAATGGAGGAAGTCTTCTATCGTTTAACCTTATTTTCTAAAAGAGAGATGTGTAAGAAACATGTACAAAATATGATCAGAATGCTATAAAATTTCATGATGCGAGGATACGCACACGCTTCTTAGAATGGAGTTGACACTCTTTTGCTGGACTGGAGCGGACTAGTTCTTTGGCCATTGGAATCTGCTTATTATCAGTGGGAGTTGGGTTTCTCTGTGCTGGAGCAGTATCTATGAAAAATGGAGTTGGTTTATTATCTCCTGGCGTTTGGATCTTTTGCAAAGACCTGGTTTGTAACCCTTTAGATTCTAACATAGTCGTCTTCCCCTTGCATGCCTTATATAGAAGAATGGTGATTCAGTTATAAAACATGCTACAACAGAGATGGAATAGGTACTAAAGAATAGAAAGGTATGACATATTGACATATATTCCCTCCATCCGGAAATAAATGGATGGGTCTAGGCGTATTTTAGTTCTAGATACATCCAGTTTTATCCATTTCTGTGACATTTAATCCGGACGGAGGGAGTATGATGTAAGAGCTAGGGATACGACAGGACAACACACGAAAACAACAATGAAAAACCCACTGCAGAACCAAAGAAATCAAACCCTTGATATGAGATAGTACACTTATGAAGCTCGGGATGCAAAACTACCGGCAGTTTTCCTTACAAAAATCAACATTGTGGCCTTTAATCATACATTTTGCTACAACTAAATTTAGATCAGATAAAGGTTGGATTCACGCTGATTAACAAAATACATGCTGATGTAAAAATATAGTGATATACAACAAGTACTTACATCTACATTGGAGCACAGAGAATTCCTGCAAGATTTTTTCCTCATAAACGATACCATTGCAGAAATTCTTCTATCTGTTAAGCTTATTTTCTAAAAGAGAGATGGGTAAGAAACATGTAGAAAATATGATCGGCATGCTATAAAATTTCATGATGCAAGGATACGCACACGCTTCTTAGAATTGAGTTGACATATTTTTCTTTGGTGGAGCGGACTAGTTATTTGGCCACCGGAATCGCTTATTATCGTGAGGGAGTTGGGTTTCTCTGTCTTTGGAGCAGTATCTATAAAAAGCTGGAGTTGGTTTATTATCTCCTGGCGTTTGGATCTTTTGCAAAGGCCTTGTTTGTAACCTAGTCGTCTTCCCTTTGCATGCCTTGTATATAAGAATGGTGCTTTAATTATAAAACATGCGACAACAGAGAGATGGAATAGGTACTGAAGAATAGAAAGGCATGACATATTGACATGTATTCCCTCCATTCGGAAAAAATGGATGGGTCTAGGCGTATTTCAGTTCTAGATACATCCTTTTTTATCCATTTCGGCAACATGTAATCCAGACGGAGGGAATATGTGTAAGAGCTAGGGATACGACAGGACAACACAACAAAAAAACACTAGTTGAATGTAAAACTATATGCTAGCGGAATACATACAGAAATAACTAAGGCAACATACACGTGTATGATTGGGAAAATAAGATGGCATTGCAACAGAGCACTAGAACATCACTTCAATGTAAAAAAACATGGTATGGCGTATGATGAAGTACATCTTGATGAATAACAATGCATAAGATATTCAGAAGCATGATGTCCAAATTAAGCAGATGGCATTGCGATAGAGTAGAATGACAGTACTTGAATTTGAAAACATGTTATCATGAATGGAATAGGTACTGAAAAACAGGAAGGCATGAGATATTTACATGCATTATCAGCATGCTAAGCACATGGCATTGCAACAAAGTAGATACACTCCAGGACATTATATGCATGTTGTACCCATATCACAGACCAAGTTAGAGCAAGGACCTTGTGGGGTGAAGAGGATTCATCATCTTTCTGCAAGTCTTCTGAAGAACTACCTTCACATGTTCCATCATATTGGGTATCATTGACATAAGTTTATTGGACTTTACATTGCTCCGTGAGGTTCTTGTGGATATATCAGTGTGTGCAATTATATCTGACATGCATGGAAGACAACTAGTAGTTAGATTTATGTAATGAGTGCCTATAGGAGACGACATAAATAGTAGGACTGGGGTTAACTAGCAGCAACAGGTCTCATAAAATAAAGGGAGAACAAAGATGAAAGCTACATAATATGTATCATTTGTACTCGAGATTAACTAGATGGCACACAAAAGTATTAAAGAACAACATAGGTAATACTAGAAGTGGTATAATACTATAATCACCACTGTGGGATAGCATTGGTTGATGGATGATAACTATGGAACAAGCGTCACCTAAAGAACAAGTATCTTAGCTGAACTATGGAATAGCGTTAACTCCTGAACAAGACCCGTAAGAGATCAGCATGAATATACTGTGAAATGTGATGATCTATTTTCCATGCTTAGATGAATAACAAAGCCATAAATGTTGCACACAAGTAAGATGAGGGTACAACCTATCTGGCTGCCATCCATAGGAGTGAGCATCATGTGCTGACTTGTTGATGGCCGTGCAGTTGTTGTGGTTTTCCATGTCGGGCACGCGCATTCGATGCAGGGAACTATTGAGTGGGGACTATAGCTCCCTTATGGTGTATGCTTCCCTTGTTGGAGCAGCTGCGGTAAGGCGGAAGACGGTGTGTCTGAAGATGCAGATAACGCATAATGTTAAGAACGACTTATCTCTTTGATCTGAAGAAATACACTAAGAGATCAACAGCAAGGTACGAGAGTGGTCACACATCTGTTGACTGAAGACTAAATTGGGGTCACACGATTTTATTTTATTTTGGTATTGTCCGATCTCGCGGATGGCTTGATGGCCATCTTGTGCCTCCCGGTGACATGCTCGAATCTTCCCGAAGAGCCAGCGACCAATGGCGAGTAGCCTGCCTCCACCGTCCGTGGCCCGGCCAAAACCCCGCTCCCGCCCACCGCCTTTGTCATGGTTGCGCGCCCGGGCCAATCCACAAAGACTCGCCGTCATCCAGATCCGGCGGCGGCAGTACCTTCAACCCACACAACTCTAAGATAGCCATCTAAGCGCTGCTTCCGCGGCGAACTTGCGCCCCACACCCTTATGTTAGACACCAGCCAACCGGCATCCTAGGAGCTCCGTCGCCTCGAGGGGTGCTGCTTCCCATTGGGAATCAATTGGCCCAGAATAAAAGTTCAGACAACCGACGCCTAAATTAAGTGATTTGAGCTGAGGGTACGACCTATCTTGTGGCCCGGTGAAGTAGGCAGCTCCAGCTGCCGAGTCGGTGAACTGCTTGTGATTCTTGTGGCGACCGGTGGCGAGGAAAAGAGCAATGTCGCGGACGGTCGACAGCTACTGTGAGCGGCCTTGAGACTCTGGGCCGGACCTGAAGTTGGAGCCGCTCCGGCACCGTGAACAACGGCAGGGGTGAATCGGCTCCAGTACGGTTCACGCGGCCATCGTCGAGGCAGCACCAGCAGCACAGAGTAAGAGGCACACGACCCAGCGCACGACGGCAAATGGACAGCGTCTCCGTCATTAGGGAGGAGGGCGGCTGTGAAATTGGTGCGGTGGGGGCGCCATGGAGGTGGGGCTGAGGTTTCACGGCTCGGGAGAAGGGAGCTTCCTGGGGAGAAGGTGATTTGGCGCCCACGAGGTATGAAGGGGGGGGGGGAATTGGGAGGAGTGGAACCATGTCTTACTGGACGCATTTATGCGAAATGTGAGGGGAGTTATAGTTCTACCCTTGCCTATAGGCTTCTCGGCTTGGGTCTGTCTTGAGGGTCGGGGATAGTGGAGTAACTTTGCTTCTCCCCAAATAGTGGGCGGTGCGATTTGAGCGAGGAGGGCGTGTTTTGAACTATAGTGGGCGCGAGCGATTTGAGGCGAGGAGAGCGTGTTTTGAAATAGTGGGCGCCAAGCTATTTGAGCGAGGAGAGCATGTTTTGCCGACCATGGTTTATGAATATTCAGCACATGTCATTTCGGCCGAGGAGAAAGGCGCTTGGATGAACTTATGAACCTACCCTCGATGTACAACGGGCCAATTGATGTGTGTCCCACATAGGACGGTAATTTCACGTCTCCCATTTATTTGCTCGGGCGAATTCCACCGAGCAGAGAGGATGTTTAACGGTTCATTCAAATTTTGGGAGAACGAGCCTCCACGTCTACCTTACCAAGTCGATTCGAATCAAATTTTGAAATATTAGCTTGCAACTTCTTTTTTAGATGGAGAGATGATGCTCGGGAGTAATGTGTCTTTACATGCTTGTTGCTAGCGATTTACTATATGACAAATACTTGACCCACTCAAAAACGCGAATCAAACCCAAAATGAAATATCTCGATTCAATGAAATAGCTTGTTCAAGAGGGTCAAAATAGTGAACTAAATCCAAAATTGAACACCTCAATCGAGTAGCATGTTGTACAGTATTATAGTACTCCATGAACATGTTGAATGTCAAATTAATGAACTTGTTTGATATACGCATATATCCGTTCATGTGTGGATTGCACACAACATGTTCTCCAATTTAAATATTTGAATGCAAGTTTATATCGAAACATGGTTTATATCAGTCTTTGATGCATAAAACGCGACCTCCCCCTCTCCCGCACTCCTGTTCTCTCTCTCTCTCTCTCTCTCTCTCTCTCTCTCTCTCTCTCTCTCTCTCTCTCGGACAATCTTCAATTCTGTCGCACGGATCCGACACAAAAACCTTGTTGGTCCCTCTCCCTTTCTCTCCATCTCTCTCTCTCTCTCTCTCTCTCTCTATCTTTGTGGGTGTGTGTGTTGGGGGCGGGTTCTTTCTAGTTCGCATGCATATATACACCATCTATAGGTCTCTCTACACTATGTATGATACTCTAGCTAGTCCAAGCTAGATATCTTGGGTGCACTCATCGTACGCACACAAATTCCTTGGCTCTTTGCCCGTAACTCCCTCATGCACCACTATGTCGTCTCGGAGCTCTTCCCCCCTCTCTCAAACTCTCCATCCACCCGGGTCACACATACACATGCATATCTCACTCGCACTCGATAGGCCCATATAAAACTCTATCTCTCTCCCTCGTTCTCTCTCCATCTCACACGCACACAACACAATCTCATGCCCAGCTAGCCAAGTATGATGGTCTCTCACTCAATTGTAGGCACACGCAGTCCCCCCTATATGTATATGACTAGCTAATCTTAGTCTCCATCACAAACATGTGCATGGTCTATCTCGATTTCTCTCGGGGCATCTTTCTATCGCACACGCTCTCCCTCGATCTCCCACCCATATAGTCCCCTCACGATCTCGAGGGGATCTCTCTATCACAAACACACCCTCTCTCCCTCCCCGTTCGTCCATGCCATCCATGTGTCCCTCTCGACCTTTTTTCCTTGTTGGCCAGACCTCTATTGGACATGTGCTACAGGGGTGTCTCTCTCCGTTGCAAACAATCACACACTAGCTATCTTTGTGTATCTCCTCGCCTCGCTTTTCCATCTAGGAGATGCATGCGTGATATGTTCGCATAAGAAACGAAAAAACACACACTCTCTCTAATTTATCGTTTGTTGTCACTTTATCTTTCACACATATACTCTTTTTGCACACTTACTCATTCTCCTTCACACGCACTTGATCTGTCTCGACTGAGGCACTCTCCTCGGTCCATAGCATATAGATTTATTGAAAAGTCAAACATCACAAAGTTTGACCATGTATGCGTGGAGAAAAAGAATTACATCTAGTCTGACAAACATATACCATTAGATTCACCATGAGATGTAGTTTTGTATGATGTATCTTTGGTATTGTAGATATAAATAACATTTGCGTAAACCTGATCAAAGTTTCCAAAGTTTGACTTCTAAAAATTTACATACCTTTGCATTATCGGCCGGATGGAATATCTCTTTCCCCTCTCAGCTATCTCGACGCACCACTCAGCCTTATCGGGGCTCCTCAATCTCTCTCAAACTTTATTGGTCAGTTTGGTTGTTGACCTAACCCTCATGCCTTGATGGCCGGTCTTGCTGGTGTGGACGTGAGATGTAAAATATTTCTGCTGGCCAGGCTTGTGTAGTCTTTGAAGCGTTTGGTTCATGCCCGGCGAACAAAGCATCAACGTCCATCAATCAATCCATGCATCAATTATTTAATGCTAATATCCAGCCATGTTCTTTGTTAGCCTCGTGGCCGCCACGACCGAACACGGCCGAGCTTTGAAATCGATCGCTGGGCGAGCTACTTGCGATGTCTGGAGTTCGGCCGAGGCTATTTAAAGTGCAAGGAACCCGGGCCAAAGCGGGCTTTCTTTTCATAGGGTAGCAACCAAACAAGCGTGCATGAAATCCAGCCACAACCCAGGCCAGGCAAAAGATGCTCGGGGCCTTAAGCTAAAAGCGGCCTTATATCTCCCTGGTTCACACATACACATGTCTCGCTCGCGCTATACATATAGACCAATCGAACACTCTCCGCCGTTGTTCTCTCTCCATGTGACACACACCCCCCCTAAGTACCATAATCCATCACTCCATCATAGGCTCTGCTTGGGTCCATGGGTTAGAGTTAGTTTGGGTTAGTTTGGAGTCAACTAACCCAAAAAGATCCAAACAGGAGGGTTAGTTTGGGTTAGATGCATCTAACCCATCCAAAAAAACTAACCCATCCAAGAGGTGCTTATTTGGGTTAGTTCTTCTCAGGACCACTAATAAACACTTTTTCTCTCGCTCTCCCTGTAGTAGATCCCTCCCCACTTCCACGAAGCTTCTCGTCCTCTCCCTCCTCCCTCTCTCGCACCGCCTGTGAAGGTGCCTCAACAGTATCCGCGCTCCATCTGACCCTGCCATCCAAACATCTCTTTACTTAGAGTTAGTTCAGGGTTAGTTCAGGGTTAAAATCTAACTCTAACCTCTAACTGAGTTAGAGTATCCAAACAGGGCCATAGGCGCAAGCACCCCCCCTCCTAAGTATGATTATCTCTTACTAGCCATCGAGGAACACACGTATTGTCTCCTTCCATCCATCGTCTATCTCGATATCTCTCGAGGCATCTTCTATCGCGCACACACCTTGTCACTCGATCTCCCACCCATGTAGTCCCATCCACGATCTCCGGGGGATCTCTCTATGACAAACATACACTCTCTCCTCCCCATGTCTGCATTTTCTCCGTCGTCTCTCTCGACCTCTCTCCCTTGTTTGTCGGACCCCTCTTGGCCACGTGCTAGGGGTCTTGCTCTCTCGGTTCCAAACAACCACACACTATCTCCTCACCTTGCCTCCGTTGTCGAAGATGCATGTGTGATATGTTTGCATAAGACACGCACGCTTTTTCTCTACTTTTATCGTGTGTTCTCCATGTCTCTTTCACACACGCACACACACACACACTTTTTTCACTCTCTCTCTCTCTCTCTCTCTCTCTCTAGTTAGGGACTCTGTCACGTCCATAAGCATATGGATGTTTTGAAAAGTCAAACCCCAGAAAAGTTTGACCAGGTATATGTGTAGAAAAACATTTACATATGGAACGATCATTAGATTCATCACAACATGTACTTACTTGATATTATCATTTATCTTTGGTATTGTAGATATAAGTAATTTATTTATAAACTTGGTCAAAGTTTCAAAAGTTTGACTTAAAAAAAATGTTGGAACTACATTATCGAACGGAGGGAGTAGCTCTTTCTCTCTCTCTCTGCTATCTCTCACGGACCTCCCCTCTCACTCGAACTCTCGATACCGACGGATTATCGCTCCTTTGTGTCGGTATAGCTCCGTATATTGTTTAGTTGACGGTCAACTAATCCACATGCTGCCTTGTCATTTCGTGTTACTGTATCTTCGTGTCTTTGGCCCATGTGGTAGTGGGTGAAAATAAGTAAACCAGAGGGCCATCGACACGCCGGTGAAGTAAACAAAGTTGAAACCACTCGGTAGCACCCTTGCGCTAGTAAATTGAGGCGCGTGAGGACAAACTTCTTGTGCGTGAAGGACGCCTTTTCAAGCGCACAATTCACCTGCTTGCACGGCGGAATGCATGAAGGGCCTTTTCGCGCACACCCAACACACAACACACACCAGCCTGCGTGTACACCGACGCCGCCACGGTTGAGATGAACGGCGAGGCAGCCAACAAGTGGAGGCGGCTCGAGCCAAAACCGCATCCGGCGAGCACAGACTTCATCGGCCTCCACGATGACATCTTTGCTCGTCATCATCGGCCTCCTCCCCACCAAATCTGCCGTGCGGACTGCCCTGCTCTCCCGGCGTTGGTGCCCCCTCTGGCACTGCGTCCCCCTCAACCTCACCGTCGACAGCTGCCTCTGCGACGGGGATTGCAAACGCATGGCCGCAGTCTCCAAGATCCTTTCATCGCACCTGGGCGGCCAGACGCCTTGACATCCGCATGTTCGGTACCAACTGCAAGGTCCAACCCAAGTTCGACGAGTGGTTCTTATCCCCGCCCTAGATCAGCTCGAGGAGCTCAGCTTTGAAGTTGGGCGATGTAAGCTCTCTGCCGCTGTCCGCACTCCGCCTCACGCCACCCGCTGCAGCCCGACTTCAGCTCCTGCTATCTTCCCCAGATTAATGCCGCGCCCGCCCTTCTTCTCCCTCAACTCAAGCAGCTCGACCTCTTCGACGTTGTCATCTCGAAGAAGGCTATGTTGCACCTGCTCCACAGTTGTACTGCGCTCGAGTACCTTCGTCTTGAGCAGATCCACGGGTCCATTAGCCTCCACATCACCTCGATGAATCTCCGATGGATTTATGTGTCTTGCTGGCCCCGCAACAAGACATCAATTGGGAAGAGATCATTCCAGTTGTTCCATGTTATGGTCATTGAGAATGCGCCTTTCCTCGAGAGATTGCTTGTATCGGATCTAGAATGTCCAACAAAAATCAGGGTCATTGACGCGCCAAAATTGACAGCATTGGTGTACTCATCTGCCAAATTCTCCGAACTCTTTATTGGATCTGTAATCGTTCAGGTACAGCACTCATCTTCTTCTCCGTCTTCTTGAAATTCACATTTTTTAATTTCTTCTTGATGTATTTACGACCGTCTTCCAAAAAATGATTCCCACCGACTTGGCCCGGTCCATGCGCATACGGTGAAGATCTTAGCACTAAAATCTATCGGCCCCAATCTGGATCAAGTTGTTGGATTCCTTACATGCTTTCCATGCACGGAGAAGCTACTCATCGAGGTGAAACTTATTTCCTATAAGTAAATGGTAATCACAACGTAGCTCAATTTTTTCGTAATTTTCCCAAATTACGATGACAAGTGTAGTGTTCAAAACTGCATCTACGCACTGCACCGAAAGAAATGTTTTTAGTATTTTTTATCACATGATCACCTGCATCATTTTTATGCTTTACTACTATAGTAGCCTAGGCTAGTCATAGTGGAAAGTAACTTAGACTACTCCAGTAACTCTATGGTTACCCTAAGAGCAAGTACTACCTCCGTCCTGGTTTACTCTTCCAATTTTGTAGTATCAAAATTTGACCATAGATTTAATTGACAAAATGTTAATGCATGTCACTAAGAACTATATCGTTGGATTAAGTATTTGAACATAATTTCAAATGGTGTAATTTTTAGTGACATGCATTGGCATTTTCTTAGGTAAATATATGGTCAAAATTTTATACTAAATACGAGGTAGTATTCCCTCCGTCCCAAAATTCTTGTCTTACATTTGTTTAGATACGGATGTATCTAATAGTAAAATGTAACTAGATACATCCGTATTTAGACAAATTTAAGACAAGAATTTTGGGACGGAGGGAGTACAAAAGTGGGCTATGTAGGCCAAAACATGTGCCAAATTAACTTGTGATGCATTTGGCATCGATGCCCCTCCATTGCTCACCTGGTGCCCCAATCTGGATCACCTACTTTGCTCCGGTGCCAAATTAAGTCACGCAATGAAAAAACACTGTGTGGGAGAGAGAGAGGACTGAGGCAATAAAAAACACTTGTTTGGGAGAGTGAGAGGCTGGTGTAGTTGGTTTGATTGATTTGTTTATACATGTGGGTGCATGTGCAGTGGTGCCAACTCTCTCACATCGCGAGAGCGGTGCCAAAATCTTTTGATTTGACATCGATGCGTATTATGTGGCATACTTTTGCGAAATATGTCATCGGCCACATAGTGGAAGGCAACAGAAAGAGAGAGAGAGAGAGAGAGAGAGAGAGAGAGGGAGAGAGAGAGAGAGAGTGAAAAAATATCACTAGCCAGCAAACCCTATCGTATGAACGAATGATATTGGTACCTCTTGATGACACGACAATCTTATGCAGCCAGCTGCTCTAAAATGTTCTCTTCTTTTGCGGATAAAAAAGACCCGAAAGTGAAAAATGTGCTGCACTATAACAATCTCATCGAATGCCTTGATCTCCATCTTACGAAATTGATTTGATCGACTCTTTGAGGCAGCACATCCGAGATTAAATTGGCGAGTTCTTTGTTCGGAGGCAAGTGTGCTCAAGGTAATGAGGTTTGGCGTTCTCTGGCGCAACAATGAATGGCGTCTTGATCACCGCATAGCGTCTAAGAATAAATGACAAAGTCTCGGCAGAAGCTGAATTTGTTTTTGAAACATCAAGTGGCGAGAGACTGAAACTTATTTTCCCATTAGTGACTTGTCGTAGGGTGGATTTTAGTTTGTACGATAATGCTGCATCCACCTAAAGTAACAAAAGTTCTTACGTAAACTTCCTAGTAATTCCCTCTTCGTAGGTGCACCATTACTCTAACATTTGTAATATCAGTTTGAAACTTGTAATATTGCCGTGTCCTATTCCTGCGTTTTCAAAATCCTACGAATCAAACAGGTCCTGAGTTGGTGATGATGTTGTGCCTCCCATCTTTCACCAATAGCCAGCGGATCTAGATCTGACGCATACAAACCAAGCTTCTCCATTTTTGCAAAAAGATACCCGCACTTGTTCCCTATTTACAAACAACTCCTTGTCTCTCACAATCAGCCTTATCTCCTCCCCACCACATCTAGAAGGCCATGGAAAAATCTGGCGCGATGGCGCTTTGGAGCAAATCCACCCCCAATCTTGGTGTTCGGTGCAATGCACGGGCATCTACGCATGGGAAATTATGTCGAGCAGGGCTAGTTGTAAGAAGGCTAGCTCTACAGCCATGATGATAGTGACTGCAGACGGTGAGGCTGACTATGGTATGCGAACCACGGCGCCTATACTCAGTGTCATCTCCGGTACAGGTCTTGTCACTTCACTGTGAGGAGCAGCACGTAATAATTTGACCAACGGGTAGTACAGTGCTAGTACTCCTACTACTACATTGGTAGTAATACTACTAGTACTAGTAGCACCACCATCTGGATTTAGGAGTACTACCACGTCCATCTTGATTTTAGTATTTGACTAGCAATATCTAGTAATGCATGTCACAAAAAATGTACTACTCCCTCTGTAAATAAATACATGGTGTTTTATTCCTATCGGCGAGCGTCGGTGTCAAAATCGGCGGATCTCGGGTAGGGGGTCCCGAACTGTGCGTCTAGGCGGATGGTAACAGGAGACAAGGGACACGATGTTTTACCCAGGTTCGGGCCCTCTTGATGGAGGTAAAACCCTATGTCCTGCTTGATTAATATTGATGATGTGTGTTACAAGAGTGGATCTACCACGAGATCAAAGAGGCTAAACCCTAGAAGCTAGCCTATGGTATGATTGTTGTTCGTCCTATGGACTACATCCGTCCGGTTTATATACGCTTAGGAGAGGGCTAGGGTTACACAAAGTCGGTTACAAAGGTAGGAGATCTACATATCCGTATCGCCAAGCTTGCCTTCCACGCCAAGGAAAGTCCCATCCGGACACGGGACAAAGTCTTCAATCTTCTATCTTCATAGTCTTGGAGTCCGGCCAATGATGATAGTTCGGCTATCCGGACACCCCCTAGTCCGGAACTCCTCAAGAGCCCCGAACCGGGCTTCAGACGACGAGTCCGGGCGCAGATATTGTCTTCGGCGTTGCAAGCGGGTTCTCCTTCAAACTTCATGTTCCCGTCGAATAGTGTCCGGCTTCCTTATAAATGTTGCGCTCCTTGGCTTCTACGCCCAATAATGGCCTTTCTTCCACGTGTCGTGCAGAATGCGAAAGGCTGGGGTATTTTTACATTTTACCCCTAGCCGTGAACGAGCCGCCTATAAGAGAGGCGAGGATCTAGATCCAGCTCACACCATCCTCCATCCGCAAGTTCTCATCGAAGCGCCTCTGACAAAAATCCATTCCATCATGGATAGCCGACGCGGCTCCTCCTCTTGCGCTCCCAGCCCTAAGCCAGGAGATTGGGGAGATGCTCAGTTCCACACAGCGAGCTAGTGGCACTCCAAACCGAGGGATATCTTCCCCCAACTTTCATGGTTCCGGTTCGAGCCGGACTAGCCACCTACAAGGGTGGAAAGCGGTGAGAGGCGTCCCCAACCCTTCCAAAGGGGAGCGGGTATGCTTTGTCCCCTATCTAATAAGGGGACTCGGATTTCCCATACATCCGCTTTCTCCGGGCTCCTAGAGTTCTACGGACTCCAGCTTCACCACCTCACGCCCGCCTCCATTTTGCACATCGCGGGCTTCGTAGCTCTTTGCGAGCTGTTCTTGGGCATCGAGCCCCATTTTGCGCTGTGGAAGAGATTGTTTTGTCTCGTACCCCGTTCTCATGATGGGTTGATATATCAAGTGGGCGGAGCCAAAATATGGCGCATCGCCGGGACCGGATATCTATCCGGCACCCCGAAGAAGGCGTCCAAGACCGGGCCTTGAATGGTTCTACATGGAGGACGCCCCTCTGCGGATCCAGTTCGGATCGGCCTCCCGGAGTTCAACAATGCTCCCTTGAAGAAAGCGCCTGAGTTGGCGCCCATGAGCCCTCAACGGGAAGATGATAGGAGCTTCCATTATCGATGGGCCGGATTAGGTTCTTGGCCCACTCGGATTGACCATGATTGGAGTCATGGCCACGTGCATTATGCGAGGGTGCAGCCACTCCAATATAGGGGCCACCCTATGTGGGATTTCAACGGGAAGATGATGCCACCCGTCATGGTCGCAAAGGGCCAGGCTCGGCAGCCGATCCGCAAAGATCCTGTCCGGCTTGTACAAGGGAGAGGAGGAGGACTTCCTCGCGCGAATCCGTTGAATGGATTTTCTATGAATAACCCTCGGAGCTGGGTAAGCGGATGTTCATCTACCCGATCCATACTTTTAAAGTCAAGTATCTTACTCTGTGATTTCGACGCAGAGCTGCGCCGGGGCGTGAGGGCATCTGAAGCCTAACTCCACAGCCCGAGGATCCGGAGCGATCCCTTGATCCGACCTCCAAGAGGATCCGGACATAAAGGTGGAGCTGATTGACGGGTGTTCCACCAACGTAGCATAGACAATGCCCTAGTCGCCATTACGGTGACTACCCCGGTTTGTTTCCGGCCTCCCGGTGACTACTACGACCGAGGTCTTGACACCATCATTTGATCCGCGCTCAATTCGACCATCCCATACCGATGGTGCATCGCAGAGGTGCCTTTAAAGGCGGGAAGCCGAACCAGCGGCGGCCGACCAACAAGGGTCGATCCGGCCCGGCAGGCGGAAGAGGAGTGCGACGAACCGAACGTCGCTGCAGCGATGCGAAGCACCGCTATTTTTAAGGGAAGGATCCCGGAGGTATATTAATGCTCATAACTTTTCCAGAAGAGCGCCACGGACAAAGGTCCGGAGAGGTTGCCAATCAAGCCTCCGCCAGCCATGCTCCAACGCATGGTCCGGAGGGGAGGCAAATACAAGGCATGAGCGGACGCTCCTCCGACGGAGGATGCCGACAGACCGCCCGCCACCCGGTCCGAGGTGGAGAGCGCCATGAATCACAAAGGCGTCGCCGGACAGTTCTTCGTGACGCGTGTTTCTCCCGGAGGCGTTAAATGCCTTTGATGCGGAAGCAGCGCACCTCCGTGCCGCTCAAGATGGGTTAACCAGAGCCACGGGCGGTATGTGAAAGACATACGGGTGAGTAATTTTAATAGTTATATATGCCAGTAGCCCCGAGACTTAAAATAGTTGAAATAACTGATTTAAGGATCAATTATTATGCTTGAGGATCTTACGGAGAAGAATACCCATCTGTCCTGTGAGCTCCAAGAGTGCAAGGCCCAACTTGAGGTCAAGATCGCCGCCACAGAGGGAGCCACAGAGACCCCCACTGGTAAGATGTACTTTGAAAAGATAATTATTTAACAAAGTGCATCGTGAATCTGACAATAATATTGCAGAGGGCGCCGGACTAGATCCGGACAAGCAACAGCTACTGCGTCAGCTAAAGGCCGGCGAGAGGGTGCTTATGAAGGTGCAGCAGGAGAAACAAGCTCCAAGATGCCCACACCCAGCGAGGAGAAGAGCTGAAAGGTGTTCGGGCCCAGCTGTCTGCCTCCGTGAAGGAGAATCGGCCGCGGCATTTATAGTAAGTGCTTGAACAAATTCCTTTGAAAAGAAGAATTCGTGAGGAAGTCGATTGACGTAAATATGTCTTTAGGTGTGTGCTCACAGTGTCGCCTGCTGAAGAAATGCCTGGTCAACGGGTGACCAACTTCCGAGCTGGTGCAATTGCTCGAACGTGTTCGGTAGGCGATGAGTGGCGTCGTTCATGCTTTATGGCCATCCGCCTCCCTACCCGAGGGCCTTGGTGAGCTTGGCTGAGAAGCTTCAGGAGCACGGCAACGCCTCCGTTTGTGGAAGATATCGGCCTGCCGTCAGGCGCCGAGGAGGCTGGGCCATGGTGAAGACACGTTACCCGAAGGTCGACCCAAACCACATGGCCGAGGTCGGACTGCGGGGCCCGATGGGAAGGAGATCCTGTGAGCTTGATGTACGGCCAAGTAGAATCGGCGAAATATTCCCAACATGACCGTAAATTAGACAGCCTGTTAGATGGGATTGAGGAGGAGTACAATCAATCGGTTTGACGATGTAATTTGAAATGACATGTAAAATGCCTTCTAGCCGGATTGTAGATCGTTTGTCTTTCTTGGACCGTTTCGCTTCAACCTCGGGACCCAACAGTCCGAGTGTGTCCGAATACCCTTAGGGTTATAAAAGAACCGGGGCATGCATGGAGACAAGGCGTCGGGGTCATAATTGCTTTATCACACAAGTGCCCAACTAGTTATGTTATATTACATGGTTACTAAGAAACATCTTCCAGGGAGAATAGTTCCGTTAAGGGTTCCTTTCCCTGGGAGGCATGCCCTAAAGTGCAATGCCGGACTGCGAAAATAGCAGAAAAAGCATCTGAGGGCAGATAAATAAGTAAGTAATAAATCATCTTTCAAGTCACCGACCGAATATTCTCTTAAGAACGCTAGCTTTCGGCTTCACCCAGTCTGAGGTACAGATCCGGCTGACCGGCAAGAGTAATCGCAGAGGTGCTCCCTTTACCTCCTAGCCGAACAATCGGGAACATAGGGGTAAGCACAGGAGCCAGGCAACCCAGGTTGGCCAAAACTTAAGTCATATTGATGCATACAATGGTGAATAAAAGGTACATGCGGAAGTATGACACATGTATTGGGCATGAAGCCCGTATGAATAAGCTTCATGAAGAAGCCCCAGTATAATGAGTGCCAGGAGCACATCAAGTGTGTGCGAACAAAGCGCAAATTAGCCTATAAAAGGTATTGAAAAAAAGTGGGAAGAAGGAGGGGGACAAGAGACAGTAAAAAAAATAAAAAGGTGGACGGTGGGGAGTGAGACGAACTCGGAGTCCGGCGTTAGGCGTAGAATCTTCGGAGACGGGCTGCGTTCCATGGGTTCAGCTCGAGTCGGTTGTCAGATGCGTTACGTGAGACGGTATGCTCCGCCCGGTCAGACTTGGTCGATGATAAAGGACCTTCCCACTTGGGCTTAAGTTTGTACTTTTCTTGTCCGTGAGCGTAGAACAAGTTCGCCAACATTGTAAGTTTTGGCCCGTGCTTCTCTGCTTTGATATCTTGAGCCTGCTGCTAATAAAATGCGGAACGAGCCTTTGCCACATCCGCTCCTCCTCTAAGGCATCCAAACTGTCCTGCCGATCCAACTCGGCTTCTCTTTCTTCGTACATGCGCACGAGGTGAGTCATGAATTATATCGCAGGCGTAACTGCCTCTGCGCGTATACCATGAAAATGGTGTGAATCCAGATGAGTTCGGTTTGGCGTGGTCCGCATCCCCGAGCACGGAGTCGAGCTCCTCTCGCGATGCGTGTTAGATTCCTTGTGGGACCGCACTAGTCTGGGTTTGATGCCGCTCATGATTAGACCATTTGCTCGCTCGACTTGACCGTTAGTTTGGGGGTGATAAACTGAAGCGTAATCGATCTTGATGCCCATGTTGCAATCCTGCCCGTTGCATCGCGATTGTTTATAATATCGTTGAGAGGTACTTCGGAGGCCACCGTTATTGAACACTCTTGGAAGTAGTGTCGCAGCTTCCGGGATGCCATGAACACCGCATACGCTATCTTTTGATAATGTGGGTACCGGGATTTGCATGGAGTTAGAACAGTGGATACATGGTACCTTTGGTTTTTGAAGTGGGAATCTGTGCCCTTACATTTCTCGTTCAACGACGAAATCTTGTCGACAACTTGATGTGTTGCTGCGATATATAATAACATAGGTTCGCCCAGTTGGTCGCGGCCGAGCCGGATTTGTTGCCGATGGCCTTTATTTCTTAGAGTCCGGTGTGGCAGCATCCGTCCATTCGAAATGTTCGGTGCGCGGAGGAGGCGGTAGAGGGGCAGAGCCTTTTCTCCCAAACGGGAGATGAAGCGAATTAAGGCCGCTACGCATCCGGTTAGTTTTTGTATCTGCTTGAGGTATTTTGGAATATCCAATTGTGACAGAGCTCGGATTTTGGCCGGGTTTGCTTCAATTCCTCTACGGATCTGATGAAGCCCAAGAGCTTTCCTAGGTACGTCAAGACGCATTTTTCCCGGATTGAGCTTAATGTCATATGCTCGGAGGTTGTCGAATGTCACCCTCAAGTCTTCTACTAGAGCTCCGACGTGTTTGGTCTTGACGACCACATCGTCTCGTATGCCTCTCTTGTTTTGCCTATCCGGTAGCGGACATGTTTGAATCATGCGCTGATATGTTGTGCCGGCGTTTTTGAGTCCGGAGGGCATTGTGTTGAAGCAGAATGGCCCATATGGAGTAATGAATGCCGTCGCGGCCTGATCTTTCTCCGCCATCTTGATCTGATGGTATCTGGAGTATGCGTCGTGGAAGCACAATGAATCGTGCCCTGCGGTAGCATCGATGATTTGGTCGATGCGAGGGAGGGGGAAAGGGTCCTTTGGACAGGCCTTGTTAAGGTCTTTAAAATCGACGCAGAGGCGCCGGGATTTGTCCTTTTTTGGTACCATTACTAGATTGGCTAGCCAGTCCGGATGTTTTATATCTCTGATGAATCCGGCTTCTAAGAGTTTGGCTAGCTCCTCTCCCATTGCGTGTCTTTTGGGTTCGGAAAATCGCCGAAGAGCTTGTTTGACTGGCTTGAATCCTTTTAGGATATTTAGGCTGTTGCCAGCCTGCGTGGGATTCCTGGCATGTCTGAAGGGTGCCAGGCAAAGATGTCCCAATTTTCCCGAAGGAATTCTCGTAGTGCGGCTTCGACATCAGGACTTAATTGTGCCCCAATGGAGGCCGTCTTTGTGGGGTCCGTTGGATGGACCTGAATTTTGACTATTTCGTCTGCTGGTTTAAAAGAGGTGGACTTGGACCTCTTATCGAGTATCACATCGTCCCTATCCACCGTGGAGCGCAGCGTAGTTAGTTCCTCTGCCGCTAGAGCTTCGGACAATGCCTCTAGGGCCAGTGCGGCTGTCTTATTTTTAGCGCGGAGTGTTGTATCTGGATCACTGGCGAGAGTGATTATCCCATTGGGTCCGGACATTTTGAGCTTCATGTACCCGTAGTGGGGTATAGCTTGGAAGATTGTGAATGCCTCTCGCCCTAACAAAGCGTGATATCCGCTGCCGAATGGGGCCACTTGAAACGTGACCTCCTCGGACCTGTAATTGTCCGGTGAGCGAACACTACATTTAGTGTGATTTTTCTGTGCAGCGTACTTCTCGACTAGGGATTATCCCTCCTGAAGGTTGTCTTTGCTTCGCTCAATGCGGCTCGATCAAGTTCCATTTTGTGAAGGGTTTCCTCATAGATGAGGTTTAATCCGCTGCCGCCATCCATGAGTACCTTAGTAAGACGAAAACCGTCCACTATCGGACTAAGGACCAATGCGCTGGTGCTCTAGCTGTTCGGAATTTAGGTTCGTCATTTGGCGTTGAAGGTGATATAGGTGTCGCTCCATGGATTTGTTGTTGCTACTTGGTAGACTTGGCGAGGCTGG
This sequence comes from Aegilops bicornis, assembly GCA_021605145.1. NCBI lineage: Eukaryota > Viridiplantae > Streptophyta > Magnoliopsida > Poales > Poaceae > Aegilops > Aegilops bicornis. The sequence continues at coordinate 364,851,687 of CM038673.1, read as the reverse complement.
ATTGTTCGTTTCCGCATGTTATTTGATGCGAAAGTCTCAAGACTGTTAATACCGTCTTTGGTACTGCTGGGTTGGTTGCCGGGGCTAAAAAGCCTACGCCACTTTTGGCCACTGCCGTAGTATCCAACACGCTCGCAGGGTGTGTGTTGGAGTGGCGCCCTCCGTACTGTGGATTTTGCAGGGTCCGTTGAGCCACCCCTCCAGTACGGTTCCGTACCCCTTAGGGGGTTTTTGCTTTTTGGTTTTTAACTCAGGTGCTTGAGTATGAAGCACCCTTTTATTTCGGACTGGGTTTGTATTCAGGGCCGGATTGTCCCAAAACCTAGTTTCGGTTTTCCAGGCATTCTCCATTGCGCAATATTTTTGTACGATGGTCGCTAGGTCGGTGAGGCGTGAAACTTCACGACGACTGATGGCGTTTATGATTCCCTTGTCCGTGCAATTGTTGCAGAAGATTGAAATCGCACTTTCTTCACGGCAGTCCTTTATCTTGTTCATAACCAGGAGGAATCTGGCCCGAGAATGATGTCTTTGTTTCATCGGGCTTTGCCGTATTTGAGATAGATCGCTTATGTTTGGGTGGCGGGTGGAATTAAGTTCGAACCCCGCCCGGTCCGAGGCTCAAAGGCCAAGAAGCTTCCGGATTCGGAAGCTTGGTTTGCTGGCGCTTTCCAACAAATCTGGTCCGATGCGACTTTAGGTTCGAGATTTGATTAGCGTCCGTCCCTCCGCGGGAATCCGGCATGGAGGGATCCGGAATCCGGACATAGTTGGATTTTAACATGGAAGAAGAGTCGATGCATTGTTCCTCTACCACGACAACGTGGTGGGTAACCTGGCGAGAGTTAATTTCTCTCAGATCGGTTTTAAGCCCAATCTGATCGTAGTCGGTAGCGACTCCCAGGGCGGCGATGCGATCCAAGAGCTCGTTCACGGAGGAGAGCTCAATCGGATCTAGCTGCTCGGCGAATTCCCCTAGCTGACGTGAAGATCGCTTTTAATGACTTGAGAGGTCATTGTCGGGCCGTGGCGAACAGTGATCATGAGAAACCGCCTAGTCGGATAGTTCGGCGGCCAAAGCTCCCTTAATGACGGCGCCGTCTTTAAATACGGGAAAAGGCATCCTTCCCGATGGTGACGGCACAGAGGAACTCTCAATGAAAGCACCAATGTCGGTGTCAAACCGGCGGATCTCGAGTAGGGGGTCCCGAACTGTGCGTCTAAGGCGGATGGTAACAGGAGACAAGGGATATGATGTTTTACCAGGTTGGGCCCTCTTGATGGAGGTAAAACCCTACGTCATGCTTGATTAATATTGATGATGTGTGTTACAAGAGTGGATCTACCACGAGATCAAAGAGGCTAAACCCTAGAAGCTAGCCTATGGTATGATTGTTGTTAGATCCTATGGACTACAGCCGTCCGGTTTATATAGGCACCGGAGAGGGCTAGGGTTACACAAAGTTGGTTACAAAGGTAGGAGATCTACATATCCGTATCGCCAAGCTTGCCTTCCACGCCAAGGAAAGTCCCATCCGGACACGGGACGAAGTCTTCAATCTTCTATCTTCATATTCTTGGAGTCCAGCCGATGATGATAGTTCGGCTATCCGGACACCCCTAGTCCGGAACTCCCTCAGCGAGAGAACTTAATGTTTTTTCCTAACTAGAGTACTAATAGGATTACATGCAATGAACTAAACACTGCATGTCAGTCTCAAGTCATTGAAAGCATGCACGGCCCACATCTCTCATTGGTTGATATGTCACGAAATAAGAAACAAGGAGGGAGTTAATGCACCGTGCCTAAGTGTTTTGGGATTATTTGGTTTTCGTAAGGTGACTTACACAACATTTTTGTTTACATGCATTAACATTTTATTAGTTAGATCAAAGGTCAAAACTTGGCGCAAAATGCAAAGGGGACCAATAAACTAGTAAACATCAAACTTCTCTCGTTTGGCCACAACTAGAGATCCGGTGAGATGACTATACTGCACCGGCACGGAGGGGGACGCAGCTTCATTGACTTACGGCAACTGCCTTTGGGTGAATGACACGTGGGCCCGGGGGTGGCTGGCCCACCTATCATACAGCCAAAGGCAGGTGCAGTAGAGGGCCGAGGAGTAGTATGACTAGAAGAAGCTAGACCCATGGAGGCGATGAGCGCGAGCATCCGCCGGCTATGCTGTGATGGTCCCTGACGCCGCCTGCGGCGGCACCGAGGAACGATCTCGGGTAGTATCGCTTGAGGCCGCCCGGTGAGGGGCCGCTTGGACGACAACCGTCTCCTTGTTCGACGAGGTCCTTGTCGGTTTCTCGACAAGTTCACCGTCATCAAGAAGCTCATGGGCGACTTTGGCGTAAGCCTCCAGCCCGACGCACCGGGCTCTGCGATGCCCGCCACCTCAACGGCCACTATGGTGACAACCTCTTCGACGACCTTGGTGGCCCTGCATTGCCGCCCGTCGCGCGGAGAATGTCCACCTCGAGGTCGCTGGCCGCCAGCTCGGGCGCAGCAAGACACCATCAACATAATCACCCACGCCTTACGCGCAAATCGTCCACAAGGACTACTACATGCAAGAGGAGGATGATAGGACGTTGGCCTTCTTGGACCGCAGGGCAACCTTGGACGGCACTGTTTAGAAGCACGTTGAGCTCGCCGCCAACGCCGCTGCTCCTCACACGTCAGTTGGTGACCCGACGCACTAGGGCGTGAAGATGTCGTTGATGGATCCGTATGTATTTTTATCTTTCCGTCAAATCCATGTAGTAGTATATGATACTACAGTAATTATCTTACCTTTCGCATCAACTTCATAATTTTTGTACGTACTCCATGCATGAACGGCGCCAGAACCAAACTTCTCATTACTCTAGGAAAAATCGTTATTTTCTATCTATCGGTCGCGCCGTGGAGCAGAACCAAAATTTACAAGTTACGAGTTCAAAAGGACAAGCCTGCCGTGTTCGCGTTGCACCCCCACACGGTTGGTCCGGCACGGCGCTGAAGCGGGAATGCGTGTGGTGTTGCATTTTCACTTACAAGTGGGACCACAGTTGAGCAAACCGACTATCGGCAAACCACCACCCCGCCCACCGCGCGATGGCTGAGAAAATAGGAGGGAGAAGAGATGGTTGTAGCAGGGACTCCAAGAAAATTGGTGTCGGATGGGACTCGTGTGGGTGGCGTGTGCGTCTTGCTAGACGTGAATGCTAGTTATGGCCCATGCCACCCCACTATATCGAGCCTATATCGAGTGCGTAGAACAAATTTCCTGCAGTCCGTGCTCAGCCCTCCTCTATCTCTCTTCTCAGCCGGCCAATGAGGACCTTGTGAGCCCATCTTTTGTTTGCTCACATGCGGTCCCACATGTCGGTGAAAACGCAAGCGGACCCATCGAACTCGCACATCTTTCACCTCGACGTACTGGTGATGAAAAACAAATCCAAGAAATATCTTCGGTGGCCGCTTTTGGAGTTACTCAAGAGTAGTAAGATTCTATTTACAGTTTAACCCAAGATGCACATCTCGTGGCTTCAACTACCACTCTATTTTCTTTCATGACACGACATGGATGCTTTGGATGTCCCACGTGTCGGCAAAAGGAGGAAGAACCCGACCAAATCTTGGTTGTGCTCTCGAATTAGACTAGTTGTGCTAACTTAAAAATTTATTGTGTACTCCTCCGTTCCAAAATACTTGACTTCCATTTGTCCAAAAATGGATGTACCTGTATACTAAAACATGTCTAGATACATATATATTTTGACAAATAGAAGGCATGTATTGTGCAGCGGAGGGAGTAGAATGGATGCAAGTTTTTGTATTGGGAAGAAGAGTACATCCATATATTGATAGAGCGCAATTTAGTAGATGTTCTATCACTTTTAGCTAGCACAGAGGCTAGAGATGAGATTAGTGCACTTGTTGATACTCCTACTAGAATAGAGGCTAGACATGAGACTAGATGCGAGGAGGCAACGTCTACTTCTTTACACTCGAGGAAGAAAGAAGCACGCAAGATCGAGCCTCCGCAGATCAACAATGAATGCATCGAGAAGGCACTAATCCAACTTACAGGAGTAGTAAAATTTATTCTTGTGGTTCTTGTTTTCTTTGGTGTTGCTTTTCTAGTCAAAATTATCATTGGAGTTCATGCAAAATGGAGGTCCGTTTGGGGTCGTGCGTTGGAGTTGGCCTTACAAGTGGGGCCGCAGCTAAGGAATCCGAGTATCGGCAAACCCCCACCTCACCCGCCGCGCGATGGCTGAAGTTAGAGAAACGACGAGGTTGAAGAGATTGCTCTAGCACGGACTCCAAGAAATAATATGGTGTCAGATGGAAGTCGTGCTGGTTGCGTGTGTCGTACTCCTGGACGTGAATGCTTGTTCTGGCCCATGCCACCCTACTACTCCTACTACTTACTCCTACTATATAGTACTAGTATCGAGGATTCGAGGTGATGGTTACGTACAACGAACACATTAACATATGGCTACAGAAAACACCCGCCCGACGCTGAAGCATGTGAAGCTAGTACAAATAGTGTACTACTATTGTTGATTGGCCTCATCCAATAACCTGTTGCAATGCACGTACAATTATGTATTCGGAAAATATTTTTTTGCCTCGTCGGACCACTCACTCAGAGAAGCGACTCGAAAGCCATTCATAAACTTAGTAAGTTTATCACATGCATATCATTTTATTACATACAACAGGTCATCAACCCACATCGACAACGAGGATACATTATAAATACTAAGTTTTCACCACACAACAAATAACAAGCAATGAAATGAACTTCAACTCAACCATTCCTCGGCGTTGGAAATGCTTGCTTTGAACCACAAGTGATTCTCTGGGATGGCCATCCATTATCGATCTGGAGACCAACGAAGGACTGATCATCCAGGCTGAAGCGGCCTACTATATTAGTACCAGGGTAGGGAACCACCCAAATGTCCGAGGTATAGACACAGTTGCTTCTCATAAATGGTAGTAACTTTGTGTCAACAGCAGTTGGATCGCCTTTCACCATCATTGGATAGTTTTGTCCAAGGAAGAGCAAGTTTTCTCCAAGACTATCAATTCTGTACCAGGGAGAAGGAGTTGGAGCTAGCACACTAGTATCCATCCCCAATACCATGCAACGGGTGTTGGAATAGGTCCGGAGAGTGCGACCATGGGAGACTACACCGGGTTCGTTAGCAGAACATCATCGATGGGCTGTATACACACAAGAAGAGGTGATCCATCGGAATTAGTTGCCAGGCGCCAAAGAGTATATGGGTGCTGCTCGTCCTCATGCTCGTGATCATCACCATCGTCATCTCCCCCTTGGTTATAATTTTTTTTAAGTATAGGTGGTGGAATGTTCACAGGACCTTGGAAACACAAGAAGAAGGTTAATTAGTAAAGGGAAACTTGCTAACCCGCATGCATGTGGATGAAAGAATTATAATTATGGTGGAAGACAAACGTACAGAAACTACGAGGATGCCATGCAAAAACAGTGCCACGAGTGGTGGCAGCAAACACAAGGCCCTCGTATTGAATTGCATCACAGTACTCATCCGTGTACAGAAACTGATTTTTGAGCAATATCCGTCGAGTCTAACCACCAAGGACGGCAACAAGCTTGTCGAAGATAGCAACAACTTCATAGTTGTTGTAATTCCAAGAGCAGTTGGGAACTCGACAAATTGCTATCTTCCGTAGAAGACAGTCACCATGATTGTATTTGAATGTGCGTACAATACCGGTGTGCTCAACCTCTAGGCGGTCTCTTTGAGATTTTTGGAAGTGGAACCCGGTCACGGGTGTACACATTCACAAGTTCCCACTTTCAGTTGGACCCAATGTAAACAACCCAATCTCCATTTGCGCTTTGCCCAAGCCTTGCCCTCAAGCGATGGCATCTTAACATCATACGTATCATTATCAAGCGGCATCAACTTGCACAGGGCGAGGCCTCCGTCGTGCCGGCGCCAGTCATCAGGGTCACGGTGAAGAAGATATGGGAGATCAAACCGCTCCTTGACTCTTGGGTTCCTTTTAATGATGTTATTAGTTGAGTCGTGAATGGGCTTGAACGAACCTGCCATGCTAGCCGAGGTGATGACGTCGCACCGATCAATGAGTTCCTCCACCGCGTCATCTTTCTGACCGGGGCAAGAATAACGGGGTCGTTTCCAGCCTGTTCCCTCCATGGAGAAGACGATCGAACAATGGCAGAAGAAAGGGTGAAGGGCTAAAGGAAAATGGAGGAGGGAGAGGAAGAGCGCCGCGACAATGATTCCAAATCGAGAGGAAAGGCGAAGAGTCGGTGGGCCGGTTGCCCGGTTGCCACAGTTCACGAAGGCGCCCGTCCTACATGTCCGTTCGTAAATACTCCTACTACTACCGTCATCTCACCGATATGTTGGAGCAGGACCACATGTCAACGAAACATGATGTGTAATTTCTCTGCAAAATGCGATCTGGCCGCGTTGGCTCGAGGTGCCGCATTAGTTATCGACCTTTATTTTTTTAATGGCGTGCCGTTCAGTTTTGAAGCACAACTAACCTGCACTGCATACACGGAGAAAATATAAACTACTCTACCACTACTCCACCTCCAAAGACTAGTAGTATAAAAAGATATATAGGCTGGAGCTTGATTGCTTTCTTGCCAAGGGCTGCCCACTTGCTTCTCACACTACCACCCTCTCTCCGAGATCTAAAAAAAGCGGCCCCTTTCTCCCTCCTCACCGGTGGTCACAGATCCGCGGGGAAGAAAAAGGACGTCTGGCGTTGACGCCTTTTCGTCGTCGGCGAGTGAGGTCACGCACTGACGACAAGGCCGTCCTCTCAGACCTAGCACCCGCGCTGGATGGCCTCCGTCCCCAAGCTTGCTGTCATAGTGTGTGCGGAGGACGAGGACCACGAGCGAAGCCACTTCCCGCCGACCCTCAGGTATGCTACCTCTTTTCGAACCATACCCTTGTTATATTGCCCCATCTGCCACGTCGTTGCATGTGGATCTTTTTCCACTCCACCATCTTCCCAATTTGCTATCCTCTTTCTGCTTGCCACGCTTGAGACAAAAACCATAATTTGCACTATTAAAGGAAACCCTACTTCATGCAGACTAATCCATATGCAGGTTGAATAAGGAAAGGAAGGGAGACTGTACTGTCCAAGAGAGTAGGCATTGAACCCGCATCTAGGTTGAAAAGGGGAAAATCAATAGCTAAGGAACTAGTCTCGTGTCTCTTGGTTGAAGAAGGGTAGAAAGGCATGACAACGCAATAGAGAATGACCAGGTCGATCGGTTTGTTGTCCTCACATAGGAAGAAGGTGGCTAAAGAGAACAAAAATGGGACGTAATCCACATATGATGCCTGGATATTTGTTGCTCTAGGCAACCATACCTCCCTCACCACTCTGCGTCCGTGGAGGTACATCGTACTGGTGCGCCCACTGTCCGAATGGGCCTCCCATGCTCTTATTGCCACTTTTTTGCTATTAGTATAATGCCAGCAGTCAAGTCAAGCAATGCTACTGCTAAAGTGATGCCACATTTAACTAATGCCGCTCTCAGTCTAATGCCACCGATAAATTTAAGCAATGCCATTTAATGTCACTGGATTATTTTAGGGTTAGCTGTTGATTGTGGATATATTAAAGATTTTTCAGCTAAGGCATTCTAATGTTGTTGCACAGCCAGTATACCAACGATGAAACTTGTTACTACCTTCAGATTTTGCATTGTTAATGCTTATAGATTACATACCTCACTTTCATGAGATAAGTTAATTTTTTTTGCAATGTCACCAAAATGCCAAGGCGCTGATGTCATTTTATTTTGGTTAAACTACACAGCCAATTATGAAGACAAGAGGAAAGGTCAAGAGTGGGCACCTCCTCCTCTGGCTGTTCTCTTGATTCGTTCGATCAAGTTTTTATGTTTGATCGATTATCAAGATTGGGATAGCAATTTTTAAGGTCCCCCCGAGTTCGAAATGATATTTACCTTGGAGGTACATGGTCTGCAATTTTTTATCTTGTCATTAGTTAATAATGCTAGTTACCTTCAGACTTTTGTATTTGGTTTAATGCTCATGCACAGCTAGTATACCAATCTTTGAAACTTGTTACCTTTACATTTTGTATTGTTAATTCTTATATAAACCTTCTAGTGCTAGAGTTTATTGAAATCTGTTCAGTAAAACCATTGTACTTTACCCTGTAATAAACTAACTACTCTCTTTGTTGCACTAGCCCTTTGGATTAGTGTATATTTGTAGTATTCGAATGGTGTTGCATTAGCGTATGGACATAAATAATGTGTGGCATTCTTTCCCAGATATGTGCTCAAGAAAACTAATACCTGTTTTTCTAAATAATAGACGTTTGGTTACTTTAAATTGAAACGCGAAAACGTCTTATATTAAGGAACAGAGGGTGTAAAGTTCATTCAAATTATCCCGGTAAAGCTAGTCACACCTTTGTTAAAATTAATGTTCATTATGTTATCAGAGGAGGTCTGTATGTTTGTCTATAATGCCTGTCGACTACATACCTGGCATCATGATGTAATGTTAAGTCATTTCCTTTTATGCGAGTGTCACTTTGAATTGTCAAGGCGGTGATGGCATTTTATTTTAGTAGAACTGCACAAAATTTGCTTAAAAGAAGAGGAAAGGTCAGTAATGGCTCAGTTTTTCAGAAAAAACTATGTATGCCTTCCTGACATCAGCCGTTGTTGCTTTATTTATTCCTTCAAATAGGTGGTTAGAAACAGTCTTGCTACCTTTTCCCATTAAGAAATTGAAATGCTTATATTTGTGAGTCTATGCTTCAACTAGTGCCACTTTTATAGTAATCACACTTTCAATATCTATGCAAGCAGGGATGCTCGATTTTAGTGGAACTGCACAAAAAGTCCAACTGGTTCAACATTATGAGCATGTTTTTTTTCCAAACCTTTATATCCAATTGGTGGCACTATGAGTTGTTCATTACGAAGGTACATGGTTTGCTACTATCTTGCTATTCTTTTTGTACTGTCATTAGTTAGTAATACTAGTGGTTTGCATGTGAATTTATTGGCAGGGTGGACCTACATTGGAGGTGCGGGGACAGGATTCAATGATTGGATGCTCAATTTCGGTTGTATCGATTTCACCTCTTCCATCACTCCGAACATGGTGTGGTATATGTTTACCGGTGCTTGATATTTGTGCAGACGAGATGTACGCCCATTGCTATTTGGCAAACAAACAAAGTGTCCGCATTTTGGTTGAACTGCACAAGAGAATAGTATAGTCATCGCATGCGATTGCCATTTGAAAATAGACACAAAGATTGGATAGTCACTTCATGGACTGTAGAAAAGTAGTATTGTACTATTTACTGGCCAACACTAGGTGCTTCATTGCTTTGGTCTGATTATACAATGGGCATCATTTTGCCTACATTAAAGTTTGTATTCCGAAAATATTCTCGCGGTGTGATCGAGAGAAGACCAAATCATATTGAAGTGGATGTTCCTCCATTATGTGTGGTTCATTCTCATGGTTCCAGCTGTTGGTGAAACCACTTACGTTTGCAAGAGGAATTGTAGGTTTCACAAAAAAATTTGTCTTTCAGTCTGTACTGAATGTTGTCCAAGAGAAGCATCCATGTTAGTAGGAAGAACAATTGTTTTTCCTAGATCTTTGCTTTTGGAGCTACATATTTGTATATGATCTGTGAATCATTGAGATGCATTAACATGTTGATCTTATGTATGGGAATCGTACTAGTTAGTTTTAGTTGCGACGCAAGATCTGAAGTGGCTGATCTTTGCTTTTGGAGCTACATATTTGTATATGATCTGTGAATCATTGAGATGCATTAACAGTTACTTATTTCTGTTCGCTCAGTGTTTACAAGTTACTAATCGATCACTAGCTAGCCTACAAATGCGCTCCTGGCAGTTTTATTTGCGACGCAAGATGCGAAGTGGCAGTTTTTTGAATAAAAATGCCTACCTCTGAAGAAACTGGCAAGCTACACTATCGATCCTACATGGATAAAAATTCCTACCTCTGAAGAAACTGACAAGCTACACTATCGATCCTACACGGATAAATAGCACATCACGCACGTACTACCTCCATTCCGGTTTGCAAGGCTCAATTCAAGAAACGACCTACTCGATCCTATACGAATAAATAGCGGATCACGCACGTACTAGTACCTCCTTTCCAGTTTGCAGGGCTTAATTCAAACCTCTCACCAACCAAGGTACTCCCTTCGTCCAGGTTTATTAGTCCCATGAGCAAAGCAGCAAGACCAAGGCATGGCAATAATTAATGGCATGCAGAAGTTTAAGCCTAATTAATTCCAGCGATTTAAGTGGCTGCATGCGTGCCCTCGGCTGCGACTCGTTGCATGCTGCTTCGCGTACTGCCTGCGAGCAATTCTGAGTGCCTGCATGCAGCCGACCATAATTAAGGCAGCTAACTGATGCAAAAAAATATGCTTTAATTGTTGCGGGCTTTTTAAATCCGTGGAATCATTATTGACAAGGAGGGAGATGATTCGAGTGCACTCGTTTGACCGCCATGCCGGCGTGCGACCCAGACGGGATGGGACGACACATTCATAATTTCATTTTCTCTAGTTTCCCCACGGCAAGCTGGTGCGCTAAGCCATTATGCATTGAATTCCGATGACCGTCGCGCTACCTTACCCCTATAAGTATTGTTTCCTGGCCTTCTCCGGTGCCACCGTGACCCAACTCGCCATATCCTCATAAGCCCCCACCGGCCCGACGTCGCTCGCCACATCCGCCATGCCCCCGCTCGTCCGCGGTAGGCGACACCGGAGGCGGTCACCGCCGGAACTAGTGTTCGGTTTTTCACCGGAAGGCAGACGGAGGGAGGAGGCATTTTATCTGTCTTTAGATGGCAATGAGGAGATCGAGGAGTTGTTGGAGCGCGACCGCATGGCGGAGGAGCAAGAGTTGTTGGAGCGCGACCGCCTGGCGGAGGAGCAGCGTAACACCGATTTGCGCCGCCAGCGGGACCTGGAGCAGCAGCAGCAACCGACACTCGAAGTCGCGAGCAGAGCGCCCGCAATCGGGCCGACTAAATGGAGGCGGTGCCCGGCAAATAGCCACAGAGGCTGTCGGACGCATGCCGCGTTCTTGATGCCGATTTTTACTACCATCTCGTCAAGTGGGTTTCCGGCTTGGAAGCAAGCTTGATTGGACCACGCCCGGCATGGAAAGGGCCAGCAGCGCGAGCAACGTGCCCTATCTCACCTCTTGCAAGTCCGGCGGCGCGGGGCCGCGGTGCCGGGCGTTTAGCGTGTACCACATATGGCGGCGGCATCGTCTAGTTAGCTAAGAGTAAGTTAGTACTTATGCGCTACTAGAGTATTAGTGGGAGTAGATAGTTAACTTGGCTATGATGGTTGTCAGCGTGGAAGTTCGATTACTCTATATGTGGATCGGACACATTACTTTCCTATGAATGTTGAACTTTCCGTTTGAACGTATGGAATGGGCTGTTATTTTTTTAAATGGGTTGTATTTGTCCTCCACGGGTTTAGAGGCTGACTTGTGGGCCTAGCAAGTTGACGCGTACACAATTAGGAGATGATTGTACGTGGAGAGGATGACATCAGGGACCCGCCAAGGTCATGGCGATGCATGCAAGCAAGTGCCTCCTTATTTCAAGCCAATGAAAAATGGCTCCTCCTAGTGGATTTCGACATCTGGGTCCCATGCCATTGTCAACGTAGTCAATAAGCGAGAGAATTGCACAATGAGCGGTGACACCGGGGACCCGACAGCTCGCCCGATTATTTTTGTTTTGGGTTAATTTGATAAATGCCACTCCAAATCTGGTGTATCCGAGAAATGCCACTGCAATTTCCAAACTTTGAAAAATTCCATTTCATGCCATTTCTACTGGCATTTTTCGAAGTCTGGAGTGGCGTTTTTCAAAGTTTGCAAACTGCAGTGGCGTTTTTCAAAGTTTGCAAAAATTGCAATGGCATTTTTCAAAGTTTGGAAATTGCAGTGGCATTTTTATGAATCGCCATAATTGGAGTGGCATTTATCTAATTTGTTTTTGAGGCCAGGCGGGGTGTCAACTGGGCTGTGCGGGACACTCTGGCCTGTCTAGACAGCCTTTTCTTTTATGTTTACCACACACCAGCCCAGTAGTTTTTTTTTCTTTATGAAAATGGCTAGCCCGGTTTTTTTGTGATTTGTCAAGTAAGTCGCTTTATCAGGCCTGTTGGGCTGCAAATCTTTCAAGACGAGCAGAGCTTCATTCGGCTGGCCGAGAAAATGGCCTATCAGTAATGAGAAATGGGTTGTACATTTTTAAAACACATCAAACCGGCAATTAGTTTCAAATGTATTTTTTTTCATTTCGAGATTTTAAATTGCATTCATTTTTATGCGTGGACAATGTATTGGATTTTATATTGATATACATTTATTTTTAAAATCAGTCTAAATGTGACTCGAAATTTCGAGATTAAAACAATTCAGACCGCACCGACATATGCAAAATTTCGTATAATTTCTTAACCGTGGCCACAATATGGGATGTAATGCTAACAAAAAGAATACGGGCTGCAAAAAAAACCCTAAGAATTAGCAAATGGGATGTAAGTTATTTGAAATAATGGCAGATGGGTTGTATGCTGTTTTCCACAGATTTGAGGCTTTCCACAGATGGCATGTATACTGTTGGATGTCCATCCAACGGCCGTCGTGCTTCTTCAATCTCTGCTCTTCCTGCTCTAGCCGCTCAAACAAGCGCCGGCGGGACTGTCCGCTCCCTCCTCCCATGACCGGCTGTGTTGCCTTGAGCCTCACCGCCCCACCGTACTCCCATTGCTGGCCTAGCCATCCCTCTACTCACCCTAGTCCCACACCTGTTGTTATTCTCCGGTGATGGCAGACGAACCAGTAAACCCTCGTACAGCCGTACTCCCCTCCGTGTGGGAAACAACTGCCGAGTCTTCCGTGCCTCCATGTTGTTCCCTTCCTAGGCCTCGCCGCCGTCCACCGCCCTGGTGCTCTCGGCGTGGCATGGTCAACGTGGTCAACGACCGACATGCATCTGAAGTGGACTCTACGTGGAGAGGCTGACAGCTGGGTCCACGGCCGCACGCAAGGAAATGCCTCCTTATTACGCGCAAAATAATGATTCCTCCACCTGACAACTAGGACACACCGAAAGGGCCTCTGTATTTCGCGAAAAAAACGTTACCGCCGCTGACAGCTCGGACCCACCAGCTATATCTTCGCATGCAAGGAAGTGCCTCCTTATTACGCACAAAAAAATGAATACTCCCCCTGCTAGCTGGGACCCAGTATAGTGGGCCTACTAAGTTGACGGGGACAAAGGGCTTTGTCAACTTAGTCAATATACTGCGATTCTAGCTCAAATGACCGTGCGATGTCCATCCAACGGTCGTGGTGCTTCTTCAACCTCTGGTCTTCTTGCTCCGGCCGCCCAAAGCAGCGCCCGGTCGTGCCGCTGATCCTGCCTCCCGTGGCCGGGCTGTGCTGCCATGAGGCCTCACCGCCCCATACTACTCCCACACCGCTGGCGTGCCATCCCTCCACTCCACTCACCCACACCCCTGTTATTCTGCGGCGGCAAGCGTGCCGCCGAACCAGTGAACCCTCGTACTCCTCTCTGCGTGGGCATCCACTGCCCGCGTCTTCCCGGCTCCGTCGTCCCTTCCTAGGCCTCGCCGTCGTCCACCGCCATGGTGCTCTCGGCCGCGGCGTGGTCAATGTGGTCAACGACGAATTCCATCGGAAGAATCATGCGTGGAGAGGCCGACAATGGGTCCATGTCAGCCGCAAGGAAGTGCCTCCTTATTATGCGGAAAATAATTATTCCTCCACCTGACAGCAGGGACCCACCGGACGGGCCACCAGTATTTCCCAAAAAAACGTTTGCCCTTGACTGCTGGGACCCACCTGACGGGCCACCGTATTTCACGAAAAAAATGTTCCCCTGCTGTTAGCTTGGACCCACCGGAAGTGCCTCCTTATTACGCTCAAAAAAAATGAATACCCCCTGCTAGCTGGGACCCACCTTGGTGGGAGGCTGACTTGTGGGCCTACTAAGTTGACGGGGACGGAGGGCTTTGTCAACTTAGTCAATATACACGATTCTACCTCTAGTAACTGTACGATGTCCATCCAACGGCCGTAGTGCTTCTTCAACCTCTGGTCTTCTTGCTCCAGCCGCCCAAAGCAGCGCCGGTCGTGCCGCATGCTCCTGCCTCCCGTGGCCGAATGTCAGCCGCGAGGCCTCACCACCCTACTATTCCCACCGCTGGTCGAGGCCTGCGGTGACGGCTCTCACACCGCAGCCGAACTAGTGAACCTCAGACTCATCTCCGCTGGGCTTCCACTGCCGCGTCTTCCCCGGCTCCCCGTCGTCCCCTTCCTAGGCCTCGCCATCTACCACCGCCCTGGTGCTCTCGGCGCGGCGTGGTCAACGTGGTCAAGGAACGACTTCCATCAGACGTGGACTGCACGTGGAGAGGCTGACAGCTGGGTCCATGGCCGCAACAAGGAAGTAACTCCTTATTACGCGGAAAATAATTATTCCTCCACCTGACAGCGGGGACCCACCGGACGGGCCACCGTATTTCATGAAAAAAAGTTTCTCCACGACTCACGGGACCCACCTGGCTACATCTTCGCATGCAAGGAAGTGCGTTCGGGCAAAAAATGATTCGCCCCACATTGCTGGGACCCACCAGCTACATCTTCGCACGCAAGGAAGTGTGTCCGCAAAAAAAGCGATTCGACCCCACGGTATTGGGACCCACCGGCTACATCTTCGCATCGTAAGGAAGTGCGTCCGGGCAAAAAACAAAGCGATTCGCCCCACATTGCTGGGACCCTGACTACATCTTCTCAGGCAAGGAAGTGCCTGACAGTCGGGACCCACCTGGTCGAAGCGTACGTAGCGTTGTCATTCTGGTCGCGAACGTGTACGTACATACATACTGGTGGATGTAGAGGCGTGCACGTGTCATAGTAGAGGCGCGCACGTAGCATGTACACATACGTACAACGGCCAGGGTGCAAGAAAGAAAATACGGCCATGTATGTGTACATACGGCGGGATCTCGAACGCCTACTAGCGCATACGTACGGCGAGGGCTCGTGTACATGGCTGGGTCGGAACGGAGAAACAGCGTCGTCGTCGTGTTCATGGGGAGACAACGGCATGCGTCGTGTTCATGGGGAGGCAACGAAATGCGTCGTGTTCATCGAGAGGCAACGGAACGCGTGGGAGCCAACCGACTGGGTCGGAACGGAACGCGTGGTCGTGTTCATCGGGAGGGCTTGGACGGAATAGGCGATGGAAACGAGGCCTGGCGTACCGCTGGCGGAGGAAGCGGACCTCCTACGTTCGAACGGAGTCCTGTTGATCGGGAGGGGTGTGGCGTCTTGCAAAATGGAGGAAGCGGACCTCCCTACGGTCGAGCAGGGGTCCTGTTGATCGGGAGGTGTGGCGTGCCGCCAAGAACGGATTTAAACGGACCTCCTACGGTCGAAACGGGGGTCCTGTTGATCAGAAGGGGTGTGGCGTACCGCAAAACGGACGAAACAGACCTCCTAGGGTCGAAACGGGGGTCATGTTCATCGGGAAGGGTGTGGCGTACAACAGGACTCCACGGGATACTGTTCATCTCCACCGTCGACCTCCTCCAGCCTCCACGGGCTACCTCGACCTCCTCCAGCCTCCACGGGCACCTGTTCATCCAGCCACCATCGCGTGCTACTCCACCGCTCTTTGTTCAACCACCCCTCCACGGGCACCCCTCCACCGTCTCACTGTTCATCCGACCCTCCACACCACGGGGTCTGTTCAACCACCCCTCCACGAGCACCCCTCCACCGTCTACTATTCATCCAGCCCTCCACCACACCACGAGTCCTGTTCATCCAGAGGCAACGCCACCGCTCCTTTATTCATCCAACCCTCCCCCCTGCAACACTCACTGTTCATCCCAGAGGCAGCATCGATCGGCTTGATCGGCAGCGATGGCGAAGAATCGCTTCGATCGGGTTCGATTAACAGCCATCATTCGATCGCTCGGGTTCGATGTCGTAACTGCGGTTACTGTCGCTTTCGGGTTGATTAGAGCCCAACGCCTCGCTTCGGGTTCGATTAGAGCCAACGCCTCGCATGTGTACGAGAGAAACGCGCATCGCTCGGCCCCCGACCTCCCACCGTAACCGGCAACTCCCTGAAATTTTCCTCCCCCTCGCTTCTACCACGGTGTTTTTCGTCATGGACGGCCCAAAGAATGTCATGCAGATGCGTCTCTGGCCCGCCCAGGATGAAAAACCCTTTTTCTGTCACGATTTTTTGTCATAGAAGTAGGAGCCCACGACATCTATGATGATACCAGGTTTTGTCACAATTATCGTCATAGAAGTGTCATATGTATGACAGAAAAAAAATTCGTTCGGCCCAAAATGTCAGGGATGTGTCTTTTTTTTGTAGTGTAGGCTGCGACATTCTGTAGCAAGGGATGTGGATCTGGCGGGGAGGAACACCACAGGCCTCATCTAAAAACTCAGGGGAGTGGGGCGACGGTATGGGAATCGCTGGTTAACCTGAACTTTATTATCTAAGCTAGGTGGAATGGGCAGACCGGTAGGGGTTGGCGGCGGCACCGGCGGTGGTCGTGAGCTAGGGTTTGAGGGGGGAGGGGGCCGGGTGGGGGACTGTGGAGGGGGTGGTGGTGTTTAAGGATACGCTGTGGCTACTGAAAATTTTAGTAATGGTGGGTGGAGATGGTGGTGGACGAGGGAGGGCGACGGTTCAAATGGCTCGGCTACTGCAATTTTACTATAAGGTCGGTGCTGGAGGAGTGTGGGCGACGGTTGAAGTATGACGGCTACTAAAATTTGGGTAAAGGAATTGATGCGGGGCGGGAGTGCCCAAGATCGCGCATGGTCCAATAATAATATGCGTGTATGATAATAAGGAAAAGTGCCAGAACCGCCAATTTTTGCAACGCTCAAGGCGGGTAGTTTGTTTTATATTTCTAGCTAGTTGTTCTATCGCACACGGTTCGTCCTAATTTCTAAATAAACTACCCGCCTTTAGCTTGTGCAGGTGGTGATTTTACAGCGCACTTGCATCGCACACGGTTAAGCCAGTACCTCCACCCTTTACTCGCGCTTGCGCAGTTGTGGTGATTTTACAGCTCACTTGCATCGCACTTGGTTGAGCCAGTACCTCCACCTTTCTCGCGCTTGCACAGTCGTCGTGATTCATAGCGCACTTGCATCGCACACGGTTAAGACATTATACCCGTGTCCGTTGAGCGTCATCATAGTCTTTGTAGCAAAAAAAGGTTAGAGAGGGTCAGAAGACAGCCACACCAGCATGTGGCACAAATATATATGAGTGAAAAGTGTGGTCTGTGATGTTCAAAATTCCAATGCAGAACTTTGACCGCGCGGGCCCACGGTTGGGTGCGTCGTCAAAGATCGATGAGAGGGGCCAGAAGTCAAGAACCACCTAGAAGTGGCCAAATATATGTAGGAATATTGGGTGTGATGTTTAAAACTTTAAATACACAATGCACAACTTTGGTGGCACCTGCCTCACAAACCTGAAAGCACCCTTGGATATATCTATAATGACATAATGTCATAGCTAGCTACGATGCTTGACCCACCACCTCCCACTTCGTGTCATGGGGGCGGATGCACATAATGATACTTTGGTCATACATGCATGTCGCCATGACCTACCATAAGACGGACCAATGAATCTATCATTTGATCAAATGACAACTGTTGTTGTCGATAAACTGCTTGGGCTAATAGATTGAACCATCATAAAAATCGCACGAGAGGGACCACAAAACCAGCACCTCTTGCATGCGGCCCAAAATGATGTATGTTGGAAGGGGTGATGTGCGTTTACAATATAGAATAATATACAATTTAGATGTGGTGCCTACCTCTCAATACAGACAACAACCGTGAAGGCAAGGTAGTTAAGGATGAGATACACCGGGTACGATGTAGGTCGAACCCAGCAATCCGAGCATGTGGGAGGGAATCCTGACAACGCGTGAGCTCGAGCTTTGGTTTGAACGACAGGTGACGGTGACCGGCCGTAACACGAAATAGGAGGAATCCATTCATGGCCAACACATACCCCTCGTTATCGATCAAAGGGATGATATATATACACTCGGGGAGCCCACGGATATGCGTGTCGTTGCAAAAAACCGCACAAGGGAGATGTGGTCGATCAGAAGACCCCGTATACATTGCATGCAGCCCGAAAATATGTATGGGTACAGTGGTGTATGATGTGTTTAAATCCCGAATGCACAACTTTGATGGGCCACCAACTACATTACAAACCGAACACCGTACCCGACTCCAAGCCTGGTTCAATACGTACGATGTTGGTTTCCCAACTTCGAGGCGGGTCGTCCACGCATGCGCTCAAACTTTATTTGGTCTAACATCGCACACATATCAATAGGAAACCATCATGGTCAAACCCTTCTCGTTGTTCGGTCAAAGGGATAGATTGTGTGGGCTCCCCTCATTGTCGGTAAAGGATTATATATATATATATATATATATATATATATATATATATATATATATATATATATATATATATATATATAGACACCTCGGGGAGCCCACAGATATGTGCAACGTCGATAAACCGCACAAGGGAGACATGCTCGATCAGAACACCCTAACCCCTATACCCTGCATGCGACCTAAAAAAGGTTTATAATCGCCATGATAGGTCCTATAGAGTCAATCATTCTTTAATTATTTTAGAGGAAAAAATAACAATAAAAACATAGTCTACAAATTAGCAAAACAAGGGTACCAAGGTTTATATAATCGCCATGACACGGTCATTATAGAGATAAATGAAGCTTGAGATGTGCAACTTCCCACCGGGTCACCCATCCTTGGACTACTCTAGCCCGAGCACGCTTAACTTGTGCGCTCTATTCGACTAGGCTAGCGGATGGGAAGCAGTCCCTTGCTGATAGGAATTGCCTCCTTGACTTTAAGGCATTTCACACTGGTCATCCTATGGGACCTACTCCCTCCTATCACACACATTTGTGCTTTTAGAAACTGTGTGTGATATTTACATGGCCGGTGTGTCGCCGCCTAGCCTTCAATGAGCACTGACACTGGTAGCGGGAAAACGATGGGAGAAGAGGCGGGAAACCGATGAGAGGAGTGGCGGGAAACAATAGCATGTTTAGAAAACTTAGTAGAGAATGAAGCGTGAGCTAGCACGACGCATGCGCATAGTGCTTACCCATGTACTGCATGTGCCGTCGAAAGGGCTGAGGGTTGTCGTTCGATCTGGGAGCATCCAACGGTGCAAACGTATGATCCGTGGGGTTTGGGTTTTGGCCAATCAGAACGCATGACTCAGATCAGGTGCGCAGCAAGGGGGGAATCAACCACGGTTTGGTAGGCACACGACTTTCGTGAGTGAACTGTGTGTTATTTGAAAACATTTCTTGAGAAGAATCTCGGTTTTTAAATCCCCGTAAATCCAAAACTCACCCAAAAATCGTGAAACTTGGCATGGTGTCACGACATGGCACATATATGTCCAGGATTTTTTTCGTCCATTTTGGCACAAGTTTTATTACAAGCCTCTTACAAACTGGAGCTTCTCTCAAAGAAGCCTCGTGGTTCTGATAGGGAAACGTGTCCCCCTTGTGGGCAAAACAATAATCACTGCCTCTTTTCACCTTGTATTTTCTTCTACGGGCAACATGGAACGACAGGATATCCGTGCTGAAATTTAAACTTATTCAGGGTTCGTTTGGCCTTTTTATACACTAATTGAGTTTCCTAGGCATTTAATGTCCATAATTCAAAGCTGAACTTCAAATACATGCTCTAGTTCACCAAAATGGCTAGAAAAATTATACATGTGTCCTTGGGTGCATGTTTAGGTCCCATGCCAGGAATGGGAACGAATTACAACCATACTGGTATCCTGGCTCGTCCTCAAACATTTGGAATCTTGGTTTTAAATCCCCGTAAATCCTAAACTCACCAAAAAGTCATGAACGTTGGCATGGTGTCATGTCATGGCACATATATCTCGTGGTAAAAACATTGTCCAATTTGGGTCAAGCTTTATTACAAACCTCTTACAAACCGAAGCTTCTCTCAAAGAAGCTTTGTGGTTCCGATAGGGAAATGTGTTCCCCTTGTGGGCGAAACGTAATCACTGCCTCTTTTCGCCTTGTATTTTCTTCTACGGGCAACATGGAACGACAAGATATCCATGCTGAAAATTAAACTTATTCAGGGTTCGTTTTGCCTTTTTATACACTAATTGAATTTCCTAGGCATTTAATGTCCATAATTCAAATATGAACTCCAGTTCACCAAAATGGCTAGAAAAATTATACATGTGTCCTTGGGTGCATGTTTAGGTCCCATGCCAGGAGTGGGAACGAATTACAACCGTACCGGTGTCCTGGCTCATCCTCAAACATTTGGAATCTAGGTTTTCAAATCGTCGTAAATCCTAAACTCACCAGAAAGTCATGAAAGTTGGCATGGTGTCATGTCATGGCACATATATGTCGTGGTAAAAACATTGTCCAATTTGGGCCAAGCTTTATTACAAACCTCTTACAAACCGGAGCTTCTCTCAAAGAAGCCTCGTGGTTCCGATAGGGAAACGTGTTCCCCTTGCGGCGAAACGTAATCACTGCCTCTTTTCGCCTTGTATTTTCTTCCACGGGCAACATGGAATGACAAGATATCCATGCTAAAATTTAAACTTATTCAGGGTTCATTTGGCCTTTTTATACACTAATTGAGTTTCCTAGGCATTTAATGTCCATAATTCAAATCTAAACTACAAATACATGCCCCAGATCACCAAAATGGCTAGAAAAATTATACATGTGTCCTTGGGTGCATGTTTAGGTCCCATGCCAGGAATGGGAATGAAATACAACCGTACCGGTGTCCTGGCTCGTCCTCAAACATTTGGATTTTTGGTTTTTAAATCCCCATAAATCCAAAACTCGCCAGAAAATCATCAAAGGTGGCATGGTTTCACGTCATGGCACATATATGTCGTGGTAAAACATTGTCAATTTGGTCCAAGATTTCTTACAAACCTCTTACAAACCGAAGCCTTTCGCAAGAACCCTCGTGGTTTCGATAGGGAAATGTGTCCCCTTGTGGGCCAAACGATAATCACTCCCTCTTCTAGCCTCATATTTTCTTATGCACGCAACGTGGAACAATGGGAGCTTCATGCTGAACTTTAAAATTATTCAGTGTTTGTTTGACCCTTTTTATTCATTAATTGAGTTTTCTAGGCATTTAATGTCCATAATTCAAATCTGAACTACAAATACATGCTCCAGTGCACCAAAATGGATAGAAAAAACGTACATGTGTCCTTGGGGTGCATGTTTAGGCCCCATGGAACAAATGGGAATGAATTCAACCGTCTTGCCATCCTAGCTTGGCCACAAACATTGTGAATCTCTGTTTTTAAGTCTCTGTAAATCCAAAACTCGCCAGGAAATCATGAAACTTGGCAGTGTGTCACTACATGGTACATATAATTGTCCAATTTGGGTGAAGCTATATCAGAAGCCTCTTACAAACTGAAGCTTCTCGCAACCCTCGTGGTTCCGGTAGGGAAACATGCCCCTCTTGTGGCTGAAACAATAATCGATGCCCCTTCTCGCCTTGAACTTTGTTTTCTACCGGCAACATAGAATAACAGGAGTGTCGTGCTAAAATTTGAAACTGTTCAGGGTTTGTTTGGCCACTGTATATATATTAATTAAGTTTTCTAGGCATTTAAAGAAGTCCATAATTCAAATTTGAACTACAAACACATGCTCCAGTGAAGCAAAATGGGTGGGAAATCGTACATGTGTCATTGGTTGCATGTTTAGGTCTCATTTAAGGATTGGGAATGAATTACAAACTTCTCATCGTCCTGAAACATTGAGAATCTCAGTTTTTAAATCCCAGTAAATAAAAAACTCACCCAAAAAACATGAAACTTGGCATGGTTTCATTACATGGCACATATATGTCATGGTAAAAAAAATCGTCCAGTTTGAGACAAGGCGCACACATTAATAGCCACTGAAGTCCTTTTTGAAACAAATAGTTGACATGTTAATATCGCAAATGGTTGTATTATATGAACCGTGTCAAAATTTAATCATACTCGGTGGTATGCGTGCAGCTGTTTGATTAGACGGTACGAGCGCGAGAAGTCCGCCGTGCAGGCTCGACGGGACGCATGCGAGCATTCCACCGCGCAGGCTCGACGGGACGTGTGCATCCTGTCCACCTCGCAGGCTCGACGGGACACGTGCGAGCAGCAAGGCTGCCCATGCTCACTGAGAAGTGAGCTCTTTGACCTCCATGCACCAGCCGCCGCCCGCCTCGCTCACAACTTCTCCATTAATTGGTTAATTAAAGCACCTGGACGGAGGGTGTTTGCTTGTGATCCCATGGCAGCATTTGCTTTGTTCATGTTTTCAACTCGTATTCCGGCCTAATTTAAATTGCCACATAGGGCAACGGATAATACGACGACAACTAAAATAGGATAATACGACAACAAATAAATTGGCAACGGATAATAATCGTCTTACATATTCCGGATAATTTAAAATGCCACATGCGGCAAAGCCCAGAAGACACGGGGCAAGAGAAGAAGGAAATCGCACACAACGATATGGGTCGCCACTGTTTCTACTCGTCGATGGATCGTTGGGCCACGACATCCGCCAGCTCCTTCTTCAATTCCTCATGACTTTGCTTGAAAGCAGCCACGAATTCCTCCACCTCCTGCTCACGCTCGATTCAGAGCTTCCTCAAGTCACCCATTAGTTCCTCGACGACCGATGTCAGCCTCATCCCCGAGGCACTGCTCTGGTCATGCAGCATCTTCCAGCCGACGGCCTCCTCCTCCTTCTCGGCGAGCGCCTTGAGGAGCTTCACATTGTCACCCGTGAGTTGCTCGACGAGCTCGGTCGCCTTGTCAATCGAGGCATCGCTGATCTCGAGCAACTTCATCAAGCCGTCGACCAGCTCCTGCTGCTTAATGAGGCCAGCGAGAATGTCGTCGTCGCCGGCCAAGAACTTCAGCATTTCCAGCTCGTCGCGATTGCCAACGGGGGCGAGTGCTCTCATGCAAGCCCTCACGTGCCCGTGAGAGCTTGTTCGAGGGCTCCGTGGCGCGCTGGGACATCTCTGTTGTGGCTGCCGCTTTGCGGCGGGACCTCTCTAGTGCTTCCGCGGCCTTGGTCTTTGCTGCCTGGTTATATGTACACCCGAAACTCCTCCTACCGGTCATGGCGGAACGACTTGACAGGAAAGACCAGGTTTGTGGGTGATGAGGAGAGGAACTATGAAGTAATTTTTGAGTGGGTAGTTTTTACCGGTGCTAAGTGTGAACATATATTACTTTGATCGGTGTGAACACATATTACTTTGATCTATGTGAACATATTTGCAATTAATTGCTGCCTTGTAATCTGCAATGTGACAAGAAACAAAGTCAAAATTTATTGATGGTTCTGGGCCTACAAAGCCCCTTTCTATTGTTCTATCTCATCGCAAACAGTTCTTTTGGATCAACCGTATGCCACGCATCGGAAGCCCGAAATGTGGGCCCTTGTTCTCGGATGTACGTGTACGTGTCTGCCCACTATCACACACGGTCATGATATCATCACCGTGTCCTATGGATGCGATGTCGCGTCTCCCACGGGGTGCCAGAAGGTTGACCACGTGGTTGCTCGCCATTGAGGCGGCTGCGACGCACTCTGCTCGCGTCCGTCGGCACGTTTTGCTCACCATTGAGGTGGCCATGGCACACTCCGCTCTGGCCTCCCTGCGCGCCTGCTCACCGTTGAGGCAAATTTACAATGGCAACGGTTAATAATTGTCTTATATATTCAGGATAATTTAAAATGCCACATGCGGCACGGCCTAAAACACTCACGACCTACTTATGCATACAATTATAATAAAATATAAGCTAAAAGGCAGAGCCGGCGGCCTTCTGATTACGGTCTTCTCGGTCTCCATGATCAGCATATCACCCTTGCGGCCGTTCAATATGTGTAACTTACTAATCACCGCACACGAGTACTCGCAGACGCATCGTGTGCGATACTCCTAGCCACCGCAAGCAACTAGTTTGCATTTTCAATTTGTACGAACAGAATCGCACACGAACTTACTATAGTAACAGTCTGTGTTCTAATTTCTCATCGGAAATAGTTCATCTGAGTGGGTTGTTTGCTGTGTATCACACACATCTGCTTTACAAATCGTTTGTGTTCTTTTGGCTCATCGCAAATGTCGCATACCACACACATCTTGTTAAGTTGAACCGTTTCTATTTTCTTCCCTAATTGAAAGCAGTTTGTCTGAGTGAACCGTATGCCATATATCACACACACCTTAATCTGGCTGACCGTTTCTTTTGCATTCCCTAATAGCGCACAGTTCATCGGAGCGAACTGTATGCCGTATATCACACACACATTCATATGGCTGCCCGTTTCTGTTGTTCTGCCTCATCGCAAACAGTTCTGTTGGATCAACCGTATGCCCAGCATCGCACACGTAACTAAAATCTAAACCATGTTTGATGTCTCCGCCATCGCAAACATTTTGCATCTTTTTTGACAGTTTTTCTACATCTCGTTTGTGATTAATGCATCGCTCACAGTTTCATCAAAGGGTCTCTGATCGTAGTGTCGCGTTAGCAGCATCCTGTAGTAGTGGAGGCACCACACCAGAAATTAAATTTGCCAGGTTCTTTGTTGAGAGAGCAAGGTTGCTCAAGGTAATGAGGTTTTCCCTATATTTACTGCGCAGAAGTGAATGGATTGCTAAAGAGCGCATGTGTCTACAGCTGAATGAAAAAGGCTCTGCACAACCTGAATTTCAGTTTGTAACTTCATATGACAGATTATTCGGAACTCACTATATCGAGCCGCCATATGACTTCTCGGTAGCTGATCCTTTCGCAGTAATAATGCATGAAAAAGGTTCTGAAGAGATGAATTTTATGTGTCTGAACAGTTTGAACCTTGTAATCTTTGAATTTGGGCCTTGTAATGCTGGAACTTGAACCTTGCAATATTTATGATATTTGTTATATAACGTAATTGGATGTTTAATTTGGTTTTGCAATCATGTCATGTTATAAGTATATATATGTTGTTCTCTGTACATAGAGCATAGACGTTGTGCAGACAGAGCATATCACATCGCACACGGACCACACTAGGTAACCCATCGGTGATGAATTCATCAATCGCAAACGGTTATATACTAGCAAGCATTTGCCCACAACACACACGGCTTATTCCATCACAAACAGCTCGGATGGATCAACTATACACCACATATCACACACGCAACTCCAATCTGATTCATGCTTGATATCTCTGCCATCCCTTGCACAGTTCGTCTTATTTGCCATGTACTCCCTCTGTAAACTAATATAAGAGCATTTAGATAACTAAAGTAGTAATTTAAACTCTCTTATACTAGTTTATGGAGGGAGTATCACTATGCCGGCCTCCGCTTGCGTCCGTCGGCGCGCTCTCCTCGCGTACCTCCACGCGCTCAGCTTGTGGATAGCTTTTCCTTGCGTGTTCAACTGCTATATGCATATATATATATGGTTGCTCGCCGTTGAGGCGACCGCGGAGCGCTCTGCCAGTAGTTGGGGCCTGCGTACGATCACGTTGGGGGCCCCATATGCATGATGTTGCGCCGCACGCGTTGCCACGATGCAGTTACGTGCGGCAGGATGGAGTTACGCGCTACAACTTAGAACTGCCATCCAAGCGTGCGGATATTCCAGGCCGTCCGGCTTCCCCTTTAATTCCCGCGGCCATTATAACCTTAGTCTCTTCAACCTTTCGATCTCTCCCCACAACACAACAAGCACACCCACGACAACACATACGGAGAGGATATCTAGTGGCGCTCCAATGGAGTTCGGCGAGCATAAAGTGGAGACGCACGCGAGGGAGACGGATCTCTCGGTGGTGTGCACCATCGAATCGGCCGTGGTGGAGGACTACATCAACACCGTGGAGCAGTTGCTTGCTCGAGACAAGTAAAAGGTGGTCGGCATCGACCTCCAGTACACCAACGGTCATCCCGGCAAAGATCAGAAGGTTGTCGTTGCCCAGTTGTGTGTGCGCCACCATGTCCTCATCTTCCACTATTGCATGGCCTCAGAGCCTTGCGACAATTTCGCCAGGTTTGTTAACAGACCAACTACAAGTTTGCTACAGTGGAAACATGCAACGATGTAAAGGCGCTCAAGGTTATGGGCTTGGCATGCAAGAACATTGTCAAAATCCATATGACCACTACAAAGTCTGGGGCGGCACCAAGGACTCCCTGGTTGAACTCGCATCGGCCATCATCGAACCCTACTACGAAAAGATGAAGCAGGATGCCAACAGAACACATCCCGTACTTGGCACGGGGCCTGGACGCGGCAACTGGATGAACCTCACCTCAGGTTCGCGGCCAAGAGCGTGCACACATGCTACGAGATGCACAAGCAGATCGTTGACATGAGGAAGTGTCTCGTTACCAAAATCGACGAGGCCGGATCGAGCCACAAGAAGAGCAGTAGCGGCAAGCGTCACAAGAGTATATGATGATCAGATGATCGTTTATCCTAGATAATTATGCATGTAATATATAGTTTACTTTGGTGCGTGGAAATGTAGTAGCCACCTATATAATTATGCATGTAATAGTTTACTTTGGTGTGTGCAAATGTCATGTGTGTAGTAGCCACCTATGTAATTGGCAATTCCCAATGCCAGAAATCACTAGTTTGCTAGCAAACAAGAAACTCAAGTCAAAATGATGTCAAATTTTAAGCCAAATTCCTAGAAAAAACATGTTGCCGCCTCAAATTTCACAAAAAAATGACATAACTTGGCTCAAGTAGCGATAATACATAGTTTAAAGTACAACCGGAACGCATAACATAGGTTCAAAAAAAAGTTCACGCTGGGGACAGCAACACAACAAGCCCACTAACACTATTGGGGCATCTTTTCACAAAGATAGAAGCCCCATGAGTAAAGTCGATCCCACCACTCAAGAACATGGTGTGAGGTGACCTTTAGCTTCACCTTCAATCAGCGAAGCCTGCACTCGAATAGTACTACAACTGTTAGCAATGTCCAAGACAGCAATTATAGGGTGATGCCACATAGTGCAACAAGATTGCCTGATAACTACTGTAGTACAGAGTACTTCTTAAGTGCATCCAACATCGTGTTGTAAAATGCATGGATTGTCAACAAAACTATGGCCCTTTTAGAGGGGACTATTCAAAAATACTTGCAACTACTGCTATTACCCACGAACGAACGCCCACGCATTACTCTGCTTTTTTTAGAACCCGCATTACTCTGCTATGACATGTTTTCCATTTAATTCATGAAACAATGTGCATGATTATAAACTTTCATCTTTGTGATGAAAAGATGTACTCTAATCAAATTATCTCTCTAGTATTTTAGACACAAGGATTATTATTTTGATTAAGTTTGATATATTGCTACAATTTTGATAGTGGTGTGGCTTGTTAGCAGTGAGTTTTAGTACATGATACTACTGATAATACAGCTCTACGACACCTCAGGGACCATTGTGTTGTTCAGTAAAACAATTCATAATAGTGTACCTTAGTAGGATATCCATGCTAGAGTTAAACATTTATAATCATGCGTCTATATTAATTGACATAAGCATCAACTAAAAACCAAGTAAATATGCCCTCAACGTTATGAAGCACCCATTTCCACCACCAGATATGCCAAGTATTTAGTTCTAAAATTAGAAACTTCAACTCTTCAAGGATGTTGTAAAGTGTAAGTGCATCTAGTGCCCCTTAGTGATTTTGGTGTATCGAAGACTTAAGGTTAAGGGACTAATATGTTTGTGAGTGTACATAGGCTCTATAAGTCAATGAGGAGTTTGATATTTACAGTGAAAGTCGACCCCTAAAAATGAATGTCTTCAGCTGAAGACTTTGGTTCTCTAGAAGACTTTGAAAGTGATGAAATTGGTGTGACCTTGAAGACTTGGATATTCATGCGAGGATTATGAAGCATGAAGACTTTTGTTTTCGTAGTTTAATTTTTTTTCTTTCTTGAGTCATAGGAAACATCGTACTGTTAAAGGGGGTCGAGGTAATACTAAGGAAACTGATTTCCAAGTGATGCTCATCTCAAAATCCTACACCTACCCAATCCTTTTGAGTGAAGCCATTGGAAATATCATATCAGTTCAGTCAATTTCTTCAGTGAGAGAGACAAAGATCTACTGGTCTCTGAGGAATTTGTTCTGACTGATGAGTTAGGAATTCGCCAGTGCGGATTGCCTACACAGTGAGGAACATGATAGCCCTGAGGAATTCGAACCTAAAATCCGACCGTTGCTATGCTACGCGCCAGCTGTCCAAAATATCCTACCACCTAACGGTCATATCCTTGAAGGGCATTTACGTATTAACATGTCGGGTTGCTCCCTAGGCTATAAATAGCCGCCCCCTACAACCACTAGCTGGTTGGCTGCTCCGAGAGAAACTAACACTTGTCAATTGAGAGCATCCCATCCTTCGAGGACTTTGAGCGAAAATCATCAAGTGAGGAAAACCCAAATCCCAACCCAAACCTACAAACCCAAAGTGATTGAGCATCACTGAAGAGATTGTTCATGTGTGGAACCGACGCTTGTTACCTTTGAGGACTGTGTATCCTCTAGACGATTAGGCATCATGGTCTGAGCATCCAAGAGGAATTGTGGATTGCCGAGTGACCGAGTCTGTGAAGGTTTGGAAGTCACTTGTGAAGACTTACCACGAGTGTTGGGCGAGGTCTGTGTGATCTTAGCTCAAGGAGAATACGGCGAGAACTGTATGTCCGGGACTGTGTGTCCTCGAGTTTAAATACTCAGCCGCTCCAACCAGACGTACAATTGTCACAGCAGTTGGAACTGGTCTACCAAATCATTTTCTTCACCAAGCCTACTGGTTCTATTTCCTCAAGCCTTTCATTTCCTCATTCATGTGTTGATGAACCCGATCATTACGGTTTGAAGACTTTGACTGAAGACTTTCTCTATTTCCTCAATCCTATTTCTTCAGTCACATTGTCTTCAGCCTGCTTATCTTGTGTTTACGCTTTCTGTACTCTGTGTCTGTCTTTCATTTCATCATGATGTCTGTGTTATTGCTCTGTTATGCTTATACCTGAGTACTTATTCCGCTGCTAGCTGCTCGTGACTTAGGAATTTCCTCACCCTGAAATTCCTCAGTGACGAATTTGTAAAAATCGCCTATTCACCCCCCCCCCTTCTAGTTGAATTAACGCACTTTCAATTGGTATTAGAGCAAGGTACTCCCATGTTCTGTGTGATTTTGGTTTAACCGCCTAGAGTTTTAGTTATGTCGACTGCAGGTATGATCAAGGTGTCCTACATTTGATGGGACGGACTACCCCTACTGGAAGAACAAGATGCACATGCATCTTGAGGCAATTGATAACGATCTCTGGTATGTTGTGGAAAATGGCGTTCCCTCAGTCACCCCGTCTGTGAATGCTGCTGATGTGAAGAGGTTCAAGCAACTCGATTCTCAAGCGAAGAATATCATATGTGGCCATCTGAGCAAAGGATAGTATAGCAGAGTGAGTGCCCTGGAAACTGCCAAGCTGATTTGGGACAGGCTGTCCAAGGTCAACGAAGGAGTCTCAACTCAACATGACTCCCGAGTTGATGTTCTTCGCAATCTCTTCAACCGCTCCAAAAGACTCGACAATGAAAATGTTCAGAAAACCTTCGATCGTCTCACTGACATCTCAAATGAGCTTCAAACACTTGGTGCCACTGACATCACCGATCATGAGGTGGTGAAGAAACTGTTGAGATCACTTGATTCCTCATTCAATACTCTTGCACTGATGATTCAAGAGCGAGCTGATTAAAAGTCACTAGATCCCGATGATATCCTCGAGAGGCTAAACATTCATGAGTTCTAGCTTGCTGAGAAGAGAGACCTCTATGGACCGAGCTACGGAAGATCACGTGCACTAAAGGCCAAGGTTGTCTCTGAGTATGAAGCTAAAGATTCTGGTAGCAGCCTTGGTGATCCTGAAGAACTGATCCAGGAGCTAGCAATGCTCGTGAGGAAATTCCAGAAGTTCTCTTGCCGCGGTCGCTTTGGAAATTCTTCAAGAAATGATGATTCCTTGTCTTGTGACTACAAAAATAGAACTTCCGACAAATGCAAGAAACGTGGTCACTACATGTCTGATTGTCCTTTGTGGGAAAAGGAATCAAAGAAGAAGAAGTACAATGATCACGATTCTGATGACTCAAAGAAGAAGAAGAAATCTTCAAAGTCTTCATAATCAAAATCTTCAAAGTCTTCATCTCAAAAGAAGAGCATTTCCAAGAAGGCCCGGGCATTCATTGGCAAGGAAATAGACTCTGAAGGTGAATCTGAGGATAATGTGGAAGAGGAGGAATCTGAGGAATCAGACTCTAGTGTGGCGAGCTTAGCCCTCGCTATTGCTTACGTCAGCAAGTCCATCTTCAACAATGAAGAAAATGACCTCCCCAACTCTGCTGACAAGAGCATCGATGACTATGCTCCCACCTACTCCTTCATGGTAAAAGGTGCCAAGGTACTCAAACATTCCCCCTCTGACTAGTGAGGATGAATCTGATGACAATCTCAAGCCTAGCTTTTTCCAAACTTGCTATTAAACAACAGAAGGCTTTGGAAAAGATTCAAAATCTACTAGACAGAAGCGATGACCTGTTGGGTGAGGAATTGAATCGAACCAATACTCTGACAGATAATCTTCAAAGACTTCAGACTAGGTTTGACAACCTTCAAAATCATCATAACACTCTCTTAACTGATCATGAGAAGCTTTCCTATGAATTTCTTCAGAGAAAGCAAGATCTTGAGAAGTTAAAAGTGAGTTATGAAGATCTTCAGAAGGAAAACGATTCATTGCTTCCTCAACAGATCAGTTCCGCTCAGGAAGAATTTATTCCACCATGTCTAAAATGCATTGAGCGTGAATCTGCTAATTCATCACCTGAATGTTCAAATGCTTCTATTGCTGCAAATTCTTCAACTGTCTCTGTGGTCACAAATTCCTCATCTGAGGATACCACAAGTATCATTGACGATAATGCAGGGTTGAAGGAATTGTATGTGACAGGCATTTACAAAAGCCTCAAAGGGCATCAGACTATGTGATGTGCTCAAAAAGCAGATCTTGAACAAGAACCCTAGGAAAGAGGGTATTGCATTTGTGAGGAAACTCAATACTGATGGGACCTACTGGAAACCTGAGCAGTATACCAAAACCTCATGGGTTGCTGCGAAAGGACCTCCTATAGATCCATGCTCTCTATCTGGCTTTACTTGTGATTCTTCATATTCCTCTGATGAGTCATTTGACTCCAACTATAAATTGTTCAAGAATCAGAATGGTGAAGTATTTGCTCGATATGTTGGAACTAACTGCAGGAACGGTCCCCCTATGAAGAAAATTTGGGTTCCCAAAAGGTGCCTTGAAAATCTTCAGGTGAATGTCATCATGACACCACCTATGAAGAATAGGAACCCCAGATCAAATTCTTCATATGGATCAAATTCTTCATAAGGATCAAATTCCTCACATGGATCAAAATCCTCATATGAACATCATCGTGCTAACACTTCTGTTTCGCAGGGAAAGTCTAAAGGCCATGAATACGTTCATTATTCTTCAAACCATTATGTTCATAAGTCCTCAAAGAATTTCTCTGCTTATTCATATGCTTATCCTAACCACTCTTCTGTGAAACAAAGTGTACTGGCTTGAATGCCATCTTTTTCTTATGGAGCTCGCAGAATGATGAATTCTTTGCCACCCCTCCAGATGTGGGTGGTGAAGAAAAGAACTAATCTCTTATGTAGGGTCAGGTCTCCAGACGAACTTAATCGTCTGAAGAATTTGATGGAGACCTGAGTGTGCTTGAATGGACGCAAGCTAATCATGAAGAAATGAATCACTCATTTCTCACGTCCTCATATTACTATATCTATTACTGTTGATGAAATTGATATCTTATTCTTCACCGATGAAGTATATGGGTTCGTAAGTTGCACTAATTCATCTACAGGATGAACAACCTAAAGCTACTGAGTGGGTCCTCGACATTGGATGTACAAACCACATGACCGGTGATAGGAACTTGTCGATGGACACTGATTTGTCACCATCTCATCTGAAGATATCACCTACGCTGACAAAGGCAAAAGTAAAGTATTGGGTCTAGGTAAGGTTGCGATCTCAAAGGATAGACACATGGACAAAGTCATGCTTGTCGAGTCTTCAACCTCATGTCTGTCTCAATGCTTTGTGATCTTGATATGGTCGTCATCTTTGGCAAATATCGTTGCATTGTGATGATGGAATCTGACAATTCCAAAGTCTTCGAAGGCTTTAGGAAAGGAGACTTGTATATTGTTGATTTCTCTACAGGACCACAGCCTGCCACATGTCTACTTGCAAAAGCTTCAGAATGCTGGCTATGGCATCGACGACTTGGTCATGCTGGGATGAGGAACTTGCATACACTCGTGAAGAAGAAGCATGTCATTGTCATCGAGGGTGTCAAATTCCTCAAAGATCATCTTTGTGGGGCTTGTGAGGCTGGAAAGATCACTAGATCCAAGCATCCCTCAAAGACTATCATGACCACATCTCGTCCCTCTGAATTACTTCATATGGATCTCTTTGGCCCTACTCATTATGCCACGTTCTCTAGTTTTGCATCATTATATGGCTTTGTCATAGTTGATGACTATTCTCGTTACACATGGGTGCATATATTCACTTACAAAAATGAAGTGTAGGACTTCAGACGATTTTCCTCAAGAGCTTCTACTAACTTCGCTGTGAAGATCAAGCATATCAGGAGTGATAACGGAACTGAGTTCAAGAACACTGGTCTCGATGAATATCTTGATATACTTAGTATTACTCACGAGTGATCTGCTCCATATACTCCTCAGCAGAATGGCGTCGTGGAGCGCAAGAACAGAACTCTTGTTGAGATGGCTCGTACCATGCTTGATGAATACAAGATACCTCAGCGCTTTTGGCCTGAAGCCATTGATACCGTGTGCCACATCATCAACATGGTATATCTTCACAAATTCTTCAAAAATACCTCATATGAACTCCTCACTGACAAGAAACCCAATGTAAGTTATTTCAAAGTCTTCGGTGCTAAATGCTGGATTAGAGATCCTCACCATCACTCTAAATTTGCATAGAAAGCACATGAGGGTTTTATGCTTGGTTACGGAAAGGACTCGCACACCTACAGAGTCTTCAACATCAATCATCACAAGATTGTTGAAACTGTAGATGTGTGGTTTGATGAAACTAATGGCTCGCAAAGAGAGCACCTACCTCCTGTGCTAGATAAAATGTTACCTGAGGAATCCATCAAGTTCAAAGCTACTGAGGATATCATCCCTACCGAAGAATCTACTGAAGAAGTCATTCCGGATCGTGAAAAATCACACCTGCTGTCTTTGAAGAAACCGGGTCTGGAGAAATTGTTGGGCCTAAGAAAAGTCGCCAACCCACACATCCTCGTGTTGAAAACAAAGTGCGATCAAGAAGATCATCGATGACATCAACGCACTGTGTCCTCTCACGCTACCAAAAGCTTCACACTTATCTAACTTTTGTGGGCATTTTGTGTTTGTCTCTATCACAGAGCCCACTAAAGTTAATGAAGCATTCATGGAATCTGAGTGGATTCAAGCCATGCAAGATGAATTGCATCAATTCGAGCTCAACAATGTGTGGGAACTTGTCAAGCGACCAGACCAATGCAAGCACAACGTTACCGGTATCAAATGGATCTACCGCAACAAACAAGATGAAAATGTCCTTGTGGTGAGGAATAAGGCTCGTCTTGTAGCTCAAGGCTACACACAGGTTGAAGGAATTGATTTCAGTGAAACTTTTGCACCTGTTGCTAGACTTGAGTCTATTCGCATATTGCTTGCTTACGCTAACCATCATAATATCATCTTACATCAAATGGATGTGAAAAGTGCATTCCTTAATGGTAAGATTGAGGAAGAAGTATATGTTGCTCAACCACGAGGTTTTGAGGATCCAAAATTTCCAGATCACGTCTACAGACTCAACAAGGCCCTGTATGGCCTCAAGCAAGCACCTCAGGCGTGGTATGACACACTGAAGGAATTCCTCATGAAGAAAGGCTTCAAACCCGTTTCACTTGATCCAACTCTTTTCACCAAAGCATATGATGATGAATTATTCGTGTGCCAAATATATGTTGATGATATTATCTTTGGCAGTACTAACCAACGTTACAGTGACGAATTTGCCTATATGATGAGTGAATAATATCAAATGTCTATGATGGGAGCATCGTAGTTCTTCTTAGGTCTTCAAATTCGTCAACAATACAATGGCATATTCATATCTCAGGAGAAATACCTCAAGGATGTGTTGAGGAAATTCGGCATGCAAGATTGCAAAGGCGTCAAAATCCCTATGCCCACAAATGGCCATGTATGCACTGATGAAAATGGCAAAGACTTCGATCAAAAGGTATACCGCTCCATGATTCTCTCTTTATTGTACCTATGTGCATCTAGGCCGGATATTATGCTTAGTGTTTGCATGTGTGCCCATTTCAAGCTACTCCGAAGGAATCACACCATAAGGCTGTGAAGCATATTCTTCGATATCTAGCTCACACGCCAACACTTGGATTATGGTATCCCAAGGGCACTTACTTTGATCTCATTGGATATTCAGACTCTGACTATGCTGGTGATCAGGTGGACCGCAAGTCAACGTGAGGCACATGTCATTTCCTTGGACGATCCTTGGTATGTTGGTCCTCGAAGAAGCAGAACTGCGTATCACTCTGTACTGCTGAAGCTGAGTACATTGCTGTTGGATCTTGTTGTGCTCAATTGCTATGGATGAAGCAAACCCTCAAGGACTAAGAATGTGCCACTCTACTGTGACAATGAGAGTGCTATCAAGATTGCTCACAACCCAGTTCAGCACTCAAAGACAAAGCACGTCCAGATTCGTCATCATTTTCTTTGTGACCATGTGTTGAAGGGCGACATCTCCATCGACCATGAAAATACTGAAGACTAGCTGGCCGATATCTTCACAAAGCCCTTGGATGAGAAGAGATTCAGCAAATTGCGGTGTGAGCTAAATATCTTAGAATCTTCGAATGTTCTTTGAAAAGGACACACATCCTAACACTTATGCTAACTTGATGACTTAGATGTGCAACACACGAACTAACGTTTTTCTTCAATCAATGAAGACTAACCCTCTAAGTGTGAAGAAATTAATGAAGAATTTGATTCTCAGAACCCTACGACAATTATACGCGGTGTCTGAAATCATCATTCTTATATGGTGGGATACGCCACCAACCAAAGTTGAACATCTTCAATTTGAGTTTGTCATTTTTGAAATTCCTCAGTTTTTCAAATTCTTCAACTTTGCATTGTCTTCACTCGTTCCGTCGTTGTTCTTCATTGACTATATATATACTTGAGTTTTATGTCCTCTACAGCATTCACTTATTGCTAATTCTTCAAGCTGACTTTTCTGCTAAGTGAATGTGATCGGACCCTTTCCCCCTCTATGCTAAACTCAACCCAATCTGTTCACAAATTCTTCATGTGCATTCTATTTGAAACCCGTTCAAAATCTTCACTGTGTCCTTGTCAGCTGAAGAAATTGCGAACGAAACTTTAAAATATTCTTATATGAATTCTCGGCTTTTGTCGCTCAAACCGTTACACATCCCACGATAAGAGTTATCTATTCACCCACGATCTTACACGATCTCCACCACACTGTACGTGGGTGACACATGTCGCTAGGATGAGAAGGGTCAGGCACGTTCGTCCATTTTCCTCGCGAAGCGGTTTTTCACTGTGGCTATAAATACCCTCACCCTCCTCGGATCAGCATTTACCCCGCTTGATCTCACTCCCCTCGCCGAGCTCTCAAGCCCTAGCGCTGCCGCTACCTTCATCATCGCTGGTGAGGAAGAGCTTCACTGCCTTGACCTCGCCGCCGTCGTACTCGCGCCGGCCGCGGACATCTTTTCTCCGTCGCCGTCGTAGTTGTCTTCCTCTGCCAAGTTAGGGCATGGAAGATCTGGACTGGCGAACTTCTAAATCTACACTCCCAGTTCGTCGTGTTCTTCGTCAATGGTAATTAAAAGTTACTTTTACCACCTTTGTTAATACTGATGATTTTCATAAAATCTTCAAAAGGTGTTTGTTCTTAAACTTCCACACTCTAAATACCTCGCACAATCATCTGTTCTTGATATGTTTTTCTAAGTGATGTTTTTCCTCAAGATTCCTCAGTTGTGTGAATCTCACAATCCACACAACTCTGGAACCTAAGTCAAAGAACGCTTAGTGAAATTCTTCAAGACATATCTGGTCAATTTCCTCAAACTTGTTCCGTTTTGCAAAAACTTTTGAGAACGCACATGACCCCTCCAAATTCTTCACACCTATACTCTGTTCATAGGTACACATGTCTGCAGCTGAATCACTAGGTTCTCATCAACTTAACTCATTTGCAGCATTCCTCGAAGAAAAGTTGCATACTTCTTTAGAGAACTCAATACTTCAAATTCCTCAGCTGAAGAAAATGGCAGATGGAAAAAGACCTCAGAAGGGAGGAAAGAAACTGGAATTCAACACTGCTTTTGAGATCCCTGCTGACATTTATGCAGGGCACTGCACGCCTGATGAGGCAACTCATGGGAAGGAAACAAAGAATGAGCGCAAGGTGCGCATACAGAAAATTGAATGAAGATGGGCACGGTAATGGAGGGAGTACAGATATGTTACTCCAAAATACATGAAGAAATTCACTCTAAACCCTCCTTGCCCAAGACCTCCGTTGGCACCTGGTCAGCATGCTGATCCCACTAGCATCAAACGCGGTGAGGATTATCCTGATGAATGGGCCAAGCGGCAAGCCAAGCTGGCCAAACAGGCCAAAGAAGCAGTGAGGAAATTCAATGAAGATTTTGCTGCTGCCGCTGCTGAGGCTTCTACAAGCAAGAAGGCTATGCCCAAGAAGCCTGCTCACAAACCTCCAAACTCAGCAATGCCCTCACGGCCAAGCTCATCTGTGCCATCACGGCAAAATCCCTCAAGCTGCTCCAGTTCCTCAGGTTGCAAAACCCTCAGCTCCTCTGGCAAAGTCCTTGGCACCTGTGCATCTCGCCACTTGCCAAAGGACCACTGGCATCTCAATTGCCTCAGGAGCTTCTGCAAGTTCTTCAGCTCCTCCTCTGTCTTCAAAAAGCCCCACTTTGGTGAAGACAAAGGCCACTGCAGGATGAGTCACTAGACCAAGTCCTGACAAGAAGCAAGTTGCCTTCCAAGTAACATCTGATGATGATGAAGCTGATGATGAAGAATTGGCAAAATCATCAAAGATAGACAGCAAAGGGCCGCTAGAGCCAAAGGAAGTGTTGTGCCTCTTCTATTGGATCCAAAGAAGATCCTGGACTTCATTGCCCTCTGGCACAATGAACCAAACACTCCTTTGCCAGAGTTAGACCTCACTCCTGGTCAAAGTCACATGTTGACGGCTTTCATCTCTGAAGATAAATGGAAATATGAACAAGCCAGGACTGTGAAGAAAGCCCAGTACAAGAAACAGCGTTATCTGAAGGACAACATGCTCATGCTATCGCCTAAACAACTCATCGCTCTGCAATCTGAGATCAAAAAGCTCAGTGATGAATTTGACGCCTACAAGGCAGAATGGCTGGGAGCCAAAGTCATATTCGTCAAAATGGCGAAAGGACTCACTTCCAATGTTGTTGATCCAATGCACATTGAAATTCCTCAGGCTGAAGCATCTTCTCAGCCAACTGAAGAACATGCCAGCACCGCTGATGAAAATCAGGCTGATGATGAAACTGCAAGCACCAGGGCTGAAGAAATTATAGCCGCTGAATAAATTGCCAGGGCAAGCACTAATGTTGCGCCTAAAGAACAAGTCAGGCAAGCTGAAGCATCTGTCGCACCAAGAAGTTGAACAAGTCAGGGCAACTGCATCAGTTGTGCCTGAAGAAATTGCTCCAATTTCCTCTGCTCCTCCTGCACCAACACCAAGTCCAGTTGCTTTGGAAGTGAAGAAAACAAAGGCTGCGGAGTGAGCTGCACTGAAGAAAAGGAAAGCACCTGCTTCCTTAGAATATGTAACAGCCTGGATTTTGGCCCTTTTCTTTTTCTTTTGGTTTAATTGGTTTTTGCTCTATTTTTTCTTTTTGGAGTGGTTCTGTGGCCTTGCCACCTGGGAAATCATCCTCATTCCTCCTCCCAAGTGGCTCATTATTCTCAAAACCTTTCCAAAGATCATATCACTTCACTTCTTGACCAAACCCCGAATAACCCTATCTGCCCTAGGTTGTGAAGCAACCTATATTTCTGTCCCTCCAAAAATCCCAAAATAATTCTCATAATTTCTTTGGGTCCTATATAGCCCAAATATGCCCAAACATTTCCTTGGCTAGTTCAAAAATAATTCCCCAATATTTCCTTTTCTATTCTGCCCTAAATGGCACTTTGTGAAGGAAGTGTCATTTATATTTTTCCTAGTGGCTCCCAACCTTTTTGGGCATGCTTATATGTCCAAATAATTGCCCCATGCACAAGTTCAATTTTATTTTCCTAGCTAATCTTCCTCAATGAATTTTCAAAGTTTCTGTCAAACAGAAGGCTTTGTGAAGGAAGTACTAGCTAGGAGTATCCAAATGAGTTGCACTTTTGCACACTCCTTAATGTGCTCATATTAACCCCCTCCACCCATTTGCAGCCCCATCCAACCATCTATGTGAGCACAGGAGCATATCCTTGATTTTGGCAACATTTTCAGGTTGTGAAGCAAGTGTATTTTATATTGCTTGAAAAATCCTGATAAATTACCAGATCATTCTTATACCCATAAAAAACCTCTCCACCCATTTTGGAATTATTTCAATAAGCCATTTAATCACCATAATTATTCCAAGTTTCTGTCCAGAGGAGATGTTTGTGAAGCAAGTACCAGTTTGGCTTTGCCAAATGGTATGAGACTTTTTGAGCATTTTCATAAGACCAAATGACTCTACCTTGCCCAATTTGATCTCAAGTTGACACTCCATGTGAGTGCATCTTGTTGATCTTCATTTATGGACCAAATATGCAGTTGTGAAGCAAGGGACACAATGTTTACCCAGGTTAGGGCCCTCTCGATGGAGGTAAAACCCTACTTCATGCTTGATTAATATTGATGATACGAGTAGTACAAGAGTAGATCTACCACGAGATCGTAGAGTCTAAACCCTAGAAGCTAGCCTATGATGATTATGATTGTATTTGTGATCAGCCTTCTAAGGACCAACCTCTCCGGTTTATATAGACACCGGAGAGGGCTAGGGTTTACACGGAGTCGGTTACAAGGAAGGAAATACAATATCCGGATCGCCAGGCTTGTCTTCCACGCAAAGGAGAGTCCCATCCGGACACGGGACGAAGTCTTGAGTCTTGTATCTTCACGCTTCAATAGTCCGGACGATGTATATAGTCCGGCTGTCCGAATACCCCCTAATCCAGGACTCCCTCACCCCTCCTCCTCTCGTCGTCTTCGCGCTCGTGAGCGTGTCCACTAGCTGGCCTGTGTCGTCGCCGTCCTCCTGGAGCCCTCTCCTCCTCCATCAGCCCCTCAATCAGCGCTCGTCGCCGCGCGCCCATGAGAAATCTGTAGCCGACCGTCTCTGTTCGCGCCATGGCTTCTTCCTCCTCCTGTCCTCGAGCGCTGCTCGTCTCCATGACCTTCGTGGCTCGTCCGTACCCCCTCTTGTCGCGTCCCCGTGCCTCCCCATGATCGATGAGCATCGCCAGTGCCTTGGCGGGGCGTGCACGGCGGCAACCGGCTCGGCCTCCCTTACCCGCCTATATATAGGCCTCCCCCGAGCCGTTCGAGAACACCAGCAGCCTCTTGCACCTCCCAGCTCCCTCCCCGTCCACTCGCTCGAGCCCCAAGAGCTCCCGAGCCCGCCATTGCCGCCATGGCCGCCGCCTCTGCCCCTCCTCGATTCGGGCAAGCCGATCCCTTCCCCTTCGTTCTGCCACCACCAGGAGAACCCCCGTAGTCCGGCGAGCCTCCTAGCCCCTTTTCTCTCCGCCAGATCATCGGTGGCCTCGTCCCCGACTCCTCCCGTATCCGCCGTCCGCCACCACGCAAGCCCTGTCCGACCCCATCCTCTCGGCGTGCGCCACTGGCTCAGGCCGACGCAGCTCTCCGCGCTGAGCTCGTCAGGAGGCGGAGCGTCATCGGAGGCCCTCTGTGGCGCCAACAATCGCCGCCCGATGCCGGCGGCCTCCCTCTGCCTCGCGGGCGAGCGAGATGGAGAAGAAAATGACCCAGACGTCCTGCCAGCTGGCCGCGGACCCCGCTCGTCAGCCGCACAGGGTGTTGACCCCGATGGCCACGTGGTTAAGTGACGGGCCCCACCCCGCGGGACCCACCCAGCCCTGACCCCACCTGGCAGCCACACGCATAGGCCCCACCCTCGCCACGTCAGATAAGTGGAAACGTGTTTCTGTTTTACGTTTTCACTGACCGAAAGCGTATTTCCAACTTTGCGTTTCTGCCTTATCCATTCAGGGACTTGTTTGTGATGAAATTTTTACAGAAAAGTCCCTGAACTTCAACCCTCTATAACTTTTCAATCATAACTCCGTTTAAGGTGAAACCAATGCTCACTTCTTCGTTTTGTCGAGCCCTTTCTGTTGGTGTCACTTTCATTATGTTTTGGCATACTGAAAATGACCCGTTTGCCCCTGCCCTTAATCAGCCCCCTCCGAGAGAGAATGATTTCCGGCGATTCTTTCCGCGAGCTTCTTGCACTTTCTTCCGGTGATTTCTTCCACCCCAGGCAAGCCACACCCTCCATTTGCATCAGTGTAATGCAATGACATGGTTTAACTTATTTGAACTTGTTTAAAATATTGTTTTAGCTACTTGTGATATGTGCATGGCATTTTCTCGGAGTATTATTTTTATCTTGTGGATGCCATTCTATTGTTTGGATTACTAGGAGTTATGTTTGTAGTTGATGAGTATCTTGTTGCCATTGGAGTATTAGTGGCTGGTATTATGATTGTTTCATGATGATATCTGTTAGTATGTTCTGGAGTATTACTTTGGATGTCATGCTACCTTTGGATTATTAGTGGTTAGTATGATTATTTTCATGATGCTAGTTGATGTTCTGTTGCTTGGAGTATTATTTTCAGAAATGGTGTTTACATGTGGATCTTAGCGGGATAGCCTTATTTTGGTTATTGGAGTAGCAGGATTATTGTTTCAGATTCATCATGATAGTAGTATTGTGCTACCCTTGGAGTATTTTGAGATGATGATATTATGCTTGGATTATTTGTTGGATATTGCTATGACTTGGATTATAGCTTGATAGTTGATATCGGAGTATCAATGATCACAGTTATATTTTTGGGGTTAAATTCCATCATTAAGTTGGTCAGGTGCCGCCGAACCGGGCTTTTTCTAGTGCAACCACATTTGCCGGTATGGGACGGCCCTAATGCGGTCTTTTGTCGTGTCTCTCGACGGTGCCTCCAACTAGGGAAGGTTATGGGCGCGCGCTACCCTGATCAGGTAGGCAGACATAAGCCTTGTGTGCCCGGTTTTGATTTTTGAGCTCGGGTCCCAGTTTGGGACCGGGTCCTCGTGTGGGATCGTTTGGCCACGACGGTGGTCGTTGTGTCTTTGGTAGACACGGGGCCACCCAGGACTAGCCCAGTGGGGAGTGAGTCGGAGTGGTCGGGAGAGTGTCATGGCAGTAGATCGATTTTGTCAGAACACCGTTGGTCCACTCGAATGGGAGTGCGAGGCCATGGGTTCCGTGGTGTGGGTACAGTGCGCTACCTCTGTAGAGTGTGTTTGTTTAGTCTATCGATAGCC
Source organism: Aegilops bicornis (assembly GCA_021605145.1). Taxonomy (NCBI): domain Eukaryota; kingdom Viridiplantae; phylum Streptophyta; class Magnoliopsida; order Poales; family Poaceae; genus Aegilops; species Aegilops bicornis. Next base: position 364,809,455 of record CM038673.1, on the reverse strand, counting down.
GCGTCCTCGATAATGGGCATGGGTTCATACTAGGTCACACCGTTCGATCAACACTCACATGACGGAATGACTTAGGCAACCCATTTAATAAAGACATCATATAATTATATCATCTCATCATGTTTAGTGTTTATAGTCGTCATATTTTGAATTATGTCATTCTATCTGTGAATTATATCATGCTATCATGTTTCCATAGGCGGCATGTATGTGAATTATGGCATGCCAACCTATTTAATAAACACATTATATAGTTATATCATGTCATCCTATTTACATAGTCATCATATTTTCAACTATGTCTTTCCATCTTTTTTAATTAGCCATCATAATGTGAAATTGTGTCATGTTATCCTATTTAGTTAGCCATCATATATGTGAAATTGTGTCATGCTATCCTGTTTGGTTAGACAACATAAATGTGAATTATTTCATGCCCTCTTTTATTCCCCACTATCCATTGCACCTGTCTATCATACAATGTCTATACTTTGAATTACTTTTCTTGTTTATCAGCCATTTGAATTGGAGAGGGTGATGGCAGTATCTAAGGGGGTAACAACACCGTCTTCAGAAAAGATAGTGCTACCAGTTGATGCAGATAGAACCACGGTTGTACTTGCCCAAGAACCAACCCCACCACACATAACCCAGACTCCCGCAGATTGTACCCCTACCCAATTGGGAAGAGAACCAGCTACACCCCTTCTAACCCCAACCCCAGCAGACAGTAACCCAGTTCCAGTTGACACAGCACCGTCTCCACCACGGAGCACCCAAACACGAGCAGTAAGTAAGGGAACTGCAGTGCCCAAAGCATGAGGACCACCACTCTGAATCCCAACTCAACGCTTAAAGGAGAAGAAGATTTGTTCTTAGGTCAAGTTCTGTAGCTATGGTTCATACTCCTTTGTTCTTGCATCATTGTATTTACTCATACCAACTATTTTCAAATTTGAAGGATGGAACTGAAACTCTAATGGCGCAATAGGTATGTTTTAAACCTGTTTCTTTAACTGGTTTGCTGTTGTAACTTGCTCTATGTTGATTTCAGTTTCAATTGAATAAACAGTTATGTTCTCATGTCATGCAAATTTCAAGTGTTGTTATTGATCTATAGTTTCCCACACTTATATTCTGTCTATTCTTCTTTTTCTTGAACAAATATTATTTGAACTGTGTCTCTATCTTGATTTGGCAACAAAAACTAGAATGATATAGACCATAATGTGACCATGGTACATAGATATATGTTTGTTTAATGATGTTATCATGTCCACTTTATTACTGAACTGATTTACCAGAATGAGTTTCATATACAACATGCTAAACATGTGATGTGTCTGCTTGTTTCTCTTTTAGAATGCAGACAAAATATTGGAGAACAGTACCCCGTTATGCAATGGTAAAGGAAGTAATGCAGATAAAGTTCAAGATAGTGAGACATCCCTGTTGGTCTCCAAGAAAGCTGATAAAAACTACCTTGACGACAGTGAGAGAACCCAAAAGTCATGTCTTGATGTAGTGTTCGAAAGCATCGCCACTACTCTTCGCACAAGCTCTTGAACTCGCCGCTTGAATCAGTTCGTCTTCTTGAGTCTCAACTTCAAGTTGGAAGACATCGATCGATGTGCTTTGACAGAAGTCAAGGACCGAGGAAGTCCCTCCATAATTCATATGCATACTTTCGGTGCAACAAAGAAGTTACCGGAGGATTTAAGCGCCAAACAAGAGAAAGTTAATAAGCTTGCTAAGCATCTTGCCAGCATTATGGGTACCCAGGATATTCTTTCTTGAGATCTTCTGAAGTGGTTTCAGTTCTAGACTTGTTTTGCTGCGGCGTTTATTTGCACTGGTCGCCAACTTTGACAATCAGTGTATATGATATGCTGCTTTGTTCCCTATATTTGCACTGGTGGCGAACTTTAATGCCCAGTGGATGTAATATGTGTAATAGCCGTGATAGACTAGCGTAAGTTGCTTGCTTATTTATTTCCTTATTGTCTTGTTTATTTTTTTGCTTGTAGTGAGTGCAATTCTTTTTCCACGGTTTGCTAGTGGCCGCAACAACCTATTTTTTATAACTAGGACACAATAACAATGGGCTACATATTTACTGTAGTGACACTGGGCCTCCTACGGGCCGTAGAAACAATGGGCCTTCTACGGGCTGTAGAAATAATGGGCCTTCTACGGGCCGTAGAAACAATGGGCCTTCTACGGGTCGTAGACACAATGGGCCTTCGACGGGTCGTATCAACAATGGACCTTCTACGGGCCGTATGATCGATTGGCCAAACATGGGCCAATAACAGACCGCATTATGGTCGTAAACGGGATAGAGTTGCAATCGTCCGTTCATGGGCTGACCATAATGGGTCGTTGTTAATCTGCCATATTTGATGATGCTATGAAAACGGACCAACGAATTAACGGGCCACAAACGGGCCGACTGTAGCCACTGACTGAATTTGGCCCACAAGCAGAAAATTACAGTAACGAGCCGTAAGTAACCGAATGCTGGAAATGAGCCCAAGAATAAATGGGCCCTAAGAAGGCCGAAAGATAACATGGGTTGGAAACGTCCCAATGGAATAATGGGCCATTAATGGGTATAGTGTGATACACTGTTCATTACAGGTCAGTTTCACCACGGGCAGTTAATGGGTATAAAGTGATACACTGTTCATTACGGGCCAGTTTCACCACGGGCCGTTAATGGGCCAAGAGTTACAAAGGGCCTCATATGGGCCTAAAGACGTCATGGGCCATACATGGGGCGGAAGTTAAAACGGGCTGGAATCATATTGGATGGCCCAGATGACGCTATTGGGCCTAATTCGGATAGGTCGTAACAGGCCCTGGGTTAGCGGGATGTAAATGGGCTATATGCGAACATGCCGTCAATAGGCTTTCCGTGGGCCAGCCCGCCACCTTTTGACCAAGTAAAACGGGCCGGCCTTTTCACTGGAATGGGCCTCTGTTGGGTCGTGTCACGTGTCAACGTATCATAGGCGCCTTCGGTCCAACGAGTGGATGACATCTGTCCCAACGTTGAGCCGACACGTGTTTCCTCCAACCAATGATGATTTTACATGTGGAAAATCCCCATTGGTCGGGGCTATTAACGGGTTATCGGATCCAAAACCGGACCCGATAGCTTACCGATGAGCCGTTACGGTGGATGCCACATGTCGGTCACCCTTGATGAAAGCACTTCTATGACGCGCGATTTATCGTCATGGAAGTGGACACTTCCGTGATGATAATTTTGGTAATGTCATGGAACACTTCTAAGATAGCACAGGTATGACTATCTTGATTCTGTCGTAAAATCGTCATGGATGTACATGCATGACAGAAAACGTGAACTACTGTGACAAACACATATCATCATGGAAGTGTATTTTTTTGTAGTGTATGCAGTGGTGCAACACCCCTTCTCCCCACTGTAATCTCTACTTAAACATGGTGCTCAGCTCCATATATTATTTCCCAATGATATTTGGTTATCCTATGATGTTTGAGTAGATCCGTTTTGTCCTATGGGTTAATCATGATCTTGGTTGGTACGATTGTATATTTTATTTATGATGTTGTCCTACGGTGCCCTCCGTTCTCGCGCAAACATGAGGGGCCCTCACTGTAGGGTGTTGCAATATGTTCATGGTTCGCTTATGGTGGGTTGCAAGAGTGACAAAAGCTTAAACCCGAGTAAGTGGGGTATGACGTATGGGAGTAAAGAGGACTTGATACTTAATGCTATGGTTGGGTTTCATGACCTTAGTGATCTTTAGTAGTTGCGGATGCTTGCTAGAGTTCCAATCATAAGTGCATATGATCCAAGTAGAGAAAGTATGTTAGCTCATGCCTCTCCCTCATATAAAATTGCAAGGATGATTACCGATACTTGTTATTGATTGCCTAGAGACAAATAACTTTCTTGTTGACAAAAGCTATCCAGTTTTTACTACCTTGCATTTTATTCGTAGTTTTATTCTTGCAAAGTACTCAGACTTTTATTCTCGCAAAATAGTTTCATACTTGTTTTAGATAAAGCAAACGTCAAGTGTGCGTAGAGTTGTATCGGTGGTCGATAGAACTTGAGGGAATATTTGTTATACCTTTAGCTCCTCGTTGGGTTCGACACTCTTATTTATCGAACAAGGCTACAAATGATCCCCTATACTTGTGGGTTATCAAGACCTTTTTCTGGCGCCGTTGCCGGGGAGCAATAGCGTGGGTGAATATTCTCGTGTTTGCTTGTTTGCTTTATCACTATGTAGTTTTTATTTCCCGTTTTAAGTTGTTCTCTATCTTTAGTTATGGATATGGAACACGAAACACAAAACCAATTAGTTTTACTTGCTACTCATGGAGATGGGGAACCTCCTAAAACCCTCGATGCTCGTTATGTGAAAAATATTATGCACTACTTTGATAATCCTGAGAAAACCCCATTCAACTTGATAATGGGAGTAACGTTGGATCAATGTGAATACTTTAGGGATTATCGCTTGACTCATAAAGGGAAATTGTTATGGGATCAAATTTATATGCTGCATTGGTATGCTAGGCAATTATGCTTGAGATATGATTATACTTGTTGCTCTAGGATGAACAATCCACATCTCCCCTTTTCATGCAAATTTAATGATAATGAAACCTTGGCTTCTTATGCTAATGGTATATATGATTACTATGATGTGGAACGAATAGAAGCATAAGTAGTTTCTTGCAATTTTATCGTGTTGGAAACATAGAGAGGTGGAGATGTAGTTCCTCTCTCATAATAATTGAAAGTAGGAGCAGCAATCACATGCATATTATATTCATCAAAACCATCATGTGCAACGGTAAAAGGCAATCCATCAATATAATCCTTAATAAGAACAAACTTCTCCGATATAGTGTAGTTTGGAGAATTCAAAAAGATAGTAGGAATATCCTGCGTGGGTGCAATAGCAACAATTTCATTCTTAACGTAAGGAACTACAACAAGTTCATCTCCATAAGCATAATTCATATTCACATTCATGTTGGAGAGCTCAACCCAGAGCCTGTAGTTCAGGACCAAGAGTCGATTGTTATCGACAATTCAATGCAGCAGTCAGAGTCTGAAGTTCAGCTGGTGGACTCTCCTGAGCAGTTTCTTGATGTTAATGAGTGGACTATTGTGCCATATCAGCCGCCTGTTATCCAATACGATCGCATTGTTATTGCATCTGTCAAGGTTGTTTATGGGCCTGTTTTGCCACCGGAGTTGGCATGGAAGCGCACTTTTGAGTCTCTAATGAAGTGTTGTCCTGTTTATGAGGTCCCTATGCAGATGCCTTTGGTGGATTTGCAGCCGATTGTTCTCTCCAAGAGGAACTGGGCTCTTGCCTTTGATGATGTTCAACCTGTCTCCCATCTGCAGTTGATTGATGTGCAAACCGCCAAAGAAGACCGCACTGCCATGAGCCCTCTTTCCTGAACTCGCAATTTCGATACCGCCTCTACGAACCTCGTGGACTCCAGCAGTATCTCGCTCTGTTCAGGAGAGCCAAACCTCTCTTCCTACTGCTACGCTAGATCAATCCGATGAGGTCTTTTCCTTTTCTGCACAGTGTGGCAAAAAGAAGGCGCGACGTCGCAAGACCCTGGCTCCAACGCCAATTGTGGATACTGAAGTTCGTCGCTGCACGCGTGGCTCAGTTAAAAGGGATGGCTTAAACCTGTTTTTCAGGAGCTTCAGCAGCAGCCGAAGAAGAAGAAGCCTCGTTGCAAGCCACTCTTTGATGAATCGCCCCGTCCAGGTTCTTCTTCTGATGTGCCCCCACCAACTCCAATCAGGGTGATCCAAGACATTGGCAGAGATCTGTAGATTCTGGATGACCAACTCACAGTGGATAAGCTTATGGCTAATCCTGCAGCTGACAGCACGTCTAGTGGAGATGTTTAGCACTCTTTGGAATTATGGGGTCTGCCATGCCCCTATGATGACCCTGCTGTTGGGTCTTTTGGTCTTTTTTAAGCTTTGTAATAACTTAAGCCTAAAACTTTCTTGCTTGTTGGGTTTTTATGTGTTGTGGTGCTACTATGTAGTGCTCTTTTGCTATCATTTATTATATGGTTATTATGAGTGATTATCATTGCAAGAATTGGAGTGTGCTCTGTTGGAATGTGAGAGGGCTTAATGCACCTGCTCGAAAGCGTGCTGTTAAGCAGAAAATTGAGGAAAGCCATTGTGATGTTGCTTGTTTCCAGGAAACTAAATGTGAAACCTTTGATATAAGGGAAATTAGGGCCTTCTGCCCTCGGCAATTTGATACTTTTGCTTTTACACCTTCTGTGGGTCTTCTGGTGGGATTCTGGTGGTCTGGAATTCGGTTGTGTTGTCTGGTGTGCTGGTGGAAATACAACCCTTTGCTGTTGTGGTGCGTTTTACCTCAAAACAAAATAATGAGCAAGTGGTCTTTAGTTTACATCTATGGGCCTTGTCGAGGAAGCCGGGGATAATTTTTTGTCCGTTATATAATTTGCATATTCCAATTGATGATAATTGGTTAGTCATTGGAGATTTTAATTTCATCAGGTCCTCTGAAAACAGAAATTTACCAGGGGGGATGTCAATGACATTTTTATCTTCAATGAAATTATTGGTCATCTGGGTTTGCTTGAATTGCCACTTAAAGGAAGGTCTTATACTTGGTCTAACATGCAAGATTCCCCTTTGCTTGAACAATTTGGATTGGTTTTTACCTCCACTAACTAGATATCTATTTATCCTTTTACTGAAGCTCTGCCTCTAGCTAGAACTGCTTCTGACCATGTGCCTTGTGTTGTGGTTATTAAAACTTCCATTCCTAAGTGTAACATCTTCAGATTTGAGAATTACTGGGTGCATATGGAAGGGTTTTTGGAGTGTGTGCAGAAATCTTGGAGCAAACCATCTATTAAAACACACTCCTCTGCTATCATTGCTGATAAGTTGAAATCCCTCAGGCAGGATCTAAAGAGATGGCAAACTAATTTTTCCAAAATGAAGTTGCTCATCTCTAACTGCAACAAGGTCATTCTTCTGCTTGATAACTTGGAGGAAATCAGGCCTCTTTTTAGGCAGGAATTTAACTTCAGGAAAATTGTCAAACTGCATTTGGAAAATCTGTTGCACCTTCAGTTTTTGTACTGGAAGAAGAGATGTACTATTAGATCCATCAAAGTGGGTGAGGAGAACACCAAATTTTTCCATGCAATGGCTCTTTGAGAGATTCGGAAGAAACTCTATTGCTAGTCTGCAATGTGACTGATGGTGTGTTATTTGATCACTCTCAAATGGAAGGTATGATTTGGAGTGCTTTTAAAGGAAGGATGGGAGTTTCAAGAGTAGTTGTTATGGGTTTTGATCTGCACTGCTCGCCTTAAACATGTACCAGCCTTGAGGTTTTGACAATACCATTTACAATTGAGGAAATGGACTTGGTGGTCAAGCATATGCCAATTGATAAAGCCCCTGGGCCAGATGGGTTCAATGGCCTTTTCTTCAAGAAGTGCCGGCATATTATTAAGTATGAGTTTTATGCTTTAGCCCAGGAGTTTTATGATGGCAAATCCACCTTGGAGAACATCAATGAGTCTTTCATCACCTTGATTCCTAAGAAACTTTCACCTGAAGTGGTGAGAGATTACAGGCCTATTTCTCTGACTGGCATGGGCATTAAGTTTTTGTCTAAAATGATGGCCAATAGATTTTAGGATTTGATAATGATGTGCATCCATAAAAACCAGTATGGTTTCATTAAGTCCAGGACAATACAAGACTGCATTGGATGGACTTTGGAATATCTGCATCAGTGTCACCAGTCCAAAAGGCCAATTTTAATTCTCAAACTTGATTTTGAGAAAGCCTTTGACTCCATTGAACATGAAGCTATCTTTCAAATCATGAGGCACAAGGGCTTTAATGACAAATGGATTGGTTGGGTCAGATCTCTTTGTTCTTCTGGGACTTCCTCTGTTCTGCTCAATGGGGTGCCTGGGAAAAAATTTGTTTGTAAAAAAGGTGTCAGGCAAGGAGATCCAGTTTCTCCCCTTCTCTTTGTTCTTGCTGCAGATCTCCTGCAATCTGTGGTTAATGATATGCACATCAGTGGGGAAATTAAACTGCCTATTCCCTGTCATGACAAGGACTATCCAATTGTGCAATATGCTGATGACACCTTGATTGTGGTACCTGCTGATGATGCTCAGCTCTTGGCTCTCAAGAAAATGTTGCTCATTTTTTCTCAGTCCACTGGTCTGGAGGTTAATTACCATAAGTCTTCCATGATCCCAATTAATGTTTCCCAAGAGGAAACTCTCAGATTGGCATCCCTTTTTGGTTGTCAAGTGGGCAAGATGCCTTTTACATATCTTGGTCTGCCTGTTGGAACTACCAAGCCTGCAATGTCTGATGTGCTGCCTCTGGTTACTTGTATGGAGAGGAGAATGTCTGCTAGTTCATCTTTTCTTGCTCAGGGAGGAAGAATGCAGTACTTGAACTCTGCTTTATCCTCTCTACCCATTTTCTTCCTTTGCAGTTTGCTCATTGCCCCTGGTATTTTGAAGCAACTACAGAGAATTCAAAGGCAGTGCTTGTGGAGGAAAAATAGGCAAGAACCAGCTCCTTCTCTAGCTTCTTGGGATTTGATCTGTAGACCCAAAAACAAAGGAGGGCTGGGTATTCTTGATCTTGGCCTTCAAAATGTGGCACTTCTACTGAAACCTGTGAATAAGTTCCTCAAAAAGGCTGATGTTCCTTGGGTTCATCTCATTTGGAACTCATATTATCATGAACTTGTCCCACAAGGAACTGCACCATGTGGATCTTTTTGGTGGAAGGATGTCCTTAAACTCTTGGATCAATTCACGGAAGTCGCATGGGTTAAGGTTAATGAAGGGGACACTGCTCTTTTCTGGCAGGATAAATGGCAGCTTGGAAATTCTGTTTTGCCTTTGCAGCACAGGTTTCCCAGATTATTTTCTTTTGTCAAAGATGCTCTGATTACTCAAGGATGGATTTTACGCCTGGACCTGATATCTTGGTTCCATCTTCCACTTTCAGAGCGGGCTCACAATGAGCTCTTGGTTTTGAAATCTCTTATGCTGCACCATCAAAGGGACTCTGATTTGAAGGATGTTTGGTCTTGGCATGGATCTGACAAACCCTATACTCCTAAACAGTTTTATGTATCCAGGTTCATTCTTCATACTTTTAATCCTGTTTTGACTTGGATTTGGAGGAGTTGATGTACCATGAAGATTAAGGTCTTTGCCTGGTTGTTAATAATGGATAGGCTTAACACCAAGGATATGGTGGAAAGAAGGCATTGTCATATAGATGATGGGATCAACTGTGTGCTTTGTCCCACTCACACCAGGGAAAATAGAGATCACCTCTTCTTCAATTGTAATTTCAGTCAGAGGGTTTGGAACTATCTCCAGATTGAGTGGGAAGCTGGGAATGACATGAGTCAGATTGTGCTCAAGCCAAGGAGGAATTTTGCTCATCTTTTCTTTGTTGAAGTGGTCTTTACTGCTTGCTGGAACATTTGGATCATCAAGAATGGAAAGGTCTTTCGCAAGGAAAGGCCAAGTTTTAATAGGTGGAGAGGAGCTTTTGTGAATGATATGTTTTTACTCTCTCATAGAATTAAGGTGAGATACAAGGAAGACCTGATTAGATGGGTCTCCTTTCTTCCTCCTTAAATGTAATTGTTTTATTTTAGCTTTTTCCTTTTTCTCTTGCTACTTCTGGTAGCATTTGTAATCATTGTAATTATGCTTGTTAAGTCAATAAAAGGCTGTGGGGCTTTCCCTACGTTGTTCACCAAAAAAACAAGCATCAAGTTCATCAAAAAGGGATATTTCAAATGTATCAACGGGATCATAGCAATTATCATAGCATTCATCCTTCAGTAAGAACGAAGGGACATTAAACAATGTATGAGTTGAAGAGTTACTCTCATTAGAAGGGTGGGCATGGGTAGCTAATCCGCTCTTCCTCCTTTTGTTCTTTGATCTCCTCATCATCTTTTTCATCCAATGAGCTCGCAGTTTCATCAATTCCTTCTTCCATAGACTCCTGCAAAATATTAGTCTCTTCTTGGACATAAGAGACTTTCTCAATAAACGCATCAATATCGGAATTGTATTTATAATTATCATAACAATATTTAAGGATAGCAAAAATTTCAGGTCTATAAACTGAATCCAAAATCTTCAAACTTTTCAAACAAAGATTCAATTTCATAAGCACCCTTAAAAGCAACAAATTTATGTATTGGTCTTTACTTGATGTGCATGAATTGTTCTTGTATGACATGTCGATGCATAGGAAGAGAGTTAGACTTTGTCATTGCATGATATATGTTGTTTTGTGCTCACTACTAAATGCCAAATCATTGTTATTTAAAATTGGCTTTGATATACCTTGGGATCCGGGTGGATTCATTACTTGAGCACTTTATGCCTGGCTTAATGGCTTTAAAGAAAGCACTGCCAGGGAGACAACCCAGAAGTTTTAGAGAGTCATTTATTTCTGTTGAGTTCTTTTATAAAGTTTAAAAACCAAAAAAATATAGAGGGGAACTTAAAACTTTTCACAAAAGGGAAGCGATTGAAAGGTGATGCATTGCGGAAGTGAGGGCCGACCTCGATCACTTGTGTTCATGATCATGGAAACAATGTAGAATTTTTCATGAAGATTTTCACAAAAACAATTATCCCCTTGTACAATTCCATTGTATTATAAAAATAATGTGCCAAGATTTGCCTTTAGGATGAGTAGATTGCTTGTTGGTATGTGCAGTGCAAAAATAGAAACTTTGGCTGTAGCGAGCGATTTTACATTTTTTACCAGAACGATGAAAGGTTCTGAAACTTTTGCACAGTATTTATGTACAAATTGTTTATTTTTCATAATTGTTTCAGAATTTTTGGTGTACCAGAAGTATGGTAGATGTTCTGATTGCTACATATTGTCCTGTTTAAGACAGATTCTGCTTTTGATGCGTTGTTTTGCTTGTTTTGATGAAACTATCAATTTTTATTGGTGGTATAAGCCATGGAAAAGTTATATTACAGTAGCTACAATGCAAAAACAAAATATGAATTGGTTTGCAACAGTACTTAGAGTAGTGATTTTCTTTATTACACTAACGGATCTTACTGAGCTTTCTGTTGAGTTTTATGTGGATGAAGTGATCAAAGATCGAGGAGGTCTCGATATGAGGAGAAGGAGGAGAGGCAAGAGCTCAATCTTGGGGATGCCCAAGGCACCCCAAGTAAATATTCAAGGAGACTCAAGCGTCTAAGCTTGGGGATGCCCCGGAAGGCATCCCATCTTTCTTCAACAAGTATCGATACGTTTTCGTCTTCATTTCGTTCATGTGATATGTGCAAATCTTGGAGCGTCTTTTGCATTTAGTTTTCATTTTTATTTTATGCACCATGCTGGTATGAGATAGTCCATGGTTGATTTATAGAATGCTCATTGCACTTCACTTATATCTTTTGAGTATGTCTTTATAGAATGCTTCGTGTGCTTCACTTATATCATTTGAAGTTTGGATTACTGTTTCTCTTCACATAGAAAACCGAAGTTCGTAGAATGTTCTTTTGCTTCACTCATATTTGTTAGAGAATGGTCTTTTGTAGAAAGAATTGAACTCTCATGCTTCACTTATATCTATTTAGAGAGACAAATGGAATTGGTCAATTGCATTGTTAGTCACAAAATCCTACATAAAACTTATGGATCGCTGAATATGATATGTTTGATTCCTTGCAATAGTTTTGCGATATAGAGATGGTAATATGCGGGAGGTACTATTAAATGGTTGTGGTTAGTAAGAATATTGGTGTTAAGGTTTGTGATTCCCGAAGCATGCATGTATAGTCTCTCGTTATGCTATGAAGTTGGAGCATGATTTATTATTGATTGTCTTCCTTATGAGTGGCGGTCGGGGACGGGCGATGGTCTTTTCCTACCAATCTATCCCCCTAGGGGCATGCGTAGTAGTACTTTGCTTCGAGAGCTAATAAAATTTTTCAATAAGTATATGAGTTCTTTATGACTAATGTGAGTCCATGGATTATACGCACTCTTACCTTTCCGCAATTTGCTAGCCTCTACGGTACGGTGCATTGTCCTTTCTCACCTCGAGACGTGGTGCAAACTTCATAGGTGCATCCAAACCCCGTAATATGATACGCTCTATCACACATAAGCCTTGTTATATCTTCCTCAAGACAGCCACCATACCTACCTATTATGGCCTTTCCATAGCCATTCCGAAATATATTGCCATGCAACTTCCACCGCTTCTGTTTTGATGACTTGAGCATTCATTGTCATACTGCTTTGCATGATTATAGCTGACATAGTAGTTGTTTCTCAGCCACCGTGCATCATTTCTATACATCTTACGCTAGATCATCTGCCAGAGGCATTCATATAGAGTCATATGTTGTTATAGGTATCGAGTTGTAATTTCTATTCCTTTTGGGTTATAAGTAAATAAATAGAAGTGAGATGATCATCATTTTTAGAGCAATGCCCCAGTGAGGAAAGGATGATGGAGACTATGACTCCCCCACAAGTAGGGATGAGACTCCGGACAATGAGAGGAAAAAAGAGAAAAAGAAAAAAAGGAAAGGAAAAAAAGAAAAAAAAAGGAAGAAAAAAGGAAGAAAAAAATAAACAAAGAGAGAAGGGGCATTGTTAGTATCCTTTATCACACTTGCGCTTCAAAGTAGCACCATGTTTTTCATATGGAGAGTCTCATATGTTGTCACTTTAATATACTAGTGGGAATATTTCATTATAGGATTAGATGCACACCCACTTAGTTTTCATATGGAGCTTTCATACACTTATAGCTCTTAGTGCATTCATTTCATGGCAATCCCTACTTCTCACGTTGATATCAATTGATGGGCATCTCCATAGCCCGTTGGTTAGCCGCGTCGAAGTGAGACTTTCTTAATTTTTTGTATTCTCTATATTTACCCCTATCATCATATTCTATTCCACCTATAGTGTTATATCCATGGCTTGCGCTCATGTATTGCGTGAGGGTTGAAAAAGTTGAAGCGCGTTAAAAAATATGAACCAATTGCTTGGCTTGTCATCGGGGTTGTGCATGATAAATACTTTGTGTTAAGAAGACAGAGCATGGCAAGATTATATGCTATTGTAGGGATAGCTTTCTTTAGCGTTGATATTTTGAAAGACATGGTTGTTTGTTGGGATGCCTGAGTATTGATGTCTATATGTCAAATTATAGACTATTGCTTTGAATCACTTATGTCTTAATATTCATGCCATGACGAGATATATGATCAAGTTTATGTTAGATAGCATTCCACATCAAAAATTATCTTTTTTATCATTTACCTACTCGAGGACGAGCAGGAATTAAGCTTGGGGATCTGATACATCTCCGTCGTATCTATAATTTTCGATTGTTTCATGCCAATATTATTCAACTTTTATATACTTTTGGCAACTTTTTATATGATTTATTTGGACTAACTTAGTTATACAGTGCCCAGTGCCAGTTCCTGTTTGTTGCATGTTTTTGTATCACGGAAAATTTGTATTAAACGAAGTCCAAGCGTGATGAAACTCAACGGAGAATTATTTTGGAATATTTTTAAATTTTAGGAGGTGGAATCAACGTAAACGGAGGCCCGAGGCCACCACAACCCACCAGGGCGCGCCACCAGGCCCAGGCGTGCCCTGGTGTATCGTGCCCTCCTCGAACGTCAGTTGGAGCTATACTTCGGGCGCAAGGAAACTTATATCCGGAAAAAAAATAGTGTAAAAATATCGGCGCAATCGGAGTTACGATCTCCGGGAATTTAAGAAACCGTGAAGGGCCAGATCTCGAGAGAGCGAAACAGAAGAGAACAGAGAGGGAGATCCAACATCAGAGGAGCTCCTGACCCTCTGCCGCCATGGAGGCCATGGACCAGAGGGGGAACCCTCCTCCCATCTAGGGGGGGGCAATGAAGAAGAAGAAGGAGGGGGCTCTCTCCCCCTCTCTTCCGGTGGCGCCGGAGTGCCGCCGGGGCTAGGATCGTGACGGCGATCTACATCAACAATCTTGCTACCGTCAACACCAACTCTCTCCCCCTCTATGCAGTGGTGCAACACCCCTTCTCCCCGCTGTAATCTCTACTTAAACATGGTGCTCAACTCCATATATTATTTCCCAATGATATTTGGTTATCCTATGATGTTTGAGTAGATCCGTTTTGTCCTATGGGTTAATCGTGATCTTGGTTGGTATGATTGTATATTTTATTTATGGTGTTTTCCTATGGTGCCCTTCGTTCTCGCGCAAACTTGAGGGGCCCTCGCTGTAGGGTGTTGCAATATGTTCATGGTTCGCTTATGGTGGGTTGCGAGAGTGACAAAAGCTTAAACCCGAGTAAGTGGGTATGACGTATGGGAGTAAAGAGGACTTGATACTTAATGCTATGTTGGGTTTCACGACCTTAATGATCTTTAGTGGTTGCGTATGCTTGCTAGAGTTCCAATCATAAGTGCATATGATCCAAGTAGAGAAAGTATGTTAGCTCATGCCTCTCCCTTATATAAAATTGCAAGGATGATTACAGGTACTTGTTATTGCCTAGGGACAAATAACTTTCTTGTTGACAAAAGCTATCCACTTTTACTACCTTGCATTTTATTCATAGTTTTATTCTCGCAAAGTACTCATACTTTTATTCTCACAAAATAGTTTCATACTTGTTTTAGGTAAAGCAAACGTCAAGTGTGCGTAGAGTTGTATCGGTGGTCGATAGAACTTGAGGGAATATTTGTTCTGCCTTTAGCTCCTCATTGGGTTCGACACTCTTATTTATCGAAGAAGGCTACAAACGATCCCCTATACTTGTGGGTTATCAATGACCCACAAGTATAGGGGATCTATCGTAGTCCTTTCGATAAGTAAGAGTGTCGAACTCAAAGAGGAGCAGAAGGAAATGACAAGCGGTTTTCAGCAAGGTATTCTCTGCAAGCACTGAAATTATTGGTAACAGATAGTTGTGTGATAAGATAATTCGTAAGGGGTAACAAATAACAAGAGTAACTGAGGTGCAGCAAGGTGGCCCAATCCTTTTTGTAGCAAAGGACAAGCCTGGACGAACTCTTATATAAAGCAAAACGCTCCCAAGGACACATGGGAATTATTATCAAGCTAGTTTTCATCATGCTCATATGATTCGCGTTCGTTACTTTGATAATTTGATATGTGGGTGGACCGGTGCTTGGGTGATGTACTTCCTTGGACAGGCCTCCCACTTATTATTAACCCCTCTCGCAAGCATCCGCAACTATGAAAGAAGAATTAAGATAAATCTAACCATAGCATGAAACATATGAATCCAAATCAGCCCCTTACGAAGCAACGCATAGACTAGGGTTTAAGCTTCTGTCACTCTATCAACCCATCTTCTACTTATTACTTCCCAATGCCTTCCCCTAGGCCCAAACAATGGTGAAGTGTCATGTAGTCGACGTTCACATAACACCACTAGAGGAAAGACAACATACATCTCATCAAAATATCGAACGAATACCAAATTCACATGATTACTTATAACAAGACTTCTCCCATGTCCTCAGGAACAAATGTAACTACTCACAAATAATATTTATATTCATAATCAGAGGAGTATTAATTATCATTAAGGATCTGAATATATGATCTTCCACCAAATAAACCAACTAGCATCAGCTACAAGGAATAATCAACACTACTAGCAACCCACAGGTACCAATCTGAGGTTTGGAGACAAAGATTGGATACAAGAGATGAACTAGGGTTTGAGAGGAGATGGTGTTGGTGAAGATGTTGATGGAGATTGACCCCCTCACGAGGAGAGGATCATTGTTGATGATGATGGTGATGATTTCCCCCTCCGGGAGGGAAGTTTCCCGCTCCGCTGGAGCCCTAGATTGGCTTTGCCCAAGTTCCGCCTCAAGACGGCGGTGCTTCGTCCCGAAAATTTCCTCTTCATTTTTTCTAGGTAAAAACACTTCATATAGCAAAAGATGGGCACCGTGGGCCTGCCAGGTAGGCGGCAAGGCAGGGGGGCGTGCCCCCCACCCTTGTGGTTGCCTGGTGGGTTCCCTCTAGTGCTTTCTTTGCCCAATATTTTTTATTAATTCCAAAATGAATCTGTGAAGTTTTAGGACTTTTGGAGTTGTGCAGAATAGGTCTATAATATTTGCTCATTTTTCAGTCCAGAATTCCAGCTGCCGGCATTCTCCCTCTTCATGTAAACTTTGTAAAATAAGAGAGAAAAGGCACAACTATTGTAATATAATGTGTAATAACAACCCATAATGCAATAAATATCATTATAAAAACATGATGCAAAATGGACGTATCAGCCACCCACGGGAGATTCGATTGTGCATGGAGATCGCGAAGTAGCTGATACGTTTTCTCCTTATTATCCCAACTTGGATCGCCATACACCCCCGTCAACCTCCACAATTTACCATCCGGTTCCTCCACCGACACATCGATGCAGCTAAAGGTAGTAGTCCGGGAGTAGATCCTCATCTCCTTCTTCCAGACTAAGAGTAACCCACCTCTCCTACCATCGAGACATGGTGCCACGGTCATATGATCCATCCTCGGCTTTCTCATCAACTCATCAGCCTTAAACTCGTCCAAATGCGTCTCAGACAGAAAAACAACATCGACATTATTCCGCCTCAGGATGTCCAGAAGCGAGCGAACTGTCTAGGCCCTGAACAAGTCCCGAAGATTCCAACTTATGAGTTTCATTGTGACCGGTGACCCTCCGCTGAAACTGACGTCAATTCAGAGGCCACTGCCCCCAACTCACTCGACCGAGCCGATCAATCCAGGCCAAACAGATTGGAAACTCAATACCCCATGATCTGAATAGATGGTGAAAGACCTGCGAAACCTCGAAGGGGGAAACAACCAGAACTGCAGTAAAGAGAACCGATCATTGCCAACCAACGCAGGGACAGAATACCGATCACTGCACCAAGCAGCGCCGGGACAAAAAGAATAGATCCAAAGTTGTCTTCAGATCCGATCAACAAGCAAGTTTCCTAAGCACCATCAGGGAAACTGTACGCAAACACAGTAGATGGAATCCTCATGACGTACTAGTAGTAGGCATATGAGATCAACTCGTGAACCTGCATCAGCACCAGAATTGTTGCAGGCTGAAATTCTACCAGAGAACGAGAGACCAGCCACGGCACCGCCGGCGCCGCCCTGGGAAAGAGACGCCGGCCCACGCGCCGTTGCCAAGGAGGCGGCCGGCGGCGGCCCGGCTAAACCCTAGTCGCCTTAGTAGTAGCCTGACTTACAGGAGAAGAATACGCTTCAGGCAGTACGGCAGCAATAATGCTACACCTACGTACTGCTTCTACGTGATAACCATTGGATCTTGATCTCACAACGTCGATATAACATACTGTACCAATTCTTCTATTTAGGCTTACATGGCCTGCCCGCTATTGGGTTGGGTCGTGCTGGCTGGGTTAACTAGCTACGGTTGGCCCTTTTCTTTTATTTTATTTTTCTTTCTCTTTCTTTCCTTTTTTTTCTTTCTAAATTCAAATCTGTTTTGAATTTGATTTTGGTTCCAACTTTAAACATCTCTAAATTCTAGTTTGATTATTTAGAAAACGGTGAAAATTTCATCTGGACCTTTTGGTCAATTAATTTCTGCCCCTTATTTTAGGGCCTTCCAACATATTCCATTTGTTCCTTTCCTATTTTTTTCAGTTAGGTTTATTTCCCTTATCTGAATTTCTTTGAGTTGTCTTCTACTCAATTTGAACATTTGTTTTGAGTATTTGTTTTGTCAAATTCCTTCGGGGTTTTATTTTTCTTCAAATTGCGAGTGCGGTGTTTCTGCTCCCGAGCTCATCTGCACCCGCCCTGGCGAAAAAAATCAAAACAAATACTAAAAAAATTCAAAAAAAATCCATTTTTATGTGGTAGATAAGTTTATGCGTGAGGTGCGCTTCAAGTTCAACTCATTTGGACACCTGAGCAACTCTCGGCGAAAAAGACAAATTTAGTGTCTGTGAAAAAGTTTACTGTTCACACACTGTTCTGACCCGATTTGTTTTTTTTCTGAGAGCTGCTTAGATGTCCAAATAAGTTGAAATTTTGAGCGAACCTGGCGTATAATATTATCTATCGCACAAAAAAATTGGAATTTTTAAAAAAAAATAGTATTTGTTTTGATTTTTTTTCTGACCGGATGCAGATGAGCCTGGCCACCAAATTGGGTTTTTATCAAATTGCCCCCTTTAGGGTTCTTTTAACTTTCCCAAATTTTGTACCTAGGGTTTCAAGTGTCCTAAGGTTTTGGAATTCTAATTCGATGTAATCATCACACAAGGTCAAACAATCAAGTAATCCTAGGCAATTCTAGCTAATTAGCAATCAAGCATAGGTTTTCTTAGAAATTTTTAATTCCTGTGAAATTTTAAACATTTCAGATTTGAAAAAATTCGGGATGTGACACTCTGTGTACGTACTCCACCTAGAATGTGAGTATGTGTGTGACATCGACCTAGATGGTTTGTGCAAGAAAGAGAGTAGTGTGTACGTGAGAGAGAGAGGGAGAGAGAGGGGGGGGGGGAGAAGGGAGGGGAAGGAGAAGGAATATGTGTCAATGCAATGTGTGTGAAAGAGAGGCCTAAGTGGTACATCCTATTGATGGAGCGCTACTACCGGCTCTTTCCAGATCCGACGGTACCGGCCTCCCTACCGTGTAGCACCAGGTGGTGGTAGTACCGCATAAGTCAGTGGTACTACTAGACAAGTACTTCTGATGCAGTACCAGGAGCGATACTACCGCTCATCTGGAGGTGTTCCTCGGTTCGAATCAGCTTTGCCAGTGAAGTTGGAATCTGATTCGGGCCTTTTTCAGCGTATTATCCTGAAGCATGTCCTGATGTGCTTTTGTGGCAAAGCTGAAGTTGATTCTGAGTGCTTTTGTGGCAACGCTTAAGTTGATTCAAATCAGCTTTGTCAGTGAAGAGAACTCGAATCCAATTGAAGCTCAAACAAACAGGGTCAAAGATAGTAGATCTGCTTCACATACATGTGCTTCATCATTCAATAATCTTACAGAAATAAACTTCATCAGTCACTTCCCATAATAGACCAAAGACTGCATATATTTCACATTACAGGATAAACATGATACAAGCGCATCATTAAGTCCAAAATATAGCAGGTTCATACATGAACATGATCAACTTCAACTTTGACTTACATACAGGTCCATCCATTAAGTTCAAAAATCAAAATACACCTAAACAGTAATGACTGGCACCTAAACAACACACACACATGCAGTACATAACCTTTTGAGAATGAAAACAACACCAACAACACACAACATCAGGACACTTGCAACTAAGAACTTCATCAACAAGCTCTCTCACTAACTCATACACGCAGAAGCTTGGTGTTTGCTCATGCCAATGAATGCTTCATTTCCTGACCTAGGCCTACTGGTGGAAGTGTTCCTCCCACTCTCTTCCATTGCATCTTCAAGTTCCTCCCTTCTGTCCTTTGTTTCACCTATTGCATCAACAACAACAACACCAACAAATATGTTGTGAACAACAATATACACAAACATACTCCAATTCCCGGTGCCAGAAATAACTAGTTTGCTAGCAAACAACTAAATCAAGGTCAAAAGTGACGTCAAATTTTAAGCCAAATTCCTAGAAAAAACATGTTGCCGCATCGAATTTCACAAAAAGAAAATGACATAACTTGGCTCAAGTAGCGATAATACATAGTTCAAAGTACGATCGGAACGCACAACATAGGTTCACAAAAAATAAAAACAACAAAGTTCACGCTGGGGGCACCAGCACAACAAGCCCACTAACAGTATCGGGGCGTCTTTTCACAAAGATAGAAGCCCCATGAGTAAAGTCGATCCCACCACTCAAGAACATGGTGTGAGGCTTCACCTTCAATCAGCGAAGCCTGCACTCGAACAGTATTATAACTGTTAGCAATGTCCAAGACAGCAATTAATAGGGTGATGCCACTATAGTGCAATAAGATTGCCTGCTAACTAGTACAGAGTACTCCCTCTGTAAACTTATATAAGAGTGTTTATATAAGTTTACAGAGGGAGTACTTCTTAAGGGCATACAACATCGTGTTGTAAAATGCATGAATTGTCAACAAAACTATGGCCTTTTAGAGGGGACTATTGAAAAATACTTGCAACTACTGCTATCACCCACGCATTACTCTGCTATGACATGTTTTCCATTTAATTCATGAAACAATGTGCATGATTATAAACTTTCATCTTTTTGATGAAAAGATGTACTCTAATCAAAGTATCTCTCCAGTATTTTACACACAAGGATTCTTATTTTCATTAAGTTTGATCTATTGCTACAATTTTGCTAGTGGTGTGGCTTGTTAGCAGTGAGTTTTAGTACAGGATACTACTGATAATACAGCTCTACAACACCTCAGGGACCATTGTGATGTTCAGTAAAACAATTCATAATAGTGTACATTTATAATCATGCATCTGTATAATTGACATAAGCATCAACCAAAAACGAGTAAACATGCCCTCAAACACTAAGAAGCACCCATTTCCACCACCAAATATGCCAAGTACTCCATTTGGTTATAAAATTAGAAACTTCAACTGTTCAAGAATGTTGTAAAGGAACTTGGAAATTCTTGAAACGTGAAATACATTGAACAAGTTTTCTGTGGACCACATCTTGTGGTTGTTACATATCATGTAAAGAACTCACTGTTTATTCAAATATCATTGCACCACATAATATAAGATTGCATGCTAACTGTTTACTCCCTGTATTTTATTTATTTTTATTTTTTTTTCGTGCAACTTGGGGCTGAGCAACACCCCCCCCCCCCCCCCTCTCTCTCTGTTCATTTGCGTCCCCGTATGCGCCTTCTAGTGTACTCTATACGAGGATCACCACCATGTAATTTCCACCCTCTGTCAATGGAATGATAGACAACATGCGTATTCACGAAACAAAAAGCACCAGTTTCAGCATCAGAGCATCTTACCAGAGTTGTCCGTTGCCTTTTAGGATTAAAGCCTTGCCCAACAGTTGTCAGTTCCATCCTTGGATTCTTCCTTGGGCTGAAATCCTGGCAAGCATTCTCAGTATAGCAATGTTCTTGACTCAAATGCTTCTGTGTACCTGGCCAGGTATAATAATAACATTAAGGTTTAATGGATTCAGTAGTGTCACACAAAATAACCCTTTAAGACTCCAATTACATGTCTAATGCTCATTAACAGTGAACATTTCAAGTACAAAAGATAAAAAACGTGTCTTGTGCACATTTCAAAACAATAACACATCTCCATTACACTAAAATGTGTTGTTGCTCCAAGTTTTACAACTGACAAAAAACTTGTGCACATTGCGAAACAGTAACGCATCCCCTGTATTAAGAGAAACCGCCAAACTGCTCCAAGTTCTACAACGACAAAAAACAAGTACTCGCTCTTGATCCATATTATTGTCGCTCAAAAGGATGTATCTAACACTGCAATACGTCTAGATACATCCATTTGAGCTACAAGTATTGTGGATCAGAGGGAGTAATACAAATAGAAGATTAGAAGTACACAAGCGACCGAATGAACTAGTAGTCTGACAGTATATTCAATATTATTATCTTCATTCATATAACCCATTGAAAAGTGCATTTGTGGTTGTCAAGAAACAAGAAAATTCCAGGGACCAATAGTGCAGATTGAGATTCTTCCATGTTTGGAAGAACCAAGTAACATGCCTGCATTTGTCACTGTTGAGACCAGAGAGTTTTCGTAAGGAGATGCCCAGATAGCAGACATAGTCTCTGAGGGTAGAGCATCTGCAATGAGTTCGGCAGTTAGAAATGGCGGCAGATGGAGGTTCGTCCATGTTGGGAAAAGAACGTGTGATTTACCTGCATTTGCCTTAATGTATTTAGAAGGAGATGCCAAGATAGCAGACATGGCCTTTGAGGACAGAGCACCTGCAATGAGTTTAATGAGTTCACCTGTTAGAAACAGTGGTAGATGGAGGTTCGTCCATGTTTAGAGAAGAATGTGGAATTTACCTGCATCTTTCTCTGTTGAAATCAAGAACTGATCATAAGGAGGTGCCAAGATAGCAGACATGGCCTGTGAAGGTAGACCACCTGCGATGAGTTCAGCAGTTAGAAATGGCTGCAGGTAGCCAGGTACTCAATGCTTAACTGTTTTACCTGCATTTGTCACTGGTGAGATCCCATAGTTTCTAACAGGACCTTCCAAAGGATGGAGAATCTGGAAGAAGGATGGAACTTCTGCAAAAAGATTAGCAGTTAGGAATCTATCGCAAAGATGCATAAACACCAAAAAAGAAAAAGAAAACATAGGGACTTGAGACTCAGTTAGAATAAACTACGTGCATAATGCAAACATGTATGAAATGCAAGCTGGAATGATGTATGATGAAATCAAAGGTTAACATGGCAATGCATTTCAGTAGACTTCACCATAAGAGTTGAAGAAAGGCATCAAACAAAGACTTGGAAGGAAGAATGGCCAGTTACAAACCAAATTCATGAGACTGAAGCATGGAGAATCAAATATCATTATCAGTGATGCATATATTGCAGGTGCAATTTTGATATGGGGTTTCCTCCTGGTTTGAAAAATGCAAAGGCATCCAACTAATTTACCTGCATTTGTTACTGATGAAATTGTAACAGGCCCCATCAAGGTATAAGGGATAGTCTGCGAAACTCGGGCAACTGGAATACCTGCAATAAGTTCAGCAGTTACAATTCAGAAATGGCAGGAGATAGCCACAATTCGGATGAAGTGTAAACAAGAACATCAAGCTTGATGGGGCTGTGCACTGAGGCAGAAAGCTTCTGCATTTTCTTGAACAGAATGTGACAAAATGTCATAGAAATCAAATGATGATTGTGCATCATGACACGTGTTAAGTGTGCAAACATCACAGTAATGCATAAAGCATAAACCTAGAAGCTCATTTCAAAAGCAAAAATAAATAATCGGTGCAGTAAGAACAAATGTACATAGGAATATTTTCCAAACAATAATGGTGTGAGAGAATTCAAATCATGACAAGGTATTATGTGTGCACATGCCACAACCCATCAATACCCTAAGCATAAACCTAGCATGGCAGTTCAAAAGCAGCAGCAACACCAATTGGTGCGGTGAGAGGAAAGTGTCAAAAATGCTCTTATATTATGGGACGGAGGGAGTACAAAGGAACGTAGCCCACAATAGTACCAAACCTAAAGGCGGTAATATTAGTTCAGTCCAATTTTGCAGAGAATTATCCTACACTGCTGTTATCTCTACAAATCCAGTGTGAAAATGAGATAACATTTAAGGGAAGGTAGGTGAGAAGTGGCTTGAACTAAATATTATAACCATTGCGAACTCGGTCGAAAGGATGTAATAACTTGTGATAACCAATAGAAATCCCAAGTAGAAAGGGGAGATAGAAACGATGAAACTAAAGGTTTTTGAAACAACTTACCATCCTTGTAGACACGTCGAAATGGCTCATACCCTTGACTAAGGTCCGGCCAAGCTTCCAGCCGTTGATCTGAAGACAGTAAGTGTCATCAGTCGCTTGTATGTAATCAAGCTACTAAATATTACTGATTAACAGAAGGTTAAACACAGGCCAGAAGCGCCGGTGCATAGCGGAAGGTTATAGCATGTCGAGAATGTCAAGAGAGCTCAGGGTAGACCAAACTTGACATGGGAAGAGTCCATAAAGAGAGACCTGAAGGACTGAAAAATCACCAAAGAACTAGCCGTGGACAGGGGTGCGTGGAAATTAGTTATCCGCGTGACAGAACCATGACCAGGAGATCTTATGGGTTTCAATTCTAGCCTACCCCAGCTTGTTTGGGACTGAAAGGCTTTGTTGTTGTAATAACAGAAATTTAAGCACAACCGTTCATGTATCACATATGTATGAACAGGAATGGTAAACAAATGAAAGACCCACGGAGAATAATCTAGTTTTACCTAGAAGATAAACCGTCCATTCCTTTGTCTTGAGAACTAACATGTCTGCCAATGCAAAAACAAAAATAGGTTGACAACGAATGCACATATACAAAAGTTATAGGGCACGCAGTAAAATATCAATGACGCGTATAGCCTTTCAATTTGTACATCTGGTGTATTCTAACAAGGAACAATTGCATGGATTAATTGTCCGGATAAAGTTTTGCCCTGGTTGGGAAACAATTAATGGTGTTCAACTAATTTACCAAAATCGGTGTCTGAGGACATGCCAGGATTTCTAGCTGGACTTCTGAATGTACCAAGATTATTCCGCGAGACTGGATCAACAGGAGCACCTGCGAAGATTTCAGTAATAATAAATGGTACATAAACAATAATGGGAGTGTATAAGGCACATAATAGGAATACCCTAAGAATAAACTTAATGCAGCAATCCAACAGCTCCAAGAACAAATCGGTGTGGCAAGAGCAAAGAACCAGTTAAAAGGATCATCATTGCATGGCCTCATTCTATTTTTTGAGGACTGGTTTGAGATTGTGCAGACGTGATCAATATGGATAAAATATTATTACTGCTAGAAACTTAATGTAGCAACAAAGGAAGTGGAGACAATAACATTGCATAAACCCTTTGCAACAACAACAACAACAACAACAACAACAAAGCCTTTTAGCCCCAAACAAGTTGGGGTAGGTTAACATAAACCCTTTGCAGTAAAGAAAAATTATAAAATCAAAGGGTTCTTTTGTTCTGGAAGGATACTAAACTAAAGGCTTTCTGCAAATCAGGCTAAATTAAATGTTCATTTTGAAGTGGGAGTAAGTTAAATGTTTGGTGGCCTAAAAGAATCTGAAGCTACCTTTTTGTACCATTGGAGTACAAACATATTGAAGTGGATACCCTTGATCCCGCTTACCAGCTTCCAAACTTGTATCTAAGAAAGACAGCAAAATTTTATTAGTTGCTATAGTGCGATGAAGTTACCAACACCTAAACAAAGAAAAAGTGTTACCAACAAGATCCACCATCCATTCTTTTGCCTTAATTAACGATTCTGCCATTGAAAGAGGGAAAAAGAAAAGAAGCATTATTATTGACAAGCAGGGAGCATGCATAAAGATCATTATTATTCATTTATTCGCATAAGAGCAACCGTAAGATATTTGTGATGAGGATAATGTACCAGAACTTAACCCTTCACGGTGACTTGATATCGAAGAAGGAAGCCTGCACAAAGCAAGAAATATATGCAGGTGTGAATAGAATAGAATGCCATTATAAAGATTATAAAAGGAAAAGGCAGAACTGAAGATGGTTATGCTGCTGCACATACACCCTCCTCTTACAAAGATAGTGCCTGACAAGAACAGAGCCCGGGATGGGGCCTCGCTTCACATAGCGCCTTGGACGGAAACTAGCAAAGGTTGCATATGAGGCGATCAAATTGATAGTCACTAGCCAAGAAAGGATTGATATAGGTACAGATCATGTATGATTTACTAGCATACCCGAAGCCAATGGGGAGTACATTGTGGGGTTCCGCTGGGCCACACGCCTCTTTCACATGTTCTCTCAACTCTGGAGTTTGATAAGCCAAGTAAACGACAGTGGACGCAGCCTTGTCTCTCACGCGCTCAAAGTCCAGGGAGTCCCTTCGTGTATGAATGAAAACAACATTTGAGCATGAATATTGCTTAGGTGTAAAGTTTATTTTATATTGCTCTGATCTGAAGAGTTATCAGACATGAAAATCAATTATCTGAAGGCTGGCATCTACAGGGTTGGTTTAGGGGACTCTCCTATTAGCCCAGGGAGAATAAATGAGAGACTGGTTCATAGTTGGTTCAGAAGGTTCAGAAGAAATGATGGGTTTATTAATGGATCAGATAATGGTGATGTACCTGAATCCGCTGGAGGAGAGGAGGGACCAGAGGATGGCGCGGAGCTTGGTGATGGCAAAATTCTTGGTGAAGCACATCCTGAGAGCTGCAGAGACGGCACGGCTCTCGGGCGCCCCGGAGACGATGTCGTGGACGGCCTTGTGCACGCGGAGGAAGTGGAGGAGGACGCGGCCGTGGACGCCCAGAGCAGGGTCGGGCGGCAGGAAGCGGGAGAGATGCTCGATGGCCTCGTCCCACCGGCCCGCCTTGACGAGGTCGGCCAGATGGTATAGGTCGATGCGCGCACCCGACTCGCCGGTAAGCCTGTGTGCATGTCACAAGGTCGGTCAGATCAGATAGAAAGAAATAGTAATGCACAGTTTTTTAATGGCGGCGTGGCGTAGGTACGCGTCGTAGGTGTCGAACAGCTTCTGGCGCCGGAGGAAGGAGAGGAGTCGCCGCTGCCGGAAGCGCGACACGCAGGGGTACTCCGGCGAACGCTTGCGCTTGCCGGCCACGGAGACGGAGAACACCGACCCATCCAAACGCCTCATGGCGCCGGCACAAAGGGGCTCGGGAGGTGGGGATTTCTTCTGTGATGTGTTGGGGGAGAGTTGGCCGAGGAACCTCTATTTACGGAACCCACAACGCGCGGAGTAGCGGGCGGAACGTGCCTACGTGGCACTGAATGATACAGGGGCAAGTCTGATTACAGACAATGACAAGTGGGCCCCTATAGCACCTAAGTCCTACTGGTCAGGGACCAAGATGATGCTTTAGCGCAGCCCACGCCGCACCCGCTCGGGCGCGCTCTGGAACGGTTGGTGGGCCAGCCACCGCCAAACGTGAAAGCCGAAGGCACAGTGGCGCGCTCTTTGGCCGCCCGCCGAAGCGGAAATTTGTCCGGTTCCGTGATGCACCGGTGGATCGCGAGCTGTCCGCTGCGATTTCAAGATTGATGCTAGCGATTGGTGTATAAGTCGAAAACGTTTCATATTTTGCTATACATGTGAAATACGACTGAGTATTTTTTGACTTATACACTGTCCTTCTTCTGACGATAGTACGTGGGTCCCCTGCTATCTTGTCAATTACTAGATTATAATGCGGCGTTCTTTGCGCTTCGTCGCTATGTTTGTATAATATATAATGAGCATAATATCATAAACATCTAAAAACATAAATATGAAAGTTAAGTTTACATATCTTTCTCATATTATATGCCACTAATTAAAGAGGAGAATTTTATGCACAAAAGTAGTAGGATATATGTCGAAGACTTTGAGTACTTTCAATTACAGTGCCTCGATGTAGATGGCGCGTGGGTTACATTTGTTCGCGCTTTAGGTATACGATCATGAAAATCAACATGCTGGAATGACCCCACTGCACAAAAAAGTGATGGGGCAAAGTCGATTTTGTATTGTTGATGTAACTTTATTTTATTTATCAACTAGAACGTAAAGGCGCGTGTTGCTGCGCCCGCGCATTTTATTGAAAGGACAATATAAATGTATGAAAAAATCTAGACATCACAGGAAAGAGAAAAATGAACCTACTTCTATAAATAGGTGGGCAATATTGAAACTTTAGGTATAAGTTGCAAAACTGAGACGGATGATAATGCCATCTAAGTCAACACTGGAATGTCATTGTGCATTTGTTTTGTCTATGCATATCATTTCCTAAGGCATTTGAATACGTGGTCGATCATATCTGTGTGGTATCTGGTATGTGTCATTGTTCGTTGTAGCCTTGCAATGGTAGATGCTGTGTAGTAGAGGCATTTTTTCTGAGACGGGCTGCGTAGTAAAGGAATAAATGTAACAAAGAACGATGCAGTCAAGCCATAGGTAGCAAAATTATTTTTAGACAAAGGTAGGCGCAGCTGCAACGCTACTTTTTTTTTTGAGAAACAGCTGCAGCGCTACTTTTGATCACGAAATACGGCTGTAGCGCCACGGATCGAAAGTGCGGTCGGTCTCACGAAAAAAAAAAAATTTACCACATGGCCTAACGGCCCACTGCAGCCCGGAGCATCAGAAGGCACCAAAATAAGTCTGCGGAGCAGCGGCCCTGTGGACATTGGTTCGACTTCGGCCGGCTTTAATTTGCGAGCGAACGAGGCGCAAAGAAAAACTGTGTGAGGTTGGAATGATCTGATTCGTTTGTACGCTGAATCGGACGGTTTAGGATCTTAAATGACTGTGGAGGCTCCTAACTAGCCCTGTTATACTGTTTAGTAATTGAGATTTTTTATCCCGCTGCGCGTACAAATAGCACCAGCCAGATGGTTTAACATGAGGAATCTTTGCTACAGTATGTTGGAATGATTATGTCATTGTTAGATGACAGCTCAAAGCAAATTCTTAATCTAAAAACCACTTAAAATTACATGGTAGATCTCTTGATTCCTAGACCTAAAATATCGGATACAAAGATGTACTCCCTCTTTTCCTGAATATAAGGCTTTTAGAGATTTTAATATAGACTACATACTGAAGTAAAATGAGTGAACATACACTCTTAAACGCGTCAATATACATCCGTATGTAGCCCGTATTGAAATCTATAAAAGGTCTTATATTTAGTAATGGAGTGAGTAGCATGCATGACAAACCGAACTATCTTTTCCCGATTATATGCAGCGTTCTTATTTTGTCAGATCAATATCTTGAACATTTTCTTTAAACCAAATAGGCATTACGCTGAACTCTTTTTTTTCAATTTCTTGAAAATATGAGTTAAAACGTGCAAGGATACTTAGTGTTGATTTCACGAGGCAAATAGAATCTGCTCGGATCTACTAACCTTTATATAAGCAGCTCATCCAGCCTTAAAATTCAGCCTTGGAGCAGCAGAAATCAGAGCAGAGCATTCCACCACCCCACGTAGCACGCAAGCAATGGAGATGGCTCAACGAAGGAGCAGCTCATGCGATTCTACCTTGTCGGTGTCCTCAATGGTTGACTTTGACTCAGATTACAATCAGTTTGTTGTATCCCCCATCTCCTCACGGTCGAGGCCCATGCGCCCAGCTTCATGCGCAGAACATCGGAGGCCATACTACGCTAACCTAGCATCCAAGGGACATCCAGGGAAGGGACGCCATAGGCGTTGGTCCTCTGCATGGAAGAACGCAACATACCATAGGAGATTGAAAAGATGGGACGCAGTGACGCACTTGTAGTCCTCTGCATGGAGGGTAGAGGACACGTACGTCGATGCACATCTGTAGTAGTAGCTCGCAACTGGGAGGCAGGACGACGGCAGCGGGCGCCGCCACGACTGGGCTCGCCGATTAGGGATGGAATTTGTTGGGGAAGACGGAAGAGGCGTTTTTAGGAATGGATAGGCAGGGTACATGCGGGTGGACGACACCGACGGGGAGTCAGACGCGCAGCAGAAACTTGCCGGCGGCGGCAGCGCATCGCGGACGAGGCAGCGAATCGCCGAGGATTTAAACGGGCGCGCATCGCGTAGGGAAGGAGCAGAGGAGTTGTTCGGTTCGGGGATAGCGCCGAAGCCTGGAACCGACGACCTGGCCTATTCACGTGTGAATGGATGACCTGGGCCTTGAACGACCCATTAAGGAGCGACACTCAAGCTCGTTCTGCGGAGCAGCAGCCCGTGAGACGGTGCCTCGAGCGTATGGACAACCTGGGACACAGCTAGATGATCTGGATCGTAGGTTTGAGGATCTGACAGTTGAGACAATCAAATCGCTGTGGAGGCTTCTAGCTAGCCTCGTTATATTGTTTCTCAATGAGGATGAAAATATCTACTCCCCGTTGTTCCTATCCATTCCCCCGGTCCTCTATTCTTTCTCTGTTCTTCTCCATTGCTCTACTTCTTCTTCTTCTTCTATTTCAAGGTTTTCTTTCCTTCTTCTTTTGCTAGATGTCGGCCTGTTGCTTCCACTTTGTTCATTCTAGATGAACTATTTGACCATCGTTCACGCCTGTACAGTTCGTTCAACAAATTCAAAGTAGAAACGCTGGAAGTATTTGACCGCCGTTACAGATCCGTCATATCAAGCAAGAACAACTTACAACTAAAGCACACAGGTATGGGTCAGCTATGAATCATCGTTTTATTCTTAATAATTTTTTTTCTTATTCATAAATAACTGGTGGTTATATGTATAGATTTTATTTATATTATGCATGAATCAGCCTTTGAAAGCATAATTATCAGGAACGTGTAGGTTTCAATTACATTCTTTTTATCTTATTTCACTTATTTTATTATGTGTAATATACACTTTCACATATCTAAATGTGCTACCTGCATGATTTCACATTTCTTAACTAATTTCACAATTTTGCATTTTGTATTATAAGTTTCACATATCACTATGCTATCTGCCTGATTTGTAATTTCTAACTAATTTTGGTGTGATTTTATTTTGTCAGTATGGATGTTGATAATGTATGTATGAATGGTAGCTTCCTGGATCTGTTAAATATGGTTGAAGACCGACAAACTTATTTCACATCAAGGTATAGTTTAGCTTAACAGGTATTTTTTTTATTTTAACTTAACCCAACTTACAACATACTTTGTTAATCTGGATGTGAATACTAAATGAATTATATGTTCTTTCAAAATGTAGCATTGTTGATACTCAAATTGCTGACAAAAGCTCCACAAAAGAACAATCTGAAAAAAATTCAGATGCAAGAGACGTTCTTTCACAGCAAAATCTTAGGTATGGAACAAGTGTATTTATATTGACATTATCAGTCTAAGTAGAATGGCTTACATAGAAATATTATATTGAAAGGATTGATTTCGACGAATACAACGATGAGCTTGAAGAAGTTCAATCTAAATTTGGAACAAATAATGGTACTCAAGAAAAGGTTAATGGAGAAAAAACTACTCTAGATGAAGATTACTTATTTTCAACATATAAAGTTGGTGAAGAAGAAGGCATTGTAAATCTGGAAGATAACAGGTATAATTTTCTAAAAAAATCATTTTAAAATTTATGACATACTAATTGATATTATTTTAGTACGTTGGTAAATGGAGCTATTAAAGAAGGTATCATATCATACTGTCAAGATAAATCTTTGGATATGTTCAAACCTTATGTTGGTATGAAGTTTGGATCTCTAGCTGAAGCATATGACTTTTTCAACACATATTCTTTGGTTCTTGGTTTTAGCATCAGAAATGGAGACAATTTTGTGAATGTCAAAGATATTCAGACAATGCAAGAGTACAAGTGTCAGCGCAATGTGAGTATTGTTAATAATTTAGTTTAATCAACAAAGAATTGTATGATATGCATTATTTATATGTTGTTTTAACAAAATTTTAATTATTTCCCACGGTATAAACAAGAATGCAATTAGGTCAACAACTAGATGTGGTTGCAAAGTTGAATTAAGGGTTCATTTGAATGATTGTGGAGAGTGGTATGTCAAAAGTTTCGAAGAAGAACACAACCATGAGCTTGTTGAAAGTTGTGGTCAAAAGAAACACATGTATTCTCATCAACATATTGATCCAGCAGCAAGAGATCTTATTAAGCATTTGAGACAAAATAATGTTTCACTTACAAGGGTAAATTCTGTCATATCAGATATGTATGGTTCAATGACTAAAGTGTCGTTTAGTAAAAGGAAACTTAGAACTGTGTGTTCTGAAATAGCAAGCGAGAACATACACTAGTGCAGAACCGGGCAATAGCACCGGTTTGTAAGGACCTTTAGTGCCGGTTCCATAACCGGCACTAAAGTGTGGGCACTAAAGCGCCACCCCCCCTTTAGTACCTGTTCAGCACAAACCAGTGCTAAAGGGCAACCACGTGGCACGAGCCAGCTCCGGGGGCCTGGAGCCCTTTAGTACCAGTTGGTAACACCAACCGGTACTATAAGGTTTGGGGGGTTGTTGAAAGTTATGCATATATATATATATGCATAACGTGTACAATGTGTAGTATCGTAAAATACCAGCAAACGAAAAAGAATTAAAATGGAAACACAAAATTAAATGAAAAAGAAATCATAAAACTAATTTCTAGTAGAACACAAAATTAAATGAAAAAGAAATCATAAATAGAATTTCTAGTAGAACCAATCATGCATATATATATCATCAATGTCTCACAAACCACCATATTAATTAATTCACACATACACACATGTATAGCTATATACAATTTCTCCTACATATGCATGTTGCCTTGAGCCAGTGGCATTAGCCTAATTGGTGCCTTGAGCAGATGACAATCGGAAGTGGTTCATGGGGCGGTGGCGGGTAATAGTATTCTCCTTCGGATTTATGACCTGGTCGAGCAAAAATCCCGCTATTTCCTCTTGAAGTGCTTCTCTGGCGCTCCGTTTCTAGGAGCTTGTCCCGCACCTCTGTGAACTGTTAAGAAGGAGATCAATATGTATGTGTATTAGTTGTGTGACTAGATATCGATAATGGTGTAAAAATTGTGAATAGTGTTCTGACAAGCGTACCCATTCCTATCTTTGAGATCTGCTCCTTTTGGACGCCATCATGCGAATGTTCTCGCAAACGCAGAATGCACATAGATCAGTCCCTCGCTACCGCTTCAGGGCCTTTACGAGAATGGAATTTGATCAGATAATAATTAATCAAGCATGATAACTAAAGAGATGGCAGCTAGCTAGCTAGCTAGTACTACTTAATTACTTACCTTGGGTCAAAACCATTTAAGCTTTTTTTTCCATTCGCCTTCCATGACGCTGATGAACCTTGCCCAAGCCCCGCCCGACAAAGAAAATGAATAAAGGGTTATTAAATAGTTCATATCATGAAATGACGAACTAAATAGGCCGAGATATATAGCTAATAATGATTGAAATTACCTGTTGACTATCCCAAACAAGATGTTATAGTCAGTATTTGCTTTGAGTAGTGAGTCCGGATTTCAACTGTTAAAATCAACTTTAATGATACACAAGATCCGATTGAAATCTGCATGCACACACGTTTGCATGTCTTAATTAAGCGGGCATATGTAAGCAAAAACATGTAGCTAGCTAGTAGGCAAAATCGAGAGAATTTGTAGTACAAGGCAGTGTGACTCACTTTGGAAGTTGTAAGAAAGTAGTATATCTTCATTGTATTTGAGGCGCTTCAAGAACTCTAGCATGTTGTCCTCTCTGGCCTTTTCATGATGTGGATTTATTTGCCATGTGTATTCATTAACGGTGTTTGGGTCAATGAACCCAATGCCATAGCGCCCACCTTTTCTCATTTCATACATCTTCATCCTGCATAATACCACAGAAAAGAATATAGTGAGGATAATTACATGTAATGATTGATCAAAAGGATCACTACAGCTAGCTTGAGACTTAAATTACAGAAAGAAATCACTTACATACAATAGCAACTGATGATAGATTTGTCGTGTGCGTCTTGATTGTATAACTGAAACAGTTCAGAATACTCAACGGTCACAGCTTTCTGATGGTAGTAATGATCCTTCTTGACTTGCACCATGAGGGACTCTTGATTGGATCTCTTGGTAATGTCCATGTACCATTGATGCAATTCATACATTCTCGTTGGGAGCTTCTTGACCTCGTCAGCTTGACCAAAGGTTTTCCCGGACATATTTCCGTTTTATTTCATCCTCTGTAAGCACGAGCATGGGCTCGATCTCGAGGAGTTGTCCAACTTGATGTTGAGAACTTCACTGCATTATATGGTCCTTGGTTATTACCACATTGCCCACCTCGGGAACGTAAACTGTTTGCCCACAATAATATTGGGCGGCGTCTTTATCACGTGTTGTTGGCACAACAAGCGAGGGATCGATTACGCCGCTGTTCTCCCAGGTGGGAATGGTTTTCCCGCATTTTTTGACAGCTTGCTTGTTGTTTGCTCGATCCCGAGCTCGCCTCCTTACGTGACGTGCTCAATTTAACTTCCCGATGTGGCGCTCATAGTCTGTGTCAACAGGCTTGGGAGCTGATGGTTGAGCCATCTGAATGAAGTGGTCAATCGTTTCCTCGTGCACTTTCTCCCTTGGCGGCGGTGGCGGTTTACAGGCAAAATGGGCTTCCACCTCGGCCTTCGATATGGCTGCGGTTTCCTCCTCGGACTTGTCATAAGGCCTCTGCGGAAGAGGCGTGAGGCTTGGACCATATTTATATCGCTTGCCTCCTTTGTACTTCTGTACTACCTCGACTCGTGCCACGCACCATAGCTGCGGGGTGTCTCTTCTGCGATTGCTGAGGCAGCGGAGGCAGTGACGGGCTGAGTTGGACGAGGAGGAGTGGCCTGTCTGTGCGGACTTGGAGGAGGAGTGGCACGAGGTTGTGCGGACTTGGAGGAGGTGGGCGTCGGCATGGCAGACTTGGAGGAGGAGGAGTGGTCGACACTTTGCGGACTTGGTGGACTTGCGGAGGCGGGAGTCTGCTGACTCGGTGGCGGACTTCGACGAGGAGTCGGCTGACGCGGTGTCGGTGGCCTTAGAAACATGATGCAATCCTTTTTCCATAGGATGATACGATGTTTGGCCTCTCCGAGAAAGTGCTCGTCGTCACCTCTAGGAATGTCAAGCTGTAGCTCCGAATATGGGTCCACCACCTCATCAACCAAGACACGAGCATAGCCCGCTGGAATCGGGTTGCAATGGAAGGTTGCCTCGGGGGGATTTGTAAAAGCAACGACGTCGCCACCTTCATGGATATGTTCTTCATTTTGAAGTGTAGCTCGCGATTAGTGTTCTCCGTGATGTCATCCACGGGGTATCTATCCAAAGCATTGCGTCGTCCGGCGGAACCCACACCGCTTCTCGGCATGGATGGGGCGGTGCTGTCCAATCTGGATCATCCGCTAGTCAAGCATTCTTTGAGACCCCCTTCTTTGGCTAAGTGAGTCGATCTGCTCCTGCTTTGTTGGAATTTGACCGCCAATTCCGCTTGACTTGCTTCTAGGCCTTGAAAGGCGTTCATAGTCCCGCTTCCTCTGCTCCTCCTCCATCTTCCTCTTCTTCTCCTCCGCAATCTTCTTTCTCGCACGGGTTCTCGTAGTCGGTGTTCCGGTCTGAAACCCCTCATACCACGGAATAAGCGCCCTTGCCTCGTGTTCTTCCGGGTGTTCAGGATTTCCCGAGCACGCGTAAGCTCGTCGTTCTCTCTGTTGGGCTGGAACACCCCCGATCGTGCCTCTTCTATTGCAACAAGTATCGCATCGTCGGCTCCGTTCAGACATGCCTTCGTCGAAACTTTGCTTGTCTTCGGGTCCAACTCCCCCCCATGCGCATAGAACCAAGTCCTGCACCTGGGGGGCCAGCTCTTAGTAACCGGAGTGACACCTACATCCTCCATCTCTTTCTCAGACTTATCTCACTTAGGCATTGCCACCGCATAGCCACCTGACCCCAGCTTATGGAACTTATCCTTTTTTTCGGCATTCTTCTTGTTTATTCTCGACCGTCCCTTAGCTAATTCCGAATCCTTGAATTTCACGAAATCGTCCCAATGAGCACGTTGGTTCTCTAGTGTTCCCTCGAATCTGAGTCTTCCTTCCTCCCTTGACATACTTGTCCCATTCACGATTCTTGTGGTTCTTGAATGCAACCGCCATCTTCCTAAGAGCGGCGTCCTTGACTTTCTGCACATACATACGTGAAATGATTTGGTAGGGTGAAATGTTCCATGAGAGTATCCCAGCGCACCTTTTTATGCTGTCGACAAAAGTAACATCTGGGCGTGGCTTTGCTGGCTCTCTCCATTCTTGAAGGGAGATCGAGTTGGTCCTTCACAAGAACTCCGTGACCGACGAGCGAACTTGTCCGCAATCTTCTTAGGCGCTAATGGTTCGCCATTAGGTCTGATTGCCTCGATATTGTACTTTTACGCCCTCCTTCAACTTTTTGTTCGGGCCTTGTTTCGTCCTTTTGCACGAAGATTTGCTCGATCCGGATGGCTGAAAGAACAAAAGATCGATTCGTTAATATATCTTCAAGTCATTTAAAACATGTGATGATCACCAGATGCCTCCTTATATAAATATATATACCTCGCCGGTCTTTGTTGTTTCAAGATCAACATTTTCTTCGTCATCATCATAATCATAGTTCATGACTTCATCAATTCGGTTGTCGCGATCGAATATCATATCACCCTCTCCGGTGTTGTTTAGAAATTCGGAGCCGTCATAATCTTCTTCATTCTGATCATCATCTGGCCCGTGACGATGGCGTATCATATCGAACATGGCCTGTTCTCCCTCTCTGCCGGTATTCTCTGCCATAGCTTTTATTTAACTAATCCAAAATAAATATAAAACAATTTAGTATTCAAATTACATCCTCTCGAATAATAGATATAATCTCGAATACATCATCTCGAATAATAGATATAATCTCAAAAACATCATCTCGAATAATAGATATAATCTCGAATACATCGTCTCGAATAATAGATATAATATCGAATACATCACTGGCTAGGTAGCTAATAAAGATCGAATACTACGAGAAGAATCTAGGACACTCATCGCGGTTCTGCGGTAGCGGCAGTGGACACCCAAAGAGAAGGAACCCTCACAAGATCATAGCTGAAGTGAGATCCTCAAGAAAGCGCCGGATATTGGAGAACACACGCCCTCTAACGCAACCATGTAGCGATGGGCGTGCTCGTCCTCCTCCCCGACATGGCGACGTACCACCTCCGGCGGGCCGCTCCTTCGCACCGAAACTGGCCCACGCGAACGCCACCAAACGAGATCAAGGTCGACGACGGGACCCGGGGCCGGGTTCCTCATCAAGCGGCGCGCCCCTCCAGGCAGCACCTCCCAGTGCCAGCCCGGCGGAGCCCAGTCCCGGACATGGGTCATCCGGACATCGTCGCGGATGTGTCGACGGCGAGGATGCGGGTTGGGCACCGTCGAGAACAAATACTAGCTATATGCCCGCAAAAAGTAACATTTTTTTAATGATTGGATTTTGATAACTAAAATTTCTAACATTTCTATATAACTAACATTTCTATAACATTTCTAACGATGCTATATATAACTAACATTTCTATAACATTTCTAATATTTCTATAACTAAAAAACAGAAAAAATTATAACATTTCTATATATATAACTAACATTTGTATAACATTTCTAATATTTCTAGAACTAAAAAAAGAAAATTTACTAACTTTTTATAACTATTTCTATAACTAAAAAACAGAAAAATTTCTAACAATTCTAACTTTTTATAACTATTTCTATAACTAAAAATAGAAAAATTTCTAACAATTCTAACATTTCTAACTATTCTAACAATTCTAACATTTCTAACTATTCTAACAATTCTAACATTTCTAACTATTTCTGAAAAACAGAAAAATTTCTAGCAATTTCTAAAAAACAGAAAAATTTCTAACTATTTGTATAACTAAAAAACAAAAAAAATATGTGTGTGTGTGCGCTCACGGCGGCGAGGGCAGCTGACGTGGCGGCAGAGGCAGCGGCAGGCGCGACAGAGGATGAGGGCAGCAGGGGACGAGGGCAGCGGCGCCCGGCAGGGAGACGAGACGGGCAGGCAGCGGCGGCAACGACGAGACGTCTGGCGGCGCCGGCAGCAGGGACGGGACGGCAGGGCAGAAGCGGCAGTGGCAGCAAGCGGCAGGGGCAGGGGCAGCAAGCGGCGGCAGCGACGGCAGAAGCGGCGGCGAAGCGGCGGCGAGGATGGAGACGTCTGAGGCGGCGGCGGCAGTGCGAGAGGAGAAGAAGCGGATGAGAAACTGAAATTTTCGTAAGTGTTGTTTATATAGGAGGGGCCTTTAGTACCGGTTGGAGCCACCAACCGCTACTAAAGGCCAGTTTCACAGCCCAAGCGGCGAAGCGACCCCTTTAGTACCGGTGGTGGCACAAACCCGGTACTAAAGGCCCCCTTTAGTACCGGTTGGTGCCACGACCCGGTACTAAAGAAGTCTTAACAGCAGTCTTGCGGCAAGTTTAGTCCCACCTCGCTAGCCGAGGCGACGCACCGGGTTTATAAACCCCGTCTGGTAGCTCTCTCGAGCTCCTCTCCAAAGCAGGCCCTCGGGCCTACGTGTTCTTCTTTGCCACTGTGGGCCCATCGAGCCTTTATGCGGCTGCATCCCGCCCAACAACAGGTTGGGTTTCTAGTCGTATGCAGGCCGCTCTGGCCTAGTAGGCGGGCTTTTTTTTTATTTTTTTGCTTTATTTATTTTTGTGTGTTTTTTTGTGTATTTAGAGTTTCTTCTTAAATATTTTTGCTTTAGGTACAAAAAATTACAAACTTTCTGTTAGTGCCCGTAGTTTTCAAATTTGAATAGTTTAAATTTTGAATTATTTGAAATTAGTGTGAATCACTAGTTTGTGAATAACTTAACTTTAAAAATCAGTAAAGGCATGAAAGAATTTGTTTGCACATAAAATTTCTTCGCGTTTCAAATGCCAAAACACATAACTACCCTAACTATTACAGAGATTCCCCTCTGGGTGTGAAACACATAAGAAAGTGATGATAGTGAAGCCGATCACATCCAGATCTTTGGGTGTGAAACTTTTTCTTCAGCGTGTGTCCCTTTGCGCCGTAACCATGGAAAATCTTCATCATTTAACGGGATGCTCGGGTCAATATTCACCGTGAATGGAGCAATTTCATCAAACTTTTCATAATCTTCTGATTTATGCATCTTGTCATCCACTCCCACGATGTTTCTCTTCCCGAGAAGAACTATGTGCCGCTTTGGCTCATCGTACGATGCATTCGCTTCCTTATCTTTTCTTTTTCTTGGCTTGGTAGACATGTCCTTCACATAGAAAACCTGTGCCACATCATTGGCTAGGACGAATGGTTCGTTCGCATACGCAAAATTGTTGAGATCCACTGTTGTCATTCCGCATCTTGGGTCTTCCGTTACCGCCTCGTGTCATATTGACCCATTTGCACCGAAACAAAGGGACCTTTAAACCACATCGATAGTCAAGTTCCCATATGTTCTGTATATAACCATAATATGTTTCCTTTCCGTCTTGGTTTACGCATCAAAGCGGACACCACTGCTTTTGGTTGGTGCTCTTCTTATCTTGGGCGATCGTGTAAAATGTATTACCATTTATCTCGTACCCTTTGAACGCCATTATATTCAAGATGGTAATCGGGACAGCAAGTACATGTCATCTTCAATAGAGGTGTCATGCATGGTAATGCGATATCGCAACCAGGGCGAAACTCTGGTTTGTTCACGTGTAATCCAGTCATCGAGACCGCTCCGGGTGTTTGGAGCGTAGCAAATTCTTTTGTTCATCCATATACGGAGCCACCAAGGCGGAATTCAGAGAACTGTAGTGTGCTTCAAAGTGAGAGAATGTCCGTCCATACATATTATTTGTTCCCCTCCTAGCGTGCCTTTTCCATCCAGTGCGCCCTTATGCCGCGATTCGTGTACACCAACCGCTTAAGGTCAGGAATAAAGTCAATACAAAACTCAATGACCT
This sequence comes from Aegilops bicornis, assembly GCA_021605145.1. NCBI lineage: Eukaryota > Viridiplantae > Streptophyta > Magnoliopsida > Poales > Poaceae > Aegilops > Aegilops bicornis. The sequence continues at coordinate 364,769,978 of CM038673.1, read as the reverse complement.
CCTCATTTTGATGGCCCTTGGAGATGCTTCCTTCGGCCTAGCACGGTTATGAACATATTTCTTTAAGACTCCCATGAACCTCTCAAAGGGGAACATATTGTGTAGAAATACAAGACCCAAAAGCGTTAATCTCTTCGCGATAGGTGAACTAGGACGTGTGTCATGATGTTGAAGAAGGATGGTGGGAACACCAACTCGAAACCGACAAGACATTGCACCAAATCATTTTGTAACCTTGGTATGATTTACGGATCGATTACCTTCGAGAGATTGCATTGAGAAATGCACATAGCTTCACAATGGCTAATCGAGCGTTTTCGGTAGAAGCCCCTCAATGCAACCGAAGCGATTGCGTCATAATCACGTGGCAGTCATGAGACTTTAGGTTCGGAACTTTTTCTCTGCCATGTTTATTATTCCCTTTATATTCGACAAGAAGCCGACGGTACCTTAATATCGAGCAGGCATTCAAAGAAGATTTCCTTCTCTTCTTTGGTAAGAGCGTAGCTTGCATGACCTCGATGTATGCCGTCTTCTCCGTGCATACGTTGTTGGTCCTCCCTTGCCTCGGGTGTATCTTTTGTCTTCCCATACACGCCCAAGAAGCCAAGCAGGGTCACGCAAAGATTCTTCGTCACGTGCATCACGTCAATTGCGGAGCGGACCTCTAGGTCTTTCCAATATGGCAGGTCCCAAAATATAGATTTCTTCTTCCACATGGGTGCGCGTCCATCAGCGTCGCCGGAACAGGTTGTCCGCCAGACCTTTCCAAATATCACCTTCAAATCCTTGACCATATCATGTACATCAGCACCCGATGCGGTGGCGAGGCTTCGTCCGGTGATCCGCCTCACCTTTGAAATGCTTGCCTTTCTTTCTTACGGGATGCCCTGCTCGGAAGAAATCGACGATGTCCTGTGTACACATTCTTCTTACAACTATTCAAATATATCTTGTCGGTATCATCCAAACAAGGCGTGCATCCGCGGTATCCCTTGTTTGTCCGTCACGAAGGTTACCGAGAGCAGGCCAATCATTGATGGTCACGAACAACAACGCCTTTAGGTCAAATTCTTTCCCCATGTGCTCATCCCACGCACGTACACCTGTTCCATTCCACAGTTGTAAGAGTTCTTCAACTAATGGCCTTAGGTACACATCAATGTCGTTGCCGGGTTGCTTAGGGCCTTGGATGAGCACGGCATCATAATGAACTTCCGCTTCATGCACAACCAAGGAGGAAGGTTATACAAACATAGAGTCACAGCCAGTGCTATGGTTGCTGCTCTGCTCCCCAAAAGGATTAATGCCATCTGCGCTTAGACCAAACCATACGCTCCTTGCGTCATCTGCAAACTCCTTCCCGTACTTTCTTTCGATTTTTCTCCACCGCGACCCGTCAGCGGGTACTCTCAACTTTCCGTCTTTCTTACGGTCTTCTCTGTGCCATCGCATCGCCTTGGCATGCTCTTTGTTTTGGAACAAACGTTTCAACCATGGTATTATAGGAGAATACCACATCACCTTGGCAGGAATCTTCTTCCTGGGGCGCTCGCCCTCGACATCACCGGGGTCATCGCGGCTGATCTTATAGCGCAATGCACCACATACCGGCAAGCGTTCAAATCCTCGTACTCGCCAGCGGTAGAGGATGCAATCATTAGGGCATGCATGTATCTTCCGCACCTCTAACCCTAGAGGGCGTACAGCCTTCTTTGCTTCAGACGTACTCTCGGGCAATTCGTTGTCCTTTGGAAGCATATCCTTTATCATTACCAAGCAACTTTCCAAATCCCTTGTCGATACACCATTCTCTGCCTTCCATTGCAGCAATTCCGATGTGGTGCCCAGCTTTTTCTTGTCACCCTACGCAATTCGGTACAACAATTTTTGTGATCCTCTAACATGCGCTGCAACTTCTTCTTCTCCAAATCACTTGCGCGATTTCTCTTTGCATCGGCAATGGCCCGACCTAGATCATCAGCGGGCTCATCCGATGCCTCTTCTTCAACTTCTTCCCGCATTGCCGGCTCGACTTCTTCCCGCATTACACGGCTCAGCTTCTTCCCCCATTGTTGTATCATCGTATTCGGGGAACCCATGGCCGGGATAGGCGTAAATGCGTCCTCTTCTTCTTCATTGTCTTCCATCATAACCCCTCTTTCTCCGTGCTTGGTCCAAACATTATAGTGGGGCATGAGACCGGACTCAAACAGGTGGACGTGAATGGTTCTTGACGTAGAGTAATTGTGACCATTCTTATAGCCAACACATGGACAAGGCATAAAACCATCCGCCCGCTTGTTTGCCTCAGCCGCAAGTAGAAAAGTATGCACGCCCTCAACGAATTGGGGAGAGCATCGGTCATCGTACATCCATTGCCGGCTCATCTTCATTACACAACACCGAATAGACCAAATTAATACAAGTTCATACATAAAGTTCATACAACACTTAAATGCAACAAACAAATAACTCTCTAGCTAAAGCATTTAAATGCAACAACAAATGCGATCAAGATCGCAACTAAGGTAACAATTGATCCAACAACATAATGATACCAAGCCTCACTATCGATGGCATATTTTCTAATCTTTGTAATCTTCAAGCGCATTTTCTCCATCTTGATCTTGTGATCATCGACGACATCGGCAACATGCAACTCCGATTCCATCTTCTCCCCCTCAATTCTTTTCAATTTTTCTTTCGAGTACTCGTTTTCTCTTTCAACTAAATTTAACCTCTCGACAATAGGGTCGGTTGGAATTTTCGGTTCACATACCTCCTAGAAAAAAAATTCTATGTCAACTTTATGGGCATAATTTGTCATAAACACGAAATGCAACTAGTTTTAAAAGAGAATATATATACCACATCCGAATCATAACAAGGACGAGGGCCGACGGGGCGGATATCAAAACCATGGCATTATATGTATAACAAACAACGTCGGGTAAGATAATTATACGAGTAACTATATATCCAAATCACACAAACATCAATTTTTATATAAAATTTCATGAACAAGAGGCTCACCACAAGGTGGTGCCAATGACGGACGGTGCGGGCGATCGACGGTGTTTACGACGGATATTTAGAAGGCACTAAGTAAACCACACCTACATATGCAAACTAAGTGTTATTTTTGACCTCAAATTGCATATAAATCAAATACTAGCACATATATCAGAGGAGATTCAAATATTTCTCGTAGATAAACTTGATCATAAACCTAAAATTCATCGGATCTCAACAAACACACCGCAAAAAGAGTTACATCGAATAGATCTCCAAGATCGAGGAGAACTTTGTATTGAGTTTCAAAGAGAGAGAAGAAGCCATCTAGCTAATAACTATGGACCCGAAGGTCTGTGGTAAACTACTCACAACTCATCGGAGAGGCCTTGGATATGATGTAGAGGCCCTCCGTGGTGGATTCCCCCTCCGGCGGAGTGCCGACGAAGGCTCCAAGATGGGATCTCGCGGATACAGAAGGTTGCGGCGGTGGAATTAGGTTTTCGTGGTGCTCCTGGATGTTTACAGGGTACGTGGATATATATAGGAGGAAGAAGTATGTTGGTTGAGCCACGAGGGGCCCACGAGGGTGGGGGGCGCGCCCACCCCCTTGGGGCGCGCCGGGCACCCTCGTGGCCGCCTCGTTTGTTGCTTGACGTCCACTCCAAGTCTCCTGGTTTGCATTTGTTCCTAAAAGATTGCTCCCGAAGGTTTCATCCCGTTTGGACTCCGTTGGATATTCCTTTTCTTTAAACACTAAAATAGGCAAAAAAACAGCAATTCGGGCTAGGCCTCCGGTTTGTAGGTTAGTACAAAAAATGATATAAAAGTGTAAAGTAAAGCCCATAAACATCCGAAACAGGTAATATAATTGCATGGAACAATCAAAAATTATAGATACGTTGGAGACGTATCAAGCATCCCCAAGCTTAATTCCTGCTCGTCCTCGAGTAGGTAAACGATAAAAACAGAATTTTTGATGTAGAATGGTACCTAGCATAATTCTCAATGTAAGTTTCTTTATTGTGGCATGAATGTTCAGATCCAAATGATTCAAAATAAAAGTTCGTATTGATATAAAAACAATAATACTTCAAGCATACTAACAAAGCAATCATGTCTTCTCAAAATAACATGGCTAAAGAAAGTTATCCCTACAAAATCATATAGTCTGGCTATGCTCTATCTTCATCACATAAAGTAATAAATCATGCACAAGCCCGATGACAAGCCAAGCAATTGTTTCATACTTTAGTATTCTCAAAAAATTTCAACTTTCACGCAATACATGAGCGCGAGCCATGGACATATCACTATATATGGAATAGAATGGTGGTTGTGGAAAGACAAAAAGAAGAAGATAGTCTCACATCAATTAGGCGTATCAACGGGCTATGGAGATGCCCATTAATAGATATCAATGTGAGTGAGTAGGGATTGCCATGCAACGGATGCACTAGAGCTATAAATGTATGAAAGCTCAACAAAAGAAACTAAGCATCCAACTTGCTTGCTCACGATGACCTAGGGCGTTTTGAGGAAGCCCATCATTGGAATATACAAGCCAAGTTCTATAATGAAAAATTCCCACTAGTATATGAAAGTGACAACATAGGAGACTCTCTATCATGAAGATCATGGTGCTACTTTGAAGCACAAGTGTGGTAAAAGGATAGTAGCATTGTCCCTTCTCTCTTTTTCTCTCATTTTTTGGCCTTCCTCTTTTTTTGGCCTTTCTCTTTTTTTATATATAAAGTCCGAAGTCTCATCCCGACTTGTGGGGGAATCATAGTCTCCATCATCCTTTCCTCACTTGGGACAATGCTCTAATAATGAAGATCATCACACTTTTATTTACTTACAACTCAAGATTACAACTCGATACTTAGAACAAGATATGACTCTATATGAATGCCTCCGGCGGTGTACCGGGATATGCAATGAACCAAGAGTGACATGTTTGGAATAATTATGAAGGTGGCTTTGCAACAAATACAATGTCAACTACATGATCATGCAAAAGCAATATGACAATGATGATGCGTGTCATAATAAACAGAACGGTGGAAAGTTGCATGTCAATATATCTCGGAATGGCTATGGAAATGCCATAATAGGTAGGTATCGTGGCTGTTTTGAGGAAGGTGTATGGTGGGTATATGATACCGGCAAAATTTGCACGGCATACGAGAGGCTAGCAATGGTGGAAGGGTGAGAGTGCGTATAATCCATGGACTCACATCAGTCATAAAGAACTCATATACTTATTGCAAAAGTTTATTAGCCCTCGAAGCAAAGTACTACTACGCATGCTCCTAGGGGAAGGATTGGTAGGACTTAACCATCACGTGATCCCGACCTCCACACATAAGGAACGCAATCAAAAGAGCACCCCATGCAACAAATTTGTTACACAACTTTTACCATACGTGCATGCTACGGGACTTGCCAACTTTAACACAAGTATTTCTCAATTTCATAATTGCCCAACTAGCATGACTCTAACATTACCACCTTTATATCTCAAAACAATTGTCAAGCATCAAATTGATCATAGTGTTCAATGCACGTTCTATGATAGTTTTTATTATACCCAACTTGGATGCCCATCATTCTAGGACCAATTTTATAACCATAGAAAATACCATGCTGTTCTAAAATACTCTCAAAATAATATAAGTGAAGCATGAGTGATCAATAATTTCTAAAAAATAAAGCCACCACCGTGCTCTAAAAAGATATAAGTGAAGCACTAGAGCAAAACTGTCTAGCTCAAAAGATATAAGTGAAGCACATAGAGTACTCTAATAAATTCTGAATCATGTGTGTCTCTCCCAAAAGGTGTGTACAGCCAGGATGATTGTGGTAAACTAAAAAGCAAAGACTCATATCATACAAGACGCTCCAAGCAAAACACATATCATGTGGCGAATAAAAATATAGCTCCAAGTAAAGTTACCGATAAACGAAGACGATAGAGGGATGCCTTCCGGCATCCCCAAGCTTAGGATTTTGGTTGTCCTTGGATTATCTTTGGGTGCCATGGTCATCCCCAAGCTTGGGCTCTTGCCACTCCTTATTCCATAGTCCATTAAATCTTTACCCAAAACTCGAAAACTTCAAAACACAAAACTCAAGTGGAAATCTCATAAGCTCCATTAGTGCAAGAAAGAAAAACCACCACATAAGGTACTGTAATAAACTCATTCTTTATTTGTATTGGTGTTAAACCTACTGTATTCCAACTTCTCTATGGTTCATACCCCCCGATACTAGCCATAGATGCATCAAAATAAGCAAACAACACACGAAAAATAGAATCTGTCAAAAACAGAACAATCTGTAGCAATCTGTAACTTTCGAATACTTCTAAACTCTAAAAATCCTACCAAAATATTAAGTCCTGGGAAATTTGTCTATTGATGTACTGCAAAAAGAATCAACGCAAATCACGTTAATGTGATTTATTAAAATTATTCTTGTGCGCGCAAAAGTTTCTGTTTTTCAGCAGAATCAAATTAACTATCACCGTAGGTTATCCTATAGGTTCTACTTGGCACAAAAACTAATTAAAACATAAAACCACATCTAAATAGAAGCTAGATGAAATATTTATTACTAAACATAAGCAAAAAGCATGGAACAAAAATAAAATTGGGTTGCCTCCCAACAAGCGCTATCGTTTAACGCCCTTAGCTAGGCATAAACGCGAGAATAGATCTAAGTATTGCCATCTTTGGTATTCAAATCTTCAATAGAGCACTTATAGCTTTTAGGAGTTTCTTTATTTTTAGCAATGATTAAACTCCTAGGCAAGAAATCAAGAAATTCATTTGAAGCAAAAGGTTCCTTTATGATAGAAAGACAATTGGGGTGAACACTTATTGATTTGAGACCCGCATTTTCTTTACTAGTAGATTCACCCTTATTTTTAAGAACATAAATAAATTTAGCAGTTTTGGTAGGAGGAGTCGGAGTATTTTTCACGAATGAAAAGGCCGACCCTAAGTTGGTAATAATATCCTCAAGTTTACCGATTCTCGTAGAATCTAGATCTATTCTTTCGTTAACTACATGTTCTTTCTCTTTAAAAAATTTCAAAGTAACTCCAACCATAGATCCATATTGGGTAATTTGGTTATGGATCTTTTTATCCAAATTATCAATCAACTCAACAGTGGCAACTTTATTTTCAATAATTTCAAGCCTTTGCATCACATGTTCCAAAGTTAAAACAGTTCCATTAACCAAAAGAGGTGGTGGGCCAAAAAAATCTAACATAGCATTGTAAGAATCAAAAGTATGGCTACACAAGAAATCCCCTCCGGTAATGGTATCAAGGATGCATCTATTCCAAGGAGTAATGCCTACATAAAAATTGCGAAGAAAGAACGGAAGTAGAGAGCTTCCGAGTAGATCTATTTTGAGCATTGCAAATTCTATGCCAAGCATCTTTTGGATTTTCTCCCCCCTTTGTTTAAAATTGAGAACTTCATGCTCGGGAGTAATAACAAGGATAGGAGGACTAGCCATGACGACAAGGTGAATGATCTAACACACGAGCACACAAGATGCAAGCAAAAAATAGAGGCAAACGGGAAAGAGAGGGCCGATAAAACGACAAGGGTGAAGTGGGGGAGAGGAAACGAGAGGCAAATGGCAAATAATGTAATGCGAGGGAGATGAGTTTGTGATGGGTACTTGGTATGTCTTGACTTGAGCGAAGACTTCCCCGGCAACAACGCTAGAAATCCTTCTTGCTACCTCTTGAGCATTGCGTTGGTTTTCCCTTGAAGAGGAAAGGGTGATGCAGCAAAGTAGCATAAGTATTTCCCTCAGTTGTTGAGAACCAGGGTATCAATCCAGTAGGAGGCTCCTCAAAAGTTTCACGCACCTACACAAACAAACAAGAATCTCGCAACCAACGCGATAAAGGGGTTGTCTATCCCTTTACGGTAACTTGCAAAAGTGAGATCTGACAGAGATAATAAGATAAGATAAATATTTTTGGTATTTTTATGGTATAGATTGGAAAATGAAAGATGCAAATAAAAGTAGATGGGAAACTTATATGATAAAAGATAGACCCGGGGGCCATAGGTTTCACTAGTGGCTTCTCTCAAGATAGCATAAGTATTACGGTGGGTGAACAAATTACTGTCGAGCAATTGATAGAAAAGCGCATAGTTATGAGATTATCTAGGCATGATCATGTATATAGGCATCACGTCCGTGACAAGTAGATCGAAACGATTCTGCATCTACTACTATTAATCCACACATCGACCGACTCCTACCTGCATCTAGAGTATTAAGTCCGTGAAGAACAGAGTAACGCATTAAGAAAGATGACATGATGTAGAGGGGTAAACTCATGCAATATGATATAAACCCCATCTTTTTATCCTCGATGGCAACAATACAATACGTGCCTTGCTGCCCTAACATCCTTTGGGAAAGGACACCGCAAGATTGAACCCAAAGCTAAGCACTTCTTCCATTGCAAGAAAGATCAATCTAGCAGGCCAAACCAAACTGATAATTCGAAGAGACTTGCAAAGATAACCAATCACACATAAAAGAATTCAGAGGAGATTCAAATATTTCTCATAGATAAACTTGATCATAAACCCACAATTCATCGGATCTCGACAAACACACCGCAAAAAGAGTTACATCGAATAAATCTCCAAGAAGACCGAGGAGAACTTTGTATTGAGATTCAAAGAGAGAGAGAAGAAGCCATCTAGCTAATAACTATGGACCCGAAGGTCTGTGGTAAACTACTCACAACACATCGGAGAGGCATTGGAGATCAGGTAGAGGCCTCCATGGTGGATTCCCCTCCGTGAGTGTCGTGAAGGCTCCAAGATGGAATCTCGCGGATACAGAAGGTTGCGGCGGTGGAATTAGGTTTTCGTGGTGCTCCTGGATGTTTCAGGGTATGTGTATATATATAGGAGGAAGAAGTATGTCGGTTGAGCCACGAGGGCCCACGAGGGTGGGGGGCGTGCCCACCCCCTTAGGGCGCGCCGGGCACCCTCGTGGCCACTTTGTTTGTTGTTGACGTCCACTCCAAGTCTCTTGGTTTGAATTTGTTCCAAAAAGATTGCTACGGAAGGTTTCATCCCATTTGGACTTCGTTTGATATTCCTTTTCTTCGAAACACCGAAATAGGCAAAAAAAAGCAATTCGGGCCGGGCCTCCGGTTAGTAGGTTAGTCCCAAAAATGATATAAAAGTGTAAAGTAAATCCCATAAACATCCAAAACAGGTAATATCATAGCATGGAACAATCAAAAATTATAGATACGTTGGAGACGTATCATCCGGCCATGACAGTCAAACTATGGGGGTGGTGGATAAACGGTAATGGAACGGGCAGTGTAAGGGGGGATCTGGAGGAGGGGCTCACCGTGGTGTAGATTACGAGCTCGGGGTGGTCGAAGACGGGCCGGGGAGGTGGTGGTGGTGACGGCGAGATGGGGAGGTTAGAGGAAGGAGATGAAGACCGCGTCATCTACGCGGCTCCCCGGACTGATGAGGTGTCCTGGATGGAGGAAGTCGAGAGCAGTGGACCTCCTAGACGTGCTCTTGCACGCCGGAGGGGCCGGTGGACGCATCGACGACGGAGAGGCAACAGTCATCGTAGAACTACCATGCTCGAGTTCGGGCAGAAGAGGAAGGGGGAGAAGGGGGAACTAAAGGGGGAATGGAAGAGGGTGGTTTGGTTTCCAGAGGACGTAGATATAGCCTCGGGGGCCGACATGGTGGCCATCCACGGGCATGGCGCCCTGGATGTGCGCCACACACCTCTCAGCCCCTGTAGAGAGGTTGAAGAAGGCCCGGGATTGGCCGGGCTGCACTATTGTTAGATGGGCCAAAGTGCACAAAACCACCTCTGCCTTTTCCCTTGTTTATTTCTGTTACAACTCATTTTCTATTTCCTTGCAATTTATATTGTTGCTAAATGAATTTTGTTCATTTTGAAACTTGGCACATAAATCCAGTGCATTATCATAGGGTCATGCAGAAAGTTTCATGTGATTTGGGAAATGTAAGACTATTTGTTATAATTGAAAACACCAAATTAAATGTTGCCCGCTAAAATATTGCTAGGGCCAAAATAAAAATCTAATTTGAGTTGATTTCTACATGACAATTTCTTAAGGATTATTTGCAACATCTCGAACATTTTTGTCCCTCGCTTTGGCGAAATAATTATTTGACTTATAATTAAATTTGAATTGTGATTTGGATCAGGCGAAGATTAGCAACAGTAATATGATGACATGGCACCATTAGCAGGGGATTACTGTAACTTAATTATCCAGGCATTACAACTTTGTTTTTGAAACAAAGGTACCTTTCTTAGTTTGTTTGATTTTCAAACCAAGGAAAAATTTGAGTTCACTCATCATAGATACCTCAAACTTCTCCTACATTAGCCTTCCAAACTTTTCGCTAAAATGAGGGCTAGTAGAAATAAATATGATATCATCCACATAAATTTGGCATACAAATAATTCTCCATTAATCCTTTTAGTAAAAAGAGTAGAATCAATTTTCCCAATTTCAAAGTCTTTTTCAATAAGAAACTTGGTCAAGAATTTATACCATGCTCTAGGACCTTGTTTAACACCATAAAGAGCTTTGTAAAGTTTGTAAGCATGATTAGGTTTCTTGGGATTAACAAAGACGGGAGGTTGTTTAACATAAACTTCCTCCTCAGTTTCACCATTTATAAAAGAACTTTTAATGTCCATTTGGTATAAAGTGATATCATGGTGATTGGCATAAGCAAGTAAAATTCTAATGAACTCAAGTCTAGCGACTTGAGTGTAGCCTTGAGCAACGTGAAGTACCTTGTTGCGTACCACTTGTCCATCCTCATCTTGCTTATTTCGGAACACCCATTTTGTACCAATGGTGATCCGATCATTGCCGGGCTTATCAACTAATGTCCACACTTGGTTCCTTTTGAAGTTGTGGAGCTCTTTGTGCATAGCATTTATCCAATATGGATCCTCAGGAGCTTCTTCCACCTTCATAGGTTCAATACTAGAAATGAATGAGTAATGTTCACAAAAGTTAGCCAAACGAGTTTTAGAGCGAGTGATTCTCCCGGTTTGGATGTCATCAAAGATTTATTCGACAGCATGATCTCTTGAGACTCTTGCTCGAACTCGTGAGAGCTTTTGCTTGGGTTGAGGTGGAACATCCTCATCATCATCATCTTCTTCTTCATTATTGGTGATGTTGTCGTTTGCTCTTGGATGTGGAGAAGGAGGTCGAGGTGGATCATCCTGATGTACTTCCTCATTTCCTTCGTCTTGATGTGTTCCACTTGTGGATGCCACCATGTAAAATCGAGGTTCACCTTGATGTGAAGTAGAGGATTCCACTTGAATGGACGAAGTGCTCTCCTTCACCTCCGTTGGGCGAATGTTGCCAATGGACAAACAATGAATTGCTTCTGAGGGGTCTTTGTCTCCTACATCAATTGGCAATTTCTCGGCTTGCGAGCTGTTAGATTAATCAAACTTCACATCTACCGTTTCTTCAACCTTTCGGGTGAAATTGTTGTAGACACGGTAAGTGTGAGAGTTTGAGTCGTAACTGAGTAGAAAACCTTCATGACATTTAGGAGCAGATTTCGAACAAAGATGCTTATCAAGAATGTAGCACTTAGATCCTAATACTCAAAAGTATCCAACTTGGGGTTTTTTACCCGTGAGTACCTCGTATGCCGTTTTGCCGAGAAGCGTGTGAAGATATAGTTGATTTGTAGCATGACAAGTTGTTTCAACCGCTTCCGCCTGATACGTATCCAACGTATCTATAATTTTTGATTGTTCCATGCTATTATATTACTTATTTTGGATGTTTATGGCCTTTACTTTACATTTTTATATCATTTTTGGGACTAACCTACTAACCGGAGGCCCAGCCCGAATTGCTGTTTTTTTTCCTATTTCAGTGTTTCGAAGAAAAGGAATATCAAACGGAGTCCAAACGGAATGAAACCTTTGGGAGCGATCTTTTTGGAACAAATGCAATCCAGGAGACTTGGAGTGGACGTCAAGAAGCAGCCGAGGCGGCCACGAGGGTGCAAGGCACATCCTAGGGGGTGGGCGCGCTCGCAACCCTCGTGGGCCCCTCGTGGCTCCCTTGACCGACCTCCTTCACCTATATATATCTACGTACCCCAGAAACATCCAGGAGCACCACGAAACCCTATTTCCACCGCCGCAACCTTCTGTACCCGTGAGATCCCATATTGGAGCCATTTCCGGTGCTCCGTCGGAGGGGGAATCGATCACGGATGGCTTCTACATCAACACCATAGCCTCTCCGATGAGTTGTGAGTAGTTTACCACAGACCTTCGGGACCATAATTATTAGCTAGATGGCTTCTTCTCTCTCTTTGAATATCAATACAATGTTCTCCTCGATCTTCTTGGAGATCTATTCGATGTAACTCTTTTTGCGGTGTGTTTGTCGAGATCCGATGAATTGTGGGTTTATGATCAAGTTTATCTATGAGAAATATTTGAATATCCTCTGAATTTTTTTATGTATGATTGGTTATCTTTGCAAGTCTCTTCGAATTATTAGTTTGGTTTGGGTTACTAGATTGATCTTTATTGCAATGGGAGAAGTGCTTAGCTTTGGGTTCAATCTTGCGGTGTCCTTTCCCGGGATGTTGAGGCAGCAAGGCACGTATTGTATTGTTGCCATCGAGGATAAAAATGGGGTTTATATCATATTGCTTGAGTTTATCCCTCTACATCATGTCATCTTGCTTAATGCGTTACTCTGTTCTTATGAACTTAATACTCTAGATGCATGCTGGATAGCGGTCGATGTGTGGAGTAATAGTAGTAGATGCAGGCAGGAGTCGGTCTACTTGTCGCGGACATGATGCCTATATACATGATCCTGCCTAGATATTCTCATAACTATGCACTTTTCTATCAATTTCTCAACAGTAATTTGTTCACCCACCGTAATACTTATGCTATCTTGAGAGAAGCCACTAGTGAAACCTATGGCCCCCGGGTCTATCTTTTATCATATAAGTTTCCAATCTACTTTATTTTGCAATCTTTACTTTCCAATCTATATCATAAAAATACCAAAAATATTTATCTTATATTATTATCTCTATCAGATCTCACTTTCGCAAGTGCCCGTGAAGGGATTGACAACCCCTTTATCGCATTGGTTGCGAGGTTCTTGTTTGTTTGTGTAGGTACGAGGGACTTGCATGGAGCTTCCTACTGGATTGATACCTTGGTTCTCAAAAACTGAGGGAAATACGTACGCTACTTTACTGCATCAACCTTGGCTCTTCATGGGAAAATCAACGCAATGCTCAAGAGGTAGCAAGAAGGATTTCTGGTGCCGTTGCCGGGGAGGTCTTCGCACACGTCAAGACATACCAAGTACCCATTACAAACTCATCTCCCTCTCATTACATTATTTGCCATTTGCCTCTTGTTTTCCTCTCCCCCACTTCACCCTTGGCGTTTTATTCGCCCTCTCTTTCCCGTTCGCCTCTATTTTTCGCTTGCCTCCTGTGTGCTTGTGTGTTGGATTGCTTGTCATGATGGCTCAAGATAATACTAAATTGTGTGACTTATCCAATACCAATAATAATGATTTCCTTAGCACTCCGATTTCTCCTCTTAATGATGTTGAATCTTGTGAAATCAATGCTGCTTTGTTGAATCTTGTCATGAAAGATCAACTCTTCGGCCTTCCTAGTGAAGATGCCGCTGCTCATCTAAACAACTTTGTTGATTTGTGTGATATGCAAAAGAAGAAAGGCATGGATAATGATATTGTTAAATTGAAGTTATTTCAGTTTTCACTTAGAGATCATGCTAAAACTTGGTTTTCATCTTTGCCTAAAAATAGTATTGATTCATGGAATAAGTGCAAATATGCTTTTATCTCTAAGTATTTTCCTCCTGCTAAGATCATCTCTCTTAGAAACGATATTATGAATTTTAAGCAACTTGATCATGAACATGTTGTACAATCTTGGGAGAGGATGAAATTAATGATTCGCAATTGCCCTACACATGGTTTGAATTTGTGGATGATCATACAAAACTGATTGAATTTTGCTTCTAGAAATCTTTTAGATTCGGCCGCGGGAGGCACTTTTATGGAAATCACTTTAGGAGAAGCTACTAAACTCCTAGATAATATGATGGTTAATTATTCTCAATGGCACACCGAAAGATCTACTAGTAAAAAGGTTCATGCGATAAAAGAGATTAATGTTTTGAGTGGAAAGATGGATGAACTTATGAAATTGTTTGCTACTAAGAGTGCTCCTATTGATCCAAATGATATGCCTTTGTCTACTTTGATTGAGAATAATAATGAATCTATGGATGTGAATTTCGTTGGTAGGAATAATTTTGGTAACAATGCTTATAGAGGAAACTTTAATCCTAGGCCGTTTCCTAGTAATTCCTCTAATAATTATGGCAATTCCTACAACAACTCTTATGGAAATTTTAAAAATATGCCCTATGATTTTGATAATGGTGTTAAAGAATTTATGATCTCTCAAACGAATTTCAATGCTTTGCTTGAAGAAAAATTGCTTAAAGTTGATGAATTGGCTAGGAACGGGGATAGAATTTCTCTTGATGTTGATTCTTTGAAACTTAGATCTATTCCACCTAAGCATGATATCAATGAGTCTCTCAAAGCCATGAGAATTTCCATTGATGAGTGCAAAGAAAGAACCGCTAGGATGCGTGCTAAGAAAGATTGCTTTGTAAAAGCGTGTTCTTCTAGTTTCCATGATAATGATGATGAAGATCTAAAAGTGATTGATGTGTCTCCTATTAAATCTTTGTTTTGCAATATGAATCTTGATAATGATGGGACTGGATATGAGTCAACTCTAGTTAAAAGGCGTCCCAATGATTCGGAGTTTTTAGATCTTGATGCTAAAATTGGTAAAAGTGGGATTGGAGAGGTCAAAACTTTACATAGCAATGACCCACTATTTTGGATTACAAAGAATTTAATTATGATAATTGTTCTTTAGTAGATTGTATTTCTTTGTTGCAATCCGTGTTGAATTCTCCTCATGCTTATAGTCAAAATAAAGCTTTTACCAAACATATCGTTGATGCTTTGATGCAATCTTATGAAGAAAAACTTGAACTGGAAGTTTCTATCCCAAGAAAACTTTATGATGAGTGGGAACCTACTATTAAAATTAAAATTAAAGATCATGAATTCTGTGCTTTGTGTGAATTGGGCGCTAGTGTTTCCACGATTCCAACAACTTTATGTAATGCGCTATGTTTCCGTGAATTTTACGATTGCTCTTTAAACATGCACCTTGCAGATTCCACCGTTAAAAAACCTATGGGAAGGATTAATTATGTTCTTATTGTTGCAAATAGGAATTATGTGCCCCTAGATTTTATCATTCTTGATATAGATTGCAATTTTTCATGTCCTATTATTCTTGGTAGACCTTTCTTTAGAACGATTGGTGCAATTATTGATATGAAGGAAGGAATTAGATTCCAATTTCCATTAAGGAAAGGCATGGAACACTTTCCTAGAAATAAAATCAAATTACCTTATGAATCTATTATGAGATCCACTTATGAATTGAATACCAAAGATGGCAATATTTAGATCTATTCTCGCTTTTATGCCTAGCTAGGGGCGTTAAACGATAGCGCTTGTTGGGAGGCAACCCAATTTTATTTTTGTTCCTTGATTTTTGTTCCTGTTTAGTAATAAATAATTCATCTAGATTCTGTTTATATGTGGTTTTATGTTTTAATTAGTGTTTGTCCCAAGTAGAACCTATAGGATCATCTTGGGTGAAAGTTAATTTGATTTTGCTGAAAAACAGAAACTTTTGCGCACAGAGAATAATTTTAATAAATCACATAGACATTCTTTTTATTTTATTACTTTTGAAGTAGATCAATAGAAAAATTTCCTAGGACTTCCTATTTTGGTAGGATTTTTGGAGTTCCATAAGTATTCAAAAGTTACGGATTGCTACAGACTGTTCTGTTTTTGATAGATTCTGTTTTTCGTGTGTTGTTTGCTTATTTTGATGAATCTACGGCTAGTATCAGGGGGTATGAACCATAGAGAAGTTGGAATACAGTAGGTTTAACACCAATATAAATAAAGAATGAGTTCATTACAGTACATTAAGTGGTGGTTTTTCTTTCTTGACTAACGGAGGTCATGAGATTTCCTGTTGAGTTTTGTGTTGTGAAGTTTTCAAGTTTTGGGTAAAAATTTGATGGATTACGGAATAAGGAGTGGCAAGAGCTTAAGCTTGGGGATTCCCATGGAACCCCAATATAATTCAAGGACAACCAAAAGTCTAAGCTTGGGGATGCCCCGGAAGGCATCCCCTCTTTTGTCTTCGTCTATCGGTAACTTTACTTGGAGCTATATTTTTATTCGCCACTTGATATGTGTTTTGCTTGGAGCATCTTGTATGATATGAGTCTTTAATTTTTAGTTTACCACAGTCATCCTTGCTGTATACACCTTTTGGGAGATACACACATGATTCGGAATTTATTAGAGTACTCTATGTGCTTCACTTATATCTTTTGAGCTAGACAATTTTGCTCTAGTGCTTCACTTATATCTTTTTAGAGCACGGTGGTGGCTTTATTTTTTAGAAATTATTGATCACTCATGCTTCACTTATATTATTTTGAGAGTATTTTAGAACAGCATGGTATTTGCTATGGTTATAAAATTGGTCCTAGAATGATGGGCATCCAAGTTGGGTATAATAAAAACTATCATAGAACATGCATTGAACACTATGATCAATTTGATGCTTGATAATTATTTTGAGATATAAAGGTGGTAATGTTAGAGTCATGCTAGTTGGGTAATTATGAAATTGAGAAATACTTGTGTTAAAGTTGGCAAGTCCCGTAGCATGCACGTATGGTAAAAGTTGTGTAACAAATTTGTTGCATGGGGTGCTCTTTTGATTGCCTTCCTTATGTGTGGAGGTCGGGATCGTGCGATGGCTAACTCCTACCGACCCTTCCCCTAGGAGCATGCGTAGTAGTACGTTGCTTCGAGGGCTAATAAACTTTTGCAATAAGTATATGAGTTCTTTATGACTAATGTGAGTCCATGGATTATACGCACTCTCACCCTTCCACCATTGCTAGCCTCTCTTATGCCGCGCAAATTTCGCCGGTATCATACACCCACCATTCACCTTCCTCAAAACATCCACCATACCTACCTATTATGGCATTTCCATAGCCATTCCGAGATAATATTGCCATGCAACTTTCCACCGTTCCGTTTATTAGGACACGCTCCATCATTGTCATATTTCTTTTGCATGATCATGTAGTTGACATCGTATTTGTGGCAAGGCCACCTTCATAATTCTTTCATACATGTCACTCTTGATTCATTGCATATCCCGATACACCGCCGGAGACATTAACATAGAGTCATATTTTGTTCTAAGTATTGAGTTGTAAATCAATAAAAGTGTGATGATCTTCATTATTAGAGCATTGTCCCAAGTGAGGAAAGGATGATGGAGACTATGATTCCCCCACAAGTCGGGATGAGACTTCGGAATTTATAAAAATAAATGAGGCCAAAGAAGCCCAAGTAAAAAAGAGAGGCCAAATAAGCCCACCAAAAATCGTGAGAGAAGTGAGAAGGGACAATGTTACTATCCTTTTTCCACACTTGTTCTTGAAAGTAGCACCATGACCTTCATGATAGAGTCTACTATGTTGTCACTTTCATATACTAGTGGGAATTTTTCATTATAGAACTTGGTTTGTATATTCCAATGATAGGCTTCCTCAAAATGCCCTAGGTCTTTGTGAGCAAGCAAGTTGGATGCACAACCACTTAGTTTCTTTTGTTGAGCTTTCATACATTTATAGCTCTAGTGGATCCATTGCATGGCTATCCCTACTCACTCACATTGATATCTATTAATGGGAATCTCCATAGCACGTTGATACACCTAGTTGATGTGAGACTATCTTCTCCCTTTTTGTCTTCTTCACAACCACCATCCTGTTCCACATATAGTGTTATATCCATGGCTTGCGCTCATTTATTGTGTAAGAGTTGAAAAAGCTGAAGCGCGTTAAAAAGTATGAAGCAATTGCTTGGCTGAAACCGGGGTTGTGCATGATGGGAGTATTTTGTGTGATGAAAATGAAGCATAGCCTAACTATATGCTTTTGTAGGGATAAGCTTTCTTTGGCTATGCTATTTTGATAAGACAAGATTACCTTTTAGTATGCTTGAAGTATTACTATTTTTATGTTAATATGAACTTTTATCTTGAATCATTTGGATCTGAACATTCATGCCACAATAAAGAAAATTACATTAAGAAATATGCTAGGTAGCATTCCACATCAAAAATTCCGTTTTTATCATTTACCTACTCGAGGACGAGCAGGAATTAAACTTAGGGATGCTTGATACGTCTCCACATATCTATAATTTTTGATTGTTCCATGCTATTATATTACCTGTTTAGGATGTTTATGGGCTTTACTTTACACTTCTATATCATTTTTGGGACTAACCTACTAAACGAAGGCCCAACCCGAATTGTTGTTTTTTTTGCCTATTTCAGTGTTTCAAGAAAAGGAATATCAAACGGAGTCCAAACGGAATGAAACCTTCGGGAGTGATCTTTTTGGAACAAACGCAATCCAGGAGACTTGGAGTGGACGTCAAGAAGCAGCTGAGGGGGCCACGAGGGTACAAGGCGCACCCTAGGGGGGTGGGCGCGCCTCCCACCCTTGTGGGCCCCTCGTGGCTCCCCTGACCGACCTCCTTCGCTTATATATATCTATGTACCCCGAAAACATCCAGGGGCACCACGAAACCCTATTTCCACCGCCGCAACCTTCTGTACCCGTGAGATCCCATCTCGGAGTCTTTTCCGACGCTCCGTCGGAGGGGGAATCGATCATGGAGGGCTTCTACATCAACACCATAGCCTCTCCGATGAGTTGTGAGTAGTTTACCATAGACCTTCGGGTCTATAGTTATTAGCTAGATGGCTTCTTCTCTCTCTTTGAATCTCAATACAATGTTCTCCTCGATCTTCTTGGAGATCTTTTCGATGTAACTCTTTTTGCGGTGTGTTTGTCGAGATCCGATGAATTGTGGGTTTACGATCAAGTTTATCTATGAGAAATATTTGAATCTCCTCTGAATTCTTTTATGTATGATTGGTTATCTTTGCAAGTCTCTTCAAATTATCAGTTTGGTTTGGCCTACTAGATTGATCTTTCTTGCAATGGGAGAAGTGCTTAGCTTTGGGTTCAATCTTGTGGTGTTCTTTCCCAGTGACAACAGGGGCAGCAAGGCACGTATTGTATTGTTGCCATCGAGGATAAAAAGATGGGGTTTATATCATATTGCTTGAGTTTATCCCTCTACATCATGTCATCTTGCTTAATGCGTTACTCTGTTCTTATGAACTTAATACTCTAGATGCATGCTGGATAGCGGTCGATGTGTGGAGTAATAGTTGTAGATGCAGGCAGGAGTCGGTCTACTTGTCGCAGACGTGATGCCTATATACATGATCATGCCTAGATATTCTCATAAATATGTAGTTTTCTATCAAATTGCTCAACAATAATTTGTTCACCCATCGTAATACTTATGCTATCTTGAGAGAAGCCACTAGTGAAACCTATGGCCCCCCGGGTCTATCTTTTATCATATAAGTTTCCAATCTACTTTATTTTGCAATCTTTACTTTCCAATATATATCATAAAAATACCAAAATATTTATCTTATATTATTATCTCTATCAGATCTCACTTTCGCAAGTGGCCGTGAAGGGATTGATGACCCCTTTATCGTGTTGGTTGCGAGGTTCTTGTTTGTTTGTGTAGGTACGAGGGACTTGCGTGGCGCCTCCTACTGGATTGATACCTTGGTTCTCAAAAACTGAGGGAAATACTTACGCTACTTTGCTGCATCACCCTTTCCTCTTCAAGGGAAAACCAACGCAGTGCTCAAGACGTAGCACCGCCCAAAAGTGTCTTGGCGTTTTGAATTTATCAAGCATCATTCTCTCCATCTCAATGAGAGTCCGGTTCTTCCTCTCAACAACTCCATTTTGTTGAGGTGTGCGTAGACGAGGACTCCTGTGAAATACCTTCTTTATCAAGAAAGGTATCCACATTGGTGTTCTTGAACTCCGTTCCATTATCACTCGGAACCTTCTTGATCTTCATTTCAAATGAATTTTGAGCCTTCTTAGCGAAGTTCTTGAAGATCTTTTGGACCCGCGATTTGTCATCAAGAAAGAACACCCATGTAAATCTAGAAAAATCATCAACAGTGACCAAACTGAAAGAGTACCACCAAGACTCTTGTAAGCACTGGGACCGAAAAAATCCATGGGAAGTAGCTTAAGTGGTCTTCTCGTGGTCATGATGTTCTTCATGGGATGACTTCCTCCAACTTGTTTTCCTGCTTGATAAGCACTACAGAGTCTATCCTTGTCAAATATAACATCTTTAACACCAAGGATATGATCACCTTTAATAAGCTTATCAAGGTTTCTCATGCCAACATGACTTAACCGTCTATGCCACAACCATCCTTTAGAAGATGTAGCAATTAAACAAGTACGAGGTTGGGCTTTCTTAGTGAAATCAACAATGTATAGATCACCTCTACGAATGCTAGTAAAGACCATATTATGATTATATCTATGAAACACTTGGCAATCTACCTCGGTAAACAAGACACTGAAACCAAAGTCGGCAAGTCTAGATACGGAAAGAAGATTGTAACCAAGAGATTCAACGAGCATAACATTTTGAATGGAGCTATCATTGGATATGGCCACCTTACCAAGTTACATACTTGCATGGACCATTGATTCGGGTCCGTAGTTAGTAGCTAGATGGCTTCCTCTCTCTCTTTTGATTCTCAATACAATGGTCTCTTGGAGATCTATTTGATGTAACTCTTTTTGAAGTGTGTTTGTTGGGATCCGATGAAGTTCGAGTTTATGATCATATCTATATCCATGAATATTTTGAGTCTTCTTTGATCTCTTATATGCATGATTATTTAAAGCCTCGTATTTCTTCTTTGAATCTTTGGTTTTATTAGGCCAACTAGATCAATTTTTCTTGCCATGGAAAGAGGTGCTTTGTGATGGGTTCGATCTTACGGTGTCCTCACCCAGTGACAGAAGGGGTAGCGAGGCACATATGTATCGTTGCTATTAAGGATAACAAGATGGGTCTATTCCTACATGAACAGATCTTGTCTACATCATGCCATCGTCCTTATTGCGTTACTCCGTTTCTCCATGAACTTAATACACTAGATGCATGCTAGATAGCGGTCATGGAGTAATAGTAGTAGATGCAGGCAGGAGTCGGTCTACTAATCTTGGATGTGATGCCTATATAATGATCATTGCCTGGATATCGTCATGATTATTTGAAGTTCTATCAATTGCCCAACAGTAATGTGTTTACCCACCGTATGCTATTTTTCTCGAGAGAAGCCACTAGTGAAATCTACGGCCCCCGGGTCTATTTTCTCATCATATACTTTCAGATCTATTTTGCTATTCGCAATATTATTTATTTGCAACTTTTATTTTCAGATCTATATTATCAAAATCCTAAAGTACCTCGCTGAATTTTATTTGCTTTTATTTGCATCTATCAATCTACTACAATTTTATCCTATCAACTTGACACTTTCTCGCACTGTTACCCGAAAGGGATTGACAACCCCTTTAACACGTCGGGTTGCAAGTATTTGTTCTTTGTGTGCAGGTACCATTCACGTAGTGTTGCGTGATTATCCTACTTGTTCAATAACCTTGGTCTCGTCACTGAGGGAAATACCTACCATCGATGTGCTGCATCATCCCTTCCTCTTTGGGGAAATACCATTGTAGTTCAATCAAACATCAAAAGGAATTTCTGGCGCCATTGCCGGCGATACATTCAACATATACCTGGTTCTTAATCACAAATATCATCTCCTTGCAATTTACATTATTTGCCATTTGCCTCTCATTTTCCTCTCCCCCACTTCACAAAAATCCGCCGTTTTACTCGCCCCCTTTTTCGTTCGCCGTTTTCTCGTCAGATCCGTTTTTGAGTGTAATCTTGTTGCGTAGTCACGATGACTCAAGAGAACACCAAGTTGTGTGATTTCTCAAATGACAACAACAATGATTTTATTAGCACGCCAATTGCTCCTCCCGCCACTAGTGCGGAATCTTGTGATATTAATGCCGCTTTCTTGAATCTCGTTATGAAAGATCAATTTTTCGGTACTCCTAATGAGGATATCGCGTCCCATCTTAACACAATCATGGAATTATGCGATATGAAAAATAAAAAAAGATGTGGACAATGATATTGTGAAGTTGAAATTATTCCCGTTTTCTTTGCGAGATTGTGCAAAAAATTGTTTTCTTCCTTGCCTCGTAATAGCTTCGATTCTTTCGACAAGTGCAAGGACGCTTTTATTACTAAGTATTTTCCTCCCGTGAAAATTATTTCCCTTAGGACACAAATAATTAATTTTAAGCAACTTGAGCATGAATTGCGCAATCTTAAACAATGAAATTGATGCTAAGAAATTGTCCTACTCATGGTTTAAATCTTTGGATGATCATCAATTTTTTATGCGAGATTGAATTTTGTTTCTAGAAATCTTTTAGATTACACTACGAATGGTACTTTTATGGAAATTACTTTGGGTGAAGCTACTAAATTGCTTTATAATATTATGGCAAATTATTCACAATGGCATACGGAAAGAGCTCCTACTAGTAAAAAAGTTAATTCGGTAGAAGAAATAAATTCTTTGAGTTAAAAAGTTGATGCTGTTATGAAGTTGGTTGCTAACAAAAATGCTCCTACTAACTTTAATGATGTGCCTTTGTATACTTTGATTGAGCAAAATAGTGATGCCATAGATGTGAATTTTGTTTCGTGAAACAAATTCAATAACAATGCTTATAGAGGAAATTTTAATCCTAGGCCTTTTCCTGGTAATTCCTCTAATAATTATGGTAATCCTTCTTATAATAATAATAGAAACATCTCTGATCTTGAGAATAATATTAAAGAATTTATCAATACTCAAAAAGATTTCAATGCTACAATAGAAGAAAAGTTGAATAAGATTGATGATATGTCTAGAAGCATTGATATAATTTCTCATGATGTGGAAAATCTCAAGATGAAATTTATTGTGCCTAAGTTAGAAGAATCAATTAAAGCTTTATATGTTTCTATGGATGAAATTAAGAAAATAACCGCTATGCTTAGAGCTAGAAGAGAATTTTTAGAAAAAGCATTTTCTAGTGATTGCTTTCATAAAAATGATGAAGATCTTAAAATGATTGGTGTTTCTTCTATTGGTTCCTTATTTAGTAAAATTAAAATTTATGATAAAGGGATTGGAGAAGAGTTAACTTTAGCTAGAAGGTGTCCCAATAATTTAGAGGGTGAAAATCTTGTTGAGAAAATTGATAAAAGTGGGTTTGAAGAGGTCAAACTTTAACTAGTGATGTACCCACTCTTTTGGATTACAAAGACTCTAATTATGATAATTGCTCTTTGATTGATTGTATTTGTTTGTTGCAATCCATGATAAATTCACCCCATGCTTATGAACAAAATAAAGCTTTTACTAAACATATTGTGGAT
Organism: Aegilops bicornis; assembly: GCA_021605145.1. NCBI lineage: Eukaryota > Viridiplantae > Streptophyta > Magnoliopsida > Poales > Poaceae > Aegilops > Aegilops bicornis. Next base: position 364,746,213 of record CM038673.1, on the reverse strand, counting down.
GCTATGATGAAAGCTTTGGAAGAAAAGTTGGAATTAAAGATTTCAATTCCTAAAAAAATTACATGATGAATGGGAACCTACTATCAAAGTCAAGATTAAAAATTATGAGTGTTATGCTTTATGTGACCTCGGTGCTAGTGTTTCTACAATTCCGAAATCTTTATGTGATGTGCTTGGTCTTACCGATATCGAAGAATGTTCTGTAAATTTCCACTTGGCGGATTCTACTACTAAAAAGCCTATGGGAAAAATTAATGATGTTCTTATTCTTACAAATAGGAATTATGTGCCCATAGATTTTATTGTTCTTGATAATGATTGCAATCCGTCTTGTTCAATAATTATTCTTGGTAGACCGTTCTTACGTACTATTGGTGCCGTGATTGATATGAAAGAAGGCAATATTGAATTTCAATTTCCACTAAGGAAGGGTATGGAACACTTCCCTAGAACAAGAATTACACCACCATATGAATCAATCATGAGGGCATCTTATGGATCTGGAAACAAAGATGACAATACTTGAATCTTTGCTTTATGCCTAGCTAGGGGCGTAAAACAATAGCGCTTGTTGGGAGGCAACCCCATCTTTATCTTTTTGATTTTTGGTTTTCTTCCTGTTTTGCAATAAATATATAAATATGCCTCTAATTAGATGTTTTTTTAATTTTTTAATTAGTTTTTGTGCCAAGCAAAGCCTTTGGGATTATGTTGGCTGATCGTTGATTTGATCTTGTTGGAAAACAGAAACTTTTGCGCTCAGAAAAATAATTTTCATAAATCACCTAAACGTCCCTTTTCTATGAATGTTTTACACAAGATTTATACATAAATTTCCTACATCGTCCTAATTTTTCAGAATTTGTGGAGTAACATAAGTATACGAAGTTCCCTGATTACTATAGACATTACATTTTCGATTCTACATTTTCTTTGCGTTGTGTGCTTATTTCGATGAATCTATAGTTTGTATTGGAGGGTATAAGCTATAGTAAAGTTGGAATATAGTAGATATAATGCAAAAATAAAACACGAATGGTTTTGCAATAGTACTTAGAGTAGTGATTTGCTTTGCTATACTAATGGATCTCACGAAGGTTTTGTTGAGTTTTGTGTGATTGAAGTTTTCAAGTTTTGGGTGAGATCACGATGGATGAAGGAATAAGGAGTAAGAAGAGCCTAAGCTTGGGTATGCCCGATGGCATCCCAAGCTATTATCCAAACAGAAGCAAGCAACTAAGCTTGGGGATGCCCGAGTGGCATCCCCTCTTTCTTCTAACAACCATCGGTATTTTACTTGGAGTTATATTTTTATTCGTCACATATCATGAGTTTTGCTTGGGGCGTCTTGTATGATATGAGTCTTTGCTTTTTTTGTTTTTTACTTTGTGTCATCTATCCTTGAGGGACACACCTATTTGAGGGAGCCAAAATTATGCTATGTGTGACGCCCCCAATTCAATCGTACACTAATCATACACGCAAATGTGTACGATCAAGATCAAGGACTCACGGGAAGATATCACAACACAACTCTAGACACAAATCAGAATAATACAAGCTTTATATTAAAGCCAGGGGCCTCGAGGGCTCGAATACATAGCTCGAAACACAAGCGTCAGCGGAAGCAACAATATCTGAGTACAGACATAAGTTAAACAAGGATGCCTTAAGAAGGCTAGCACAAAAGCAACAACGATCGAAGAGGCAAGGCCTCCTGCCTGGGACCTCCTAACTACTCCTGGTCGTCGGTGATCTTCACGTAGTAGCATCCATCAGCGGTGGCATCTGGCTCCAGGGATCCACCATCTGGTTGCAACAACAGGAAAGAAGAAAGAAGGGGAAAGGGGGGGGGGGGTAGCAAAGCAACCGTGAGTACTCATCCAAAGTACTCGCAAGCATCAGATCTATACTAAGTATGCATTGATATCAAATGGAAGGTTTGTATCTGTGGACTGAACTACAGAATGCCAGAATAGAGGGGGGAAGGCCTAGCCTATCCAAGACTAGCATCTTCAAGTAGGTCCAAGCATCTTGCAACATGTATAAGAGTAAAGAGTAGCATTTTAGTATTAAACAAGCATGTTGTAACATCAACGCCCAGAGATCCTTTCCCGACTCCCTGCGGGAAAGCAATATCAGAGCCACATATCCATCACATATCTCAAGTATCCATTTCTAGTTATATAAGATCAGGATATAAGTATGAACGTCCATTATCGTGGACACGGTATTCGAATATATATCTTCCCTGCAGGGGTGCACCACGTTACCCAACACGCTCGATCACTCTGCTGGACACACCTTTCTGGGGTCAATGCCCGGCCTCGGAAGGTCAACACGTCGCAGCCCTACCTAGGCTCAGCAGAGAGGTCCCCGTCGGTCTACATCCTAAGCACTCCGTGGTCTTTGGCCTATCGCCCGCAGCACTCCGGGTCATTGCGAGCAGGGTGGATACCAACACCGCTTCGGATGGCCAGCACGGTCCGACTGGGCCGCACTGCTGACTGGATGTCTGATAAAGCTTCGGCTGATACTGTGACATCGAGTCCCATATCTATTCTCGCGTGGTGGTTAGTGCGTAAAGGCCAGAGGCCAACTCAGAACAAATACACAAACCTGATAGTGCATTGGGGGCTCGCGGAAACGAGCAGACTCATGATAATGTGACTGTGTCGCCCCGTCTCGTGGACTTACGGCAAGGGCCCAGACTGCCCGGCCGTGCAACGTGGAAAACTCGCGTGTACTCAACGGGCCCACCCGACTTTCACATCAACTCGCGGGTGCTCCACGGTCCCGCCCGACTTTAACAATGGTCTCAAGTAAAGTCAAGGTAACCGTGTGTCCAAACATCCAGGGGAAAACCCGAAGAATCACCCACGGAGGATTCCACTCGATGTAATCATCAAGGTGAACGTAAGAGGATCCACCCTCGAGGTTCACACTTGAGGTGTTGCATGACAGCCGTATTGGGAATGGTGAAAGAGGAACCGCCCTTGTTGACCATGGCCGAATAGCTACACTACAGAATTATCATCAGGAGTGCGTTATGAGGGATCACCCTCGGCACTCGATAGTAGCTCTACAGAGTCGAGCAACAAATGGGTGTGATGTGATGTGAGGTGTCGGGCTCTGGTCGTCGATCACGTTGATCGACCGTTGATGATGAAGCAGGGGCAACAAGGACAAGGTGGGGGTCACTGATGGATCACTAACCAACCTATACTAAGCAGTTTAGGATAAGCAGGTAGATAACAATAGCAGGTACAAAAGCAGGCTATGCATCAGAATAGGAGCAAACAATAATAATAGCAAAATCTAATGCAAGCACGAGAGTATAGAAAGGGCGATATCGGGATGATCAAAGGGGGGGCTTGCCTGGAAGCTCCGTTGAAAGGGGTAGAAGGGTCGTCGTCGACGTAGTCGATCACAGGGACATCAACATCGGTCTCGGGGTCTACCGGAGAGAAGAGGGGGAAGAAACCGTAAATACACGCAAACATATGCATAACAAGACAATAAGCGGGGTTAGAAGTGTTCTAACGCATGGCGCTTAGGCGACATCTTGGCGAAGGGGAAACATCCGGAAAGTTTTCCGGTTACGACGTCTCATGACGAGATGAACCGGAGGAAAGGTTGCATCTTTGCTATACTAGGGATGTGTGGCGGGCGAACAGAGCGCGTATTCGGATTCGTCTTGTCGTTCTGAGCAACTTTCATGTAGAAAACTATTTCATCCGAGTTACGGTTTAATTTCTATTAACTTTGAAAGTTTTATTAATATTTCTGACATTAATTTTAATCCAAAAATAACTGCTAAAATGCTAGGCGCACCTAGCACCGTGTACACAAAAGTGTACCCAGTGGCTGACAGGTGGACCAGGGGACCCAGTTGACAAGGCAACGTTTGACTGGTCAACAGGGGTGGGACCCCTTGTCATTGATTGTGTCAAGTTAACTAATTCAGTATCAACTAATCCAGTGATTAGGCTAATTTATCCCAAGTTAATTAAGTTAAGTTAATTAAACTAGTTAATCAATTATTTTATTACATTTTTTAGGTAAACAGGGGAATGGGGCCCAGTTGTCATAGGCCCCTGGGGCCTTAACGGGCGCGCGGGTTCGGGCGGAGCCCCCTGGGGTGCGAGCGCAGCCCGCATGGGCGCATGCCCAGGGCGTGGCCACGGCCACAACGGGAGCGGCCGATGCAGGCCGGTGGGCAGAGGCCGCGGGCGGGGCCGACGAGGATGACCACCGACGCGGCCAAACGGCAAAGTGCGCGGGCGCTAGGCAGAGCAGCAAGTGGGCACGGCGGCCGGAGACAGGGCCAGGGGCGAGGCCACGGCAGACGGTGCGGGGAGGCGGCAAAAGCAGCAGGAGGCCAGCGCCAAGCAGCAGGGCAACAAGTGGACGCTGGGTACCGGCGACGCGGGCGTGCGGGTGCGAGGGTAGCAGCCAGCACGGTCGGGGCGTGGCGGGGCACGAGGTGGCCTTGGCCGGAGCGTGGCACGCGTGCACGACAAGGGAGGAAAAAGGGGAAGGCAGAGGCCGGGGGCCTCACCGGTGATGGAGGGAAGAGGGGCGGCGTGGCTCGAGGTGGTCCGGTGATGGAGAGGACGAGGCGGACGATGGCGACGAGGAGGAGGCAGTCCGATGACGGCTCGGTCGCGGACGAGGCGACAAGGCCCAGAGCGATGGTGTTGAGGTGGCGGTGCACCGGCTCGGGGTCGAGGCAGCGTTGGCGACGGGTGGTGGGGCACGATCGTTGCCCCCAATCCCGATCCAGAAGAGGTCAAGGGGGAGGGGGACTAGGCGCCGTGCAGGAGGAGAAGGAGAGGTGGCCGTTGGCGTTGAGCGGTGCTGCTGGGTGCAGCGCCGGGGATGGGTGCCCGGCCAGCGAAGCGCTGGATCGGGCTCCTCCCGATCCAAAGCGAGTGGGGAGGAGAGACGAGGAGAGAGTGGGGGTGTGGGGAGATATATTTGTGGGCTAGGTCATCGGGGGTGACCTTGTAGGCCAAAGAGGGGGGGGGGGCTGGGTCGGCCGGTTGGCTAGCTGGGCCAGTTGGTTGGCTAGCTGGGCCGGTTGGTCCAGCGTGGGGGAGGGGTTCTTTTCATTTTATTTTTATTTAACCCTTCCTGTTTTCTTTAGATTAGGTCATTGAACCACTCTGCAAAAATGTTGGTTCACCACCAATATTATGAAGTGCATATTTGTCACATGATCAACATTTTAGTTTCATTTTTTTACAAAAAAATGAATTTTGACTTTAAACTCAATTTTGAATTGGAGTTTGAACTAAGATTTGGATCAAGCGAGGATTACTAACAGTAATCATGGTGACTTGGCATCATTAGCTAAGGATTACTGTAGCTTAATTATTCGGGCGTCACAATTCTCCTCCACTACAAGAAATCTCGTCCCGGGATTTACGTGGTGAAGTAAGGGGGAAAGACTCAAGAAGGACGGAGCTCATCACAAGATAGGTACCTGAAGGCTATCTCACTGAACGTGGCATAGAGGCATCTCTTGAGTTGAAATTTAAGAAAGTCATCGAGAGCAAGATAAGAAGGTGCAATAAGAAGCTTCAACCAGGTAGGCAATCGTTCATTGTCTGAAATAGAGTGTGAAAGGGGCGCAGAGCATCGAGAATAAGTATTGCATATGGTACCAGAATAGACCACAAGGAAGATGGCTCGCAAATTACATACGAAGCCAAGCGCGAGGGATAAATTACAAAACATGGATGTATTGGAGAGTCAGGTTTTGATCCTGTGGAACTGTGGGTTATGGGCCCACCATGTGGAACAAAAAATTAGGAAGGGTGATGTCATCTTGCATGATCTTGATAGCAATGCATGTCAGACAATAACCTGTCAGTTTTGTCGGCAACAATATCGGTACCAAGGGCGAGGGACAAAGAGAACCATTTTCCCTGCTCGTTAAGACGAGGCGGACCAATAGGCAAAGTTCTCGTCCATCGGTGGCTACTGGAATGTCATCAACAACAGTAACAAGGTCTTATAGATAGAGCTTGTACACCGAGGTGTATACATTAGCAGGGAATTATCACTTCGCAGATAAGTTAGGTTACAAGAAAGGTTAAAAACACAATGGAAGGGAAAGTGTAGACTCGATCCAGTTATCGGTGTTCTCGAGTGTCTAACAACTCAGAACCCGTGGAAAATTGGAATCGACGAGAAATAATAGCTGTTTGAAGAACTCATAAGAAGTTATGTAGTTCCGTGATATTCTCGAGATACCATTGGGTAATACTCGAAGGTAGATCAATGTAGAGGTTGGGCATGTGAAATGATCCGAAGAGGACAAGTACTTTAACTTGTCCAAGAAATGGGATCAAAGAAGAACAATATGGTTGAAACCACGGATGCAAAGGACCAAACGTAGATACAAGATGGACTTATCACAAGGGGCTTATTATTATAACAAGAAGCTTCCATGATAAGTTCCAAATCGTCTCCATGGGCATGAACTCAAAGTTCAAGGTCGACTCCCACTTCTCCAATGCATAATCTTTCATTCACTTCTCATTTTCGAAGAAGTTGTAATGTTGAAACTATACCTGGCGAAAAGCCAGTAGAGTATAACCCGCATAGCTTTCGAGTTCACACGAATTTATGGAAGACATAGATTCAACCCATAGGGGCATCTTAGGAACATATATCACAAACTAGTAAATAACTCAAGCCCGGAAGCAGAGTATGGTTGACAAGAGCGAGGATACAATTTACCAAATGCATTATGTATCCGAGGAAAGTCTCTCAAGGTTACTGAATATGAAGGACATTGTCGGATAAAACCCAACAAAGGATATGGTGGTCCACAAGGGCTCTGATATGAGTATCGGTACTCACCTAGAAGAAGAAAGAATGAAAGGATATCAGATTATAGAAACAACTGACTAATTCAAAGCTTAACTGCAAAGGAATTATGATATTCAAGAGGTGGATCAGAAGCAGAGGCTCTGATCAAAGACAAGTAAGTTGAATAGACATAGGTCAACAATCAATCAAGGCTTGATTTTCCGAACACCAGCTCATGTCCGGGGTGACGTCTGAGCTGAATGCAAGAATTCTAATTAGGATCGATGATCGCGAGCATTCACAAACTTATCGACTCAAATGCTAGAAATTACTATGACAAAGGATGCTAATGAGTATTGCTAGACATATTGAAGTAACCATAATGCAAGCAGATAAGGATGAACATGAGTAATAGGCTACTGAGCATTTTCAGAAGATCAATTAGTTTTTCAGGGCATCTTTAATAACAAGAGCAACTGGGAATGAAGGTATGAATGACAAATGTAGGTAGTTACCCATAAGGATTTATCGGTGGTAGGGATCGCAACGACGAAGGGTACAAGGATTTCGGGAAAGCATCGAAGAGTATCTTCAGAACCTTCTGGTGCACCAAGCAATCATCTGGAGTGAGGGGCTCTCCGGGAGAAAGTATTTAAGAGAACCTAGAGTTAGAGTTAACAAAATAATTTAACCCAAATAGAAGAGAGATTAGGGTCCCAGAGTAAAGGTCGAGGAGTAAAAGATCGTAATACCACCCAATGGCGACGTGGGCCCGTAAGCCACACATCCATGTTTGCAAATCGGTTTTTCAAAGACTAGACTCAACTTCGACCAATGATTTGGAAAGGGGGATCCTACAGGCAGTCGGCTCTGATACCGACTTGTGACGCCCCCGATTCAATCGTACACTAATCATACACGCAAATGTGTACGATCAAGATCAGGGATTCACGACAAGATATCACAACATAACTCTAGACACAAATCATAATACTACAAGCTTTATATTACAAGCCAGGGGCCTCGAGGGCTCAAATAGATAGCTCGAAACACAAGCGTCAGCGGAAGCAACAATATCTGACTACATACATAAGTTAAACAAGGATGCCTTAAGAAGGCTAGCACAAAAGCAACAACGATCGAAGAGGCAAGGCCTCCTGCCTGGGACCTCCTAACTACTCCCGGTCGTCGGTGATCTTCACGTAGTAGCATCCATCAGCGGTGCCATATGGCTCCAGGGATCCACCATCTGGTTGCAACAACTGGAAAGAAGAAAGAAGGGGAAGGGGGGCGGGGTAGCAAAGCAACCATGAGTACTCATCCAAAGTACTCGCAAGCATCAGATCTATACTAAGTATGCATTGATATCAAATGGAAGGTTTGTATCTGTGGACTGAACTGCAGAATGCCATAATAGAGGGGGGAAGGCCTAGCCTATCAAATACTAGCATCTTCAAGCAGGTCCAAGCATCTTGCAGCATGTAGAAGAGTAAATAGTATCATTTTAATACTAAACAAGCATGTTGTAACATCAACGCCCGGAGATCCTTTCCCGACTCCCTGCGGGAAAGCAATCTCGGAGCCATCATATCCATCACATATCTCAAGTATCCATTTCTAGTTATATAAGATCAGGATATAAGTCTGAACATCCATTACCGTGGATACGGTATTCGAATATATATCTTCCCAGCAGGGGTGCACCACGTTACCCAACACGCTCGATCACTCTGGCCGGACACACCTTTCTGGGGTCATTGCCCGGCCTCGGAAGATCAACATGTCACAGCCCTACCTAGGCTCAGCAGAGAGGTCGCCGCCGGTCTACATCCTAAGCACTCCGGGGTCTTGGGCCCATCGCACGCACCACTCCGGGTCATTGCGAGCAGGGTGGATACCATCACCGCATCGGATGGCCAGCAGGATCCGATCGTGCCGCACTGCTGAACTAGACGTCTGACAAAGCTTCGGCTGATACTGCGACGTCGAGGCCCATATCTATTCTCGTGTGGTGGTTAGTGCATAAAGGCCAGAGGCCAACTCAGAACAAGTACCCAAACCTGTTAGTGCATTGGGGGCTCGCAGAAACGAGCAGACTCACGCTAATGTGACCCCGTCGCCCCGTCTCGTGGACTTACGGCAAGGGCCCAGACTGCCCGGCCGTGCCACATGGAAAACTCGCGGGTGCTTAACGGGCCTGCCCGACTTTCACATCAACTCGTGGGTGCTCAACGGGCCCGCCCGACTTTAACAATGGTCTCAAGTAAAGTCAAGGTAACCGCGTGTCCAAACATCAAGGGGAAAACTCGAGGAATCACCCACGGAGGATTCCACTCGATGTAATCATCAAGGTGAATGTAAGAAGATCCACCCTCGAGGTTCACATTTGAGGTGTTGTATGATAGCCGTATTGGGAATGGTGAAATAGGAACCACCCTCGTTGACCACGACCGAATAGCTACACTACAGAATTATCATCAGGAGTGCGTTATGAGGGATCACCCTCGGCACTCGATAGTAGCTCTGCCGAGTCGAGCAACAAAAGAGGCGTGATGTGATGTGAGGTGTCGGGCTCTGGTCGTCGATCACGTTGATCGAGTCGTCGATGATGAGGCAGGGGCAACAAGGACAAGGTGGGGGTCACTGACGGATCACTAACCAACCTATACTAAGCAGTTTAGGATAAGCAAGTAGGTAACAATAGCAGGTACAAAAGCAGGCTATGCATTAGAATAGGAGCAAACAATAACAGTAGCAAAATCTAATGCAAGCATGAGAGTATAGAATGGGCGATATCGGGATGATCAAAAGGGGGGGGGGCTTGCCTGGAAGCTCCGTTGAAAGGGGTAGAATGGTCATTGTCGATGTAGTCGATCATAGGGACATCAACATCGGTCTCGGGGTCTACCGGAGAGAAGAGGGGGTAGAAATAGTAAATACATGTGCATAACAAGACAATAAGCGGGGCTAGAAGTGTTCTAACGCAGCGCTAGGCGATACTGGCGAAGGGGGAAGCATCCAAGAATGTTTTCCCGGTTCCGGACGTCTGTCAGACAGATGAACCGGAGGGGAAAGTTTGCATGTTTGCTATGATATGGATGTGTGGCGGGTGAACAAACCGCATATTTGAATTCGTATTGTTCGTATTGTTGTTCTGAGCAAATTTCATGTAGAAAACTTTTTCATCCGAGTTACGGTTTAATTTCTATTAATTTTCAAAGTTTTATTAATATTTCTGAAATTAATTTTAATCCAAAAATAAATGCTAAAATGCTAGGCGCACTCAGCCAGTGTACACAAAAGTGTACCCAGTGGCTGACAGATGGACCAAGGGGACCTAGTTGACAAGTCAACGTTTGACTGGTCAACCGGGGTGGGACCCCCTGTCATTGACTGTGTCTAGTTAACTAATTCAGTTTCAACTAATCAAGTGATTAGGCTAATTAATCCCGAGTTAATTAAGTTAAGTTAATTAAACTAGTTAATTAATTATTTTATTACATTTTGTTAGGTAAATGGGGGAATGGGGCCCAGTTGTCATAGGCCCCTGGGGCCTTAACGCGCTGGTTCAAAGCGCGGAGCCTCGAAGCGCAAGAAGCATGGGCGCATGCCTGTATGCGTGGCCACGGCCACAACGGGAGCGGCCGATGCAGGCCGGCGGGCAGAGGCCACGGGCGGGGCCGACAAGGATGACCACCGACGCGGCCAAACGGCAGACAGGCACGACGCTAGGCAGAGCAGCAAGTGGGCGCAGCGGTCGGAGACAAGGCCAGGGGCGAGGCCACGGCAGACAGTGCGGGGAGGCGACAGAACCAGCAGTAGGCCAGCGGCAAGCAGTAGGGCAACAAGCGGACGCGGGGCACCGGCGACGCGGGCGTGCGGGTGCGAGGGTAGCACCCGGCAAGGTCGGGGTGTGGTGGGGCGCGAGGTGGCCTTGGCCGGAGCGTGGCACGGGTGCACGACGAGGAAGGAAAAAGGGGAAGGCAGAGGCCGGGGGCCTCTCCGGCGATGGAGGGAAGAGGGGCGGCGTAGCTCGAGGTGGTCCAGCGGTGGAGAGAAAGAGGCGGACGACGGCGACAGGGACGAGGCAGTCTGGCGACGGCGCGGTCGCTGACGAGGTGGCGAGGCCCAGAGCGACAGTTTCGAGGTGGCGGTGCGCCGGCTCGAGGTCGGGGCAACATTGGCGACGGGTGGCGGGGGCTTGGTCGTTGCCCCCGACCCCGATCCAAAAGAGGTCAAGGGGGGTGACTGGGCCCCATGCAGCAGGAGACGGAGAGGCGGTCGGTGGCGTCGGGCGGTGCAGCTGGGTGCAACACCGGGGATGGGCGCCAGCAGCGGGGGCACAGGATCGGGCTCCTCCTCGATCCAGGCGAGTGGGGAGGGAGAGACGAGGGAGAGAGTGGGGGTGTGGGGAGATATTTTGGGGGCTAGGTCACCGGGGGTGACCTTGTAGGCCAAAGAGGGGGGGCTGGGCCGGCCGATTGGCTAGGTGGGCTGGTTGGTTGGCTAGCTGGGCCGGTTGGTAAAGCGTGGGGGGGGGGGTCTTTTCATTTTACTTTTATTTAACCCTTCATGTTTTCTTTAGATTAGGGCATTAAACCACTCTAAAAAAATGTTGGTTCACCACCAATATTATGAAGTGCATATTTGTCACATGATCAACATTTTAGTTTCATTTTTGACAAAATTTAAATTTTGACTTTAAAATCAATTTGGAATTTGAGTTTGAACTAAGATTTGGATCAAGCTAGGATTACTAGCAGTAATCGTGGTGACGTGGCATCATTAGCTAATGATTACTGTAGCTTAATTATTCAGGCGTCACAATTCTCCTCCACTACAAGAAATCTCGTCCCGAGATTTACGTGGTGAAGTAAGGGGGAAAGACTCGAGAAGGATGGAGCTCATCACAAGATAGGTACTTGAGGGCTATCTCACTGAACGTGGCATAGAGGCATCTCTTGAGTTCAAATTTAAGAAAGTCACCGAGAGCAAGATAAGAAGGTGCGATAAGAAGCTTCAACCGGGTAGGCAATCATTCGTTGTCTGAAACAGAGTGTGAAAGGGGCTCAGAGCATCGAGAATAAGTATTGCATATGATACCATAATAGACTACAAGGAAGATGGCTCGCGAATTACATACGAAGCCAAGCGCGAGGGATAAATTACAAAACAGGGATGTATTGGAGAGTCAGGTTTTGATCCTGTGGAACTGTGGGTTATGGGCCCACCATGTGGAACAAAAATTAGGAAGGGTCATGTCATCTTGCACGATCTTGATAGCAAGGCATGTCAGACAATAACCTGTCAGTCATGTCGGCAACAACATAGGTACCAAGGGCAAGGGACAAAGAGAACCATTTTCCCTGCTCGTTAAGACGAGCGGACCAATAGGCAAAGTTCTCGTCCATCGGTGGCTATCGGAATGTCATCAACAATAGTAACAAGGTCTTATAGACAGAGCTTGTACACCGAGGTGTATACATAAGTAGGAAGTTATCACTGCTCAGATAAGTTAGGTTACAAGAAAGGTTAAACAAAACAATGGAAGGGAAAGTGTAGACTCGATTCAGTTATCAGTGTTCTCGAGTGTCTAACAACTCAGAACCCGTGGAAAATTGGAATCGGCGAGAAATAATAGATGTTTCAAGAACTCATAAGAAGTTATGTAGTTCCATGATATTCTCGAGATACCAGTGGGTAATACTCGAAGGTAGATCAATGTAGAGGCTGGACATGTGAAATGGCCTGAAGAGGACAAGTACTTTAACTTGTCCGAGAAATGGGACCAAAGAAGAACAATATGGTCGAAACCACAGATGCAAAGGACCAAACATAGATACAAGATGGACTTATCACAAGGGGATTATTATTATAAGAAGAAGCTTCCATGATAAGTTCCACATCGGGTCCATGGGCATGAACTCAAAGTTCAAGGTCGACTCCCACTTCTCCAATGCATAACCTTTCATTCACTTCTCGTTTTCGAAGAAGTTGTAATGTTGAAATTTTACCTGGCGAAAAGCCAGTAGAGTATAACCCGCATAACTTTCTAGTTCACACGAATTTATGGAAGACATAGATTCAACCCATAGGGGCATCTTAGGAACATATATCACAAACTTCACGAGTAAATAACTCAAGCCCGGAAGAAGAGTATGGTTGCCAAGAGCGAGGATACAATTTACCAAATGCATTATGTGTCCGAGGAAAGGCTCTCAAGGTTACTGAATATGAAGGACGTTGTCAGATAAAATACAACAAAGGATATGGTGGTCCACAAGGGATCTGATATGAGTATTGGTACTCACCCATAAGAAGAAAGAATGAAAGGATATCAAATTTTGGAAACAACTGACTAATTCAAAGCTTAACTGCAAAGGAGTTATGATTTTCAAGACGGTGGATAAGAAGCAGAGGCTCTGATCAAAGACAATTAAGTTGAATAGACATAGATCAATAATCAACCAAGGCTTGATTTGCCAAACACTAGCTCATTTCCGGGGTGACGTCTGAGCCGATGGCAAGAATTCTAATTAGGAATGATGATCGCGAGCATTCACAAACTTATCGAATCAAATGCTCGAAATTACGATGACAAAGGATGCTAATGAGTATTGCTAGACATATGGAAGTAACCATAATGCAAGCAGATAAGGAGGAACAAGAGTAATAGGCTACTGAGCATTTTCGGAAGATCAATTAGTTTTTCAGGGCATCTGTAATAACAAGAGCAACTAGGGATGAAGGTGTGAACGACAAATGTAGGTAGTTACCCATAAGGATTTATCGGTGGTAGGGATCGCAACGACGAAGGGTACAAGGGTTTCGGGAAAGCATCGGAGAGTATCTTCAGAACCTTCTGGTGCACCAAGCAATCATCTGGAGTGAGGGGCTCTCTGGGAGAAAGTATTTACGAGAACCTACAGTTAGAGTTAACAAAATCATTTAACCCGAATAGAAGAGAGATTAGAGTCCCAGAGTAAAGGTCGAGGAGTAAAAGATCCTAATACCACCAAATGGCGACGTGGGCCCGTAAGCCACACAGCCATGTTAGTAAATCGGTTTTTCAAAAAATAGACTCAACTTCGACCAAGGAGTTGGAAAGGGGGATCCTACAGGCAGTCGGTTATGATACCAACTTGTGAAGCCCCCGATTCAATCGTGCACTAATCATACACGCAAATGTGTACGATTAAGATCAGGGACTCACGGGAAGATATCACAACACAACTCTAGACACAAATCAGAATAATACAAGCTTTATATTACAAGCCAGGGGCCTCGAAGGCTCGAATACATAGCTCGAAACTCAACCGTCATGGGAAGCAACAATATCTGAGTACAGACATAAGTTAAACAAGGATGCCTTAAGAAGGCTAGCACAAAAGCAACAACGATCGAAGAGGCAAGGCCTCCTGCTTGGGACCTCCTAACTACTCCTGGTCGTCGGCGATCTTCACGTAGTAGCATCCATCGGCGGTGGCATCTGGTTCCAGGGATCCACCATGTGGTTGCAAAAATCGGAAAGAAGAAAGAAGGGGAAAAGGGGGGTAGCAAAGCAACCGTGAGTACAGATCCAAAGTACTCGCAAGCATCAGATCTATACTAAGTATGCATTGCTATCAAATGGAAGGTTTGTATCTGTGGACTGAACAGCAGAATGCTAGAATTGTGGGGGGAAGGCCTAGCCTATCAAAGACTAGCATCTTCAAGCAGCTACAAGCATCTTGCAGCATGTAGAAGAGTAAAGAGTAGCATTTTAATATTAAACAAGCATGTTGTAACGTCAACGCCGAGAGATCCTTCCCCGACTCCCTGCGGAAAAGCAATCTCGGAGCCACATATCCATCACATATCTCAAGTATCCATTTCTAGTTATATAAGATCAGGATATAAGTCTGAACGTCCATTACAGTGGACACGACATTCGAATATATATCTTCCCTGCAGGGGTGCGCCACGTTACCCAACACGCTCGATCACTCTGGCCAGACACACCTTTCTGGGGTCAATGCCCGACCTCGGAAGAACAACACGTCGCAGCCCTACCTAGGCTCAGCAGAGAGGTCCATGCCGATGTACATCCTAAGCACTCCGGGGTCTTGGACCCATCGCCCGCAGCACTCTGGGTCGTTGCAAGCAGGGTGGATACCAACACCGCCTCGGATGGCCAGCACGATCCGACCGTGCCACACTGCTGAACTGGATGTCTGACAAAGCTTCGGCTGATACTGCAACATCGAGGCCCATATCTATTCTCGCATTGTGGTTAGTGCGTAAAGGCCAGAGGCCAACTCAGAACAAATACCCAAACCTGTTATTGCATTGGGGGCTCGCGGAAACGAGCAGACTCAGAATAATGTGACCCCGTCGCCCCGTCTCGTGGACTTATGGCAAGGGCCCAGACTGCCCGGCCGTGCCACGTGGAAAACTCGAGGGTGCTCAACAGGCCCGCCCGACTTTCACATCAACTCGCGGGTGCTCAACAGGCCCGCCCGACTTTAACAATGGTCTCAAGTAAAGTCAAGGTAACCGTGTGTCCAAACATCAAGGGGAAAACCCGAGGAATCACCCACGAAGGATTCCAGTCGATGTAATCATCAAGGTGAACGTAAGAGGATCCACCCTCGAGGTTCATACTTGAGGTCTTGCATGACAGCCGTATCGGGAAGGGTGAAAGAGGAACCACCCTCATTGACCACGACCGAATAGCTACACTACAGAATTATCATCAGGAGTGCGTTATGAGGGATCACCCTCGGCACTCGATAGTAGCTCTGCCGAGTAGAGCAACAAAAGGGGCGTGATTTGATGTGAGGTGTCAGGCTCTGGTTGTCAATCACGTTGATCGAGTCGTCGATGATGAAGCAGGGGCAACAAGGACAAGGTGGGGGTCACTGATGGATCACTAACCAACCTATACTATGCAGTTTAGGATAAGCAGGTAGGTAACAATAGCAGGTACAAAAGCAGGCTATGCATCAGAATAGGAGTAAACAATAATAGTAGCAAAATCTAATGCAAGAATGAGAGTATGGAATGGGCGATATCAGGATGATCAAAGGGGGGGCTTGCCTGGAAGCTCCGCTGAAAGGGGTAGAAGGGTCGTCATTGACGTAGTCGATCACATGGACATCAACATCGGTCTCAGGGTCTACCGGAGAGAAGAGGGGGAAGAAACAGTAAATACACGCAAACATATGCATAAAAAGACAATAAGCGGGGCTAGAAGTGTTCTAACGCAGCGCTAGGCGATACTGGCGAAGAGGGAAACATCCGGGAAAGATTTCCCGGTTCCGGACATCTGTCAGACAGATGAACCGGAGGGGAAAGGTTGCATGTTTGCTATGCTAGGGATGTGTGGCGGGCGAACAGACTACGTCTTCGGATTCGTCTTGTCGTTGTGAGCAACTTTCATGTAGAAAACTTTTTCATCCGAGTTACGATTTAATTTCTATTAATTTTCAAAATTTTATTAATATTTCTGAAATTAATTTTAATCCAAAAATAAATGCTAAATTGCTAGGCGCACCCAGCATAGTGTACACAAAAGTGTATCCAGTGGCTGACAGGTGGACCAGGAGGACCCAGTTGACAAGTCAACGTTTGACTGGTCAACAGGGGTGGGACCCCCCTGTCATTGAGTGTGTCCAGTTAACTAATTCAGTTTCAACTAATCTAGTGAGTAGGCTAATTAATCCCAAGTTAATTAAGATAAGTTAATTAAACTAGTTAATTAATCATTTTATTACATTTTTTAGGTAAACAGGGGAATGGGGCCCAGTTGTCATAGGCCCCTGGGGTCTAAACGGGCGCGCGGGTTCGGGCGGAGCCCCCTGGGGTGCGAGCGCAGCCCGCATGGGCGCATGCCTAGGGCATGGCCACGACCACAACGGGAGCGGCCGATGCAGGCCGGCGGGCAGAGGCCACGGGCGGGGCTGACGAGGATGGCCACCGGCGCTGCCAAACAGCAGGCGGGCGTGGCGCTAGGCAGAGCAGCAAGTGGGCGCAGCAGGCGGAGACAAGGCCAGGGGCGAGGCCACGGCGGATGGTGTGGGGAGGCGGCAGAAGATGCAAGAGGCCAGCGCCAAGCAGTAGGGCAACAAGCGGACGCGGGGCACCGACGACGCAGGCGTGCGGGTGTGAGGGTAGGAGCCGTCACGGTTGGGGCGTGGCGGGGCGCGAGGTGGCCTTAGCCGGAGCATGGCACGCTTGCGTGATGAGGGAGGAAAAAGGGGAAGGCAGAGGCCGGGGGCCTCACCGCCGATGGTGGGAAGAGGGGCGGCATGGCTCAAGGTGGTCTGGCAATGGAGAGGACGAGGCGGACGATGATGACGGGGACGAGGCAGTCCGGCAACGGCGCAGTCGCGGACGAGGTGGTGAGGCCCAGAGCGACGGTGTCGAGGTGGCGGTGCGCCGGCTCGGGGTCGGAGCAGCATTGGCGATAGGTGGCGGGGGCTCGGTCGTTGCCCCCGATCCTGATCCAGAAGAGGTCAAGGGGGGGACTGGGCGCCGTGCAGGAGGAGACGGAGAGGCGGCCGGTGGCGTCGGGCGGTGCGGATGGGTGCAACGCCGGGGATGGGCACTAGCAACGGGGGCACGGGATCGGGCTCCTCCCCAATGCAGCCGAGTGGGGAGGGAGAGACGAGGGAGAGAGTGGGGGTGTGGGGAGATATTTTGGGGGCTAGGTCACCGGGGGTGACCTTGTAGCCCAAAGAGGGGGGGCTGGGCTGGCCGGTTGGCTAGCTGGGCCGGTTGGTTGGCTAGCTGGGCCGGTTGGTCTAGCGTGGGGGGGGGGGTTCTTTTTATTTTATTTCTATTTAACCCTTCCTGTTTTCTTTAGATTAGGGCATTAAACCACTCTGCAAAAATGTTGGTTCACCACCAATATTATGAAGTGCATATTTGTCACATGACCAACATTTTAGTTTCATTTTTGACAAAATTTGAATTTTGACTTTAAACTCAATTTTGAATTTGAGTTTGAACTAAGATTTGGATCAAGCGGGGATTACTAACAGTAATTGTTGTGACATGGCATCATTAGCTAAGGATTACTGTAGCTTAATTATTCGGGCGTCACACTATGACTTGTTAGAATTGCTCTCTATGCTTCACTTAAATCTTTATGAGCTATGGAATTGCTCTAGTGTTTCACTTATATCTTTTTGAGCATAGTGTGCTTTACTAATTTTGAAAAAATTCTCTCATGCTTCACTTAGATTTATTTGAGACTTAATAATTTTGAAGAAATTCTCTCATGCTTCACTTCAATTATTTTGAGAGAAGAAATTTTTATGCTCATGTTCTTCACTTAGATTTGTTTGAGCTATCAATAGCAACATATGAAATTAGTCCCAAGGTGATCGATATTCAAGTGGGATATATTAAAAAAATTCATGAAGATCATTGGGTAAATAAACTTGATTCTTTGTAATAGTTTTGCGATATGTTGATATAATATGTGAGTCACGTTGATGAGTAATTATGTTTTAGTAAGAATATTGGTATTAAGGTTTGTGATTCCCTATGCAAGCACAAAAGTCAATAGTTATGCAATGAAATTACATCCTACTTGCGGTGCATATTCGGTGTTAGTTATGCTTAATGCTCACTTATTAGATTTTTCATTTCTTGATTGGATGCTTCTCAATCTTTTCCTAGCCTTCATTTGCACTAAGTATGATCACTACTTGTGCATCCGAAATCCTTAAACCTAGTTTTGCCATATGAGTCCACTATACCTACCTACATGCGGTATTTCCGTGCCGTTCTAAGCAAATTTGTATGTGCCATCTCTAATTTCAAAATAAACTTCTCTTTTGTGTGCTCGTACCACCCATGAAACGGTAGGGGTGGCATTATTTTTCCATGCTAGATGTGTTATTGTCAAGATGAGTGTTTATTCACTTGTCATTGCACGAGAGTACGATAAAGGTATTAGGGATGCCTAATCCTGAAATAAAAATGAATTTACTTTATGTTATCAAATAATAAATTCCTTGGAAAGTGTTGGTATGGACGGTACCCGTGGATTCGGTTAGCCGTAGAATGTGAAAGTATGGTGTAAAAAGGAATTAACTTTATTTTTTGTTTGGGAACCGCCTATGATATATCTAGCATGGAAAGTATTGGGAACTACTCGATCGTTTTCGTTGACAGGAAAGGCATGCCAACCATGATGTTTTATCTCTATCTTTTTCGCTTTGACCTCTGGCATGTCTACAAATCCCTACTTCCCTCTACGAAGGGCCTTTCTATTTACTTTATACAATTTTTTTATTTTTATTTGAGTCTCCATCTTCTATTATAAAGCACCAACTAAGGGGCACTATGATCATACTTGAGCATTGGGTGTAGCTAATATGTGAGTGTATTTCATGAATGGATCAATGATAGATCATAATTGGCTAGGGATAACTTACTTTAGTGTTGATATTTTGAAAGACATGGTTGCTTGTTGATATGCTTGAGTATTGAAATCTTCATGTCAAAACTAGACTATTGCTTTGAATCATATAAAAGTCCAAATGTCCATGCTACAAAGGAAATATTATGTGATGAACATGTTAGGCTGTATTCCACATCAAAAATTCTGTTTTTATCATTTACCTACTCAAGCACGAGCATGAATTAAGCTTGGGGATGCTGATACACCTCCAATGTATCTATAATTCTTGATTGTTCCATGTTGTTATATTACCATTCTTGGATGTTTTACAATCATTTTATAGCAACTTTATATCATTTTTTGGGACTAACCTATTGACATAGTGCCCAGTGCCAGTTGCTGTTTTTTGCTTGTTTTTTACTTCACATGAAATCAATACCAAATGGAGTCCAAACACAACATAACTTTTTGGAGATTTTTTCTGGACCAGAAGACACCTGTTGAGCCAAAGAATTACCAGAGGGGAACTCCGAGTGGAGCATAACCCACCAGGGCGCGCCTGGGGGCCCAGGCGCGCCCAAGTGGGTTGTGCCCACCTCGGTGGCCTCCCACACCACCTATTTGCTCTATAAATACCCTAATATTCCAGAAACCCTAGGGGGTCGACAAAAATTAATTCCAGCCGCCGCAAGTTACAGAACCACCAGATCCAATCTAGACACCATCACGGAGGGGTTCATCATCCTCATTGGTGCCTCTCCGATGATGCGTGAGTAGTTCATTGTAGACCTACGAGTCTGTAGTTAGTAGCTAGATGGCTTCCTCTCTCTCTTTGATTCTCAATACAATTGTCTCTTGGAGATCAATTTGATGTAACTCTTTTTGCAGTGTGTTTGTTGGGATCCGATGAAGTTCGAGTTTATGATCATATCTATATCCATGAATATTTTCAGTCTTCTTTGATCTCTTATATGCATGATTATTTATAGCCTCGTATTTCTTCTTTGGATCTTTGGTTTAATTAGGCCAACTAGATCGATTTTTCTTGCCATGGAAAGAGGTGCTTTGTGATGGGTTCGATCTTACGGTGTCTTCACCCGGTGACAGAAGGGGTAGCGAGGCACGTATGTATCCTTGCTATTAAGGATAAAAAGATGGGTCTATTCCTACATGAACAGATCTTGTCTACATCATGCCATCGTCCTTATTGCGTTACCCCGTTTCTCCATGAACTTAATACACTAGATGCATGCTAGATATAGGTCGATGTGTGGAGTAATAGTAGTAGATGCAGGCAGGAGTCGGTCTACTAATCTTGGACGTGATGCCTATATAATGATCATTGCGTGGGTATCGTCATGATTATTTGAAGTTTTATCAATTGCCCAACAGTAATTTGTTTACTCACCGTATGTTATTTTTCTCGAGAGAAGCCACTAGTGAAATCTACGGCCCCCGAGTCTATTTTCTCATCATATACTTTCAGATATATTTTACTATTCACCTTTTTTACTTATTTGCAACTTTTATTTTTAGATCAATATTATCAAAAACCCAAAAATACCTCGCTGAATTTTATTTGCTTTTCTTTTCATCTATCAATCTACTACAATTTTATACCCTCAACTTGACAATTTCTAGCACCGTTACCCGAAAGGGATTGACAACCACTTTAACACGTCAGGTTGCAAGTATTTGTTCTTTGTGTGCAGGTACCGTTTACGTAGTGTTGTGTTATTCTCCTACTAGTTCGATAACCTTGGTATCATCACTGAGGGAAATACCTACCATCGCTGTGCTGCATCATCCCTTCCTCTTTGGGGAAATACCGACGTAGTTCAAGAAAACATCAAAAGGAATTTCTAGCACCGTTGCCGGGGAGACATCATCAACATATACCAGGTTCCTAATCACAAATCTCATCTTCTTGCAATTCACATTATTTGCCATTTGCCTCTCGTTTTCCTCTCCCCAACTTCACAAAAAATTGCCATTTTACTCGCCCCCTTTTTCGTTGTCATTTTCTCGTCAGATCTGTTTTTGAGTGTAATATTGTTGTGTTGTCACGATGACTCAAGAGAACACCAAGTTGTGTGATTTCTCTAATACCAACAACAATGATTTTATTAGTACTCCGATTGCTCCTCCCGCCACTAGTGCGTAATCTTTTGATTTTTAATGCCGCTTTGTTGAATCTTGTTATGAAAGATCAATTTTCTGGTACTCCTAATGAGGATGTTGTGTCCCATCTTAACACATTCGTGGAATTATCCGATATGCAAAAGAAAAAAGATGTGGACAATGATATTGTGAAGTTGAAATTATTCTCGTTTTCTTTGGGAGATCGTGCAAAAATTTGGTTTTCTTCCTTGCCTCGTAATAGTATTGATTCTTGGGATAAGTGCAAGGATGCTTTTATTACTAAGTATTTTCCGCCCACGAAAATTATTTCCCTTAGGAGAATCATGAATTTTAAGCAAATTGAGCATGAATTGCGCAATCTTGGGAAAGAATGAAATCGATGCTAAGAAATCGTCCTACTCAAGGTTTAAATCTTTGGATGATCATACAATTTTTAATGCGCGATTGAATTTTGTTTCTAGAAATCTTTTAGATTCCGCCGCGGGTGGTACTTTTATGGAAGTTAATTTGGGTGAAGCTACTAAATTGCTTGATAATATTATGGCAAATTATTCATAATGGCATATGGAAAGAGCTCCTACTAGTAAAAAGGTCAATTTGGTAGAAGAAATAAATTCTTTGAGTGAAAAAGTTGATGCTCTTATGAAGTTGGTTTCTAATAAAAATGCTCCTACTGATTTTAATGATGTGCCTTTATATACTTTGATTGAGCAAAATAGTGATGCCATAGATGTGAATTTTGTTTCGCGGAACAATTTCAATAACAATGCTTATAGAGGAAATTTTAATCCTAGGCCTTTTCCTAGTAATTCCTCTAATAATTATGGTAATCCTTCTTATAATAATAATAATGGAAACACCTCTGATCTTGAGAATAATATTAGAGAATTTATCAATACTCAAAAAGTTTTCAATGCTACAATAGAAGAAAAGTTGAATAAGATTGATGATATGTCTAGAAGCATTGATAGAATTTCTCATGATGTGGAAAATCTCAAGATGAATTTTTTTATGCCTAAGGTAGAAGAATCAATTAATGGTTTATATGTTTCTATGGATGAAAGTAAGAAAATAACCGTTATGCTTAGAGCTAGAAGAGAATTTTTAGAAAAAGCGTTTTCTAGTGATTGCTTTCATAAAAATGATGAAGATCTTAAAATGATTGGTGTTTCTTATATTTATTCCTTTTTTAGTAAAATTAAAATTAATTATAAAGGGACTGGAGAGGAGTTAACTTTAGCTATAAGGTGTCCCGATAATTCAGAGGGTGAAAATATTGTTGAGAAAATTGATAAAAGTGGGTTTGAAGAGGTCAAAACTTTAACTAGTGATGTACGCACTCTTTTGGATTACAAATACTTTAATTATGATAATTTCTCTTTGATTGATTGTATTTCTTTTTTTCAATCCATGATAAATTCACCCCATGCTTATGAACAAAATAAAGCTTTTACTAAACATATTGTGCATGCTATGATGAAAGCTTTGGAAGAAAAGTTGGAATTAGAGATTTCAATTCCTAAAGAAATTACATGATGAATGGGAACTTACTATCAAAGTCAATATTAAAAATTATGAGTGTTTTGCTTTATGTGACTTGGGTGCTAGTGTTTCTACAATTCCAAAATCTTTATGTGATGTGCTTGGTCTTACCGATATTGAAGAATGTTCTTTAAATTTCCACCTGGCGGATTCTACTACTAAAAAGCCAATGTGAAGAATTAATGATGTTCTTATTCTTGCAAATAGGAATTATGTGCCCATAGGTTTTATTGTTCTTGATACTGATTGCCATCCGTCTTGTCCAATTATTCTTGGTAGACTGTTCTTACGTACTATTGGTGCCGTGATTGATATGAAAGAAGGCAATATTGAATTTCAATTTCCACTAAGGACGGGTATGGAACACTTCCCTAGAACAAGAATTAGGCCAACATATGAATCAATCATGAGGTCATCTTATGGATCTAGAAACAAATATGAAAATACTTGAATCTTTGCTTTATGCCTAGCTAGGGGCGTAAAACAATAGCGCTTGTTGGGAGGAAACCCAATCTTTATCTTTTAGCTTCTTGGTTTTCTTGCTGTTTTGCAATAAATATATAAAGATGCCTCGGATTAGATGTGTTTTCATGTTTTAATTAGTGTTTGTGCCAAGCAAAGCCTTTGGGATTATGTTGGTTGATAGTTGATTTGTTCTTGTTGGAAAACAGAAACTTTTGCTCTCAGATAAATAATTTTCATAAATCACATAAACTTGCTTTTTCTCTGAATGTTTTACACAAGATTGATACATAAATTGCCTACATCATCCTAATTTTTCAGAATTTTTGGAGTAACATAAGTATACGAAGTTACCTGATTACTACGGACTGTTCTGTTCTTGACAGATTCTGTTTTCATTGCATTGTGTGCTTATTTCGATGAATCTATGGTTTGTATTGGAGGGTATAAGCTATATTAAAGTTAGAATATAGTATATATAATGCAAAAATAAAGTATGAATGGGTTTGTAACAGTACTTAGACTAGTGATTTGCTTTGTTATACTAACGGATCTCACGAGGTTTTGTTGAGTTTTGTGTGATTGAAGTTTTCAAGTTTTGGGTGAGATCACGATGGATGAAGGAATAAGGAGTAAGAAGAGACTAAGCTTGGGGATGCCCCAGGCATCCAATAAATTATCTAAAAGAGAAGCAAGCAACTAAGCTTGGGGATGCCCTCGAGTGGCATCCTCTCTTTCTTCTAACGACCATCGGTATTTGACTTGGAGCTATATTTTTATTCGTCACATATCATGAGTTTTTCTTGGAGCGTCTTATATGATATGATTATTTTCTTTTTGTGCTTTTAACTTTGTGTCATCTATCCTTGCTGTACACATGGGAGCCAAAATTATGGTATGACTTGTTAGAATTTCTCTCTATGCACTACAAAAAAATAAACTTCCGTGATGATACGTGTTTGTCACAGTAGGTCGCGTTTTTTGTCTTGCATGTACATCCATGATGATTTTATGACAGAATCAAGATAGTCATACCTGTGCTGTCATAGAAATGTTCCATGACATTACCAAAATTATCATCACGGAAGTGTCCACTTCCATGGTGATAAATCGCACGTCACAGAAGTGCTTTCATCAAGGGTGACCGACACGTGGCATCCACCGTAACGGAACGCCGTTAAGCTATCGGGTCGGATTTTGGATCCGATAACCCGTTAACATCCCTAACCAATGGGAAATTTCCACATGTAAAATTCTGATTGGCCGAAGGTAACACCTGTCAGCTCGTCATTGGGCCAGATGTCGCCCGTTCATTGGAGGAGACATGCCTATGATACGTCGACACGTGGCTGGGCCCAACAGAGGCCCATATAGGTTAAAAAGGCCGGCCCAGTCAAAGGCCCGTAGTACTTAATCAGGTACTAGTGGGCCAGCCCAATGACGGCCTGCTTAATAATGGCCCACTTACGGCCCGAAGCCATCTGGCCCGTTAATTGTTCGCCCAATATTTGGGCCCATTTACGGCCCAAAGCCAGATCTGGCCCGTTAATTGTTTGCCCAATATTTGGGCCCATTTGCGGCCCGAAGCCAGATCTGGCCCGTTAATTGTTCGTCGAATATTTGGGCCCAACTACAGCCCAGTGACTTTAGAGGCCTGATGTAGACATGGGCCCATTTCATCCCGGTGTGACTTTTGGCCTGGGAATGGCCCGTGCTGCCCATGGGCCATATATGGTCCGACGGGACATCGGGCCCACTAATGGCCTGTGCTAAAGGTGGCAACAGTTAAGCCCAACGTGACTTTGGGCCTGTTAAAGGCCTGTTGCGTAATTGGTCCCGTTGATGCCTGTACTAAGCTTTCGGCCTCTTAAAGGCCCATGATATCAGTGAGCTAACTAAGGCCCGTGATATGTTTCAACCTGGTAACGGCCCGTGAGCTAACTTGTCCCAAAAAGGCCCGGTCTAAATTTCGGCCTGCTGAAGGCCCGTCGACGACTAGTGAAAATTGAGGCCCAACATGCATTTTGGCATGCTAAAGGCCCGTGGTTTCATCTCGGCCGTAACAAGCCAGTACAATATTCAGCCTGTTAATGGCCCAACGCTACCTGGGCCAAACTAAGCGTTGGGTCGACAAAAGGCCAACTAAAATATAGGCCGGTGTAAGCTTGGGCCTGGCGCAATGTGTGAAGGCCCCAATCATTCGGGCCCAAGAAAGACGCAGGCCAGCCCAATTGTGGCCCGCTAAAAACCAGGCTCGTTAGAGTCGAATGTTTCAGCCCGGTCGACTACATCTGATTTTTTTTCAGATAGCGAATAATGGCAGTAACTAGTAGGAATTAAGAACAAACCTACTCTATACAATAAAGAAATTACGACATAGTAACTAAGAATAAACCTACGCTATACAATAAATGATTTAAGGTATATTACATCCACTAGGCATTGAAGTTCGCCACCAGTGATCATAAAGCGCAATGAAGAAGCAGATTACAAAAACTGGGCACCATTGCAGCGTAACAAAATAATACTGAACCGAGACCACTTCCAAGACAGTTAAAGAAAGGTTAGCCTTTATGGGGAACTGCACAAGAAGCTGCTGAGCAAGGCTGTGAGACCGGCCTAGCATGTTGGTCAGCTTCTAGGTGTAGCTGTTTAGCGATGAGGTTCTCATTGGTTTTCTCCGCAATCTTTCTTAGATATAGGACTTCAAGTCGAAGTTGAGTTGCAGAATGCCTTTCTGCTAGAACTTGGGACTGAAGAAGTCGAACTGATTCAGACAACGAATTCTATGACCTTGTCTGACTGTTAGTCTCGAGTAACTTGAACACTACATCAAGACAAGACTTTGGGGTTGTCTCGCTATCTTCAAGATGTTTTGCCTTCTTTATTGCAATATATGTTGGGTTTGTCTCACAGCCTTCAGTAGACTTGTGCATGCCATCAAGCATATCACCCTGAAACAACTAGAGAGATGACAGGTTTTGCACATGTATAAACAAAGATGATAATTGTGCTGTCAATTCCATCCAATTTCAAATTAGAAACTAAAGAGTAAGTTCAAAATATCAATAGCATAATTTGGCATTGTTCATAATGCGGGGAGCTTCACCACACTACTAGATTACCATGTCAACATAACAAACATAGATGAAGGGCAAAGAAAATCATTGTATCTATTTTGGATAATGTGCATGGCATGTTGTTCATATCATCAGCCACATCAGTAAGATAAAACATGAGATGACAAGGTGCAAACGTGGGCTGCTTCACCACACACTGGATTATAGATCCACAAAAGCAAGCATACATATAGGGAGTATTAAGTAATGTGCATGGTATGAATAAGGAATTTGGTTTTACAAGTAAAACTTAGAACTTACGGTTCTTGCGAACATGCATTTTGGTAGAAACAACAAACTAAATAGCAGTAAACGATATGGAGTATGAGCAAATTAAACAGCAGTTGAGGATAAAGGCTTTAGAAGGACTAACTTACATTAACAGTTAACACCGGCTTTATAATGCCCTTCTCCATGTCAAGGGAAGGATAACTCAAGAATTTCAGCACCGAATCTTCTTCATAAGCATTGCCTATACTCTACATTTTGTAGAGAGTAATTATAGATATGATAATACTGGAAGGGATAGAGGATAATGAAGATAAGATGCAGATTGA
The DNA here is from genome assembly GCA_021605145.1 of Aegilops bicornis. NCBI lineage: Eukaryota > Viridiplantae > Streptophyta > Magnoliopsida > Poales > Poaceae > Aegilops > Aegilops bicornis. The sequence goes on along the minus strand of CM038673.1, from coordinate 364,719,175 downwards.
TGCTACATAATCAACTACCAATCCCTGGAAGTACAAGCATTACATGACAAAATGTACTGACAAGAGCAATGGGCTACACTTCTGCATTGGCATTGTCTGTGTATTCTACTTGTTTGTAAGATTAAATATAGATCTGATATTTTTTAGTAAATGGTGGGCGAGGGAGATAAGATGCAGAATGCTACAAAATGAACCAATCCCCCTTCCCATAATACAAGAGTGTTTTGAACACTGGTGTACTGTACAAAACGTTCTTATATTATGGGACGGAGGGAGTAGTTGTTAATGTAAGTACAATGATAGACCACGTTCAGTCCTTACAAGAGGACTGCAGAGCTAAACCTCTTCAAAAGCATTGGGTTGATTCTAAATTTATGTAAGAGTCCATACGGATCTTATAATGTCCACCAAATGGACGATTACGAGGCTAACATGTGCAAGTGATGCTACATAATCAAACAACTATGAAAGTAAGTATGGTCATACAGGCAAGAGGTACTCACAAGAGCAATGCAAAGGTGCAGTATAGTTGCGAGATTCTGTGGTCCCTTGAGAACGAATGTTCTTCTGCTAACAACTTTCGTACAAGTGAGAAATTAAGGCAAATTCAGAAATGTAGTTCAAATTGTGATGTGATATCATAGACAGTACCTTACGCTGCAGCCGAGACCAATGTGTAACAAGATTATTCTAGTCACCGTCGGATAAATGTAGGACCGGAGACTTTACAGAAATTCCGTTCAGAGGCTTGCCATCGAAGTGCGCTTGCCTCAGGTAGGAACGATACTTCATCAACGAGTGCTTGAGAAGCGCAACCAACCCTTGCTCGTCATCACAATCCAGTTTGCTCCTGGCCTATTTAAAAGAATGAAATCTTGTGTCTTCTGTCAGCAGAAACATATGCAGTAATGACCATGAATAACATTACTACATTACTTACGCATAAGTTGCGGAGGAAGACTGGAAATTGTTCCGTGTCTACGGTATAATCATTCCATGAAGGAAAGATGCGCACAAAGTTCCTGACAACAACATAAGCTTCGTCTTCTAAACTGGGAAGAAATGGAACAGGGGTCCTATTTGCTGCAATTGGGGCTCTCTCTGGTTCGAAAAGGATTTGGCAAATCGGATTTGGTGTACTCTTTCTTTGGAATGGGGTTTTGCATCGTCATTGGTGCTATGTCAATCGGCATAATCATCTTGTTTGCTGAGCTTGGGGTCTCATTGAGTTGGGGCATCAGAAATGGCCAGTGTAGTAGGGCTAGAGTCTGCTAGAGTTGGGGTGTTTGTGGGTCAGGTGATATTGCAACTACACCTAATGGGCTATTTGATTTATCAGGTGCCACTACCTTTTCCAAATACTTTGCTTGTGCTCCTCCAAGATCAGCAATCGCCCTCTTCCTTTTGAACGTCCGATACACAAGAACAACATTTGAATGGATAAATATGGTATGATGACAGATGGAATATGTACTGAAAATGGATAGGCAGTATGATTCACATACACGATGTGTAAACTAAGCTAATGGCAGTTCAACAAAGTAGAAGCAATGCAAATCATCGGTTGCAAGATATGTGCGAGCAATGTAACCTTGGAAAGTTAGAGCAAGTACCTTGATGGGTGAATAAGATAGGGCATCTTCCTCTGACTCCTCCACTAGGGAGCTACATTGACTTAGGTCTCCCTCTAGCTCAGAATCACTATTAGGATCATATTCTGAGCATGAATCTATAGGTGGAGAGCGTTTGCATGGCATTGCATCCAGACTTGATTTCAGTCCCTTAATGCCAAGTTTCACAGCCATGGCACTGTTCTGCTTTATTCTTTTCATGCGCGCAAGCACATAATCATTATGACGCTGTTCAGAATCTGAGATTCATGAAAACATAAAAAGTAGTCTGAATTGTAACTGCAGTAAGAGACCACCCTAAAAGAATATTGAAAACAAATATGACAAGGCAAGCATAGATGTAGTGAATCAATCATTTACTTGTGAGCTTACTAGGACAAGTATGCAGAATTGTAACTGCAGTAAGAGACCATCCAAAATCTGAATGAAGAAGTTTGTCTAGCACTTATTGTTTGCAACTAATCGATGTGAATAATTGGATATTATATCGAATTAGTAAGAAAGACAAGTAAAATTGTCAACAAATGTGGCTTGCAGTAGTAATCTTGGTCAATGTCACTACGACCAACAATCCAAAATGACTAGTGTCTGTTCCGAGGGTCGGAATTTTGAAAACCCTGTGAACTTTAGAGGTACTAAAGATTACCGAAATACATCTGAACCATTAAGTGTAGGTAGCACTGAGCACACAACAAACCCTAATAACAGTCCTGCCTAATGAGTAATGAATCAATTAAAAAATGGGTGATGAGGCGTGGCTGCTAAGTGTTGAGGACGTATCTCAGGATAAATCGGGTTGGCTTGGTGGGTGCTGCACGCCTGAGCCCTGAACGGACTGGGAAGGTAGGCACGGCGGCGCGCCCGGGCAGTGGTGCCACTGTTGGGCGAGCGGCTCTTGGCCTCCTGTTAGTCCGACGTCTTGTCCTAGAGTCATGCCGTCCGAGGACGGCAAGTCGCCAAGCAGGCAAAGCGGTGAAGCAGTAGAGATTGGAAGCGCGCAGCAGAACAGAGGGGAATCGGGGCCTGGGACGACCCAAAATCCCAGGGTGGGCCGGCCCACCGTGGGCACCCTGTAGAGATACACACCCGAGCGGCGAACATGCATTTTCGAAACTAATTTAGGAACATTTAGCTGACCAATTAAACAACTTTGTTTTAATAATATCAGATTCGTATTTGAACAACTAAGCTTGTTTAGCTTGATCGGTGGAGCAGTGTTATTATGACACGAAGAACGTATTGTGATCATATAGTGATTATAAAAGGGGGAAACTCTAAGCATATTTTTTTAGCAAAAGAGGGTTTCCCCTCAGATTTCTATTAAAGAAACCACCACGGAACCAACATGATCAATTAAACCCTAAGCATGATCAATTAAACCGTATTATGTCTATGCCATGGCAGATTTGAAGCTGCAAACCAGAGAAATGATATTTAGCATCCATTGTTTGCTTCGAACTAAGAACTAAATTCTAAGAGCTGAAAAGAAAGTAGAGTAACCAAGTTAAGATCTATTTTCTCGTTGAGATCAAAAGTTGAGGAGATATGAAGTACCACCTCTCTTGCGGCGCCGATGTAGAGCATCGAAGTGCGATGGCTGTCGGTGGCGTTGAAGCGGAATCTGCTGACGGTGAAGCGGGTGCATCGGGAATAAAATCTTGTTGTGGTGGAAGAGAAGGTCGTGTGAGCGGCCCCGGCAAAGAGGACGACGACGCCGATGAAGCGAGAGGACGCGATGCAATGCTATTGGTCCGTCATCGTGGATGAGAAACGTCCATCTCTAGCAGTGGACGACGTGATCTTGGTAGGCGGTCCGGCATGGTGGAGGACGGCAACAATGGATGGGGTGGCGGACGGAGGCTGGTGTGGGGATGGGGTGTTCTAGCGCGGACGGTGTATGAATGGGAAAATGGAGGGAGAGGTACGGGGAACCATGTTTTTGGGCCGCGCCTGTCTGAAATATGGGAAAGTTACGAACTTAGCCCCCGTTTAAAATTTGTACGTCTCGTCGGTTGGGGATAGGACAGTAATTTCGCATCTCGCCAATATTTTCCCAGAGCGATTTCGGGCGAGGAGAGGGTGGTTGGCGCCCACGGTGTATGAATGGGGCTGACAGGTAGGGTGGTTGTGTCACGTCTGAGTGAAGTTACAAACCTGCCCCTATTGAAAATATTTGCCTACATCGATTTCGGCCGAGTCGAGTTTGTTTTGCCGCCCACCGTGTATGAATGGGGAATGGAGGGAGAAACAGACGTCTTTCGGACGATCTTGAATCAAATGTGTTTTGCCGCCCATGTTTGACGCCCACCGTGTCGGAATGGGCTCAGAGGCGGTCGTGTCATGTCTAATTGAAGTTACTAACCTACCCTATTTAGAGCACTGGAAATCGGGCCGATGGATTGTCCGTGTAATGGGTAGACAATAATTTCCATCTCCCAAACACTTGGCTTCGAGCAGCCGACGTGGGAGTGGACATTTTGCCACTTATTTCGAATTTTGGGACAATAAGCATCCACGTTTACCTTGGAAACTTAATTCGAATCCATTTTGTATTCCTATATGAATCTTTATAAATCATTCTATGTGTTTTTATATATCTTCAAAAGGACGACAAAGATGTATTCCACTGTCATATATGAATATGGTTTACAAATGCCGATACTCAAATTCGTAAGCTAGAATCCAGTTTAAGGTGAATTGAATATTTGGAACACTTCATGTCCAACTCAAATGTCACACAACATAATGTGTACTCCCATTTAGATATGTACACAAGCGATGTATCGTGATTCAAATACCGAGTCAATCAACCAAGAATGTGCGTAACTAATGTACATATAAACACTTATAGAGTATATGGATCAATAATATCAACTAACATACATAAGCAAGGCCGCTGTACTTTTTTTTGGTTACAACAACATCCTTTTTTTAGCCAGCATCTTGGCCCTTTCCGATGCGTGCCACTTATGGTCCATCTATACTACTACTATTGCTGAATGCACATTCAGCCCGATTGACATATTTGTAGGCCTGGCACAGCAATCCAAATGAAATGTCTCTGAGTCTTATCAATTAATACAGACTTGTGCTCAAATAAAATTACAAATTAAAAAACAAAAAAAACAATTATTACATGATCTCTAAAACAAATGGTTTGATTGATTATATGAACAAACAACACAAAGGTTATTCAATGATGGAAAGAACATTTCACCTATGATTTACCAAGTAGGAATTTACTTTTCTTTTTTCCTTCGAGGCCTTAACAATCTGGTCAGTCTCAGCTTGCTTCGTTTTGAAATCCACCAAATATTTAATGGTTGTCTTGACTACTGCTTGTGATTGTGCTGTTTGCTTCCTCAACATGTCAACTTCATCTCTAAGTGTAGAAGCGGAATCTCTTTCTACCACTAGTTTAACCTCTAGAGCATCAGCAGTTGGCAATTCATAATGCAAGATTGGGCGGTGCCATCGTGGGATGATGCAACGTCCATGGGGACCTCGATCTTTGATCTTGGGCTAACTTGTTTTGCCATTAAAGTTCCAATTGGATTCTGAAAAGTTGAAGTTAGCAAAACATCTCAATTGGGAGTTATAACAGCAAACCAGTTAAACAAATAAGCAATTAAAGAGTTTCAATTGGATGCTGAAAAGTAGTTATTAACATCATTGTAACCCGTTGCAAGAAAGCAAAGCAGTTAATCAAACAAGTAGATATTTAAATGAAGGCAAACAGGTAATTCTTAACAGTAAGTATCAAACACATGGATAGGCGCAGTCTACAATATGATTAACAGGCTGTGGCATTATGTAATCAGTAGCAAACTAAATTAAGCCAAGCAACGTAATTGAACAATTTTGCAATAAGTGGCTAACTAAAATTCTGAGAAGCAGGTAACTGAACTTACGCTAGTTCTTTGTATAGGCACACTGCAACTTCTTTTTCGCTTACAAGGTTGTACGAAGGAGTCCATGGCATCAATTGCTTGGATACACAGACCCAATACTTCTTTCTTCCCACACTGCATTGGTAAGTCGAATGGTTAATCTGGTAAGATGGTGCGTCCTTGATATGTTATACGAGGACGTGTAGTCAGACTAGTTGTAGCCACACACACCACACTGGATTTTACTGTATATTTCATGCGATTACTTTTGGCATATCGAGATCTATGCAATCTACAATAGGATGAAAAGACTAGCATCCTTCACATTATTGGCGAACTCAGTTCATAGAAACAAGCAATTCAACCATTCTGTGGGTAAATCAAAAGCGCCTTTGGAATATTTTTCACTATCCAATCATACACGCATAAAGGGGCGACGCCACCATAGGGGCTGGTATGGGCGGCCGCCTCGGTGGCTGGAAAGTGTGCACCTAGTTTGAGTCGTCGAGTTGGCCCACGCTAGTTTTGTTCGTCCCAACGCACGAGTAGGCAGTGTAAAAAATGAAGAAAAATGTTTCAATTTGGATGGGCCAATAACATAAGTGCAAGGCAGGCCCTATAGCAGGCTCGCGGCCCAAACGAGCGCCTCCCATATCGATCGACGGCAGGAAAAATCCCAATTCATTCGCTCCAGCCTCCAGTCTGGTTTGCTTCTAACCTAGCCGCCGCTGGACAGACCGACACAACACTTCCTCGCGCCCTCGTTGGAGAGCGGTCGCCGGGCTTAAAGTGAACGTAAGGACAAGAAGATGACTGGGTTTAGCCTGCGTGGGAGGCAAGCGGCAAGACGGCATGGCATCGAAGCTTGCACAAGCAGACGATCAGCTTACAAGAGTAGCATGCGCAACGAAAGGTACATCACATCCCTGATTATATCTAATTCAACTCTTCAATTTCTGGCGATTAGTTTAAACTGACTGTGTTTTAAATCTTCTTGTATGTAGGGAATCTTTGAGAATGTGAAACCAATTTCTACTTATTTTATAACTCCCCCAATCAATACTGAAGTGACTGAATCTGATGTATCTAATCAAGTTTCCAGTGCAAACATACAAGCTCATGTTGTTCTTGAGCTTGAAGTGTCTAATGAACAGATTGCTAATGAAGGATTTGATGCAAACATTTTACATGCTCCTTTGATGAACATATAGTGTCTAATGAGGGATCTAGTGCAAGCATTTTGCAAGCTCATTGAAGGATTTAGTGTCTAATGATGATCTACTATGTTGAGAGAGACAAATATTTGCGAGCATTGATGACAAGCAAATTATAGTGCATTTTCATAGCTTGAGGAAACGTCGAGGCCATCTACCAGAAAGTCCCCGTATCATCACAACATAGCATAAATACTTTTCTAATATGTTGTTTGAAACTATTGGCATACTTGTGCAGGATAGATATATTGATATGCAGTTAGCGCACTGGTTATAGGTGCAACTACACCTCGATATTTTCAGCCAGAGAACGAATAATTTAAGGTGCATGCACCATGTTTGTAGTCCTTGTACACCATGTTGCATTTTGTGTTTTTTGGTGCTTGCATCATTTAGTGTTTATAATCTGAACGACTTTGGATCATTAGCTGGTTTTCAAAGTGCATGTAGCTTCACATTTCTCAAGTTATGTTGATTTCCGGAGTGCAAGTGCCTTTGTATTTGTTAAGTTAAATGTTCGCCCCTGGTAACTTGAATTCGTGGATCCACCACTGCACACAAATCATACACGAATGCCAGTATGAATTAAATGAAATGCAGGGACTTATGCTAGCTCGTTATGCAGACTCATCGCAGCTCGCTACGCTTGGGATGTTCCATGTACAAGTCCATGTTACCACTTGCTTGGATGTGCAGGACTTGTGCTCCTTGCACCCCCCTCTGCATTTTTGACATGGCGAATGGTTGATCAAATAAGTGGAATCGACCTTGATGTTGTACCGGAGGACACATACTTACAAGGTTATACGGGTGTGCAGGATGTGTACCAGATCCCGTAGTGCCGTCATGCTTCGCTAAAAATGGATTTGCTTGTTTCAGATGATATCTCCAGAAGAAATAAGAGTTAAAGTCAGAGTTGCATCAGCGTGTAAGCTAAGAGAGCAGTGAAAGGATATCCAAACATCATCGAACAAAGGCACAAGGGAATGATGTGTGGATACCTAGTTCGGGCCGGCGTTTGGGCATGCTCGCCTAGCTAGAGTGCGGGTCACTTTAGAGCCTTTGAGGGTGATGCACTGGCTGGTCGCGCACGGATGCAGATCTTGAGTGGCAGCGGAGCGCTATGATGCAGTGGACGAGACCGTTGGTGAAGCCCCAACGGCCTCGGGGGGGCGGATGTGAGACGATGTGCTCGGTGAAGTAGCCCTGGTGAGCTGGGAGACGGTGTCGGTGAAGCGCACCTGATGCGGTGGAACTCGGTGTCTGTGAGGCACGTTGCTTGCGGCGGCCGACGTGGTCGGTGGACCACCCGGTGCGGTGGCCGAGGGCGTAGATGAGGTAGCTCCGGTGCGATGGTGAAGCGCGACTGTCGTCTTCGTTGTCGTCGTCCGTCACAGAGGTGGGGAAAGAGACGAGACGAGGTGCGATTCGAAATTTGCTTGGGTTGGCGGTGAATTAGGGATTTGAGCAATCTGGGCGCGGAAGGGGACGGTGGAGAAGAGAGATTTTGCAGGGCTGGAATTGGGCCTGCCAGATATTTCAATCCGAAACGTGGAAGCACGAACTTATTTTGTCGTCGTCCTTTTTGTGTGTGTCGGGGTGGGGGGGAGTTGGGGAGGGAGGGAGGTGGGTGGCTGGGTGCTACACATCCGTCCGACACACGCGACCACCCCCGACAGATTATGCTTGGTGCCTTAAGGCACCTGCCTTTTGTGTCCATGACATGTGGGCCCAACAGGTGGCTGGCCCACATGTCGGTGACTCAAACGCAGTGCCTTTTAAGGCACCGGCAAAGCGCCCACCCCGACATTTAATTCTCGGGTCTGCCTGGTGCACCTACATTTGAGAATGGAACAAAGAATCTGTATGTATTACCATGCCCGTGTTTTCCTTGCAATTATTAGTCATTCGAAACGAGATACTCCATCCGTTCACTTTTGTAAGTCGTTTCAGACAACTTAAAATGAACTGTTTTGCACATTGTCTGAAATGTCTTCAAGGTCTTATAAAAGTGAACAGAGGGAGTACTATAAATTAATTAATGAGGAGTTATTTGAAAAAAGTCGAAATGGTACCCACGCTAACGTGGATTAGAGTGTGTGTGTCACATAATTAGTTATTTGAATTAGAGTGTGTGTCACGTAGCGATCTCCAATTCTAACGTGGATTTCGCATTTCACTGTATCCACGCTAGTTTTTTAATACAAATTCATATGTATATGATGAACACCATGGTAGTGAGAAAACTTTTGGATGGATTCAAACATATGACCTACAAAAAAGCACAACAAATTGAGTCAATGTCAACTTTTCGAAACTTAGTATGGCACAAATTCGAAATAATTACTCGTATGCATGGTCCTCGTTTCAAATCTTAGAATGTACACCGAATTGAAACATCGATATTAAGTCTCGTACTATGTACATTCAAATGTTGTTTTCAGCCCCCCCCCCCCGCACAAACGCTACATACTTCCTGTGTCGGTCAATCTTCCTGTCATAACCACCTTAGGAAGCTATCGGTTTCCAACACACGTTCATTCTTTCTCTCCATGTTTCGATCTCTAAGTCTCTCAACTACACAACCCCTTTTTCCACTCTGTTACCAAATGTATTTACCTCACACACCCGTCATTGCACCCCATGCCGAGCTCTCTCACTCTCCCCCTCTCCCTCTCACCCTCTCGCTCTAAATACATGCATTGCCTATCTAGCCCCCCCAACCTCTCGTGCGCACGCACGCACGTTGTATATCTAGGTCACTCCCTCGAGACTGTCTCACTCTTTCTTCCTCACGGCGGGCCACACTCGCTCAATCTCGCTCTCTTTATCTGAGTCTCGTTTAACCTCATTTTCTTTCACACACAAATGATATATCTCCCTTTTCGGGCCTCGATCGACACACTCTATACTCTCTCACGTAGATTGTCTATCTAGGTCGGTCCATCCAAGGCGCCGCCACTCTCTCGACCTCATGGTGGGCCACGCTCACTCAATCTCTCTCTCTCTCTCTCTCTGTATGTCTCGATTGACCTCGCTCTTTCTCGGACAAAAACGATATATCACCATGTTTGAGCCCAATTTGAGCTATTCACATTGTATACTCTCTCACGCACATTGTCTATCTAGGTCACTCTCTCCAACCTGTCTCACTCTTCCGATCACACGGCGACCCTATGTGATCGGTTGACCTTGCTTCCTCCCACGCACAAAATATATCTACACGTGCAGGATCGGATCATCTCTCAAGCTCTATCTTACAGCCCTTACCCTTGCCAAAAGCTCAATCGGACAATATCTCTCCGAGCATATATATTTGTTCAATGAATGTCGGACCACACTCACTTTGTCTCTCTATCTATATGTCTCTCGATTGACCTCGCTTTCTCACCGTATCTTCCACGCATTGAAGCTACTACCTCTCCATCCCTCGCAAAGCCGGAGCTATTTACATTGCGAGGGGCACTCCAACCTTGGATTAATTTGTGTAGGCATTTATTCCGGTTGGTTTAGATTATATTTTCATGGCATTCGGCCCACAACTACTCCAAACACCGTTGCAACCCATGCAACTCCCCTAGTTGATTTCCCTCTGGCTCTGTCACCACTCTCTCGCACGTCCTTTCTCGCCTTCAACGTCACACCATGGTATTATTGAAAAAACTATGTTGTTCTCTTTAATTATTATAAATAAGCTACAAAACTACACACCGATAGTCCACTTGGAATGGAACAAATTTCAACCCACAAATTAAAGTGCTACAAACTACACACCGAGGGGCCCACATGTCATGAAACAAATTTGGACCCATATACAAATTAAAAAATAAAGGAAGAGGATCGAACATGCGACCGGGCCTTCAAGCCGCACGTCAATAGGCAACATACGTAGAACAACAACGTTTGTTGTACCCCCCTTTGTTCACAAAATGTTTTTATATTACCACAGCCTAATCAATGGATAACATGTAATATTATTTTTAGTAATATTCGCCTTCACTTACTGGTGGGTTCCATGTGTGCTCTCTCTCTCTCCTCCCCTTCTGCGTTTAGACGCACGGACAAACATGAAGAACTCACGGGGGATGTTGCCGTTGACCATATCTGGACGCGTTCACAAGTCACGGCACCAGTTTCACGTAGTAGCAGCACTGTGTACGTGCAATGCACGTTAATTTGGAAGTATATTAAGTGCATGCGGATATTAAGTACTAGGATATTATTTGCGTGTTATTATGTGATTAGAACTATTTTTGGCATGAAATTAACTGCACGCTAAACGTGTTGAGCGCTTGACATTGAAGCAGTCTAGGTCGTTGGATGACAAGGAATACATGTGGCTTGATGACGTTTTATATTTAATTTGATACGGCTCTAGCAGAACATTCAATCGATCAAACCATAGATTTCGTTCAGTCTGACTCTGACTTTAAATTATACGACGATCGATATAAAATAAACGGAAATGATAAACGTTCGGATTTTAAGCATGGCAATCCGAACGTTTTTCATGGCAAATTTAGATTACGCAGCGGCGGCGGGGGCATCTCGCGGTGGGAAGAGGCTCCTCTGCCGTGCTCTGTGTGTTGTCGGGCCACTGACCGACGGTGGCGGCAGCGTCTTGCGCCGTTGTTGGCGTACTCCTGGACGTTGGCCTAGCTTCAAGAAAGGCCAAAATGTTCTGGACTTCGGAGCGAGTCAACTGGCGGGAGGAGGCGACTGGCGTTGGTGCAGGGAAGTGGTCGACGGCGGCCATCCATGCCGCTGAGGGGGGCACTGGCACCCGCGCGGGGACATGCGCTGTCAACGGCGTGGCGGAGACATTCATGTGCACGAGCACCGGCACGGGCGCGCACGTCAGTGCATGCGTAGGCGCATGCGCTGGCAGGTGCACGGGCACCGGCACGGGCGTGCGCGTCAGTGCACGCGCAGGCGCATGCGCTGGCAGGTGCACGAGCACGTGAAAGTCGGCGGGGACCTCGTGGAACCCCGTGGGATCAAGCTCGGCGACAATGTGCGGCTCCCAGCCCATCAATGCCACAGGGATGGGCGCTGGCGCAGTTGGGGCGATGGGAGACGGAACGGGAGCGGGGACAGGTGCGGCGTCTTCCCGCAAGGCCAGTTCAAGCTCGTCCCAAAGCGCCTTATGTTCTTGAGACTCCGGCTAGGTGTCTTTCTCAGGAAACTGGAACACTAAGGGCAGACCATCATGATGCGGCATGGCGACGTTTAGGTCGAGCTAGTTGGAGGTAGATGACAGGAGAATCGAGAGGAAGAGAGAAGATTGTAGCGATCTGGGGTAGTGCGGGTTGATTTTAAAGCTGCGCGCCGGTGACATTAAAAGTGGGAGCAGTTGGGGACGACGGTGGGCGGCGGAGCCTGGTCAAAGGGCTCGCCCTCGGTGAGCTCGCAGACAAGATCTGCTCGCCGCCTCCTCGACAGCCGGCGCGTTGATCGCTCGCACGCCTCCCGTCGACTCACACGCTTGCTCGGACGGCACCTGCCGATGAGCAGCGGGGACTTGTGGCGGCACGTAAGCACCCACGGTTTCAATAGTGAAAGCGTTCGCCTTAACGTGACAGGTCTTTGTTCCAAAATACCTTGGCTCTTCATTTGTGCAACTTGTCATAAGCAGCTTGTCTCCAATTGAAGAAAAAACTTACGAAGTAATATTTGTGCCATATCACGTGACCATGCTCGGGCCAAGAATTTATGCTCACTTTTGGATTTTCTGAAATTTAAGATCCGAGATTCGAAACAATATCATAACCTGCATCATGCAATAAATTTTCAAGCCGTACATCTATCCTGTTGTATTTCTTAAGAAAGGATTTGGTCAAACATTTTGCTTAGTTAGACTTCAGACAAGTTATATATGCAGAGTAAAAGGATAATCCCTCCGCATGCGATTGCATTGCCTGATATATTAACTCAAGTACTAGGCACGAACAAATGGGTTCAATTCTGTGCTCATCCTGGTGTAGTAGTAGTAGTACTAGGCAATGCAGTTGACGGGTGACCTTGACGAGCGGCGACCGAGGGAATTGAACCGTGATCGGCACGGTAGGTAATGTTGTCTAGTTACTAAAGCATCCCTCTGTTGTTCATCGGTAGTCATTATTGACCGGGGACATGAGGGGAATTTCTTAGGGCTGGAATTCTGGCCGCCAGATATTTCGACTTGAAACGCTGAGGCTCGATCGGTTGGGGTTGCCTAATGTGCGCATACCACGCACGCCATCGAAGGACACGAGCCCGGGTTTTTTAGGATCAACACGAGCCAAGGTCTGGCTGGTACGCCGTTGGGTCCTATCATTCGAGAATCTGAAAGGAACCTTTTAAATTGCCGAGCGAATCTATGTGTATTACAATACCCGTATTTTCCTTGCAAATACTAATCTCAACGTGGTAATTGATTTATGACGAGTTGTTGAATTAGAGTGAGTTTGCGATATAGTGATCTCAACGTGGATTTCACATTTCATGGTATCCCTAGTAAGTTTTCCAATGCAAATTCAAATTTAAAAGATGAACAATATGGAGGTGAGAAAACTTTTTATGTATCAAGCATATGACCACACACACACACAGAGAGAGACACATGCACAGACACAACAAAAATCCAATAAGTATAGTGCATCTGTTTTTCCAAACCATGCATGTATGACACGAATTCAAAAATACTCCTTCTATTCCTAAATATTAGTCTTTTAGAGAGTTCAACAAGCGACTACATACGGAGCAAAAATGAGTGAATCTAGACTCTAAAATATGTCTATATACATCTGTATGTGCCAGTCCATTTGAAACCTCTAAAAAGGCTAATATTTAGGAATGAAGGGACTAAAATGTAAGACATCCATGGTCCTCAGTTCAATATTTAAAATGAACATGAAACTGAAACATGAATATTAAGTCTAGTACTACAGTACATGCAAATGTTGTGTTTAGGCGGAGCTATGATTGTCGGGGGTCAACCCCTTGACCTTAGATAAAATTGTGGAGCTCTGTTTAGGGTTCTTTAGATTATATTTGTCCCCACCCTCCCAACCATCGATTGGTTGTGCACCCCCACCCCTCCTCCCTGGGAGAATATCATGTGCCCCCATACCTTAGATGCTATATGCCGATACGAGTTGCTTGGAGCTTGTAGATCTGAGATATAGCAGCTCACATGATGTCGGAGTAATGGGCCACGGGTAGGCAAACCCGAGCCCCTGGACCTTTCAAGACATCGGGGCAGGCTGCGCCCCTCAAAACCCCAAGACGAAGAGCCGCCGACTGCCCCTCACGGCCGAGTCCCCGAGACGGCTTCGAGATAAGCCGACTCCCAACTGGCAGCTTCCAGAGAAGCCGACTAGGGGGAGACGGCCCGCGACTTCAACCACCTCCTGCCTACGCAACTACGGGCGGGATGGGGTGTGGCCGCCGCGCGGCCCATCCCTGCCCCGCTCACGAAGGGCAGGCATGGCCACAGTGCGCCGTACTGACGGAGATCTACGTCCGGCGCGGCATCATACGCCGCCCTCGACATCAACCCCTGGGCAGATCCTCGCACCCACGACGGCCCGTCTGCAGACGACCCAGACGGCGGGATTACCGCCTACGGGTGCGTAAGACGGCGAGAGCGCCACAAGACAGATCCATTGGGAGTCGGCCCCCAGGAGTCGGCCGACCCCTCCCGCGAGTCCCGCACGCCATTAACCAGACAATACAGGGAATGGCAACAGTGATCGCCCGTCAGGCGGCGGCACTGTTGCCATGACCCCACGACCAAGCCAGCGTCAACAGAAGCGTGGCTACAGTAATCCGCTGCCGGCAAGACCCGCCCGCGGCGAACAAGGCCTGTCGGCCCCATGCTGGGCCCGTTGGCGGGGCCTGCTAGTCGGGGGCCCCAGCAGTCGGCGGGGAAGACGGCGACGAGAGAGACAGACGGCTGGGACCCGCGCCCAGCCGGATTACCATTGTACCCCCGGGGGGTAGGCCTATATAAACCCCTCGGGGCACCCATGCAAGAGGGTGGACCCTAATAGTTTTAGACACACATAGAGGGAAGAGAAGAGCTAGCCGTGCCCTTCTCCTTCCTCACCCCGAACAGCTCAAGGAGCAACCTTGTACCCACTTTGCCATAGTGATCATGCGGAGACCCCGCAGAGCAGCAGTAGGGGTATTATCTCCATGGAGAGCCCTGAAGCTGGGTAATATTCGCCGACGTGCATGCCTTCGCCTCATCCCGTTTCCAGGCACCGGCGACGTTCTACTCGCCCCCACCATGATAAGCCATCCTTTGGCATATGTCGCACCCAACCCCCGACACATGATGTGTCTTAATATTTTTGCAGGAAACCTTGATGAGTTTGAGAATTGCACACAATTTGTACAAAAACTAATCAGATGCCCTTGGATCCCATATCCAATGACCTCGAAGCTTGTATCACCATAGCATCTAAGATGAAGGAGGACATCATATTCTCCTGTATGTAAGAATATCATGTGCTACCACACCTTAGATGCTTTGGTGATACAAGCTCTTCGGAGCCGTTGGATTTGTGACCCAACACCTCCTCGGTGGTTTGAATGGTTTTTTGTAGAAAAGCCCCAAAAGAGTTCGGCCATTGCTTTCAAGCACAAAGACTGCTCAGATGCCATTGGATCTCAGATGAAACAACCTCCAAGCTCGTATCACCGTAGCATCCAAGCTGCGATAGCACCTTATGTTTTCTCGCACAGGAGAATATGAGGTGCTCCCGCACCGTAGATTCTATGGTGATACTAGTTTACTGAGATCTAACGGCCCATAGTAGGAGCTTTGAATGTTTTTGCAAAATATTACTGATAGAGTTTGGGAAATGCGCAGAAAGTACAAGTACTACACATGTGCCATCTGATCACTGATCATACGACCTAGATGCTCATATCACCGTAGCGGGTAATTAAGCTACGGGGAGCACCTAATATGAACAACGGGGAGCCGTTGGATCGAAGATGAAGCGGCACACACGAGGCCTGAATGTTTTATTTGCAAAAAAACCTTTGGAGAGTTTGAAAATTGCGCATAATTACAAAGACTACTCCCAAGCCATTGGATCTCACTTCTAACGGTGTAAAAACTTGTATCACCATAGTATCTAAGCCGCGGGGTGGATATGATATTCTATGCCACTGTCATTTTTGTTCGTAAACTTGCAAAATACGTGTAACTCGTGCCATTACTTGTCTAACCGCGCAAAGTGTTTGTTCAAAAAAACCATCCTACACTGAAATATCGGAACAACACATGAGGGTCCCACTTGTCCTTAACCAAATTTGGACCTAAAACTAACAAATCTGAAAGACGAGATTCAAACTGGCAACCTGGACTGCAAAGCGTAAGTCGATAGCCTGAAATAACTACGGTTGTTGGCTTTGTCCCATAACTTGATTTTATACAGTACTTGCATTGAGTAGAGTAGAGGGAGTGCCTCGTCAACACCTGCATGACCGTTGTCTCACTTACTGGTGGGTCCCAGGTCTGCGATCTCAATCTCTCTTCTCTCCATCGTCTAAACTTTGCACGGGCACACACGAAGAGCAGCGCTAGCTTGCCGTGGTGTTACTAGAACTAAAAAAGCTTGGAAAATAGAAGAATCACCTAGAACAAGAGATGTTGTGGCTGGTCGAGATGGAGCTAACCACATCTATCCTCCGTGCCACGTTTGCATGATGAAGCTGTGTGGCTAGTGGGGTGTTTTCGACTGACTGGCAGGGTCCCGAAGTCGAACCATAGGTACTACGTATGATACAGTATATTTTTACACGCACATCTTTCCTCCATGCCGAGACGTGGCACACCCTACCGCACGGTTTCGGGGTCCTCCCGGGTGGTGCACGCATATATTCTTCCTGACGTGGGACGCCCTACCGCGCGTTTTCTGGGTCCTCCTCGCTCGTAGCGCCGAAGCAAGTAAATGATACGTCAAATCACGAAAGACCACCTTTCCTGCCGAGTACATCAGTGAAGCACGGTGGCTAGCTAGTTGGGCTAGTTCGACCGATTAGCGAGGCCGCCGCCACATTTGGTTTTTCACCCATTTTTTTATCTACTTGCCAGCAGGTAGATTTAAATATCCACCGCGGCGTTGCTCTCGTGTTTGGGTGCGGCAGGATTTTTAATTTTTTGATTGACGGGAGTAGGCGCGACAGGATTTTTAATTTTTTGATTGAAGGGAACAGGCGCGACAGCAATTAGTCACGATGAATCCGCCTGTAAAACCCACTGCTCCCTGATGTGAGAAGTCGTCGACTGGTGTTTTACCATGGTGAAAACCAAAAGATTCCCCGCTCCTCGGCTGGCTCCCTCCGCCTTCTCGTAGATTGCATTGCCTTTCATCCGTTTCACCCCCTTTGCTTCCTCTCCCCATTGCTTCTGTCTGGTGCCATGGCAGCGCAGCAGATCACAGAGTCCGAGGTGAGGCGCCTGACACAGGAGCTCCATGCCAAGGATGCAGAGCTCAGGGCCAAGGACGTGGAGCTCCATGAGCTCAAGGAGGAGAGGAGTGCCATGCTCCTCCGTTATGTGCGGGAGTTCATGGAGCTTCAAAAGCAGTAGGCGTCCACCACAAAGATGCTCGAGGCGTCAGCGGCGTTTCTGCAGAAAGCGGCAGGTATGATATGCCATCAGGGGAGCCGGCTGGAGCGCGAGCGGGCCGATCGTGACGAGGTCCAGGATCGCCTCAGCCACTTGGTGAACCAAGTTGCCACGCGACGCGTGTTATGCTGCGCGATGCCTACCGTCGTGCGGTATAGCGATGCCGGCCGTCGGGCTAAACCCGTTCGACCACCCGGTCGACTTCAACGAGCTACGCTTCCTGACCTGGTCTCCTTCTTCACCTATATCTCCGAGGAGCTCATCCGTCTCCGCGCGATGGTGGGGGCTTAGTGAAGGAAATATGCCCTAGAGGCAATAATAAAGTTATTATTTATTTCCTTATATCATGATAAATGTTTATTATTCATGCTAGAATTGTATTAACCGGAAACATAATACATGTGTGAATATATAGACAAACAAAGATGTCACTAGTATGCCTCTACTTGACTAGCTTGTTAATCAAAGATGGTTATGTTTCCTAACCATGAACAAGGAGTTGTTATTTGATTAACAAGGTCACATCATTAGTAGAATGATCTGATTGACATGACCCATTCCGTTAGCTTAACACTTGATCGCTTAGTATGTTAATGCTTTCT
The DNA here is from genome assembly GCA_021605145.1 of Aegilops bicornis. Classification (NCBI taxonomy): domain Eukaryota; kingdom Viridiplantae; phylum Streptophyta; class Magnoliopsida; order Poales; family Poaceae; genus Aegilops; species Aegilops bicornis. The sequence goes on along the minus strand of CM038673.1, from coordinate 364,701,211 downwards.
TCATGACCCATACATGTTCCTGTAACTATGAGATTATGCAACTCCTGCTACCGGAGGAACACTTTGGTACTACCAAACGTCACAACGTAATCGGGTGATTATAAAGGAGTACTACAGGTGTCTCCAAAGGTACTTGTTGGGTTGGCGTATTTCGAGATTAGGTTTTGTCATCCGATTGTCGGAGAGGTATCTCGTGCCTTCTCGGTAATGCACATCACTTAAGCCTTGCAAGCATTACAACTAATGAGTTAGTTGTGAGATGATGTATTACGGAACGAGTAAAGAGACTTACCGGTAACGAGATTGAACTAGGTATTGGATACCGACGATCAAATCTCGGGTAAGTAACATACCGATGACAAAGGGAACAACGATGTCGTTATGCGGTTTGACCGATAAAGATCTTCAGAGAATATGTAGGAACCAATATGGGCATCCAGGTTCCGCTATTGGTTATTGACCGAGAATGGTTCTAGGTCATGTCTACATAGTTCTCGAACCCGTAGGGTCCGCACGCTTAACGCTTCGATGACAGTTCATTATGAGTTTATAAGTATTGATGCACCAAGTTTGTTCGAGTCCCGGATGTGATCACGGACATGACGAGGAGTCTCGAAATGGTCGAGACATAAAGATTGATATATTGGAAGCCTACATTTGGACATCGGAAGGGTTCCGAGTGAAATCGGGAATTTACCGGAGTACCGGGAGGTTACCGGAACCCCCCGGGAACTACATGGGCCATAGTAGGGCCTTAGTGGAAAGGAGAGAGGGCCAAGCCCTAGGTGGCCGCGCGCCCCCCCCTTCCCCTAGTCCTATTAGGACTAGGAAAGGTGGGCCGGCCCCCCTCTCTCTCTTTCCCCCTCCGGGAATCCTAATCCAACTAGGATTGGAGGGGGCGTCCTACTCCTGAGGGAGTAGGACTCCTTGCGCGCCCCCTTGGGCCGCCACCTCCCCTTGGCTCCTTTATATACGGGGCAGGGAGCACCCCAAGACACACAAGTTGATCTACGGATCTTTCCTTAGCCGCAGCGGTGCCCCTTCCACCATATTCCACCTCGGTCATATATCGTCAGAGAGCTTAGGCGAAGCCTGCGCCGGAGAAGTCATATCGTCATGAGCTTAGGCGAAGCCCTGCGTCGGTGGAGCATCAACATCGCCACCACGCCGTCGTCGACGGAACTCATCCCCGACACTTTGCTGGATCGGAGTCCGGGATCGTCATCGAGCTGAACGTGTGCGTAACTCGGAGGTGCCGTCGTTCGGTGCTTGGATCGGTCGGATCGTGAAGACGCACGACTACATCAACCGCGTTGTTATAACGCTTCGCTTTCGGGTTCACGAGGGTACGTGGACGGACACTCTCCTCTCGTTGCTATGCCATCACCATGGTCTTGCGTGATCGTAGGAAATTTTTGAAATTACTACGTTACCCAACAAAGGGCATCCGAGCCTGGTTTTATGCGTAGATGTCATATGCACGAGTAGAACACAAGTGAGTTGTGGACGATACAAGTCATACCGCCTACCAAAGCATGTCATACTTTGGTTCAGCGGTATTGTTGGACGAGACGATCCGGACCAACCTTACGCCAGACGCTTACGCGAGACCGGTTCCCTCGACGTGCTTTGCACATAGATGGCTTGCGGAAGACCTGTCTCTCCAACTTTAGTTGAACTGAAAAGTGGCTACGCCCGGTCCTTGAGAAGGTTAAAACGGAGTCTATTTGACAAACTATCGTTGTGGTTTTGATGCGTAGGTAAGAACGGTTCTTGCTCAGCCCGTAGCAGCCACGTAAAACTTGCAACAACAAAGTAGAGGACGTCTAACTTGTTTTTGCAGGCATGTTGTGATGTGATATGGTCAAGACGTGATGCTATATTTTATTGTATGAGATGATCATGTTTTGTAACCGAAGTTATTGGCAATCGGCAGGAGCCATATGGTTGTCGCTTATTGTATGCAATGCAATCGCGATGTAATGCTTTACTTTATTACTAAGCGGTAGTGATAGTCGTGGAAGCATAAGATTGGCGAGACGACAACGATGCTACGATGGAGATCAAGGTGTCGCTACGGTGGCGTTGGTGATCATGACGGTGCTTGGCGATGGAGATCACAAGCACAAGATGATGATGGCCATATCATATCACTTATATTGATTGCATGTGATGTTTATCCTTTATGCATCTTATCTTGCTTTGATTGACGGTAGCATTATAAGATGATCTCTCACTAAAAATTATCAAGAAGTGTTCTCCCCGAGTATGCACCGCTGCGAAAGTTCTTCGTCTTTGAGACACCACGTGATGATCGGGTGTGATAGGCTCTACGTTCAAATACAACGGGTGCAAAACAGTTGCACACGCAGAATACTCGTGTTAAACTTGACGAGCCTAGCATATAACAGATATGGCCTCAGAACACGAGACCGAAAGGTCGAGCGTGAATCATATAGTAGATATGATCAACATAGTGATGTTCACCATTGAAACTACTCCATCTCACGTGATGATCGGACATGGTTTAGTTGATTTGGATCACGTGATCACTTAGATGACTAGAGAGATGTCCGTCTAAGTGGGAGGTTTTTAATATGATTAATCAAACTTAAATTTATCATGAACTTAGTACCGATAGTATTTTGCTTGTCTATGTTTGATGTAGATAGATGGCTCGTCTGTTGTTCCGTTGAATTTTAATGCGTTCCTTGAGAAAGCAAAGTTGAAAGATGATGGTAGCAATTACACGGATCGGGTCCGTAATTTGAGGATTATCCTCATTGCTGCACGTAAAAATTACGCCCCGGAAGCACCGCTGGGTGACAGTTCTGCAGATGCCGAGCCGAAGTTATGAACATCTCGCAAAGCAGAGCCGATGACTACTCTATAGTTCAAGTGTGCCATGCTTTATGGCTTAGAACCGGTCTTCAACGACGCTTTTGAACGTCATGGAGCATATGAGATGTTCCAGGAGTTGAAGTTAATATTTCAAGCAAATGCCCGGATTGAGAGATATGAAGTCTCCAATAAGTTCTATAGCTGCAAGATGGAAGAGAATAGTTCACAAGGAGCACATACTCAAAATGTCCGGGTATAACAATCACTTAATTCAGCTGGGAGTTAATCTTCCGGATGATAGTGTCATTGATGTAATTCTCCAATCATCGCCACCAAGCTACAAGAGCTTCGTGATGAACTATAATATGCAAGGGATGACTAAGACAATTCCTGAGCTCTTCGCGATCTTTGAAAGTCATGGAGGTAGAAATCAAGAAAGAGCATCAAGTGTTGATGGTCAGCAAGACCACTAGTTTCAAGAAAAGGGCAAAGGGAAGAAGAAGGAAACTTCAAAAGAGCAGCAAGAAAGTTGCTGATCAAGAGAAGAAACCCAAGTCTGGACCTAAGCCCTAAATCGAGTGCTTTTACCGCAAGCGCATCGGACCTTTGGAAGCGGAACTGCCCCAAGTATTTGGCGGATAAAAAGGATGGCAAGGTGAATAAAGGTATATGTGATATACATGTTATTGATGTGTACCTTACTAATACTCGCAGTAGTACCTGGGTATTTGATACTGGTTCTGTTGCTAATATTTGCAACTCGAAACAGGAACTACGGATTGCCGAAGATTGGCTAAGGACGAGGTGACGATGCGCGTTGGAAATGGTTCCAAAGTCGATGTGATCGCAATGCACACTACCTCTACATCTACCTTCGGGATTAGTGTTAGACCTAAATAATTGTTATTTGGTGCCCGCGTTGAGCATGAACATTATATCTGGATCTTGTTTATTGCGAGACGGTTATTCATTTAAATCAGAGAATAATGGTTGTTCTATTTATATGAGTAATATCTTTTATGGTCATGCACCCTTGAAGAATGGTCTATTCTTGTTGAATCTCGACAAAGAGTGATACACATATTCATAATGTTGAAGCCAAAAGATGCAGAGTTGATAATGATAGTGCAACTTATTTGTGGCAATCGCCGTTTAGGTCATATCGGTGTAAAACGCATGAAGAAACTCCATACCGATGGGCTTCGGAATCACTTGATTATGAATCACTTGGTACTTGGCGTAACCGTGCCTCATGGGCAAGATGACCAAAACGCCGTTCTCCGGAACTATGGAGCGTAAACGGATTTGTTGGAAATCATACATACCGATGTTTGTGGTCCAATGAATGTTGAAGCACGCCAAGGGTATCGTTATTTTCTCACCTTCACAGATGATTTGAGCAGATATGGGTATATCTACTTAATGAAACACAAATCTGAAACATTTGAAAAGTTCAAAGAATTTCAGAGTGAAGTGGAAAATCATCGTAACAAGAAAATAAAGTTTCTACGATCTGATCGTGGAGGAGAATATTTGAGTTACGAGTTTGGTGTACATTTGAAACAATGTGGAATAGTTTCGAACTCACGCCACCCGGAACACCACGGAGAAATGGTGTGTCCGAACGTCGTAATCGTACTTTACTAGATATGGTGCGATCTATGATGTCGATTTCCGATTTACCGCTATCGCTTTGGGGTTATGCTTTAGAGACGGCCGCATTCACGTTGAATAGGACACCGTCAAAATCCGTTGAGACGACGCCTTATGAACTATGGTTTGGCAAGAAACCAAAGTTGTCGTTTCTTAAAGTTTGGGGCTGCGATGCTTATGTAAAGAAACTTCAACCAGATAAGCTCGAACCCAAATCGGAAAAATGTGTCTTCATAGGATACCCAAAGGAGACTGTTGGGTACACCTTCTATCACAGATCTGAAGGCAAGATTTTTGTTGCTAAATTCGGATCCTTTCTAGAGAAGGAGTTTCTCTCGAAAAGAAGTGAGTGGGAGGAAAGTGGAACTTGATGAGATAATCAGATCTACTCCCTTATTGGAAAGTAGTTCATCACAAGAAATGGTTCCCGTGTGACAACTACACCAATTAGTGAGGAAACTAATGATGATGATCATGAAGTTTCGCATCAAGTTACTACTGAACCTCGTAGGTCAACCAGAGTAAAATACGCACTGTGAGTGGTACGGTAATCCTATTCTGGAAGTCATGTTACTTGACCATGACGAACCTACAAACTATGAAGAAGCGATGGTGAGCCCAGATTCCGCAAAATGGCTGGAAGCCATGAAATCTGAGATGGGATCCATGTATGAGAACAAAGTATGGACTTTGGTTGACTTGCCCGATGATCGGCAAGCCATTGAAAATAAATGGATCTTTAAGAAGAAGACCGACGCCGATGGTAATGTAATCGTCCACAAAGCTCGACTTGTTGCAAAAGGTTTTCGACAAGTTCAAGGGGTTGACTACGATGAGACTTTCTCACCCGTAGCGATGCTTAAGTCTGTCCGAATCATGTTAGCAATTGCCGCATTTTATGATTATGAAATTTGGCAAATGGATGTAAAAACCGCATTCTTGAATGGATTTCTAGAAGAAGAGTTGTATATGATGCAACCAGAAGGTTTTGTCGATCCAAAAGGTGCTAACAAAGTGTGCAAGCTCCAACGATCAATTTATGGTCCGTGCAAGCCTCTCGGAGTTGGAATAAACGTTTTGATAGTGTAATCAAAGCATATGGGTTTGTATGCACTTTTGGAGAAGCCTGTATTTACAAGAAAGTGAGTGGGAGCTCAGAGCATTTCGATATTATATGTGGACGACATATTATTAATTGGAAATGATATAGAATTTCTGGATGGCATAAAAGGATACTTGAATAAAAGTTTTTCAATGAAAGACCTCGGTGAAGCTGCTTACATATTGGGCATCAAGATCTATAGAGATAGATCAAGACGCTTAATTGGACTTTCACAAAGCACATACCTTGATAAAATTTTGAAAAAGTTCAAAATGGATCAAGCAAAGAAAGGTTTTTGCCTGTATTGCAAGGTGTAAGATTGAGTAAGACTCAATGCCCGACCACGCAGAAGATAGAGAGAAAATGAAAGAAGTTCCCTATGCTTCAGCCATAGGCTCTATCATGTATGCAATGCTGTGTACCGAGACTGACGTATGCTTAGCTATAAGCTTGGCAGGAAGGTACCAAAGTAATCCAGAATGGATCACGGACAGCGGTCAAGAACATCCCGAAATACCGAAAAGGACTAAGGATATGTTTCTCATATATGGAGGTGACAAAGAGCTAGTCGTAAATGGTTACGCCGATGTAAGCTTTGACACCGATCCGGACGATTCTAAATCGCAAACCGGATACGTGTTTTTGTTAAACGGTGGAGCTGTCAGTTGGTGCAGTTCTAAACAAAGCGTCGTGGCGGGATCTACATGTGAAGCAGAGTACATAGCTGCTTCAGAAGCAGCAAATGAAGGAGTCTGGATGAAAGAGTTCATTTCCGATCTAGGTGTTATACCTAGTGCATCGGGACCGATGAAGATCTTCCGTGACAATATCGTGCAATTGCCTTGGCAAAGGAATCCAGATTTCACAAGAGGACCAAGCACATCAAGAGACGCTTCAATTCCATTCGGGACCAAGTCCAAGTGGGAGACATAGAGATTTGCAAAATACATACGGATCTGAATGTTGCGCACCGTTGACTAAGACTCTTCCACGAGCAAAACATGATCAGCACCAACACTCCAAGGGTGTTAGGATCATTACTTTGTAATCTAGATTATTGACTCTAGTGCAAGTGGGAGACTCAAGGAAATATGCCCTAGAGGCAATAATAAAGTTATTATTTATTTCCTTATATCATGATAAATGTTTATTATTCATGCTAGAATTGTATTAACCGGAAACATAATACATGTGTGAATATATAGACAAACAAAGATGTCACTAGTATGCCTCTACTTGACTAGCTTGTTAATCAAAGATGGTTATGTTTCCTAACCATGAACAAGGAGTTGTTATTTGATTAACAAGGTCACATCATTAGTAGAATGATCTGATTGACATGACCCATTCCGTTAGCTTAACACTTGATCGCTTAGTATGTTAATGCTTTCTTCATGACCCATACATGTTCCTGTAACTATGAGATTATGCAACTCCTGCTTACCGGAGGAACACTTTGGGTACTACCAAACGTCACAACGTAATCGGGTGATTATAAAGGAGTACTACAGGTGTCTCCAAAGGTACTTGTTGGGTTGGCGATTTCGAGATTAGGTTTTGTCACTCCGATTGCTCGGAGAGGTATCTCCGTGCCTTCTCGGTAATGCACATCACTTAAGCCTTGCAAGCATTACAACTAATGAGTTAGTTGTGAGATGATGTATTACGGAACGAGTAAAGAGATTCTTACCGGTAACGAGATTGAACTAGGTATTGGATACCGACGATCAAATCTCGGGTAAGTAACATACCGATGACAAAGGGAACAACGTATGTCGTTATGCGGTTTGACCGATAAAGATCTTCAGAGAATATGTAGGAACCAATATGGGCATCCAGGTTCCGCTATTGGTTATTGACCGAGAATGGTTCTAGGTCATGTCTACATAGTTCTCGAACCCGTAGGGTCCGTGACGCTTAACGCTTCGATGACAGCTCATTATGAGTTTATAAGTATTGATGCACCGAAGTTTGTTCAGAGTCCCGGATGTGATCACGGACATGACGAGGAGTCTCGAAATGGTCGAGACATAAAGATTGATATATTGGAAGCCTACATTTGGACATCGGAAGGGTTCCGAGTGAAATCGGGAATTTACCGGAGTACCGGGAGGTTACCGGAACCCCCCGGGAACTACATGGGCCATAGTAGGGCCTTAGTGGAAAGGAGAGAGGGCCAAGCCCTAGGTGGCCGCGCGCCCCCCCCCTTCCCCTAGTCCTATTAGGCGTAGGACTGGTGGGCCGGCCCCCCGCTCTCTCTTCCCCTCCCGAATCCTAATCCAACTAGGATTGAGGGGAGTCCTACTCCCGGAGGAGTAGGACTCCTTGCGCGCCCCCCTTGGGCCGCCACCTCCCCTTGGCTCCTTTATATACGGGCAGGGAGCACCCCAAGACACACAAGTTGATCTACGGATCTTTCCTTAGCCGCAGCGTGTGTGCCCCTTCCACCATATTCCACCTCGGTCATATCGTCAGAGAGCTTAGGCGAAGCCTGCGCCGAGAAGTCATATCGTCATGGAGCTTAGGCGAAGCCCTGCGTCGGTGGAGCATCAACATCGCCACCACGCCGTCGTCGACGGAACTCATCCCGACACTTTGCTGGATCGAGTCCGGGATCGCCATCGAGCTGAACGTGTGCAGAACTCGGAGGTGCCGTGACGTTCGGTGCTTGGATCGGTCGGATCGTGAAGACGCATTTACTACATCAACCGCGTTGTTATAACGCTTCCGCTTTCGGTCTACGAGGGTACGTGGACGGACACTCTCCCCTCTCGTTGCTATGCCATCACCATGGTCTTGCGTGATCGTAGGAAATTTTTTGAAATTACTACGTTACCCAACACTTAGCTGGACAAGGAGGGGTTGCGGGCTGCCGTCGCGTTGCCGGGCGAATCCATTCAGGGCTCCGTCACCGGAATCCATTCATGCCATTGGACGCCGTCTTTGACGAGCTGGCTCCCATCAACCGGGAGCGGGCTCTGCGGGCGGTTGCACCCTGCACCACCAACATCGTGCGCCTCGAGAAGCAGAGGGACTTCGATGGTGTTTAGGCGCCCTCTGCATGGGCATGTCCATGTCTCGGTGCAACATGACTGTTGGATCAAACTCAGACGGTGCAGATCGGTCACTGTAGCACAAAGCGTGTGGGTGTGTTTGGTTGCATTCTCTTGTCAATATAGTTGTTTCCTCTTCGTGTATTTTTGTCAACAAACTAGTGTGGACTCATGCACCCTTCATGCACTCTGCCAAACACCCAAAAGTGGGCCGAGAAGGGAACTTTTGCTCCCATCCCGTGCACCCTTCATACACCCTGCCTAACACTATTCGTGCTTCATATGGTTCATGTTCCGTGGATTACTATAGCACCGTACTCTCCGTGCGCTGTTGATGGCCCACAAGTATAGGGGATCTATCGTAGTCCTTTCGATAAGTAATAGTGTCAAACCAAACGAGGAGCAGAAGGAAATGATAAGCGGTTTCCAGTAAGGTTTTCTCTGCAAGCACTTGAATTGTAGGTAACAGATAGTTTTGTGATAATATAAATTGTAACAGGTAACAAGCAATGAAAGTAAATAAAGTGCAGCAAGGTGGCCAAATCCTTTTTGTAGCAAAGGACAAGCCTGGACAATTTCTTATAATGAGAAAAGAGCTCCCGAGGACACATGGGAATTATCGTCAAGCTAGTTTTCATCACGCTCATATGATTCGCGTTCGGTACTTTGATAATTTGGTATGTGGGTGGACCGGTGCTTGGGTACTGCCCTTACTTGGACAAGCATCCCACTTATGATTAACCCCTATTGCAAGCATCCGCAACTACAAAAGAAGTATTAAGGTAAACCTAACCACAACATTAAACATATGGATCCAAATCAGCCCCTTACGAAGCAACGCATAAACTAGGGTCTAAGCTTCTGTCACTCTAGCAACCCATCATCTACTTATTAATTCCCAATGCCTTCCTCTAGGCCCAAATAATGGTGAAGTGTCATGTAGTCGACGTTCACATAACACCACTAGAGGAAAGACAACATACATCTCATCAAAATATCGAACGAATACCAAATTCACATGACTACTAATAGCAACACTTCACCCATGTCCTCAGGAACAAACGTAACTACTCATAAAGCTTATTCATGTTCATAATCAGAGGAGTAATAATATGCATTAAGGATCTGAACATATGATCTTCCACCAAGTAAACCAATTAGCATCAACTACAAGGAGTAATCAACACTACTAGCAACCCACATGTACCAATTTGTGGTTTTGATACAAGATTGGATACAAGAGATGAACTAGGGTTTTGAGAGGAGATGGTGCTGGTGAAGATGTTGATGGAGATTGACCCCTCCCAATGAGAGGATCGTTGGTGATGACGATGGTGATGATTTCCCCCTCCCGGAGGGAAGTTTCCCCGGCGGAATAGCTCTGCCGGAGCTCTAGATTGGTTCCGCCAAGGTTCCACCTCATGGCGGCGGAGTTTCGTCCCGTAAGCTTGCCTATGATTTTTTTCCAGGGTAAAAGCCTTAATATAGCATAAGGTGGACACCGGAGGGCCACCAGGGGGCCCAGGAGACAGGGGGCGTGCCCAGTAGGGGTGGGCGCGCCCCCACCCTCCTGTCCTGGGTGTGGGCCCCCTCTGGTAGTTTCTTCGCTCAATAATTCTTATTAATTCCAAAAATAAGTTCCGTGGAGTTTCAGGATTTTTGGAGCAGTGCAGAATAGGTTTCCAATGTTTGCTCCTTTTCCAGCCAGAATTCCATTTAAGCATTCCCCCTCTTCATGATAAACCTTGTAAAATAAGAGAGAATAGCCATAAGTATTGAGATATAATGTGTAATAACAGCCCATAATGCAATAAATATTGATATAAAAGCATGATGCAAAATGGACGTATCAACTCCCCCAAGCTTAGACCTCGCTTGTCCTCATCGGAAGCTGATAACGAAAAATATGTCCACATGTTTAGAGATAGAGGTGTCGATAAAAATAAAATGCGGACATGCGGGCATCAAGATTATTCTTATAATAGCAACATTAATAGATTTTATCATATGATTTCTTATGCTCAAGTAACAATCAATTCACAATGTCAAGTATGGTTCAGAAACTTCATTGGGAACTAACAAACTATAATCTCAGTCATTGAAGCAGTTGCAATTTATCATAACATCAAAAAGAGTCAAGAATAGAGCTTTTCAGCAAGTCCACATACTCAACTATCATGTAGTCTTCTACAATTTCTAACACTCACGCAGTACTGGTGGTTATGGAGTTTCAAATTTTATTTGAGAAAGATAGGGGCTTATTGTGTTGCCTCCCAATGTATTCACGTTTTGGTGATGTCAACAATAATAGTTCATGCTAACTTACATCCAATTGGATATATATATATATCAAGATCTTTCAAAAACGAGGAGCTTGCCAAAGGATAAAATGAAAAAGGGAAAGGTGGAGATCACCTTGACTGAAGCAAAAAGTAAAAAACATAAAGTAAAATATAGGCCCTTCGCAGAGGGAAGTAGCGGTTGTCATGTGCTTTTAGGGTTGGATGCATAAAATCTTAATGCAAAAGAACGTCACTTTATATTGCCACTTGTATGTGGACCTTTATTATGCAGTCCGTCGCTTTTATTGCTTCCACCACAAGATCGTATAAAGCTTATTTTCTCTGCACTAATAAGTCATACATATTTAGAGAGCAATTTTTATTACCTGCAACATGACAACTTATTTGAAGGATCTTACTCAATCCATAGGTAGGTATGGTGGACTCTCATGGCAAAACTTGGTTTAAGGACATTTGGAAGCACAAGTAGTATCTCTACTTGGTGCAAGGAATTTGGCTAGCATGAGGGGGAAAGGCAAGCTCAACATGTTTGGAAGGTCAATGACAATATAATTTAACTAAGATGTGAGAAAACATAAACCATTACGTTGTCTTCCTTGTCCAACGTCAACTCTTTTAGCATGTCATACTTAATGAGTGCTTCACAATCATAAAAGATGTCCAAGATAATATATTTGTATGTGATACCTCTCTTTCCTTATTACTTCCTATTAATTGCAACGATGACCAAAACTACGTTTGTCAACTCTCAACAACTTTTATGCCTCATACTTTCTATGTGTGAATTCATTACTATCCGTAAGATCAATATGAACTCTTTTATTCTTTTTACTCTTTCTACTTCCTTAAGATCATAGCAAGATAGCAAATCCCTTGACTCAACACTAATCTTTATTATAGATATCTCACGGAGTCGATTACATAAAGAGATCACAAGGCAAAACTCAAAACTAATAGATACCAAAACTTCAATCTACTAGATCAAGATACTACTAAAAGGATCGAACTAAATAAAACGGTAAAGATAGGAGTGTGATGGTGATACGATACCGGGGCACCTCCCCCAAGCTTGGCAGTTGCCAAGGGGAGTGCCCATACCCATGTGATTATGTCCTCGGAGGTGGCGATGTAGGAGTTGTTGATGATGTAGGCTTGTCGTCCATCTTCCAAGGCATAGGCTCACCATCATAGAAGGATGATCGAGTCTCCGGGATCCTTAAATCTGCAGCCAAACTCATCCTCTTGAATCTATATTCATACTCACAGTTTTGGTTTTGCAGGTCATAGATCTGGGCTTGGAGGTGCTCGATTTTCTCTTGAAGCTTGAAGATGGTGTCCCCAATGACCTTGGCATCTAGCTTGTAGTTGTTGGTGAACTCCATGATCATCATCTGGTTGGCGTTTAGTCCACGCTCCACCATCCCTTGGCACTTGAAAACTTGTTGCTCCATGGCTTCGAGCTTTGTCTCCATGCTTCCGGTACGCCTTGGTCCCTCCACATCGCGGATGTACAGCACCCCCTCACACATCTCAATGGTTTGAGGGTGTTGCAGCACCTCCGCGAGATAGGGGTTGATAACCCTCTCGAAAAACTTGTCCTTGGGAGCGCTTGGAGACATCATGATGCTCTAGATCTGTTAGAAAAACAGCTCGAAACGAAAACAGAGGATATTTGCGTGATACGATGGTCAAAGCCTTCGGGAGATTATATAATGAATTTTTACCGACCAAAATACGTAACGTGCAAGAAAACGGAGTCCGGGAGGCACACGAGGTGGCCACGAGACAAGGGGCGTGCCCAGGAAGGGTGGGCGCGCCCTCCACCCTCGTGGAGGCCTCGTGTCCTTCCCGGACTACTTCTTTCTTTCTAAAATTCTTAAATATTCCAAAACTGACAAAAATTGCCATTAGTACTGTTTTGGAGTCAGTTTACTTACCGTACCACATACCTATTCCTTCTCGGAGTCTGCAACGTTCTGGAAAGTGTCCCTTATGTATTCCTCCGGGGTTACAGTCTCAATAATATTAGTTTCAACATTGATAGGATTACCTGAGATATAATGTTTAATTCTTTGACCGTTCACCACCCTCGGACTTGTGCCTTCGAAGATGTTGATTTTTATGGCACCGGAACAATAGACCTCCTCGATAACATAAGGACCTTCCCATTTAGAGAGAAGTTTTCCTGCAAAAAATCTTAAACGAGAGTTGAATAATAACACATAATCACCTACGTTAAACTCACGCTTTTATATCCTTTTGTCATGCCAGCGTTTGAATTTTTCTTTGAATAGCTTGGCATTCTCATAGGCTTGGGTTCTCCATTCGTCAATTGAGCTAATATCAAATAACCTCTTCTCGCCGGCAAGTTTGAAGTCATAGTTGAGCTCTTTAATAGCCCAATATGCTTTATGTTCAAGTTCAGGAGGTAAGTGACATGCTTTTCCATAAACCATATTATACGGAGACATACCCATAGGATTTTTGTATGCAGTTTGTCGGATTTCGGGTTCCGGCAGACCCTTGAGGTTCGAACACTGGGGTGCGCGCGGAGATCTCGCCCTCTACCTACCTGCACCCCGCCACCTCGCTAGGATCTAAACTACGAAAGGAACAACACAAGAGACGCAAGGTTTATACTAGTTCGGGCCACCATTGTGGTGTAATACCCTACTCTAGTTTGTGGTGTGGTGGATTGCCTCTTGGGCTGATGGTGATGAACAATACAAGGAAGAACAGCCTCGCGAGGGTCTGTTCTTGGCCGGGGCGGTGAACTGCTAGGAGGAGTTCAGCCACCTGTCTCTCTCTCTCTCTCTCTCTCTCTCTCTCTCTCTCTCTCTCTCTCTCTTTTCCTCTCTTCTATCCTGTGGGTGGCTAGTCCTATTTATAGGCAAAGGCCTTGGGCCTCTCCCCAAATATGGAGCGGGAAGGGCGCCATCAATTGGCCATTTTGAAGGGGAACATCTGGTACACTTATCCTGACTAAAGTTGGCCCTCGCCTGTCAAAGGCTCTGGTGGGGACGCCTGCTTGGGCTCCACAATGACTTCCTTCCTGCCGTTGGGCTGGTCTTGGTCTTGTTGCACCGAAATGGATGCCCTTGCTTGATGCTCTCGCCTGCACTTGCTCCCTTTGCACCAAAGAGGAAAGGAGGACATCAGCTGGCCGGGCGCTCACCGGGCGCCTCTTGGTCGTCATGGCTTGCGTCATGGGCACCTCGTGAGGTACCCGCCTTGATCTCTCCGCCTCCTCGCGAGCCACTGATGAGGCCGTGCACGAGGAAGCTCCACTCGTCCGCCCTCATGAGGCTTGGCCCCTCGCGAGGGTCTTGAGCTTGTGTTGATGAAGATGGGCCGTGATGGGCCCCCCTTTGAGCCACGCCGCAGGCCACAGGCAGGCAAGTCTGGGGACCCCTGTTCCCAAAACGCTGACACTGTTCTATAGGCCCATAATGCATCATCAAGTTTCTTGGACCAATTCTTTCTAGATCTATTCACAGTCTTTTGCAAAATTAATTTGAGCTCTCTATTGCTCAACTCTACTTGACCACTAGACTGCGGGTGATAAGGAGATGCGACTATATGATTAACATCATACTTAGCAAGCATCTTACGGAAAGCACCATGGATAAAATATAAACCACCATCAGTCATAAGATATCCAGGGACTCCAAACCTCGGAAAAATAAATTCTTTAAGCATTTGAATAGAAGTGTTATAATCAACACTACTAGTTGGAATAGCTTCTACCCACTTAATAACGTAATCAACAACAACTAAAATATGTGTGTAACCATTAGAGGCAGGAAATGGTCCCATATAATCAAAGCCCCAAACATCAAACGGTTCAATAACAAGAGAATAATTCATAGGCATTTCTTGACATCTACTAATATTACCAATTCTTTGGCATTCATCACAAGATAAGACAAACTTACGAGCATCTTTGAAGAGAGTAGGCCAATAAAAAACAGATTCCGATACCTTATGTGCAGTTCTATCTCCAGCGTGGTGTCCTCCATATGATTCAGAGTGACACTTGCGTCGGATCTGTTCCTGTTCATGCTCAGGTACACAACGTCTAATAACACCATCTACTCCTTCTTTATAAAGGTGTGGGTCATCCCAGAAGTAATGTCTTAAATCATAAAAGAACTTTTTCTTTTGCTGGTATGTGAAACTAGGTGGTATAAATTTAGTAACAATGTAATTAGCATAATCAGCATACCAAGGAGCAGTGTGAGAAGCATTAACGACCGCTAATTGTTCATCAGGAAAGCTATCATCAATAAGCAGTGGGTCATCAAGAACATTCTCTAACCTAGACAAGTTGTCTGCAACGGGGTTCTCAGCTCCCTTTCTATCAATAATATGCAAATCAAATTCTTGGAGCAATAGAACCCATCTAATGAGTCTAGGCTAAGCATCTTTCTTTTCCATAAGATATTTAATAGCAGCATGATCAGTGTGAATAGTAACTTTGGAATCAACAATATAAGGTCTAAACTTATCACATGCAAACACAACTGCTAAGAACTCTTTTTCAAGAGTAGCATAATTTCTCTGGGCAGTATCAAGAGTTTTACTAGCATACTGGATAACATTCAATTTCTTATCAACTCTTTGCCCTAGAACAACACCTACAGCATAATCACTAGCATCACACATAATTTCAAAGGGTAAATTCCAATCAGGTGGCTGAACAATAGGTGCAGTGATCAAAGCTTTCTTAAGTATTTCAAATGCTTCTACACAATCATCATCAAAGACAAAAGGAATATCTTTTTGTAATAAATTAGACAGAGGCCTAGAGATTGTAGAAAAGTCCTTAATGAACCTCCTATAAAAACCGGCATGACCAAGGAAACTTCTTATACCTTTTATGTCCTTGGGACATGGCATCTTTTCAATAGCATCAACTTTAGCTTTATCAACTTCAATACCTCTCTCGGAAATCTTATGCCCCAAGACAATGCCTTCATTAACCATAAAGTGGCACTTTTCTGAATTCAAGACGAGACTAGTGTCTTCGCATCTCTGGAAAACTCGATCAAGGTTGCTTAAGCAATCATCAAAAGAGGATCCATAAACGGAGAAATCATCCATGAATACCTCACAAATCTTTTCACAAAAGTCAGAGAATATAGCCAACATACATCTTTGAAAGGTAGCATGTGCATTACATAAACCAAAAGGCATACGTCTATAAGCAAAAGTACCGAAAGGGCAAGTAAAAGTAGTTTTTGATTGATCCTTCGCTGACACAGGTATCTGAGAGAAACCGTAATAACCATCTAGAAAGCGTAAATGTGTGTGTTTGGATAGTCTTTCTAGCATTTGATCGATAAAAGGTAAAGGGTAATGATCTTTCTTAGTAGCTTTAATTAATTTACGGAAATCAATTACCATCCTATAGCCTGTAATAATTCTTTGCAGGATCAATTCATCTTTATCATTAGGAACGACGGTAATACCTCCTTTTTTAGGAACACAATGGACAGGGCTTACCCAATCACTATCAGCAACGGGATAGATTATACCTGCCTCAAGGAGCTTTAGTATCTCCTTTCTTACCACTTCTTTCATCTTAGGATTCAATCGTCGTTGAGGATCTCTAACTGGTTTGACATCGTCCTCCAAATTAATTTTGTGTTGGCATAACATGGGACTAATGCCCTTGAGATCATCCAGAGTATATCCAATAGTAGCACAGTGCTTTTTTAGAGTTTTCAATAATCTTTCTTCTTCTTGCTCTGAAAGGTTAGCACTAATAATAACAGGATATATTTTCTTTACATCAAGATAAGCATACTTAAGATTATCAGGTAATGGTTTTAGTTCAAACACGGGATCACCCTTGGGTGGAGGGGGATCCCCTAGAATTTCGACGGGTATGTTGTGTTTCAGCATAGGTTCCTGTTGAAGGAACACTTCATCTATTTCCCTTCTTTCCTTCATAAACATATAATTTTCATGGTCTAGCAAATATTGTTCTAACGGATCAGTAGGAGGCACGGAAATAGAAGCAAGACCAATAATCTCATCCTTACTAGGTGATTCTCTATCACGAGGTTGTCTACGAAACTTAGCAAAATTAAACTCATGAGACATACCCTCTAAGCCAATTGTAATAGTATCCTTTTCACAATCAATCTTAGCATTAACGGTATTCAAGAAGGATCTACCAAAAATAATGGGACAAAAGTCATCTTGTGGGGAACTAAGAACAAGAAAATCAGCCGGATATTTAACCTTCCCACACAAGACTTCAACGTCTCTAACGATCACAATTGGTGAAATAGTATCTCTATTGGCAAGCTTGATAGTAACATCAATACCTTCCAATTCAACAGGTGCAATATCATGCATAATTTCTTTATATAAGTCATAGGGTATCGCACTAGCACTAGCACCCATATCACATAAGCCATGATAACAATGATCTCCTATCTTAACAGAAATGACAGGCATGCCTACGACAAGTCTATGTATCTTAGCATCTGGTCTAACAATATTAGCAGTCTCACCACAAAAATAAATAACATGCCCATCTAAATCATCATCCAAGATATCTTTAACCATAGCAATACTAGGTTCAACTTTGATTTTCTCAGGAGGTGTATAAGTCCTAGTACTAGTATTACTCTTACGAACAACAGTCGAAGTTTTTGCATGATCCTTTATCCTAACAGGAAAAGGAGGTTTCTTAACATAAGTAGTAGGAACAATAGGATCACTATAAGTGACAGTCTTTTCTTCAACTGTAATAGGTGCAACTACTTTTACTTCAATGGGAGGATTATATTTAAACAACTTCTCCTTAGGGAGATCAACGTGAGTAGCAAAAGATTCACATAAAGAAGCTACTATATCAGAGTCAAGTCTATATTTAGCGTTAAATCCACGAAAAGCATCGGTATCCATAAAATATTTAACACAATCAAACTTAGGTGTCATACCTGACTCCTTACCATCGTCGGAACCCCAATCTTCAGAGTTGCGTTTAATTATTTCCAATAAGTCCCATTTGAATTCAATAGTCTTCAGCATATAAGAACCAGCACAGGAAGTATCGAGCATGTTGCGATCATTGAGAGAAAGCCGAGCATAAATTTTTTGAATAATCATTTTTCTGGAGAGCTCATGATTGGGGCAAGAATATAACATTGACTTAAGCCTCCCCCAAGCTTGAGCGATGCTTTCTCCTTCGCGAGGCCAGAAATTATATATGTAATTATGATCACGATGAACAAGATGCATAGGATAGAACTTCTGGTGAAATTCCAACTTCAATCGTTTATAATTCCAATATCTCGTATCATCACATAGCCTATACCATGTCAATGCATCTCCCTTCAAAGATAAAGGGAAGACCTTCCTTTTGACAATATCATCGGGAATACCTGCAAGCTTAAATAATCCACAAACTTCATCCACAAAGATAAGGTGTAAATCGGGATGCAATGTTCCATCTCCTGCAAATGGATTAGCTAGCAGTTTCTCTATCATACCCGAAGGAATCTCAAAGTAAATATTTTCAGTAGGTTCAGTAGGTTGAGGAGCAACTCTTTGCTCTTCTGGTCAGGGTGAAGATACCCCGAACAAGCCCCTCAAAGGATTAGTTTCCATAGTAACAAGTAATGTAAAATTTCAGCACACTATATAAATGTTTCCTTACCAAGTTCCACTCACCAAAAGCGCTTACGCTCCCACAACGGCGCCGTAAAAGAATCTTGGTGACCCACAAGTATAGGGGATCTATCGTAGTCCTTTCGATAAGTAAGAGTGTCGAACCCAACAAGGAGCGTATGAAATGATAAGCGGTTTTCAGTAAGGTTTTCTCTGCAAGCACTGAAATTGTAGGTAACAGATAGTTTTGTCATAAGATAAATTGTAACAGGTAACAAGCAATGAAAGTAAATAAAGTGCAGCAAGGTGGCCCAATCCTTTTTGTAGCAAAGGACAAGCCTGGACAATTTCTTATAATTAGAAAAGAGCTCCCGAGGACACATGGGAATTATCGTCAAGCTAGTTTTCATATGATTCGCGTTCGGTACTTTGATAATTTGGTATGTGGGTGGACCGGTGCTTGGGTACTACCCTTACTTGGACAAGCATCCCACTTATCATTAACCCCTATTGCAAGCATCCGCAACTACAAAAGAAGTATTAAGGTAAACCTAACCACAACATTAAACATATGGATCCAAATCAGCCCCTTACGAAGCAACACATAAACTAGGGTCTAAGCTTCTGTCACTCTAGCAACCCGTCATCTACTTATTACTTCCAAATTCCTTCCTCTAGGCCCAAATAATGGTGAAGTGTCATGTAGTCGATTTTCACATAACACCACTAGAGGAAAGACAACATACATCTCATCAAAATATCGAACAAATACCAAATTCACATGACTACTAATAGCAACACTTCACCCATGTCCTCAGGAACAAACGTAACTACTCACAAAGCATATTCATGTTCATAATCAGAGGAGTAATAATATGCATTAAGGATATGAACATATGATCTTCCACCAAGTAAACCAATTAGCATCCACTAAAAGGAGTAATCAACACTACTAGCAACCCACAGGTACCAATTTGTGGTTTTGATACAAGATTGGATACAACAGATGAACTAGGGTTTTGAGAGGAGATGGTGCTGGTGAAGATGTTGATGGAGATTGACCCCCTCCTGATGAGAGAATCGTTGGTGATTACGATGGTGATGATTTCCCCCTCCGGGAAGTTTCCCGGCAACAACTCTGCCGAGCTCTAGATTAGTTCGCCTCGTGGCGGCGGAGTTTCGTCCGTAAGCTTGTCTCTGATTTTTTTTTCCAGGTAAAAGCCTTCATATAGCGTAAGATGGGCACGGAGGGCCACCAGGGGTCCAGAGATAGGGGCGCCCGGTGGTGGTGGGCGTGCCCCACCCTTCCGCCTGGGTGTGGGCCCTCTGGTAGTTTCTTCGCTCAATAATTCTTATTAATTCCAAAAATAAGTTCCGTGGAGTTTCAGGATTTTTGGAGCAAAGGTGTAATAGGTTTCCAATGTTTGCTCCTTTTCGGCCGAATTCCATTTGCGGCATTCCCCTCTTCATGATAAACCTTGTAAAATAAGAGAGAATAGCCATAAGTATTGAGATATAATGTGTAATAACAGCCCATAATGCAATAAATATTGATATAAAAGCATGATGCAAAATGGACGATTACCGTGGACCTAGTTCATTAACATTGATCTCACTGCTCATTCTCGACCGGACAGTCGAAAAAGCGGTACTATGTTACATATAGGAGTAGTTGACATGCGCACAACATCATTTGTTATCGTCATATCTTACTACACTAGCAACAAGATTGACTAGTATTGACGTATGAACCACTGCACATGCCTAGTAGTAGGAGCACTGTGTATGTTCAAGTGGCTGCCGTGTTTCGCACTCCTCCGTCGTTAGAGTGGAAACGCTTGCTGTAATCATTTTCTTCTTCAGAAAAATAGTGGACACGCTCTACCGTGCGGATCCTCCTCCAGCCATGCACTAAATTACACACTTTCACCGACGTGTGGGACAGTCAGCACCTGGGTCCACCAGCCATGCACTAATTTACTCCGTAGTAGAGTGACGGTAGATTACCCCGATCGAAGCACCGCAGTAATGCCCAATGAGCCGTCAAATCACAAAACCCCCTCCTTTCCAGCAGTAAGTTGGACGGACGAAGCAACCATCATTTCACTCTTCTCTCTCAGCTTCCTCTCTTGAAGAAAACCCCCACTCGCTTCGCTTCTTCCTCATCTTGTTCCTCCTTTCACTCTTCTCTCTCAGCTTCCTCTCTTGGATGGACGCTGGAGCACTGGCCGACGTGATGTCTATGGCTCTGGCCAAAACCGTCAAGGCTCATGGTACGAAGAAGCGCAAGCACCCCGCTGAGACTACCGCAGACAAGCTCAAAGCCATCGCCCTGTCCAAGCCCCCCTCTCCGGGATCCCTCATTAAGCAAGTCCAGGTAATGTCTCTTGTTGACTATCTTTTTCTCGATCTTGATCGTGTTTTTTCATCTAACACGCAGTACTAGTACTGGTAGTAAAACTTTCTGGGTGATCTTGCATGTGATTTTAGTGTGCCAAATGACGGTTCTAAATTCTTGTTTTGACCAAAACATGTAAGAGGTTGACAGTGATTTCTTATAGATTACTTTCAACTACTCCCTCTATCACAAATTTCTTGTCTTAGATTTGTCTAGATACGGATGTATCGATACATCCGTATCTAGAAAAATCTAAGACAAGAATTTTGGGATGGAGGGAGTACTTTATGAACATCAATGCTACCTTTGAAGAGGGTATATTTGCCTCAGTAACTTGTGTTATGGATATTGCAAGTAATCTCTCTGCTCTCATGCCTTTGAAGACATGTTCTAGTGTCTTTGTTCACTCATTTCTGTGCGTATATCTAGTAATATATGGAGTATAATATCGAAAATCATCTTATATTTCTGAACGGAGGTAGTAATAAAATATGGTTTCTGTTTGAATTAGAACCAGGTCCGTGGTGGAGATGAAGTTCTCAAAGTCATGCCGTGTGAACTGGAAGACCTGATGAGTTCTCTTCTTTGAACTATCCAGCTGCTGTATCCTTGTCGCCACGTGTCCTGAACTAGTGTTTTCCTGTAGCTTTGTTGTCAGGCGTGATCTCGAGGCTGTACTTGACCACAACAATTTCCTGGTTGTGCCTTTGATTACGAAAGGTGTGGTTCTTGTAAAGCTTCCCAACAAATCTGATGCGGCATGTCTTCATCATCATGTTTATGAGTGGAAAGACCACTCTGTTAGGTTCTCCAAGGTTGACAAGATGGTGATGGTGCATGTAGACATCTCACACGAAGTCCATGGCCTAGTCGGGCTTATGCGGGTTCATCCCGTAGGTCGGTGGCAAGAAATAGTCTGCAGAGTTTAGTTAGTGCAACTTTGCTTGTCTCGTAGTAAGTATTATTGTTCAAGATTTGATTTCTGTTTGTGAACCTCTGTATTGTTTATTAGTACTGCCGCTTTTGGTGTGTGGCCATCCACGAGAATGTCTATGTTAATGTCTGTCCACTCAATTCAGTCTGTATATTTTGAAGTATCCAGATCATATTTTTTGTGAGGACAGTTTATCAATTATGGTTACACTCCAATATCTGTATGCATTGCAAGGTTTATCAAACCCACCAGGATTTCCAGTCCCATTGTCACATCCCTAGAGTTTGTTCCTAACTAGTGGCTTTGCATCCATGCATCATGTTTAAATTTCATGAAAATTTGAATTGAGCAATTTTCAAAAGCCTCAGAAAACCTCTAAAAATAACCAACATTTAAATCTCATCAAATGAGTCCAAGAAAATGTTCCTGTTATTCTGTAAAAAATATTGGCATGGGGTAAAATGCAAACCAATATTTTTGGAGTGACTGAAATGTTTATTTTGGGCATTTTGAATTAAATCAATGACATATTTGAGTTGGATTTATTTCTATTATATAAGAAATAAAGCCCAAACATTTTGTAAGTTGCATGTGACCTTGGGCTAGTCACGAGATCACATAACAATTTACGTAAAGTTTATAAAATGATTTGATATTCTAAATCAAATCAAAACAAAATAATGTAAATAGAAAACAGGAAAGAGAGATAGAGAGAGAAGTACTGGCGCTCACCTCTCAGCCACCGCCCAGCCTCTGCTTCGCCCAGCCCACCACCGCCTGGCTCCTGTCGCCTTCCTCCTCGCTCCAGTGAGAGGCGCGTGCCCGGCGCCTGCGTGGCCACACGCCGCCACCTCCTCCTGCCTGGCTGCCTCCTCCTCCCCACAGGCGTCTCCCATAGCGCCACACCACCCCCTGGAACTCTCTCGCTCTCCCCCCTGCTCTCTCCCTCGCCGTTCCCCATCCAACCCGAACGGATTCGTCGCCGCCGTTCGCCACCACCACGGCCACCGTCTCCCCCTTGCCTCTCTGACACGCGCAGGAGCTCCGCCTCCTCGCCCTGAAGCTCTCCACCGGGCCACGCAAGCCGGAGCGCCCCGTGGAGCCATCGCCGTCGTCATCTTCATCTCCGGTCGCCGGAGATCGTCTTCACCGCCCCGCCGTCTTCAGCGCGTCCTCGAGCTCGCCGACAAGCCCGTCGCGTCCGCTGTGACCTTCTGCTCCGTCCCCCTCTCTCCATTTCTCCGTTCTCGCGTCGTAGCTCCCTTCCCCCGCCATGGCCGTAGCTCCTCGCCGCCGTCCATGTCGCCACCATCGCGCTAGCTACCGTAGCTCATGCCCGCGCACGTCAACATGCTCAGCTGCCTCCCAGCAAGCCAACGCCACTTCCCGTAGCCCCTGCAGTGCACCGTAGCCCCTTCTCCCCTCCTCGCCGAACTCCGGCCGCCGCCGCGAGCTCTGGCCTCCCCCGGCTCCTCCCACCGGCACCAATCGACGCGCGCGAGCTCCAGCTCCACATAGCCGCCCTCCGCCGGCCATTTGGTCGCCGGAGGAGGAAACCCGCACCTCTCCGCCGTCCCTGGCCCTGCCGGCGTCGAGCCCCGGGTCAACTCCGGCGAGTTTGACCTAGTTTGACCCTATTTTGACTTTACCTGAGTCACTGACAAGTGGGCCCAGGCCCCAGCTAATCCTAGATTAGTTTGTTTTAATTAAGTTTAATTACTCCACTGACATTTTTAGTTAGTAGTAGTTTAACAATAATTAATTTAGATTAGTTAGTTAGTCACTGACGTGTGGACCCCACACGTCGAGTTTGAACTGGACCCGGCTTCGTTGACTGTGACGTCAAGATGACGCGTGTTGTCGATGCAAGTAATGTTTTCTGGGATTTTAAATATATCATAAATGATTTATAAATTCCAGAAATTTGCTTAAACTTCTAAAAATCATAGTAAATCAACCGTAGCTCCAAATCAAACAAATTATATATGAAAAATTATCAGAAAAATCTAATATATCCATCTGTACCATTTTCATGCATGTTAGAACAACTTATGACTACAGTTAGGTCAGTTCAATTAAATGGAATATAAATAACCACATGTGGAGTTTGAATTTGAACCTAGGGTTCAAACCAACTTCATTTAATCTGCTGCTAGTTGCATTAGCTCAAACCACATCATATTGCCATGTCATGATCATGCATCATATTGTGCATTGCATTGATTGTGTTCTTCCTTGTTTGCCGGTGTTTGACCCCTCTCGGTAGACGATGTACCGACGATGAGTTCGATGACACCGATGAAGAACTATATTATCTTCAGAAGGGCCAGGCAAGCAAAACCCCCTTGTACATTCCGATATAATCCCACTCTCTCGCTCCTGCTCTCTTTTACTGCATTAGGACAACAACGATTCATCTGTTACTTGTTGCGGTAGCTGAACCCCTTTATCCTTTGCATGACCTGTCATTCCACAGTAAATAGATGAAACCCACTAGCATGAGTAGGAGTTCTTTGAGCCCTGTTGTGCCTACTCATTCATGCTTGTTTGTCATGCCTGCTATTGCTTAGAGTTGTGTCAGGTCTGATTCATCGGGAATGAATTGGAATGGTGTGTGAACATGTCCTACTGTGTGTGAGCTAATGTGTGAACACGATTTGGTAAAGGTAGCGGTGAGAGGCCATGTAGGAGTACATGGTGGGTTGTCTCATTGCAGCCATCCTCAGGAACTAAGTTCTGTGTTTGTGATCCATGAAACAGTTACTACCACACATTGGGATCCTTAATTGACTCTCTCGGCTTCTTAACCACCCTTGTCCTTTGTCCAGGAGTTGCAAAGTAGTTTCTGGTGTTTGTAGCATGCTGGGGGACGCACGCAGCGCTGACCTTAGGGGTGGGCTGTGTTGCGGTAGGCACGTGGCCCGGTGTACCGATTCGCCCGTTTGGTGTCTCGGGAACCCTGCACACATCGTTCGGGGCCGTTAGTGGAAACCTCGGCCGGACTCCCTGCGGATGGAACCCGAATAGGCGATAAAGCTGGACTAGGGACTTGAGTGCTTAGGTAGGCTGTGGCCGACACCCTCGCCAGGCTTCCGCTTGAAGGTTGCCGAGATACATGACGTGTATATGGCGGTAAGTGGCGAGAGCGTGTGTGAAGAAGTACACCCCTGCAGGGTTAATATGATCTATTCGAATAGCCGTGTCCGCGGTAAAGGACTTCTGGGTTGCCTATAATAGGTCATAGATAAGTGAAAGTGGATACTCTAAAATATGCAAGATAAGTGTGAGTGCTATGGATGGTGTTCTCGTAGGGAGACGGGAGCGGATCCATAGTGGTGTATTGACATGGTGAATATGTGGACTCGTGTGCGCCGCCTCAAAGGAGTTACTTGCAGTCGTAGTTCAGGATTGCCACTGAGTCAAAGCTGGCTTGCTGCAGTCAAACTCCACCACCCCCTTTGTTGATAATGATGCATATGTAGTTAGTTCTGATGTAAGTCTTGCTGAGTACATTTGTACTCACGTTTGCCTATTTTATGTTTTTTGCAGAGAGACTACAGTCTCGCTAGTAGTTCCGCATGGACTTCGACGTTTAGCTTGTTACCTCAGCTACGATCTTGTGCCCTCGGCAGGATCTGGTAGATAGTCAGGCTTCTCAGCCTTTTTCATTTGTAGATGTTTGTACTCGGACATGTTAAGCTTCCGCTTGTGCTTGTTGCTTGTATGCTCAGTATGTTGGGTCATGAGACCCATGTTTGTAATATCTCGCTCCTGAGCCTAATGAATAAATACTTTGAGTCGTAGAGTTATGTTGTGATGCCATGTTGTATTTACACATATTGAGCATATTGTGTGTATGTTTGAAATGCTTGGTATGTGTGGGATCCGACAATCTAGTTGTTTATCCTTGGCAGCCTCTCTTATGGGGAAATGTAGTCTAGTGCTTCCTGAGCGATAGTAGTCCGCTACAGCCTAGTTCACCGGAGTCCTGCTAGCCCAGCACTACTGCTCTGGATACTTGACTGTCCGGCATGTGTTTCACTTCGTTCCTGTGTCTGTCCCTTCGGGGAAATGTCACGCAGTGACATCTGGAGTCCTGCCTAGCCTGCTACAGCCCGGGTTCCAGAGTCTTGTTAGCCCAGTGCTACAGCCCGGATTCACACGCTGCTGACCGACATGCTCGATGTGATTCATGTATGCCTGTCCCCATGGGTTAGTGCCGCTTTGGGTTCACGACTAGCCATGTCGGCCCGGGTTCTCCGTCATATGGATGCTAGCGACACCATCATATACGTGAGCCCAAAGGCGCAACGGTCCCGGGCCATGGTAAGGCGACACCCATGGGAATACCGTGCGTGAGGCCGCAAAGTGATATGAGGTGTTACCGGCTAGATTGATGTGACTTGGAATTGGGGTCCTGACAGCTTTGGTATCAGAGCCTGACTGCCTGTAGGATTACCAAGCCAAACCGGTCGAAGTTGTGTCTAGAAATGCTTTAGTTATGTAAGGGAATTGATTGTGGAAGGGAATGTAAGGATCTTTTTACTCCTTATACCTCATGGCCTTCTGATCTGAGTCATCCTCTTCTCTTCTACGGGGATTAAGAACTAGGCTTCTCATCTATCTATTAGGATGACGTGTTACTAATCCATAGACTTATAGAATTGATAGTTTCAAATATCAGTTCAGTTTTTACCACTTCCGTATGTTCATAGCTGGTCTCAGAATCTTGATATTGTGATGTTGAGTGGTCATGCCACTATTTTGCAGGATGTTTCAAATCATTTTGAGCATTTACAGCCGTTATGCTGTCCGAGTCATCCCAGGTTTCTAAATAGTTTGAAGCATTTGCAAATCCCTTCCTCCCGTTTCGATGTTCCTTTGGGCCAGATTAACCACACTAATCGTCGAGTTGAGGTACTCCGTTACCTCGTCATATATGTTGGAGTTATTATTATGACCCTAGGTGTCTTAGAGGACCACTTGGTAATCTAGCAATGCTTTGCATCCCCAGTGTGATGATTCTGGCCACCATTTCTCAAAAGCATCCCGTGATGCCACTTAGTAGTAGGTATTCTACTCCGGGTTTACGAACCCGAGATTTCCCTACTTACTTCATGTTGTTAGTGTTGCTTTCGTACCTTTAGGATATTAGTAACCTTTGCATTAGTCCTCGAGGTCCATGGTATTTCCTTCTTCCAAATACCATGAACCATTAAGGCAGAAGTTATTTGAACCAAAAGATCACAATCAGAGTACTCTTGAGGAGTTCTCCATTCATAATTGTGACTCTGCCAGTCCTACCTCTCTACATGGGTTATCCGGAAGAAACATGTTGAACTTGGTTCGACATACTAATCTATGCATCCACAACTCAGAAAGTTATATGTTTCTTTGAGTTGTTTTCTTTAGTTGTACTCTGACCCTCGTCTATCAATTGATAGTCAGGAGTATGTGAGCATTCGTTCATCGATGCCTATTACTCTTGTGGTCTGTCAAGCCGTTCTATTCTAGAATGACTGGGAGAAACAAACTCCAGTACCTCATCCATATCCAGGATTGGGTCAAAGCAGTTGTAATCTGTAGATCAAATGCAATCAAGCTTTTGATTCTGTTCTATCCTGAAGTATTACCCACTTTATGTCAGGAACGTCATGAGAATTGCACATTCTCCTATGAATTCTTGATGCACTGATACTCTCACCATCATCATTCATTCCTCGGTCCCGTGTTGTTGCAACCGGAATGCCGACAAGTGAACCATGATGTGCGAAAATCAATACTCCTAGCAACTCCGTTGCTTGGTAGTTAATGGACAATACTCTCATTCTTAGCGTGCTGGTTATTGAATCATCATCCTAAGATTGATCGTGCTACCCAGTCCATATTTCCGGGTGCACTCATCGACCAAAGAGTTAGGATTGTGACAATCCCTCAATCCTTGATCATATCTTCTTTCCCCGAAAAGCAAGATTGTTCTCGAGCTTAATAACATATCGGTGGTTCGTGATTTTCCGAATATCTTCTTGGAAGTATTACCGGGTTGTTTCCTGGCTGTTATGTTGAGCTCGTGATCATGTTGGTTTTCTTCTAAACCACCCATTCTCCAAGAATCTGTGTTGAATACCCTGAGCTAGTTGGTTAAGCTGAACAACAACTTGGAGAGTTGGAAGATAAAAGCTTGCCTAACTTAGTTGTTTTTTTGACTATAAACAGTAGGGTAAAACCCCACTGCAATTTTTATTAAAATAAAGTAGAACAACAAATTAGTCTGAAAGGCTTGAGATAAGCCCAAGAAACAAAAAAGGCTAAAGACCTAAAAAGACTAGCAGCATAAAAGAAAAAAAGGAAGAAAAAGGAGCGAAAGAAGCTAAACAGCTAAAAGGCCTAAGAAGAAAAATTACAACAGGCCATCAAGACAAACTGAGAATTGCCTCTCATGCTTCTTCCTCATCCTATATTTGAGAAGCTTCAGTTCCTCCAGAAAAATGAACTTCCACCCTTGGAAAGAAGGTGCAATATTCTCAAAGATTTTATTGTTTCGGTGATCCAAATGGCCCAAGCTCCAAGAATGATTATCTCCATGTAAAATGGGTACCTTATCTTATCTTTGAGGTCCCGAATGCTTCTAAAACAGACAGATTTGGAGCTCTTGTGGGACAAATGAAGTCCCAAAGATTGTTGAACAAATGGACAACCCCAAAAGAGATGATGCAATGTTTCTTCTAGAGGACAGCCTCCAACAGCACAATTGTAATCTTCCAACACGAACTTCTTCCTTCTAAGTAAGTTTCTGGTGTTAACTCGATCATGCAGAAATTGCCAGAAGAAAACTTTATGCTTTGGTTGGCAGGAACTCTGCCAGATCCAGTTGAAATGAGGGGGTGTCTGTTTGTGACCAATTAAGACTTTATATGCTTTGATGGAGGAGTAGTGCTCAGTTCCCCAAATGTAGCTCCAAGTATCTAAAGAGTTTAAATGTTCAGATTGTCTCATGGCTAAACAAATGTCTTCCATTTGTAAGAAGTCCTCATAGGCCTCGATTGTCAAGGGAGGAAGAATAGATCCTGCAGGTACTCAGTCTGCAAAACTTGTTGAATATTCAGCTGGGGATTTTTGACAAAAGAGAACAGGTGGGGAAATTGGTGTTTAAGAATTGCTTGGCTCCACAGATCATCCCAAAAGAATGCACTAACACCATCCCCCACATTACATCTAGCAATAGCTTTGAAATGATCAATGAGGGCTAAGTTGGACTTCCACCGTAATGATCCAATCATGTTGTCCCCTGGTAATTTCCCATCATTGTAATATGTCTCCCGGATCAAGTTTACCTGTGGAATATCATGTCATTGAAGAATTTGTGAATGTTTTTCATGAGCAGGGTCTTATTATGAGTGAAGATATCTAAAACACCTAGGCCTCCCTGGTCTTTTGGTCTGCACACTGTGGTCCATGATACCAAAGCAGGCCTTTTGTCCTCCATATCAGGTCCTCTCCAAAGGCAGTGTCTCAGGTATTTGATGATATGTTTTTTTATTGTAACTGGTATGTCCAAACAGCGCATGAAGAAGACTGATAAAGATGTCATCACTGACTTGACCAACAGTAATTTTCCAGCTTGGGTCATGAAGATAGAGATACCAGCCACTCTTTTTGCAATCCTATTAACTAAATGTAGACATTGCTCAACCGTTGGCTTGTAAATTCCCAAGGGCATACCAAGGTAGGTAAATGGGAATTGCCCTCTAGCACCTTTGCAGGTGTTTGTATAGATCTCTACTCTGTCTTGACAATATTCAAGGGCACCATGATGGACTTCCCATAATTAACTCTTAGCCCAGATTCTTTGTGGCAAAAGTATTCGAAGTGCTTTTAAGCGTAATAACTGCCTAGAATCAGCTTGCATAACCACTAAGGTGTCATCTGCATATTGCACAATTGGGAAGTGAGGACAAGAGTTTACTTGCAGAGGAGCAGTGATCAGATTTAATCTCATGGCTTTATTAAGGATGGATTGAAGCAAATCAGCAGCCAAGACAAAAATTAAAGGAGAATAAGGGTCCCCTTGTCTTACTCCCCTCCTTATGTAAATTCTTTTCCCAGGAACTCCATTGAGTAGTACAGAAGAGGATGCAGTTGTGAACAAAGCTTCCATCCTGGAAATCCACTTCTCTCCAAATCCTTTACCTCTAAAAATATCAATGATGGCATCATGCTCATTTGTATCAAAATCCTTCTCAAAATCCAGTTTTATTACTAAGATTTCCTCCTTAGATTTATGACACTGGTGGATGTATTCATATGCCCAACCAAGGCAGTCCTGGATTACTCTATCTTTGAGAAAGCTATATTGATTAATATGCACCAACTGTAGAATAATTCTTTGCAGTCTATTTGCCAACAGCTTTGTAATGATTTTGAGAACACCATTTAGCAGGGAAATTGGCCTGAAGTCATTTGGAGAAATTGGCACCTCTTTTTTGGCACTAAAGTGATGAAAGAGGAGTTAATGCTTTCAAGATTTACATTCCCAGCATGAAAAGCCAAAATAGGCTCAAATACATCATTCTTGATAATATCCCAACAATTCTTAATAAACTCATTATTGAATCCATCGTACGAGGATTTATCATTAGGTAGGTTTTGACCACTTCCTCAACTTCCTCTTGGGTAAAAGGCTTTTCAAGATCAATGAATATTTGGGGTCTACTGTGTTTTCATAAAGATCATTAAGGTCAAAATGCATTGAGTGACCATTAGATCGCCCCAATCTAGTTTTAAAAGCCTCCCAGAGAATTGCAGCCTTTCCTTCATGATCGATTACTTCAACTTGGTCTTTATTCAGCAACATAGCAATCTTATTGTGTCTATGATTAATAGAGGCTTTAGTGTGAAAGAATTTTGTGTTTTCATCTCCAAACTTTACTCCTTTAATTTTCCCTCTTTGTTTCCAATAAATCTTCTGATCATTGAGCACAGTTAACAGATGCTCCTTGAGCAAGGTCCTGCAATTATTTTCAAATATAGTAAGATCTCTGAATTCCTCAATCATATCCCATAGAAATATACAGTCATTTAGGTCTGCAATTTGCTTCTTATGACAGGCAAGATTTTTGGCCCACAGCTTTAAAGCTCTTCTGACATTCTTGAACTTTGCAGAAATCTTCTTAGCACAGTCTGCATGACCTACTGGAATAGCCCAAGCATTCTGAACCACCTGTTTAAAATCAACGTGATTAAGCCAATAGTTTTCAAATCTGAATACTCTAGACTTTGGAATGTTTGTGCCAATTTTAATCATGCAGGGGAGGTGATCAGAGATTGGTTTAGCCATGGGGAGGGCCAAGGTATCAGGATAACTGGCCATCCAAGCTGCAGAGGTAAAGAACCAATCTAATTTCTCCAAGAGAGGGTTGTCTTGCATGTTGCTCCAACTAAAGCATGCGCCTTTAAGGGGTAATTCAATCAGTCCAAGCTCACTTATTGCCTCATTAAACATGAGCATTTCATTTACATCCCTCCAGGTCTATTTACGTCCTCGTGTGTTACGTGAAATTAAAATCTCCCATAATAATCCAATCTATATCATTAGGCACCTGAATATTCCCAAACCAGTCAATGAATTCAATTTTGTCCTCAAATTAGTTCGTTCCAAAGGGATATTCTTGTGTAGTGTGTGTTGAAGAGAGAGAGATGATATCTTCATCGATTGGTCCCTGTGATCAGCTGTTGGACCTATTGTCTTATCAATCCTTTGATTTGAGTGTGGGCTATCGTCTAATCAAATCAGTACCAATGATTTTTGTAATATTGTCTTACTCGTGGTTGATCCCTCAAGCATACACCATTACATCTTTTGGTCTGACCAATGCTATCACCGTGTTCACATGATGGCGGAAGTCCAGTGATATGGAAATTCTGATGAGTTGCTGTTGAGCCCGTCAGCAGCTTTTTGTCTCCCCCATGATTCATGTTGAACATCAACCTAGTGTTGGAAACTTTGTAAGCAATGCCTTCGTGTTCCGTTCATGAAGCTTATGCTTGGATGGAAGAAGTGACTTCCTCGAATTCATGTGCTCTAGGTGTAAGTTGCCGCCATGAATTTGAGAAAGGTTTGTTTTGCTTCCCTTGGAATCATCCCAAGTCAGTCATGCCTATGTGCGAAGTATTCTATGGTTTGGTAGATTAATTACCTCCACTCCATATGTGTTCCTAGCACACCAAGCCACTGATTGATTTTCTCAAGGAGAAGAAGTTCCTTCTTAAGAGCAAGACTTATGCAAGGACTTCGATATCCTCGATGATGGTTCCCCACCTGAACTCGGTAGTGTTTTATCATAAGACTACTATGTGGTCATGCTTGTCTTGGACATCATGTTCAAATGTATGTAGCAGAACCAGCTCATATTTTGGAGCTTGCTATTGTAGTTCATTTCTTGAGAATCTCGCAACATCGTCTTGTCGATTTGTGTTGCAAAATTTCTTTTCCAGACATGATGTCTGAAAAATCCTCTTACCAGCCAGATCTGAATCTTAGGCAGATATGATGGCTGGAACATTTCCAAGATCTATGGTGTAGGTACCAACGAGGTAGATGTTCTGGCTGACACACCTAGCCGGAAGATCTATTATTGTAGTATCTTGAACAAGCAATTCAACCCTTCTCCATGAGGATTTGATATGACTTATTCCACAAGTTGTTCCTTATGGATTTTTGTGCTCCCGAAGTCCGACCTTTGCTTGATGGCCATGTCGATGCTTTTAAGCATGATCGTGGTAGCTAGAACATCAGGGAGAACATCAGAAGCGGAGTGCTAAATGTCTCTCGGTCGATCATCCAGATTTCGTTCTCTTGGCCTCGCTAAGGGGAAGTCTGAGAAGGTGTTATCTTCCTTTGTATCTACATCATCCATCACTATTCATCATGGTAGTAAGATGTGTTGCCAGGATCCTCGGCACGGATGTTGGTAAAACCTTGATGACTATGGAAATGATCAAGTTCTTGAGAGCACACTCAGTCACTAGGTTATATCCTCGGTATCAATCGGAATGTGCCTCCCGTTTGCCGAGTTGTTCTATAACCATAGTTTTCCTTTCCGAATCGTATGCCATTTCCCGAACCCCTTTCAAAGCGATCGCTGTGATTTGCCTTAGGCTGATATAAAGAGTCTCAATGATCTCTATATCAAAGGTAATTCTTTTGCCACTTAAGGTATTAATTCTACGAGCCACTTCCTTTAAGATGTCTCGTTATGGTATCATGGCAATTCAATTCCTCGCTACTCTGAAACCTTGCACCATCTTACCTAAGCGTTGTGCTTACCAAATTGAACCCTCTTCATCTGTTACTATCCACCTCTCTCGATGTATGTGTTTGAGTCTCAACTCAAGAGATGATCGAATGTCTCACTCCATGAGTTGATCCTGAGTGCTTCATCTTCGAGGAGATCAATTCCTGTCGAGTTTCTCTCCGTCGCCATCATGCTGGATGAAGATCTCGAAAGCAAAGACGTCAAAATCATTTGGAGCAATAAGTCAACATCTTCGAGAAGGGCTTTTGGATCATGAAGATCGTGTTAGCTTGTGACCCCTCTGACTTCTTACCTCACGACTTGAATCTCGGGACGAGATTCTTGTTTAGTGGGGGTGAGTTGTCAAATCCCTAGAGATTGTTTGTAACTAGTGGCTTTGCATCCATGCATCATGTTCAAATTTCATGAAAATTTGAATTGAGGAATTTTCAAAAGCCTCAGAAAACCTCTAAAAATAACCAACATTTAAATCTCATCAAATGATTCCAAGAAAATGTTCCTGTTATTCTGTAAAAAATATTGGCATGGGGTAAAATGCAAACCAATATTTTTGGAGTGACTGAAATGTTTATTTTGGGCATTTTGAATTAAATCAATGACATATTTGAGTTGGATTTATTTCTATTATATAAGAAATAAAGCCCAAACATTTTTGTAAGTTGCATGTGACCTTGGGCTAGTCCTGATATCACATAACAATTTACAGAAATTTTATAAAATGATTTGATATTCTAAATCAAATCAAAACAAAATAACAGAAATAGAAAACAGGAAAGAGAGATAGATAGAGAAGTACCTGGCGCTCACCTCTCAGCCACCGGCCCAGCTCCTGTTTCGGCCCAGCCCACCACCGCCTGGCTCCCTGTCGCCTTCCTCCTCGCGCCCGGTGGCGAGGCGCGTGCCCGGCGCGCGTGGCCACACGCCGGCCACCTCCTCCCTGCCTGGCTGCCTCCTCCTCCCCCTGGACGTCTCCCGCAACGCCACGCCACCCCCTGGAACTCTCTCGCTCTCCCCCCTGCTCTCTCCCTCGCCGTTCCCCATCCTACCCGAACGGGTTCGTCGCCGCCGTTCGCCACCACCGCGGCCACCGCCTCCCCCTCGCCTCTCTGACACGCGCAGAAGCTCCGCCTCCTCGCCCTGAAGCTCTCCGCCAGGCCACGCAAGACGGAGCACCCCGTGGAGCCGTCGCCGTCGTCATCTTCATCTCCGGTCGCCGGAGATCGTCTTCACCGCCCCGCCGTCTTCAGCGCGTCCCCGAGCTCGCCGACAAGCCCGTCGCGTCCGCTGTGAACTTCTGCTCCGTCCCCCTCTCGTCATTTCTCCGTTATCGCGTCGTAGCTCCCTTCCCCCGCCATGGCCATAGCTCCTCGCCGCCGTCGCGCTAGCTGCCGTCAAGGTTGGAAAAAGCGGTAGGCGTAAGCGAGGCGGTTGGCCTTCGTCTAGTGCCTAGGCGGTGGCTAAGCGCCCTAGGCGTGGCCTAGGCGGTAATATAATTTTGACTCGTAGTGTATTTTTGATTATTATATGGGTGTTGATATTAGTTTAGGGCATATAGATAAGTTAATTACCGTCTACTGCCATTGGAATATAACCTGTTTGGCATATGAGTGCAGTATGTGGCATGATTTCCTGCTTGGGTAGGCAATTCCTTGCTTGCCCTACCTAGACCTCCATTTATGCCCTAAGCGAGGCGTTTGGCCATTGCCTAGCACCTAGGCGTGCCTAAGCGCCTCCTAGGCACTGCCTTTTCCAACAGAGGCTGCCGTAGCTCATGCCCGCGCACGTCAACATGCTCAGGTGCCTCCCAGCAAGCCAACGCCACTGCCCGTAGCCCCTACTGGTGCCGTGGCCCCTTCTCCTCCTTGCCGAACTCGGCCGCCGCCACGAGCTGCTCCGTGAGCTCAGCCTCCCGGCTCCTCCCACCGGCACCACTCGGCCTTGTGAGCTCCGGCTCCATGTAGCCGCCCTCCCGGCCATTTGGTCACGGGAGGAGGAAACCGCACCTCTCTGCTGGCCCCTGCCTGCCGGCGTCGAGCCCCGGGTCAACTCCGTGAGTTTGACCGGTTTGACCCTAGTTTGACTTTACCTGAGTCACTGACAAGTGGGCCCAGGCCCCAGCTAATCCTAGATTAGTTTGTTTTAATTAAGTTTAATTACTCCACTGACATTTTTAGTTAGTAGTAGTTTAACACTAATTAATTTAGATTAGTTAGTTAGTCACTGACATGTGGACCCCACACGTCAGGCTTGACCTGGACCCGGCTTCGTTGACCTGTGACGTCAGCATGACGTGTTGTCGATGCTTGATAATGTTTTTACGGGATTTTAAATAAATCATAAATGATTTATAAATTCCAGAAATTTGCGTAAACTTCTAAAAATCATAGTAAATCAACCGTAGCTCCAAATCAAACAAATTATATATGAAAAATTATCAGAAAAATCCAATCTATCCATCTGTACCATTTTCATGAATGTTAGAAAAACTTATGACTACTGTTAGGTCAATTCAATTAAATGGAATATAAATAACCACATGTGGAGTTTGAATTTGAACCTAGGGTTCAAACCAACTTCATTTAATCTGCTGCTAGTTGCATTAGCTCAAACCACATCATATTGCCATGTCATGATCATGCATCATATTGTGCATTGCATTGATTGTGTTCTTCCTTGTTTGCCGGTGTTTGACCCCTCTCGGTAGACGATGTACTGACGATGAGTTCGATGACACCGATGAAGAACTATATTATCTTTAGAAGTGCCAGGCAAGCAAAACCCCCTTGTTCATTCCGATATAATCCCACTCTCTCGCTCCTGCTCTCTTTTACTGCATTAGGACAACAACGATTCATTTGTTACTTGTCATGTAGCTGAACCCCTTTATCCTCTGCATGACCTGTCATTCCACAGTAAATAGATGAAACCCACTAGCATGAGTAGGAGTTGTTTGAGCCCTGTTGTGCCTACTCATTCATGCTTGTTTGTCATGACTGCTATTGCTTAGAGTTGTGTCAGGTCTGATTCATCGGGAATGAATTGGAATGGTGTGTGAACATGTCCTACTGTGTGTGACCTAAGTGTGTGAACACGATTTGGTAAAGGTAGCGGTGAGAGGCCATGTAGGAGTACATGGTTGGTTGTCTCATTGCAGCCATCCTCAGGAACTGAGTTCTGTGTTTGTGATCCATGAAACAGTTAGTACCACACATTGGGATCCTTAATTGACTCTCTCGGCTTCTTAACCACCCTTGTCCTTTGTCGGGGAGTTGCAAAGTAGTTTCTGGTGTTTGTAGCATGCTGGGGGACGCACGCAGCGCTGACCTTAGGGGTGGGCTGTGTTGAGGTAGGCATGTGGCCCGGTGTACTGATTCGCCCATTTGGTGTCTCGGGAACCCTGCACACATCGTTCGGGGCCGTTAGTGGAAACCTCGGCCGGACTCCCTGCGGATGGAACCCGAATAGGCGATAAACCTGGACTAGGGACTTGAGTGTTTAGGTAGGCCGTGGCCGACACCCTCGCCAGGCTTTCGCTTGAAGGTTGCCGAGATACATGACGTGTATATGGCGGTAAGTGGCGAGAGCGTGTGTGAAGAAGTACACACCTGCAGGTTAATATGATCTATTCGAATAGCCGTGTCCGCAGTAAAGGACTTGGGTTGCCTATAACAGTTCATAGACAAGTGAAAGTGGATACTCTAAAATATGCAAGATAAGTGTGAGTGCTATGGATGGCGTTCTCGTAGGGAGACGGGAGCGGATCCATAGTGGTGTATTGACATGGTGAATATGTGGACTCGTGTGCGCCACCTCAAAGGAGTTACTTGCGATTAGTTCGGGATAGCCATTGAGTCAAAGCTGGCTTGCTGCGGTCAAACTCCACCACCCCTTTGTTGATAATGATGCATATGTAGTTAGTTACGATGTAAGTCTTCTTTGAGTACATTTGTACTCACGTTTGCCTATTTTATGTTTTTTGCGAGAGACTTGATCTCGCTAGTAGTTTTCGTGGACTTGACGTTTAGCTTGTTACCTCAGCTACGATCTTGTGCCCTCGGCAGATCTCGGTAGATAGTCAGGCTTCTCACCTTTTCCATTTGTAGATGTCTGTACTCAGACATGTTAAGCTTCCGCTTGTGCTTGTTGCTTGTATGCTCTGTATGTTGGGTCATGAGACCCATGTTTGTAATATCTCGCTCCTCGGAGCCTAATGAATAAATACTTTGAGTCGTAGAGTTATGTTGTGATGCCATGTTGTATTTACACATATTGAGCATATTGTGTGTATGTTTGAAATGCTTGGTATGTGTGGGATCCGACAATCTAGTTGTTTATCCTTGGCAGCCTCTCTTATGGGGAAATGTAGTCTAGTGCTTCCCGAGTGATAGTAGTCCGCCATACCGGTTCACCGGAGTCCTGCTAGCCCAAAGACTACCGCTCTGGACACTTGACTGGCCGACATGTGTTTCACTTCGCTCTCGTGTCTGTCCCTTCGGGAAATGTCACACGGTGACATCCGAGTCCTGCCTAGCCTCACAGCCCGGGTTCCCGGAGTCCTGTTAGCCCAGTGCTACAGCCCGGATTCACACGCTGCTGGCCGACATGCTCGATGTGATTCATGTATGCCTGTCCCCATGGGTTAGTGCCGCTTTGGGTTCACGACTAGCCATGTCGGCCCGGGCTCTCCGTCATATGGATGCTAGCGACACCATCATATACGTGAGCCAAAAGGCGCAAACGGTCCCAGGCCATGGTAAGGCGACACCCGTGGGAATACCGTGCGTGAGGCCGCAAAGTGATATGAGGTGTTACCGGCTAGATCGATGTGAATTGGAATCGGGGTCCTGACACCCATGGATGTTCGGTCCATACGATTTGTCACGACCTTTGGAGTATCCTGCTTGTGGGAGTAGGCGGGGCCCCTGCATGCCACGC
Source organism: Aegilops bicornis (assembly GCA_021605145.1). Taxonomy (NCBI): domain Eukaryota; kingdom Viridiplantae; phylum Streptophyta; class Magnoliopsida; order Poales; family Poaceae; genus Aegilops; species Aegilops bicornis. Next base: position 364,663,051 of record CM038673.1, on the reverse strand, counting down.
GTAGTTGGATGATCAATCTTCTGTTTAGTACTTCAACATAGTGATTTCCTGGTAAGGATTCACTCGTGTCACATCAAGTAAATCTTATTAATTTACTATCTAAATCTTATTGATTTAATGTCATGTTTTGTTTATTTTCCTGCAATTTTATGATGCAGGTTTTGCCATGTGACATCACAGAATAAACCGTTTGGTTTGCTCTACGATGGCTATTTTTGCAGGTTTCACTTCTTATGTCGTGTCGATGCTTGAAGGCCTTTGTCCATCACTTATATTACTGGAAAAAATTGGATCAGTCTGTTGTCTGAGTACAAGATGAATCCCTATGATGAACTGCAGTTTGGTTTAACAAAAACGCCACAATTAGTCCTTCTCGCGTTTAATAGAAATGAAGAAAAACTGGATCACGGTCACGGATCCTAGTCAAGTTAGAAAGCTAATCATAGCAGACCAGACACGATCGCCGCTGTCTCGCACATCGGTACCACCTTCAGC